>JAFEMH010000309.1:0-600000 GCA_022495995.1 Adenophora triphylla var. japonica | reverse complement strand
CATTTAACGGGATTAAACGGAATGTAGGATCGATTGCTTCGAGACCATCCCCATGATTTAGGGAGGCTCTAGGCCGATCCTAGATTCTATGTATTTATACCACTCTAACAATCAATTAGAAAGGAAATAGGGGTTACCTTGCGTAAGGTGATTTGGGCAGAGTTTCGACTCATGTTTAGAATCGAACCTTGACACGAACAGAGCTTCGCCTCAGTCCTTGACTCGGATCTTGATGTTTGTTTATCAACAAGGTTGACAAACAAACTTTGAGGTGATTTTAGGGGTGATTTACAGGAATCTTTCAGGGACAGAAACCAGTAAACATAGGGGGATTGTTAGGATTGTCGACCTCTGAAATACTGAAAGTCATCCAGTATTTATAGGTGTTGGAGGGGTAGAGGTGGAGAGATAAAACACCTTGAGAAGGTTCCAGACTCCAAAATTCATTGGTTAGCCGGATGGATAAAGTTTTATCCCGAAAAGAGGTTAAAATCGACGAGGAGACTGTCATTTGCATGCTGCAGAACACCAATATCTCGCGCGAGACACACTATTCCGCACGGGATATTGCAGTCTGTGGACAATTCTGCCCTTCCCTCGTTATCTCGTATGTAGTTTAGTCCCAAACTAATGGTGGTTAGTCAAAACATAACGAAACATGACAAAATGGTGGACTTCCACTTCTTGACTCAAAGCGAGACTTAGAGCGATATAAATGTGATCCGATGGGTTCAGAATGGGGTGTCTACAGGGGGAAATGTGCCAAGTCGTCTTCCGGACGTATAACCATGAGTTGGTTATCGCTCGGGATTCCTTGGATTTTGATATGTTCGGGATTTTGATCCCATGCTCATCTTGGACTTACGATCATCATTAAGTGACCTTTGGTCATATGAGATCTAAATAGGGACACCTCTTTTTATAGTCCAAGAATGAGACTCTTTAGAAAGGAAGGACCTTTGCCCATCAATCCTACATCTTGAGACGATTTGAGCTTAGTCGGGACATTTATACTCGTCTCAAGTGATGATTGGAGATGTAAGGGCTTAAGTTCGTCCATTTCTAAAGGGACTTCAACTATGGCATCTTTATATGGAGGAAACGATGTAAAGATGAGACCTTTACATCGCTACGCCCCATGAAATGCTTCAAGTACCAAAGGGACTAAGGGGAGGGGTATAAAGATTGGATCTTTATACTCATCCTATGCCTTTCGTGCCTTAGGAAGGTCACTAGACAATCCTTGGAGAGTGATCCAACCATGAGGGACATGGGGAGTTGCATTTGAAAGTAAAGATTGCATTTTTATGGAAATGAGTGTAATGAACACCATGAAAACTAAGACTAGGAATGTAAAGGGAAGACCTTTGAGTCTTTCCTATGTCCTTTAAGAACCTTTTTAGGTGGACAATCCTTGGAAGCAAGGTCAAGGGAATGGGAATGACATTATGAAAGTAAAGATGACATTTTTAATGTAAAGATGACATTTTTATGTAATAAAAGAGAGAGATCTTTCACATCATCATGTGATGAACACTCCCTAGAACAAGCCATTTTTGGTCTTGAGTTCATCCTTGGGATGGATTCTCCATGAATCCTATGTGATAAAGGGAAAGGGGGATATGATGTCTAGATGGTAAAGACTTGATCTTTATGACAATAAATCACATATAATAGCAATAGATGGCAAGATAAATATCAAGTACTCCCTCCGTCCCGCTAATATTAGCACAAACACTGTTTGCGCGGGAATTAAGGAATATGATATTTTAATAAAATGTTGTGAGTGTAAAAGAATGAGTGGAGAGAGAATGAGTGGAGGGTGTAATAAATTATAATGGTGTTGTGAGTATTAAAATAATGTAGGAGAGAGAATGAGTGGGGTTGGGTGAATATTTTATTAATATAAAGTTTCCTTTTTGGGAGTGTGCGGATATTAGCGGGACGCCCAAAAAGGAAAGTGTGCTAATATTAGCGGGACGGAGGGAGTAAGCAATATAACAAGATAAAAAGTATATTTCAAAGAAAAAAGGAGGAGAGATTACTAATGATGGTGTTTCTTTATCTCCCTTGGGGTTCTCCTAAGGAAGGAGTGACTTTAGATGAGTTTTGGAGAGGAGGGAGGTGATTTTGAGAGGGTTTTGCTTTATGTAAATTCGAGGTTTTAATTTGGCAGAGTAACAGTGCTTAAAATTGTCTCTCAAAATGGGTAGAGGAGGCCTCTATTTATAGGTTGATTTGTGCTTCCTAATGAAGCCGTGCGGCATGAGCCAGATTTGGGTACTTACACAGACACATTAATTACTAGATGTTTTATGTTACCATAGCATGTTTTGAGTCGAGAGTAGACCGTGCTTGAACTCATCAAGAAGTGTTTTAAATGTAATTATTTGTGATTTACTTTAGAGTTTTATCGAGATGCAAAATTTCTTGCTTGTATCCTCTTCTGAGCCTTGATGGCATCAAATTTTGGAATTTTGTGTATTATTTAGACCGTACCAGTGATGGTTGCCTACGTTCCCCTCTTACAATTGGACTGAGGGGCTCAGTTCTCCATAGTTTGACTCTTTTTTGTGAGAGAAGGGGGAGATAGAAAAGGGGGAGAATGGTGCAACCCTGATTTTGCCTAGACTGCCCTTTTAGGGTTTTCAATCTAGTTGGGTATGTTCTTCAACACCTTTGTATTGTTTTTTTGTTTAGAGTGTAGAGGGGGGAGAAGAAGGCTCGATATTCTTTAGGCTAAATATCGGCTGAGTTTGCTTCCATTGAATGGTTCATGAAAGGGTTTTCGTCTAGTTCTATCAGCTTCATTGCACCTCCTGAGAAGATTTTCTGAACCACGAATGGGCCGAACCATGTTGGTTCCCATTTCCCAAGCGGGTTGGTTTGGGTGGGAGGTATTTCCTTGAGCACCAAGTCACCTTCTCTGATGTTTCGATATTTGACCTTCTTGTCGAAGGCTCTAGCCATCCGACCTTGATAGGCTCGAATATGCTCCATGGCCTTTAGTTGGCATTCATCCAAGAGGGCTAATTCATTGTGACGGCTTCGGAGCCATTCCACTTCATTGACTTCATTTTCCAACAGCACTCGAAGTGACGGGATCTCTAATTCTTTGGGCAATACTGCTTCCATCCCATATGTTAGAGCGAATGGGGTTTCCCCTGTGGCAGTCCTAACTCATGTTTGGTATCCCCAAAGTGCCAGATGTAGCTTTTCTAGCCAATCTCGTCCTCATATTGTCATTTTTCTGATGACTCTTTCGAGGGTTTTGTTTGCTGCTTCCACAACGTCATTGGTTTGTGGCCTATAAGGGGATGACTTACGGCGTGTGATCTTGAATTCGGCCAACAACTTGTCGTAGTCTCCCTCAAAGTGAGATCCGTTGTCTGATATGACCTCATTTGGAATGTCATATTTGCATATGATGTTTTCTTTGATGAACTGGGCGACTTTCTTGGAAGTCAAAACTTTGTAGGACTTAGCTTCGACCCATTTTGTGAAGTAGTCGACTGCTACCAAAACAAACTCGTGGCCGTTGTTACCGGGTGGAGTGATTCCCAATGACATCGATTCCCCAAGTGGCGAAAGGCTAAGGAGTGGTCATGCAATAGAGGTCATGAGGGGAAGATGGTTAAGGTTGGAGAATCGCTGGCATTTTTCACAGCTTCTGACAAAATGCATATAATCTGCCTCCATGGAGATCCAGTATAACCCATTCGAAGGATAATTTGCATCAGTGATCGAGCATTCATGTGGGGACCGCAAGCCCCATTGTGGACTACTTTCATGTGTTCGATTTCCTTTTCCTTGATGATGCAGCGGAGGAGCAGCCCTTGGTAGCGTTTCTTGTACAACATATCACCCAGAATGACGAAATGAGAGGCAAGGCGCTTCAGGGCTGCCATGCTTTTAGTTTTGACTCCTTCTTTGTATTTTCCTTCCTCGTTCACGAAAGAGGCCTCTCCGCTTTTGAGGTACTGGTAAATTTGGTCGTACCATGGCTCATTGATCGGCTCGGGCTCTGCCTCGATTTCATAGCAGTATGCCGGGATTTCTTTCCTTCCCACTTTGAATGGCTTTATCGAATTCCCTTCGGGGATCTCCACAAGTAAGGCTAGAGTGGCTAGAGCGTCCGCGAACCAGTTCCGGTCTCTCGACAAGTAGTAAAAAGTGACATCTTTAAATTGTGCGACGAGGTCTTCCATAAATGCGAGGTACTTTTCCAAACTGGGGTCTACTGTTTTCTATTTGTTGGAGACCTAGTTAATGATCAAGGCCGAGCCCCCGTAGACTTCCAATTCTTGGACGTTCCTTTCGAGGGCAGCCTCTCTATCTCCCAAGGGGATTTTCCTATTTAGAAATAGATTAGGAAGGGATTTGTGTATGAGGGAGGTGAGTTTTTGAGTGTTTTAGTTTCTGGAAATTCGTGGTGTGAATTTGGCAGAGTAACAGTGCTTGAAAATTGTATATAAAATGAGTAGAGGAGGCCTCTATTTATAGGCTGCAGTGTGCTTCCTAAAGAAACCGCCCGGCGTTAATCTGCGGCAAAAGAAGCCGCCCGGCGTTATCCTCTGTCGTGTCAGCAGGTTTCTAGATTCATGCAAGGTGGCAGCTAGAGGCTTCTTTCCAGCGAGGTCCTGCTTGGAATTTTAATTCCTAACAGGTCCTTCCTCCCTTGGAAAGTTTGGAAAAGTTTCCGAATTGCGCCTAAACTTTATGAAAGTTTGGGGAATTGCAAGAAAACTAAACCGGAAGGCATGAGCTAGATTTGGGTACTTACAGAAGCCCCTCGGCAACGGTACTTGCAAAGCAAGTAGGGTTGTTGATAAAAGAATCCAATCTGGCGAACTGCCGAGATGGATTGAGATTGGGTGACCAAGGAGGTCGAGTGGCTGAACCTTTGGAAGGCTACCTACGTATCCCAGAGGAATCAAGCCATGATCGTAGTTCTGGGTCCACTGGGGAAAGGGTGTCAAATGTGACAGATTGGTTGAACCTAAAGTAGGCTACCTACGTATCCCGGAGGAATCAAGCCATGATCGTAGTTCGGAGTCCCCTGGGGAATGGCGAAGAGAAACTGGTCCCTTGCTATGAAGATGGAAAGTAAGTGACCTAAGAGGTCGAATGGCTGGTCCTGCTGGGGATAAGCCAAATGAAGGAAGTGACTAATGTGGTCGGAAAATTGGACCTTTTGAAATGCTCACGCACCACTGAGGAGTGATGAAGGAAGGTGGTGACCAGTGTGGTCGGATGGCTAGACCTTTTGATAGGCTACCTACGTATCCCAGTGGAATCAAGCCGTGATCGTAGTTTAGAATTCACTAGACAGTTAGGAACATGTCTAGGATCCTCGGAATTTTCACAATTCGGAGGCAATCACCTTAAGAAGCTATAGCTTATGTCGCTATCGCGGAGATAGAGGTAGCTAAAGCTGGAATTTGACAATTTAGAGGCTGTAACCTTAAGAAGCTATAGCTTATGTCGCTATCGCGGAGATAGAGGTAGCTAAAGCTGGAATTTGAAAATTCGGAGGCTGTCACCTTAAGAAGCTATAGCTTACGTCGCTATCGCGAAGATAGAGGTAGCTAAAGGTGGAATTTAACAATTCGGAGGCTGTCACCTTAAGAAGCTAGAGCTTACGTCCCTATCGCGGAGATAGAGGTAGCTAAAGCTTGATTTTGAAAATCGGAGGATGTCACCTTAAGAAGCTATAGCTTACGTCGCTATCGCGGGGATAGAGTTAGCTAAAGCTTGATTTTGACAGTTCGGAGGATGTCACCTTACGTAGCTATAGCTTACGTCGCTATCGTGGGGATAGAGGTAGCTAAAGCTTGATTTTGACAATTTGGAGGATGTCACCTTACGTTATACCATTTGTTGATAACGGAGATTTCTCAGAGGAGACGTTATC
Source organism: Adenophora triphylla var. japonica (assembly GCA_022495995.1). NCBI lineage: Eukaryota > Viridiplantae > Streptophyta > Magnoliopsida > Asterales > Campanulaceae > Adenophora > Adenophora triphylla. The sequence goes on along the minus strand of JAFEMH010000309.1, from coordinate 594,086 downwards.
CAATTTGGCGATAACAAAAGGTTTCCCGGGGGAGACGTTATCCCATTTGGCGATAACGAAAGGATTTCCCGGAGGATACGTTATCCAATTTGGCGATAACGGAAGGTTTCCCGGAGGAGACGTTATCCCATTTGGCGATAACAAAAGGATTTCCCGGAGGAGACGTTATCCCATTTGGCGATAACTGAGGATTTCTCGGAGGAGACGTTATCCCATTTGGCGATAACGGAAGGTTTCTCGGAGGAGACGTTATCCCATTTGGCGATAACGAAAGGATTCGCGAATGAGACGTTATCCCATTTGGCGATAACGGAAGGTTTCCCGGAGGAGACGTTATCCCATTTGGCGATAACGGAAGGTTTCCTGGAGGAGACGTTATTCCATTTAGCGATAACGGAGATTTCCTGAAGGGGACTTTATCCCATTTGGCGATAACGGAGATTTCCCGGAGGAGACGTTATCCCATTTAGCGATAACGGAGATTTCCCGGAGGAGATGTTATCCCATTTGGTGATAACGGAGATTTCCCGGAGGAGACATTATCCCATTTGGCGATAACAAAGATTTCCCGGAGGAGACGTTATCCCATTTGGCGATAACGGCGATTTCCCGAAGGAGATGTTATCCCATTTGGCGATAACGGAGATTTCCCGGAGGAGACATTATCCCATTTCGCAATAACGGAGATTTCTCGGAGGAGACGTTATCCCATTTGACGATAACGGAGATTTCTCATAAGAGACATTATCCCATTTGGCGATAACGGAGATTTATCATAAGAGACGTTATCCCATTTGGCGATAACGGAGATTTCTCGGAGGAGACGTTATCCCATTTGGCGATAACGGAGATTTCTCGGAAGATACGTTATCCCATTTGGAGATAACGGAGATTTCTCATAGGAGACGTTATCCCATTTGGCAATAACGGAGATTTCTCATAATAGACGTTATCCCATTTGGCGATAACGGAAGGTGTTCCGGAGGAGACGTTATCCCATTTGGCGATAACGGAAATTTTGAGAAAACGTTATTCCATTTGGAGATAACAGGGAGTTTTTGAGAGACAACATTATTCCATTTGGAGATAACGGGAATTATTTGGAGACAACGTTATTCCATTTGGAGATAACGAGAAATTTTGGGAGACAACGTTATTCCATTTGGAGATAACGGGAATTATTTGTTGTTATTATTACTAATTGGCACGTTACTTGAGCCTTGGGGCAATTTTTTTGTGTGGAAATGTGGCAGAAATTGGGCCAGGATGTATATGAAATGTGTTTGGGACATATGAAATGTGTTGGGGAATGATTTTTATGTAGGGTTTAAGAAGGTGGGGTTGTATACCTTGGGTGCGGACTGAACTGCTATTGTTGCTGAGATGTTGTCAATGCTGCCAAAAAGTATCATGTGGACCAGAATTCCTTCTTGGGCTGAGATCGGGTTTAAACCTCGGGTCTTGTTTAAAGTTCCTTTCTCAAACTCTGGCACTTGAAGCTGATGTTGACAGACTTTTAGAACCAAACTTAAGCAAATGCCAAAGTGACCAAACCTCTCTTCTAAGGATGGATGTGACTTATCGAAGCCCCGGTCTGAGGGAAAAATTCTGAAAAGCCCTAGGTTCTATTAAATCGAGGAAAGATTCTTTCATTGGCAGAGCCCCGGCTTGAAGAGATGACTTAGACTAGTCATCCAAAGAGAGAGTCTTGTTTGAAGCAACATCAAGGAATCAATGAACGAAAACTTCTCCAAATGACTTGCGAAGCCCCCGACTTGACAAAGTATCACGGGGAAGGCCCGAATGTATTGATTATAAAACCAAACTGGTTGGTTGACCATGACTGATCTCAACATGCACTTAATGCAGCCCCAATCCGTTGAAGCATTACGTTATGAAGCGTGAAACCCATCATGGATTTCAAAAGAGATTCTCATTCTGGTGAGTGCCAAGGGGTCTTGTAGACTTGATTTCCAATGTTGAACTTAAAGTCATGACTAAGCCCCGATCTTGATTACAATCTCATTCCCGAACTTGGACACCAAAGATTTTGCTCGTGGCAGGCAAAACATTCCTTTGCTTGGCAAAGCCCCGGTTTGATGAACCGGGTAGGCGAAGTCTAGATTTTGAAGAATAGACTTGGTGAAGCCCCAATCTAATTGGTATTGTAAAAGTGATCCTGAGGTTAAACTGACCAAGACTGAATCCATCTAGGGACCTAGTGAGGAACCCGACGTGGACCAAAAAAATGACTAGAGAAGCCCCATTCTAAGGAAATGGCTTGATGAAGCCCCAACATTGAAGAGTTTCAGTTCAGCCCTAATGCAAATAGTAGCAGAAGAGGGAAAACCTATCCTTTCATATTTACTTTCTTAGTTTCTTTAGTAAATCAGTCAACCGCAAGAAGATGTAAAAGAAAAGAATTTTAGAAATTTATACATGCAGGGGCATATTTTTCGAAAGGTGGGAATAGATCCCGATTTTGTCTTATTTTGACGGCCTCATTCGACGTAGGCACAAGAACTCACTTTGGGTTTGACTCTTTTGAGAGAGTATACGTGTAGAAAGGTTTGTAAAAGTGTATAGAAGCCCCTGCTGACAGAAAATCAGTGTTTAACACTATTTTTTCCTATAATGTAGAAAAAGAAGACTTGTCAAGACATCTGAAAACTTGTTTTATTTACAATGATCACAAGATTGCTTAAAACCCTTTATTAATGTTTGGGTTATTCAACCACTAATCTCGATATGAACAAACATTTGATTAGTCATGAGGAAAAAGTCAATCAGTGTCGCGGATCAAGGTTGGCTGGGTGTGAAAGAAAGGTTTGTGTATAGAGGAGGTCAGAGACGGGGTTTTGAATGTGTTTATGGGAGAGGCCACTGATGAGACCAAATTTTATGGAATTTGAATGCGTTTATGGGAGAGGCCACTGATGAGACCAAGTTTTTAGAATTTGAATGTGTTTATGATCGGACCATTTCTGGTTGCCTACGTTCCCCTCATTGTGAGAAGCTTAGGTCGCCGTAGGTCGGCTTCGGCTGAACTGTGTTTGGCTTTGGGAAATGGGATTTGTATTTATGGTTCCTTTGGTGAGAAGGTTGGATGATGAGGCATGGGCCTTGAGATGATTCCTTGACCAGTCGTTTTGGATGGCTGGTTCAATGATTCCGTTAGTTCTTGATCGTCGTCTTTTCATCAGGGAAGAAAGAATTTGTATATAGCCTAAGGGCTTATGGAATGCTTCTGCCTTCGACTGCTCCATTGTTATTGACAACTTCCATTCTTCGAGCTTTGATTTTGCCCCATCTCTCAAGCTTTTTATTGGAGGTGCTGGGTCCTTGGCTTCTTCTTCTTCTTTTTTTTTTTTAATTTTTTTTAAGCATATAAGGACAAAGGCAAGCCCCTACTTGAACTTTCTCGATGCACATGAGGGAGATGGCAATCTCCTAGGTTGTTGTTGACATGTGGTCAACCTTTCGATGCTGAGTGACCTTCTGTTGTTCCTTGATCCGTCAACCTCCTGGTTCTATTGGGTCATTTGCTCAACTTGTCAACCTGTTCAACAATCAATTCTCTTGCAGCCGACAATTTGAGAAGCTCACCAGTGATCTCTACCGTATTACCCAGCAGCCCGCCGAAGCCTTAAAGGACTATGTTAATAGGTTTAATAAAGAAGTCCTGGAGATCCCTAACCTGAACATGGCGACAGATGCGGAAGCTTTCAAAATGGGCTTGAAGAAGGATTCCCCTTACTATGAAGATTTGGTGATGAACCAGTGCAAAAAGATGGAGGATATCTGAAACCGGGCTTTAAGGTTCATCAGGCTAGAAGAGGATAAGGTGCAGCAATCCAAGCATCCTGACAAGGCTTCATCATATGACCATCCTGACATGAAGATAGAGTCATCTCACCAAAGGCAGAACAGATCCAGACCCTACCACAGAAATGACCATTACAAAGTCAATTGTGTGGAAGATGATGGAGATGATGGCGATTTTGAATCTCCTAAAATTTCTGATTTTTTTTTTTTCTGTTGATGTTTCAGGTATCCCCTGTGCAATGAGTAATCTTGGAGATAAAGCAAGGTGGCCTCGAAAGACTGAGAAGCCGTCCGGATGGAGGGATAAATCCAAGTGGTGTGCTTACCACGAGGATTTTAGACATCTTACCGAAGATTGCATCACCTTGAGGAAAGAGATTAGTTACCTGTTATCTAAGGGACATCTTAAAGAGCTCCTTGGGAACCGCACGACCAAGACGGAGAACAAAGAGCCCGTTGCAACCAGACCGCCATCTCCTCCATCGGTAACGAAGGTAGTCAATGTTATTAGTGGTGGTTCTAATATTTGTGGTACTTCTTATTCTACAGCTAAGAGATTTGCCAAGCAAGCTAAGGATGAGAAGCCCGAGAGACCCTCAAAGTTGTCGCAGCTCACATCCCAAGATGTCATCTCCTTCGAAGAAAGCGACAGGGACATTGTTATGGATCCTCATCATGACGCCTTGGTCATTGCACTGCAGATCGCCAATTGCAAAGTCAGACGTATCCTAGTAGATGGAGGCAGTTCTGTAAACCTCATCATGCTAGATGCCTTAAAAGAAATGAAGATCCCTGAAGATAGCATTGTAAAAAGAACCTCAGTGCTCGTGGGCTTCAATGGAGAAACCAAAAGCACAGTGGGAGAGATTACACTTCCAGTTTACGTCGAAGGTATCAACTCCATGGAGAGATTCTGCGTGATTGATAGTGCAACATGTTACAATGTAATTTTGGGAAGACCCTGGATCCATGGAATGAAGGCAGTGCCATCCACCTATCACCAATGTGTCAAGATGCCGACACCCTGGGGAGTTGTCGAGGTTTACAGTGATCAGCAATCAGCTAAAGAATGCTACATGACATCTATGAAGGGGTCCACATCTCCCAAGATTGCATAGCAATTACAGAGAAAAGCCCGTGAGGTTCTGGAAGCAAAGGAGCATGACGTGAAAGAGATACTCTTAGACCCCTCAAACCCAGATCTCAAGGTGCTGATTGGTCAAGATGTTTCGGTAGAAATCGAAGAAGATCTTGTCAACCTCTTGAAAAGAAGGATTAAAAGCTTCACCTGGAAGCATGAAGACATGACAGACATCAACAAAGACGTCATCACCCACAAACTTAACATTGATCCATCCTTCATACCAATTCACCAAAAAAGACGGAAGTTCGCACAAGAAAGGAACCTAATCATTCAGGAAGAAGTAGATAGATTTCTCAAAGCCAAGATGATCAGAGAAGTCGAATACCTAAGATGGTTATCAAATGTGGTTATGGTATAGAAGAAGAACGGCAAGTGGAGAGTTGGTGTCGACTTCATAGACTTAAACAAAGCCTGTCCCTGAATGTGCGCTCGCCCGAAATTTTGGAATTTCGAAAATAATTTGAATGAAGGAGTCGCCACGCCGTTTTTGAGAGGAAACATTGAAAACCATTTGTTTGGAGAGAAAATACGGGTTCGGAGGTCAGGTTATGTGTTGGGAAGAACCGAGAGTTCACCCAACACGCCTCATCTGTAGACGAGTCTTTCAATTAAACATCCAAGCAAATCCAAAAGTGTGTGCAAGTGTTGACAATGAACAAGTGTGGTAAACATGCATTTTATTCAATCTGAATTGAGATTTACAACTCGTGAGCCCATTATTTAGGGAGGCCACATCCCTGCTACAACAATCTAAAACAGATTACAAGAGAAAAGGTTTCTGCAGATGGGTCACGATATGTCGCATGACACATGATACCGGTGACCACATATGTCGCGTGACACAGGATCACCTTGGAATAATGTGTCGCGTGACATACGGAGTCCATCTGCAGAGACTTACACTATGAACACCAGAATCAACAATTACTAACACAGATCTAATTAATTGACTAGATTGAATATGAAATACAGAAATAACAACAAATCGACCCCGGGAGTGTGGATATGGATAGATCCACACCCCCTTGGGGTTTAAACACCAAATTCAAGCAAGTATTCAACAATAGTAATTCAATTACACAGATTAGAAAAATTAAACAGAGAGATTGCGATTGGGATTCAGTAATCTAGACAGATGAAGTCTGATTACTGAATCCTAACAGAAGGTAGATAATAGAATTATGAAGAATTGAGTAGAAGGAAGAGAGAAGAGGGAGTTTGAGATTCGTTACCCTTGATGCTTCCACTAATCCTGTATCAAGTTAGATACATGACCCTTCAATTCACTGCTTCTGGTCATTGGGGTCCTGAGAGAATTGGTGCAAAGGTTCCAATTGGCTTGGTTTGAGAAATGGGTTTTGATTGGAGAGAATTGGGTAGGTTGAAGGTAGGAGAGAGAGAGAGTTGTGTTTGGGAGGCTTTGTTACGATGCAATTTCTGCAGAGTAACAGTAGGCTGAAGTTGGGATCCATTTCTGAGAGGGGAGGGTCTTATTTATAGGCTGCAGTTAGTGGTCACCTTGTGTCGCACGACTATACGTAACCACTTTCCATGCCTCGACTTGTCGCGTGACACAAGGTGGCCTCAACCGCTTTTGGCGCCAAAACCAGTTTCTGGAACATTCAGTCCTAAATACCCAAAAGATCCAAAAAGGTTTATTCCCAACAAGTCCCTTTGCATGAGTAAGGTACCAAAAGGTACTTCCTTCGCGAGAAACCTATGAAATGTTTCCGGAAGTCTCGGGATAGGCCGAGAATTTACCAAAATGCCTCTTAATGCAATTTTATTACATTAAAATGCATCTAAAAGGTTGCGAATTGGATTGGCATACTTACAGTCCCAAAGATCCTTTCTCCTTGCCACACATTGATACTTTTGTCGATGCTACTTCCGGACATGAAGTGTTGAATTTCTTGGATGCATCTTCAGGATTCCAGCAAATCCAGATGGAGCCATCCGACCAAGAGGACACAACCTTTATTACTCCCACAGGTATTTATTGTTATATTGCAATGCCTTTTGGACTAAGAAATGCAGGTGCTACATACCAGAGGCTGGTCAATATGATGTTCAAAGAGAAGATTGGGGACACCATGGAAGTATACATCGACGATATGGTGATAAAGTCAAAGAAAGATGAAGATCATGTTCGGGATCTTACTCAAGCATTTGACATCTTGGACAAATTCAACATGAAGTTAAATCCAGCAAAGTTCAATTTTGGCATGAAGTCCAGAAAATTCTTGGGCTACATGGTGACGCAAAGAGGAATAGAGGCAAGCCCGGAGCAAATAAAAGCCATCATCAATCTAACGTCACCTAAATCCATCAAAGATGTTCAAAGATTGACGGGGAAAGTGGCAGCATTGAATAGATTCATCTCAAAATCCTCAGACAGATGCAAGCCATTCTATGACATCTTATAGAAAAATTCCAGATTCAAGTGGACTGAAAAACATGAACAAGCCTTTCAAGATTTAAAGCTGTACCTGTCAACACCTCCCCTACTCTCGAAGCCCCAAGAAGGTGAGCCATTATGCGTTTACTTAGCTGTCTCCGAAACTGTAGTTAGTGCCGTCCTGGTCCGTGTTCAAGATGGCATCCAGCAACCAATATATTATGTAAGCAAAACACTGCTCGATGCGAAAACCAGGTATTCGCACCTTGAAAAATTAATCTTAGCTTTAATTTCTACTTCAATTAAGTTAAGGCATTATTTTGAAACTCGTGTCATTGTTATCTGTACTAACTATCCGATAAAAAGTGTAATGAGAAAACCAGAAATGTCAGGAAGGATGGCCAAATGGTCCGTTCAACTAAGCACTTATGACATCAAGTATGAGCCTAGAACAGCAATAAAATCCCAGGCACTTGCAGACTTTGTGGAAGACTTTAGTTCAAGCATGCAACCGGAAGTAGAACTAGAAGTCCAACAGCTCCAAGATGGGGACATCCTGCGAAAGTGGACTCTATTCACAGATGGTGCTTCTAATATGAGGGGAACAGGGCTAGGTGTTGTCCTAAAGTTGCCACAAGGGGACATCATACCCCAGGCCATTAGTTGTGATTTTAAAGCTACCAATAATGAAGCAGAATATGAAGCCTTAATCGTGGGCCTAACCGTGGCTCTAGACATGAACATTAAAGCAATACAGGTATATAGTGATTCATTATTACTTGTCAATCATTTTAACGGTTCCTATGCAGCAAAAAATCCCAAGATGACAGCTTATTTGGGCATTGTGAAAATTCTGGCTGACAAATTTCAAATATTCTCCTTTGAACAAACACCCCGAGAGGAGAACTCTCAAGCAGATGCATTGGCCAATCTTGGATCAGCTTTCAAAAGCTTATCTCAGACCCATATACCAATCATACATGTCGACATCTCAACAGTGGAAAGGTTATAACTTTTTTGTATAGATGACGACATCTCAGATAATCAGATAGAGACATCTTGGATGACGCCAATAATTAAATATCTTCATGATGGCACCATCCCTGATGAGGAAAAGAATGCAAGAGCATTCAAGGTAAGGATTTCAAGATTTGTATTAGCAGATATTGTGCTATTTAAGAAATCATTTGCAGGTCCATACTTGAGATGTCTGGAAGCTGACAAAGCCATGGAAGTTCTAAGAGAATTAAACATCCAAGCAAATCCAAAAGTGTGTGCAAGTGTTGACAATGAACAAGTGTGGTAAACATGCATTTTATTCAATATGAATTGAGATTTACAACTCGTGAGCCCATTATTTAGAGAGGCCACATCCCTGCTACAACAATCTAAAACAGATTACAAGAGAAAAGGTTTCTGCAGATGGGTCACGATATGTCGCATGACACATGATACCGGTGACAACATATGTCGCGTGACACAGGATCACCTTGGAATAATATGTCGCGTGACACAGGATCACCATGCCTCGACTTGTCGCGTGACACAAGGTGGCCTCAATCGCTTTTGGCGCCAAAACCAGTTTCTGGAACATTCAGGCCTAAATACCCAAAAGGTCCAAAAAGGTTTATTCCCAACAAGTCCCTTTGCATGAGTAAGGTACCAAAAGGTACTTCCTTCGCGGGAAACCTATGAAATGTTTCCGGAAGTCTCGGGATAGGCCGGGAATTTACCAAAATGCCCCTTAATGCAATTTTATTACATTAAAATGCATCTAAAAGGTTGCGAATTGGATTGGCATACTTACAGAGCCCCTCGGCAACGTCACTTTTGGAAAAAGTGGGGTTGTCGATAAAATAAGACCCAATCCCAATGAGCATCAAGGGATAAGGTAACGGGCTAGAGGGTGAATAGGGGAGTCTAATGGCTGGACCTTTCTGAGAAAGGATTCCTACGTATCCCTTAAGAAGGGAATCAAGCCAAGTCGTAGTTCGAAAATTACTAACCACAAGCAAGAAAGGGGTAGAGATGTGTCTTCATACCTTTGCTGTACTTACCTGTGACTTCTTGAGGGGTCGGTACTACTGCGGTTGGCTAGTAGCTGCCTTTTGTGCCAGGTTGTAGCTGCCGGAGGGTCTCATGCTGCAACTGGTATTTGCGAGTAGCTGCCGGAGGGTCTCATGCTATCGCTGTTGACGAGTTGTAGCTGCCGGAGGGTCTCATGCTTCAACAGGTCCTTCGTGGATGCCGGAGGGTCTCATACCACTTTGCTGGTGGCAGGGTAGTTGCCGGAGGGTCTCACACTACTGCTGCTGACGGGTTGTAGCTGCCGGAGGGTCTCACGCTGCAACTGGTCTTTTGTGGATGTCGGAGGGTCTCATACCACTTTGCTGGTACAGGGTAGTTGTCGGAGGGTCTCACACTACTGTTGCTTCTCTTCGTGGATGCCGGAGGGACTCATACCACTTTGCTGGTGCAGGGTAGTTGCCGGAGGGTCTCACACTACTGCTGCTTCTCTTCGTGGATGCCGGAGGGACTCATACCACTTTTGCTTATGCTTTACTGGGGATAGGTGTAGCTGCCAGGGGACTCACGCTACTTCTTTTGCTTCTATTTTTCGCGGATGCCAAAGGGACTCATACCACTTCTGTTTCTGTAAGGTAGCTGCCAGGGGACTCACGCTACTATTGTTTCTTTTCGCGGATGCCGGAGGGACTCATACCACTTTTTTCTGCTTGGGGATAAGTGTAGCTGCCAGGGGACTCACGCTACTTCTTTTTCTCTGTGTTGTTCTTTTGTCAGTCTTGTTGTTGGACTGTTGTTGTTGATTGTTTGCTTTTCTTTTTGTGCCTTGAGCTTTGCTTGGGAAGTCGGGGACTCTGCTTTTGTCTGGGGAGTTGGCTTCTTTCTTTTTTCTTGGTAAGCCGGGGACTCTGCATTCTGGGGAGTTAGCTTTTTTCTTTGCTTTGGGGCCGTTGATTCTGTTGCTTTTGTTTGATCAGCCGGAGACTCTGCTTTCTGGGGAGTCGGCTTCTTTCGGTGCTGAGGGGCCATTGATTCTGTTGCTTTTGTTTGATAAGCCGGAGACTCTGCTTTCTGGGGAGTCGGCTTCTTTCGGTGCTGTGGGTCCGTTGCTTCTGTTGAGCTCTACTTGGGAGGCTATCACAGATACGGGCTTTTTTGTATTCTTCTCTCTTTTTTTTTCGGTTTGGCCTGAGGGCCAGTCTTCGAGGTTCTGCGAGACTCAGTTGATCATTGTACCTGCGAGGGAGTCTACAGAGCATGCCTTTAGGGGTTAAAATTGCAAATCATCAAATTACAGGGGTATTTTTTGAAAATTTGGCTATGGGAATCGTTTTGTCGCACGACTGTTTAAAGCCAAGGAACAGTCTTTTATAAAGGCGGACAGTCCTCATTTTTTAACGCATTGTTGGAGGGAGGTGGACGGTTTTGTGAGGAGAAGACATTCCTTTGTTCAATTTCGAGTGCAATCAATCGACTCTAGGGCTTGATTTTGCTTTCGACTTGTCAATATGCCTCCTAGACAACGACCCAAGAAGAAGGGTCCTACCCAAGCTCAGCTAGCCGCTCAGAGAAATAATGCTCTAAGGAATCAACGGCCCTTCGTCCCTCAAACTGTGAGAGGAGATTTTTACCCGCATCTTAAAGAGCACACCTCAGCGCCGGAGAAGAAAACGAAGGTAATTTTTGTAACCCTTGCTTTTGTTGTAATGAAAAATCGGATATTGTGCCAAAATGATCAGATTCTTTTCCTTTGTTGAACTCATGAATTTATTGCATGTTTTGAGCTATCTAGAAATTATGAATGCATGCTTGAATGATCAAACCCTAGTTCTTCTTGGAAAGTTGAAATGTGCAATCGATTTATTGAAATGCTTTTATTTGGAAAGAATTTTGGGGATATTCATACCTGCGCTGTGTTTACCTGCAGGAGCTGCGTACCCGAGGCTCTCCAGAGGCTATCGGCCGATTGTGGGATCTGTTGCCTAGCAGTCAGGAGCTTGATCATTTGCCGAAAGGCTTATTATATGCTGCCAGGAATACTTGGGAGAAGATTATCCATCCAGTCAGTTTTTCAGGGATACAGAGGCATGGGGAAACCCAGATAATGTTACCGGTGATGCTGCTGAGGACTATCGAAGATAAGAGATCCGGAGGGCTGCTTTAAGGGGTGATCCAGAGGTGATGGCTCGCAGAGAAACCTTGAGACAAGAGAGGGTTGCTAGGGCAGCCTTGAGGAAGACTGGTCTGATTGAACCGCCGGCGCATGTTATTCCTGAATTGGGACAGGCTCAAACCGATTTATTCGACATTCCTAAGCCAAAGACCTCCCGGGGACCGAGGAAGAGGAAGGACAGAGGGGCGAGTTCGGGAGCGGGGACGAGTTTCTAGACACTTTTCTGAGAGATAGGGGACTCTTTTATTTTTGCTTTGTGTTTTGAGAGTAGGATTTTTTTGTATGGAAACTGAGTATCCTTTGATTACTTAATGCAGACGAAATAGGTGTTGAAAATTTATTCCTTTTATTCGCAGCAGGCTCTTTGAGTCAAAAGAAGGCCGTGATTGAACTCATCAACAAGAATATTAACTCAGCATAAACCTTTTGAAAAGCTTTGGAACTGTAATCAAAACACTTTTTGGCCATATAAGAGGTTTTGCAGCGATTTAGACCGAACCACAAGTGGTTGCCTACGTTCCCCTTTTGTAAGAGAACTAAGGGGCTCACGTCTCCGTAGTTTGACTCAATCAATTTTGTGTTTAAGAAAGGGGAAGATAGAAGGGGGACATGGTGCGTCCCTATTTTTTACCTAGACCGCCCTTTTTAGGGTTTTCGGTCTAGCTGGGTATATTCTTTAGCACCGGGCGCGTCCCTTATTTTTGCATGGACTGCCTTTTGAGAGGTTTTCAGTCTCATCTGAGACAATTTTGTTGCGCCTTTATTTCTCATTTTTTTTTCTTTCTTTTTTTTTTAGAGGGGGAAAGGACGCGATCATACATAATACATCCGCAACTTGTCGCCGTTGACGAGGTGCAGAAATGGGTTGCCATCCAAATCTGTCAGCTGCATAGCTCCTCCGGAGAATATTTTCTTCACTAGAAACGGTCCGACCCAAACAGGTGCCCATTTGCCCAATGCACTGCTCTGATTCGAGGGCTTCATCTTAAGGACCAGATCACCAACCTTGATGTCCCTGGGTTTCACTTTCTTGTCAAAGGCACGGGCCATTCTTCTCTGGTATGCCCGGTTATGCTCCATGGCTTTTAGTCTGCGTTCGTCTAACAGAGCCAATTCATTGTATCGACTTTGGAGCCATTCAATCTCATTCACCTCATTTTCGAGCAAAACCCTGAGGGATGGAATTTCTAATTCAATGGGCATGACAACCTCCATTCCGTAAGTCAGAGCGTATGGAGTTGCACCGGTGGCAGTTCGAATTGAAGTGCAGTAGCCCCATAATGCTAAATGTAGATTCTCCGGCCAGTCTCGTCCTCGTTCGGCCATCTTCTTTATGATTCTTTCCAAGTTCTTGTTGGCAGCCTCAACAACACCATTCGTCTGTGGTCTATATGGCGAAGACTTTTGACGTTTGACCCTGTATTCAGTATCAGGCGATCAGTTTCTCCCTCAAAATGGGTTCCATTGTCAGAAATAATCTCATTTGGGACTCCGTAGCGGCAGAAAATTTGTTCCTTTATGAAGCGAGCCACTTTCTTAGCTGTGAGCCCTTTGTAAGATGCAGCTTCTACCCACTTTGTGAAGTAATCTACCGCAACCAATACAAACGAATGTCCATTGCTTCCGGGCGGAGTTATTTTCCCAATGACATCAATCCCCCATGTTGCGAAGGGCCACGGAGTTGTCATACAGTATAGGTCATGAGGAGGGATGTGGTTCAGGTTGGATAATCGCTGGCATTTATCACAAGTCTGCACAAACTGGATGCAATCCGTCTCCATAGTAATCCAGAAGTAACCCAGCCTGATGATGCTATGCATGAGGGATCGAGCGTTCATATGAGGTCCGCAGGCACCGTTATGAACATCTTCCATTACTCTTTGGGCCTTTTCTTTGCTGATACAGAGCAGGAGTGGGCAACCTTCCCTTTTCTTCCATAACTCATTGCCAAGTATGACGTACTGTGCCTATAATCTGTTTAGAGCTTGCAAGTTTTTGGCATGAACACCTTTTAAGTCTCCTTCTTTGTCAACAGGGAAGGATGCTTCGCCATGCTTGAGATATTTAAAGATCTGGTTGTACCACGGCTCACTGACGATTTCGATCTCAATTTTGCAACAATATGTAGGATTTTCTCGCCTACCGACCCTGAACGGTTTGATTGACTTTCCTTCTGGGATTTCTACGAAAGAGGCCAGAGTAGCTAGGGCATCGGCAAATCTGTTCTTGTCTCGTGGCAGGAACTGGAATGACACTTCCCTGAACTGACCGACGAGTTCTGCGATGTAAGCATGGTACTTCTGGAGACACGGATCTATAATTTTCCATTTGTTGGCGGCCTGATTGATTATCAATTGTGAATCACCGAACACTTCTAACTCTTCCACATGTCGCTCGAGGGCAGCCTCTAGACCAGTTATGCAAGCTTCGTACTCGGCGACATTGTTGGTAACCGAGAAGTTCAGCTTGATAGCTATGGGGGTATGCATGTCGTTCGGATCTACTAGTACCATCCCGATGCCATTACCTCTTTTGTTCGCTGCTCCATCAAAGAATAACTGCCACCGGTTACCGTTTTCTATAGCAAGAATCCCCTTGTTTGGAAATTGGAGATCTGGTCCTCGGGCTTCTGTACTGGGGAAGTCAGCCAACTGATCCACCAAAGTCGTCCCTTTGATTGATTTTCGAATCATATATTTGATATCAAACTCAGCTAAAAAGAAGGTCCATTTCGCCAATCTGGTGGAGATGTTACCTCTGTCACCTTGGAATAGATACCTGATTGGGTCCATCTTGGAGACCAAGTGTACGGTGTGGGATAACATATAGTGCTTTAGCTTTCCGACCACCCAGACCAGAGCTGCGCATGTCTTCTTGAGGGCAGAGTAATTCAACTCACTACCTTGGAATTTGCGGTTAACAAAGTATATGGCATTCTCAATCTTTGAATCCTTCTTCTTTTGTGCTAGCATAGCCCCAGTGGCTGTGTCTGTGATCGTCAAGTATAGCAGTAAAGGCTTGCTCCCGTTAGGCGGACAAAGAATTGGAGGATTGACAAGGTAAGCTTTGATCCTCTCGAAGGCCAGTTGGCATTCCTCATTCCAAACCACTTCCTGATTCTTCTTTAGTAGCTTGAAGATCGGCTCACACATGGAGGTCAGTTGATTGACGAATCTGCTAATGTACTATAATCGACCCATGAATCCTTTTACCTCTGAGATAGTTCTGGGCGGCTTCATTTCAACGATTGCCTTAACCTTTCTGGGATCTACTTCGATGCCGCGCTCTGTGACCATATACCCCAGGACCTTACCTCGAATAACACCAAAGGTGCACTTGGCTGGATTTAGTCTCATGGAGTGCTCTCGGAGTCTGTTGAAGAATTTCCTCAAATCAATGAAATGCTGTCCATCTGACCCTTTCGAGTGAATAATCATATCATCTACATACACTTCAATCTCCTTGTGGATCATGTCATGAAACAGGGTAGTGACAGCTCTCTGATAGGTAGCCCCAGCATTCTTCAGACCAAACGGCATTACTGTGTAACAATAAGTACCCCATGGAGTTGTAAACGCTGTCTTGTCCTGATCTTCCTCAGCCATTTTGATCTGATTGTAACCCGCGAAACCATCGACGAAGGACTGGACCTCAAAGTTTGTGGTTGCATCTACTAGCATATCAATGTTGGGCAAAGGGAAGTCATCTTTGGAACTAGCCTTATTGAGATCTCGGAAATCTACGCAGACCCGCACCTTTCCATTTGCTATTGTGACTGTTACAATATTTGCCAACCAAGTCGGATATTCAATCACTTTGATGAAGCCCACCCGTAGGAGTTTTTAAATTTCTTCTTTCACCTGCAAAGACCACTCAGGTTTTATCCGCCTCAACTTCTGCTTGATCGGCTTAATTTCTGGATCGTGAGGAATCCGGTGCTCTACGATAGAAGTATCCAGCCCAGGCATATCCTTGTAGGACCAGGCAAAGACGTCCATATATTCTTTAAGCAATTCAACCAGGGAACCCGTTCATCTCCAGAGAAGAAGCTACCAATCTGCGTTTCTTTGGGTTTTTCAGCTGTTCCCAGGTTCACCGTCGTCAATACCTCATCGGCAGATTGGGCCCGGCTTTCCTTTTGATCGCAAACCTACTTTGAATCATTTTCTAAAATTTGCTCGTCTATTAAGTCTGCATTATCTTCAATTGAATTAGGCTTAATTATTTTGAAATCTTGATGATTATTTTTTGTTAAGCGTTCAATTGTTATATTTCCAATCACGGGATACTCAGAAAGATCAACCATTTTATTCAAAGCATAGGGAAAAACAGTGTTTACAACTCGAAGACGGTCTTCTGTCGTGAGGACATTAGACCGATCAGAAGACTCGAATTCAATAACAAGAGATTCAGGAGACCGACTCAAGACACGAGGAACAAATTTAGACTCGGAGGGACAAGGACGAGGCTTGAGCACAAGCTTTTCAATCATAGTCTCCCTGTCGGCGACCGGTCCTCGGAACGAAGTCCAATTCTGTAATGGTCCCTCTAAAACAGTCTCCAACCTGTTTAGCTCCACAACTGGCTCCTTCTCGAATTCTAACATAGCCACCATCTCGGCTTCAGAGGAAAAGTCAGTCAAATCACTCGGCTCTTTAACAACAACCACTCCTCCTGTAGGTACTTCTGTCAAAGACATATCATCCCCAGGCTCTGACAGCCCCTGCTCTTTGAACAAATCTGCCAAATCATTGTCAAAATCCACAGGGTCAACACCGCGGATTTTGCATATCGTGGGTTCGTCCAAAGCAAGCTTTTCGAACTGGTTCACATGATCAGGCCCCCAGAAATGGTAGCTGTTCTCGTAAGTGGCGGTCACACCTGGCCTTTTGGGCAAGCTATCAAACATTTCCTTCACCGGGTTTTGGCTGTTAGCAAATCTTCGGATTGTTCTCATTCTTTCTTTAATTTGGTTCAACCTCGCTTCTGGGCAGACAAACATATCTCCATCCTCTCTGACAAAATGCTTGTTTAAAGACCAACTGTACGGGCGCATCTCAGGCCTCTACAAAGCGGTTATGAGCTTCTTCCTCACGGGCCTTGGCATTCTCAGCCAATAGACAGGCCTCACGTTCTCGGGCTAGAGCAGCCTCCAACGTCACCCTCAATTCCTCTGTGGTCATATCATTCAAACTTGGATGACCCATTGTCACTGAGCCTCCAGCAGACTGAGCAAAAAATACATCTCCGTTCCCGGCCATCTCTGATTCTACACCAACTGAAACTGCTTGAACACGAACCAAACGAGCTCCTGGGACCGATGAACGGGTCCAACTCGCCGTAGCTGCAAGGGTAGAGATGGGTTTATAAGGTGTTGAAGGGAAATTTTTATGAACGGGAGAGGGAAAGGAACGGGACAGACTCGCACAAACAATCTTATTCATCTTCAAGTATAAATTAGTATTTTAAATCCTAAGTACGGTTGGAAAAGGGGAAGCCTTTATTCATGCTAACTATACCTCGGGGAAGCCTAGGTACGCAACGTTCAAATTACACTAAATGCCTTGCTTTGAAATATATAATAGGTAATGATACCTAACCAAAGCCTAACATCATTATGGAACGGAGAGGTTGTCCAAATTTCTAGGGAAATTTGGGCATCATAACGGGTCTTTTCGAAGAATTTCGGAGAAAAATCTGGCATGACCTCTCGTCGGTGCACGTTGACAATGCGGCATGATCTCTCGTTTGGAACACGCCACGGGAGTGACATGTCCCCACGTGAAATCATGTTGCATTTGGCAACATGCCCACAAGATGCGAGGTTTTGGGGGAAGGTATAAGGACCTACGATATGTTTCAAAAACAATTCATTTTTGTTGTAATAAAAACATTGTATCAAAAACCAACTGTGGGTAAGGTTTAAGTGTGGTGCCACCTATAACGCACTAGGGGGTTAGGTTTGATTTTAGGCGCTCAAGCGTAGGCGAATTTCATGGCCGTCCGCGATGCCGTCAATCGCACCCGAGGGTTCTTAGTCTAAGTGATGTAGTGTGCGGATGACTATATTCTTTTATTTACAAAAAACAAGATTTTTTTTATTTATTTTTATTTTGAAAAGAGAAAAGAAAACACACACACACACCCTCACAAGAGATACAGGGAGAAACAATCAACTGAGCCACATTTCGATCCAAGGGACTGCCCTCAAACCAAGCCTTCTGAGTATCTGTTCAGTGGCCACTCCTTGTCGCGTGACACAGGACATAAAGAGACAAAGATGTCGCACGACCTGGGTGGTCACTGAACCAACATTCTGCAACCATCAAATCAGCCCCTGCCTCTCCTTGGCAAGAACAAAGCAAGAATATCTAATGCACAATACAATGACCATAAAGCACATAAGGCTCACAAGTTTCATATTCAACAAAATGCATGATCCCCAAGTGGTTGTCAAAGATTCACACAAAAATGGATGTATTGGATGTCTAATTTAATGAAAGCTTGACCCACTCAACATTTGAAAAATAGGTTTTCAAAGTCAATTATCCCCAGCGGAGTCGCCACTGAATGTGCGCTCGCCCGAATTTTTGGAATTTCGAAAATAATATGAATGAAGGAGTTGCCACGCCGTTTTTGAGAGGAAACATTGAAAATCTTTTGTTTGGAGAGAAAATACGAGTTCGAAGGTCAGGTTATGTGTTGGGAAGAACCGAGAGTTCATCCAACACGCCTCGTCCGTAGACGAGACTTTCAATTAAACATCCAAGCAAATCCAAAAGTGTGTGCAAGTGTTGACAATGAACAAGTGTGGTAAACATGCATTTTATTTAATATGAATTGAGATTTACAACTCGTGAGCCCATTATTTTGGGAGGCCACATCCTTGCTACAACAATCTAAAACAGATTACAAGAGAAAACGTTTCTGCAGATGGGTCACGATATGTCGCATGACACATGATACCGGTGACCACATATGTCGCGTGACACAGGATCACCTTGGAATAATGTGTCGCGTGACATACGAAGTCCATCTGCAGAGACTTACACTATGAACACCAGAATCAACAATTACTAACACAGATCTAATTAATTGACTAGATTGAATACGAAATACAAAAATAACAACAAATCGACCCCGGGAGTGTGGATATGGATAGATCCACACCCCCTTGGGGTTTAAACACCGAATTCAAACAAGTATTCAACAATAGTAATTCAATTACACAGATTAGACAAATTAAACAGAGAGATTGCGATTGGGATTCAGTAATCTAGACAGATGGAGTCTGATTACTGAATCCTAACAGAAGGTAGACAATAGAATTATGAAGAATTGAGTAGAAGGAAGAGAGAAGAGGGAGTTTGAGATTCGTTACCCTTGATGCTTCCACGAATCCTGTATCAAGTTAGATACAGGACCCATCAATTCACTGCTTCTGGTCCTTGGGGTCCTGAGAGAATTGGTGCAAAGGATCCAAGTGGCTTGGTTTGAGAAATGGGTTTGGATTGGAGAGAATTGGGTAGGTTAAAGGTAGGAGAGAGAGAGAGAGAGTTGTGTTTGGGAGGCTTTGTTACGATGCAATTTCTGCAGAGTAATAGTAGGCTGAAGTTAGGATCCATTTTTGAGAGGGGGAGGGTCTTATTTATAGGCTGCAGTTAGTGGTCACCTTGTGTCGCACGACTATACGTAACCACTTTCCATGCCTTGACTTGTCGCGTGACACAAGGTGGCCTCAACCGCTTTTGGCGCCAAAACCAGTTTCTGGAACATTCAGGCCTAAATGCCCAAAAGGTCCAAAAAAATTTATTCCCAACAAGTCCCTTTGCATGAGTAAGGTACCAAAAGGTACTTCCTTCGCGAAAAACATATGAAATGTTTCCGAAAGTCTCGGGATAGGTCGGGAATTTACCAAAATTCCCCTTAATGCAATTTTATTACGTTAAAATGCATCTAAAAGGTTGCGAATTGGATTGGGGTACTAACAGTGCAAAAGATCCTTTCCCCTTGCCACACATTGATACTTTGGTCGATTCTACTTCCGGACATGAAGTGTTGACTTTCTTGGATGCATCTTCAGGATTTCAGCAAATCCAGATGGAGCCATCCGACCAAGAGGACACAGCCTTTATTACTCCCACAGGTATTTATTGTTATATTGCAATGCCTTTTGGACTAAGAAATGCAGGTGCTACATACCAGAGGCTGGTCAATATGATGTTCAAAGAGAAGGTTGGGGATACCATGGAAGTATACATCGACGATATGGTGATAAAGTCAAAGAAAGCTGAAGATCATGTTCGGGATCTTACTCAAGCATTTGACATCTTGGACAAATTCAACATGAAGTTAAATCCAGCAAAGTGCAATTTTGGCATGAAGTCCAAAAAATTCTTGGGCTACATGGTGACGCAAAGAGGAATAGAGGCAAGCCCGGAGCAAATAAAAGCCATCATCAATCTAACGTCACCTAAATCCATCAAAGATGTTCAAAGATTGACGTGGAAAGTGGCAGCATTGAATAGATTCATCTCAAAATCCTCAGACAGATGCAAGCCATTCTATGACATCTTAAAGAAAAATTCCAGATTCAAGTGGACTGAAAAACATGAACAAGCTTTTCAAGATTTAAAGCTGTACCTGTCAACACCTCCCCTACTCTCGAAGCCCCAAGAAGGTGAGCCATTATGCGTTTACTTAGCTGTCTCCGAAACTGCAGTTAGTGCCGTCCTGGTCCGTGATCAAGATGGCGTCCAGCAACCAATATATTATGTAAGCAAAACACTGCTCGACGCGAAAACCAGGTATTCGCACCTTGAAAAATTAATCTTAGCTTTAATTTCTACTTGAATTAAGTTAAGGCATTATTTTGAAACTCATGTCATTGTTATCCATACTAACTATCCGATAAAAAGTGTAATGAGAAAACCAGAAATGTCAGGAAGGATGGCCAAATGGTCCGTTCAACTAAGCACTTATGACATCAAGTATGAGCCTAGAACAGCAATAAAATCCCAGGCACTTGAAGACTTTATGGAAGACTTTAGTTCAAGCATGCAGGGCACAGGGCTAGGTGTTGTCCTAAAGGCGCCAGAAGGGGACATCATACCCCAGGCCATTAGTTGTGATTTTAAAGCTACCAATAATGAAGCAGAATACGAAGCCTTGATCGTGGGCCTAACCGTGGTTCTAGACATGAACATTAAAGCAATACAGGTATATAGTGATTCATTATTACTTATCAATCATTTTAACGGTTCCTATGCAGCAAAAAATGCCAAGATGACAGCTTATTTGGGCATTGTTAAAATTCTGGCTGACAAATTTCAAATATTCTCCTTTGAACAAATACCCCGAGAGGAGAACTCTCAAGCAGATGCATTGGCCAATCTTGGATCAGCTTTTAAAAGCTTATCTCAGACCCATATACCAATCATACATGTCGACATCCCTGCAGTGGAAAGGTTAGAACTTTTTTGTACAGATGACGACATCTCAGATAATCAGATAGAGACATCTTGGATGACGCCAATAATTAAATATCTTCACGATGGCACCATCCATGATGAGGAAAGGAATGCAAGAGCATTCAGGGTAAGGATTTCAAGATTTGTATTAGTAGATATTGTGATGTTTAAGAAATCATTTGCAGGTCCATACTTGAGATGTCTGGAAGCTGACAAAGCCATGGAAGTTCTAAGAGAATTACATGAAGGACCATGTGGTAACCATTCTGGGGGCAGAAGCCTATACACGAAAGCTCTACGAATGGGTTACTACTGGCCAACAATGCGTCAAGATACTACCATCTTTGCCAAGAAATGTGATTCCTGCCAGAGGCATAGTGACATCTTGCACCAGCCCGCAGAATTGCTTCATCCAATCCTCTCCCCTTGGCCATTTATGAGGTGGGGAATGGATATAGTGGGAAAATTTCCTAAAGCTCCTGGAGGAAAAGTATTTTTGCTAGCAATGACTGATTACATCTCTAAGTGGGTTGAAGCTGAATCCTACGTGCAAGTTCGTGATAAAGAAGTCATATCCTTCATTAAGAAAAATATATTTAGCAGATTTGGCATCCCCTCTAAAATAATATGTGACAACGGCTCCCAATTCATCAGCAAGAAGACGCAGGATTTTCTTACTAGGTGGGGAGTTAAGATGGTGACATCCTCACCGGTGCATCCTCAAGCTAATGGCCAGGCAGAATCAAGTAACAAAATAATTATCAATAACCTAAAGAAGAGGCTAGATCAAAAGAAAGTAAGATGGGCGGAAGAGCTTCCATTTGTCCTTTGGGCAGATAGAACCACACCAAAGAACGCAACAGGCCAGACCCCTTACTCCTTAGTATTTGGAGCAGAAGCAGTCATCCCGACAGAAGTCATCGTCCCTACTGCCAGATTCAAGATGTTGACACCTGAGCAGAATGATGCCAACCTAGGTTGTGATCTAGATACCATTGATGAGCTAAGGGATTTAGCTAAGATCAGGATAGCAGCATATCAACAAAAGATTGCAAGATCCTACAACAAAATTGTTAGACTACGGAAGTTCCAAGTCGGTGATCTAGTCCTACGAAAGGTGTTTCAGAATACAAGAGAACCCAATGCTGGAAAGATGGCCCACAAATGGGAAGGACCATACTTAGATGATGCCGAAGCAGGTAAAGGTTCTTATTGGCTGTCAACTCTGGAGGGAGCAAGGATTCCCCGAAGCTGGAATGCCATTCACCTCAAGTCCTATTTTATGTAAGTTCCAATAATTACGTTACAATGCAAATAAAACCAAGGTACGATCTTTACCTTTTTTCAATAAAAGTACTTGTTTCCATTTTGTTTATTTTTTGAACAATTACTGACTTAAGCATTGGAGGGGCGTTAGCAAAGCTAACACCCACCCCTAACATGTTTCTGTTTTTCAAGGAAACAAGAAGCATTTGAATAAACTCCGTAACAACTTGAGATGTTAATATCCTTCCAAGAAGTTAACATCTTAAATCAGGTATGACCGCTTTCTTACTTACGGTTTAAAATAAATGTTTTTATGGAGTTCTATTTCTTTTTTACTTCCTTTTATCAAATAAGATGTGACATCAGAATAGATGTCGAATCTCTTACTATCTTGTTATTTTACAAGAGGTCGTCGATTCAATCCCTGTGAAAACAACCGTTTTGAGACTGGCCATCTCACCTCCGTTAAAGGTACTTAATCCCTTCAAAGGTTTAAAGAAATTAGTTTCTTTCGTCTCATTATGGTTTAAACACCTCGCCTGGAGCACACGATGTCAACCTTGATTGAGGTGTGTGGTGGGCCCGTACGTTTAATATGTACGAATTACCCATCTCCACTCGATCAATGAGTTTTGACCCTAAGAATTTATCAATATGGTTGTGGCATATTCATGCCACCTAAGAACAAACGGTTATTGACATTCACATGTCAATCAAAGTAATTGCAAAGGATTTATACATCCACTCGCAAGTTGCCACTATCTACGAAAAGGTTAGCATGCCAACCACCTATTTTCATTTTCCAAAAAGATGCTTGAGCAAAAGTTTTTAGCAAAAACCAACACTTGAAAAGCAAATTGTCTTGGCCCTTATGGACCGATTACAAACCAAAAAATATTTAACATTGTCTTTGGGACGCAGCCCATTTTCAAACCAAAAGTTTTTGAACCAAAAGTTTTTCAAACCAAAGAACCATTTTCTTTTTCCTTCATGGGGTGGCTACTGCTGCAGATGTTGTCGCTACTCCTTCCTCTAGGATGTCATCATCCTTAGCAGCTGAGGATCCTTCTCTTGCTTCCTCTCCCTTACCATCCAAAGCCTTCAAGAGTGAACGTTACTGCTCAACATCCCACTCTGTATGCTTCCCGGCCTGGAACTCTTCCATCATCTGGATTTTTATTGCTATCGTACTTCGGGCAGCTGAAGCCATCATGTTCTTCCTCACATCTTCAATTTACTGCAACTGAGTGTCTTGAATGGAAGACATGCCTTTCATCAAACTCTCAACTTCATTCTATAAATCCTCTATTCTCTTAGCCGAAACATCCTTCTGTTTCTTCGCATGTATCACCTCCAACACCAACATCCTGTTCCTTTCTTCGAGACTACTCATTCTTATTTTAGTCGCATCAACACCCTATAAAAAACAAATTTGATCAGAGATGTATTGTATATTCAAAAAAGTCTTTCGAAAACTCTGCTTTCGAAAAATCAAAACCTTACCACTGCTGCTCTAGCAAGTGCCTCTTATACATCTGCCAAACCTGATTCATCAATGTTTATTACTTTCTTAGAACTGCCCTTCCTTTTCTTAACCCTGGCTCCCATAGATGGAGCCTCCATCTATTTCTTAGGCATCGTCAACTATTGGCTAGCTTGGGTTTACCCAACAAAATCCTGAAGGTCTTTCAAGGAAAAAGCAGTTGTGGATTTCAAAACTATTAAAAACAGAAAACACACTTTCAGATGAAAGCAGAATCCAGATACAAAAAGGCAATTTTTTGGACAGAATAGGATCTTACCAGTGGACATCTCAGTAGATAGTGGTATCTCCTGTTCTTCAGAAATGGCTATTGCTTCAAGTGGCTTGAAGGATTGCTCCTCCTCTGAAATCTCCAATAACCTCTTCACTTTATCAATGGTCTCGGCAGAAGGTGGGAAGAGCTTCGCCCAATCAATGGCTGCAAAAACAAACAAAGAAATTACAAATTCAAGTAAGTGCAGGAAATAAAGAAAAATTGAAGTTTAAAAAAGGGATACCTTCCTTGTTCCATCCTGTTGCCAAGAAATCACCTTCCTCCAAGGAATCCTTCTCAACAAATAAGTACTTTGACTTCCAACCCCTATCATTTACTGTTACTCTCAAAAATAGAGGTTTCATGCCAGACCTGGTTTTTAGAAGATATCTCGTAGAGCCAAAGGTTTGGAGCTCATATACGAAAGCTATCTCTCTCAAACCTATGTCTAACCTAAATTCACGGTTCACCCGCAGGACACAAGAGAAAATCCTCCAAACCATGGGCATTAGTTGGTCAAAAGCCAAGTTTTTTTTTCTAAAAAACTCGGTTATCAACGCAGGAAAGGGATACGAAAAACCTAGGGCAAAAGGATATTCATAAAAACAGACCCATTAAGGAGACACGAAATCAGCCCTAAGAAACACCTCAAAAGACCTAAAGATGGTGGAATCGGGGAAGTATCGTCGATCCTTGACAAATTCGATGAGCTCATTGTTGAAAATAAAGACTTCTTCGTTAGGTTTTGCCAACAAACCTTCGTAAGAGAAACCCCCATCCTCGTTCAAACTCAGAGGGTTCCTTGCAGCTTTGCCCTTTCTTGACTTAACCATATTTTCAAAAAGGAAAAAGGAAAAAAGAGAGAGGGAAATATTTTACCTTGGAGAAAATCACCGCCGTGAAGAATATGGTTGAAACATTGGAAAAGTGGAGAAGAAAGCGAAAGGGGCTCAGTTAAAAACCCTAGATCCTTGGTATTTACACTAATTAAGGTGGATTAAACTCCTCAACTTCCACGTCTTTATCAAGTTAATTAACCGCCCAAGTTTCTAGAAGGAAGTAGAAAAACCGTCCATTTAAATTCATTAAAAGACAGTTTTTGGGGACAATTGTTGTGGGTAAATTCAGGATCGCCATATCTTGAAAAATCGCCAGCATGTCGTCATCTTCAAATCCGTGGACAAGATAAAATTCACTTATATAATTAAATCATTATTTAATTATTTTTGTTATATCATTAATTACAGGAAAAAAGAACGTGGGAAAAATATATTTCGTTGACTCATTTCAAAGGTTGAGAGACCAAGTCAAGATTGAGATAGTAAGGCCGAGATTCTAGGAAAGTTTGTTAGGGTTTTGTTATCTTCAGTTATTTTTCTTTATTTAAAGGCTTATGGCTGGGACACTAGGCACGTAATATTCACACACAGTTCACAAACACATTGTAATCCGCCATAGCTCTAACATTTGTAATTCATAAGGATCAATACTACCGTTTGGGATGAAGGTGACCATAAACACCTTCCAAGGTTTTGTGCCGGTGAGATAGTTGTCTCAAGGGCTTTCCTCGTTACATGATCGAGTCATCTTAATTTCATTGTTACACCGATTATATTCCATTGCACCTTCCTCAATTTTGTTTCGAATTATTTTACATTTGATTGTTTTTTACCAAAATAGAACCTACGAAAGTTGACTGAGAGACTATTTTATCTTTTAATTTTGTTTAAGGATAGGTAACCCCTAGCTCAGCTACTCTTCGCTGGTTGGACTGCCAGGACGCTTGAGCTTTCCATTTTCTGTTAACTTCTGAATTCCATATCGCAGATCGAGGCAGTAATCAGTTATGTGCCCATGATACTGGTGGAAGTGGAGTGATTTGAGGCCATGGAGCAGCTGGAGCAAATACAAGTTGTCCAAAGTAATGGGTCGGAAAAGTCACGGGGACGAAACTTGATGACTGATCATATTGATGGAATGAAGTGAACCAGGGAGGATTTTGAGGGATATTGGGATCTGTTTGAGAGGATTCAGTGCTGCGCTGGTTGTATTAAGTGAAAGGGGTAGTACTGGCTGGTTGTGTCTTCGGGCCTTTCTCAAGCTTAGAACAGGCATTGACCAAGCGAGCTCTGGGGCAAGTTGTCCTATCAGATTCTCTCACTTCGGGCATTTGGATTTTGCACGGCAGAATCACTTCTTTGCCTTGTTCGACATCTTGGGTCGAGGGAGTACTGGTACTCATCATGATATCAAGCTTTTCTTGCATTCGTTTCAATTGCTCCATCAATATTTCCACATGGGGGTCAACGGGAACTCTCAAGTTACTGGAACTCGCAACAAGACTTTTACCAGAAGAGGGAACCACAGCAGTAGACTGATGAAACTGACGGGTGAATTCACTAAGTCCGGTAGACGGCAACGAAAAACTTGAGGCATCCGAACTTTCTTTTAGCAACTCATGATCGTATTCATGTGGGTATAGGGGTCTCAGAACATAGCCACATGGGTCAAACCTATTATGTGAAGCTGGAGCATAAACTGGCAGGTACCGCTGAAACTGAGAAACAGGTGTGATGAAGCCCAATCAGTTCTGAGGAGCTGAGGGCGATAGAGCCCTCATTGCCTGAGACACTGGGAGGAACTGGAGGGAAGTAGTCCTTGGTGGGGAATCATATATCGAAGGAGGAGGGTATTGGTTATAGAATGGAGGGTATTGGTTGTAGGATGGAGGGTATTGGTTATAGGATGGAAGGTATTAGTTATAGGATGGAGGGTATTGGTTGTAGGATGGAAGGTATTGGTTGTAGGATGGAGGGTATTGGTTGTAGGATGGAAGGGTTGAAGTCACTCTTTCTGGAGTTTCATCTTTGACCATGACCAGAGAACCATTTGCTTCAACTGTTACCTGAACTCCATGATGGCGGAGAGCATCGATGAGCATGGCTTGCTACTCTTCATGAATCTTGCGGTTGTTTTCCAAGGCGAGGGCTAACTCATCCTCTCTAGTCATCGGATTACCCGTACCATCACTGTTTTCTGTCATATCTGCCATTCTAAATACCTGAATAGACAAAACTGATGATTCTGCTGAACTGTCTGAACCTGAGGTTTCCGCACTGAAAAGCCACTGACCCGGTATTCTCACCCACTTCTTTCTCATTGCGGAAAAGAGATAGGCAAGGTTTAGACTTGGGGGTAGGCAAGGTTTAGACTCGGGGTAGGTGAGGTTTAGACTCGGAGGTAGGTGAGGGTTAGACTTGGAGGTTGGTGTTTAAACTGAAGGCTCAAGTAACATGTATGTACTGCTTAAGTTTTACTTAAAACACATTTTCTCCTAGTCCTAGTTGATCAGAAAAGATTAGATCTTGAAAGGTCAAGATTGAAAATTGGACCGTGAGGGTCTTGATTGGAGATTTGACCGTGAAAGGTTGAGATTGAAAATTGGACCATGAAAGATCAGAATTGCCTATTTGACCATGAAAGGTCGATATCGGAGGTTGGACCGTGAAGGTCGCAATTGGAGATTTGAGCGTGAAAGGTCGAGATCAAAGTTTGGAGATCGGACCGTGAAGGTAGATATTGGAGATTTGACCGCGAGAGATCGAGATCAAAGATCGAAGATCGAATCGTGAGGGTCTCGATTGGAGATTTGACCGTGAGAGGTCGAGATTGGAGATCGAACCATGAGGGTATCAATAGGAGATTTGACCGTGAAAGGTCAGGATTAAAGATTGGATTTCGGACCGTGAATGTCTCGATTGGAGATCGGAGATCGGACCGTGAGGGTCTCGATAGGAGATTTGACCGTGAAGGTCAGGATTAAAGATTGGAGATCGGACCGTTAGGGTCTCGATTGGAGATTTGACTATGATAGGTCAAGATAAAAGATTGGAGATTGGACCGTGAGGGTCTCGATTGGAAATTTGACCGTGAGAGGTCAAGATTAAAAATTGGAGATCGGACCGTGAGGGGTCGAGTCGAAGAGTGGAGATCGGACCGTGAAAGGTCGCGATTGGAAATTTGACCGTGAAAGGTCGAGATCGGAGATCGGATCGTGAAAGGTCGAGATCGAAGATCAGAGATCGGACCGTGGAAGGTCGCGATTAGAGATTTGACCGTGAAAGGTCGAGATCGAAGATCGGAGATCGGACCGTGAAGGTCGCGATTAGAGATTTGACCGTGAAAGGTCGCAATTAGAGATTCCAGAAATGGGACCATGCAATTGTGATTCCATTAATTGTTCAAGTTTACTTAAAACAGTGTCTTTTAATTATTTATATTTGGTTGGAAAAGGTTGCCCTTCTTTTTCGCAACTACTCTAGATCCTGGATCAGTGAGCTCCATCACTACGTCTATAAGCCCCTCGTTTTGCACCTGTATTTAAACATCCTAGGGTGGACAGCCCCGGGCGAGGGTCCTATAGGGCAAGCGAATCCCACCGACCGAGAGAGAAGAACAGTCCTAGGGTCTAGTGGATCATAGGAAATTTTAACGCACGAGAGATGCGGATTATTGTCAATGAAATTTCGGCAGAGCTTCGCTTGTGCGATAGACGTTTGACTTCGGCATTGTCCAAGGAAAATAATAGGCATGGGTGGGACGTTAAAAGTCGAATGACACGGCGTCACATTGAGCGTTGTTGCATACTTTGTGCAAGTTAAAGTCAATGTCGGGGTCAAGATTTTGCCAATTTTTTGCCTAACGAAATTTTGGCATGGCTTCGCTTTCGCGAGGGATCTTGATTTTTGGCATGGGCTAGGGTTTGACTTTTACATACCCCGTGCAGGTCAAAGTCAATGTCGGGGTCAAGATTTTGCCAATTTTGCTTAACAAAATTTCGACATGGCTTCGCTTGTGCGAGGAATCTTGACTTTTAGCATGGGCTCGGGATTGACTTTTACGGGGGGTACACAAGGAGGCTGTATGACATGGTCTAGACCAAAAACCAACCAAAAAGTCACGTTTTTAAAAGTGTGACACGGACTAGTGCATTGGTAGACACTGGCTGCCATGGGGAGTTTGGGATGACTCCGTGCGCGCCCAGGAGCGTCGTAACACTGTCCGTGACTGCAGATGAACAACCATCCCGGGTTAAAAGGACATGCGTGCAAAAGTGTACATGATATATAGTGCGCGTAGTGTGCGGTCTCCAAAAAAAATTTGTTTTTGAGTTAAAATAGAGATTTTCATCATGTGTTTTAAAAGAATGTTTTTTGGGGACGGGGAAAATGCAACACATAAGCACGTAAATTTTCTGGAACCTGGCCAGACTCAGGACTGAATAGCCCCAAGCAGCTATGGGTTCCAGATTAACCTCAGAAAAGTGTCCTGGTGGAACTGCGAATGAAGCCGCCCGGCTTAGATCCAGGCAGATCAAGCCGTCTGGCTAGATTCAGCAGTTTTCCAGGTTCATATTTGCTTCATTTCCAGACTGTTTCCCCGGTCATTTTTGGCAACTTTCAGCTTCAGAATGGCACTTGTTCATTATTCAGAGTATGCACAAACCAAAAAGAACACAAAGATGCATGAAAAAAGAAAATGGCACAAGCACAAAAATCGGATCCAAGACAGAAGGCTAACCCTCGTAAACGTTTCCAATGCTTATTATGAGAACAAGATGTTTGGAAACATTTACATGTCCCCAGCGGAGTTGCCAAACTGTTAATGTGGGCCCTTCGGCGATTGAACCGTTTTTTATAGGGTCGCCGTTCACATCAGTTTGAAGACACCGGTTTTATTGAAAAACGGAGTTGCCACGCCATTTTGATTTCTTCAAAACTTTGAAAGAAAGGATAAGGGTCCGGAGGTTAAGTTACTCCTTGGGAAGAACGTATTACGTTCACCCACGGAGCCTTGCAAAAGTAAGTCTTCCTAGATGCGAAATTTGTGCTTGTTTGTGCGCTTGTGTGTGTGTGTGTGTGTGTGTGTGTGTGTGTGTGGGTGTGGGTGGGTGTGTGTGATTTGAAAAGGGGAGGGAATGTGATCGAGAGAGGGACGCCTTTTAAGGCCAAGAATAAGACTCTTTAGAAAAGGAGGAATCTTTGCCCATCAATCCTATATCTTGAGACGATAGAGATACGTAGGGAAATTTATGTTCGTCTCAAGTGATTATCGGAGATGTCGGGACTAAGATCCGTCCGCTTCTAAAGGGAATACGATTATGGCATTTTAATGGTGGAAACAATATAAAGATGAAGTCTTTACACCGATCCGCACCATGGAATGCGCCAAAAACCAAGGGACTAGGGGAAAGGGGTATAAAGATTGGATCTTTACACTCATCCTATGTCTTTCGTGCCTTAAAAGGCTATTAGACAATCCTCGGAGAGAGATCCATCTTTAAGGGACATGGGGGAAATGACATTTAAAGTAAAGATTGCATTTTTAAGGTAAATAACACAATGAACATTATTAAACTAGAGACATGAAGTAAAAAGGATGATCTTTATGGCATTTCCTATATCCTTTAAGACCTCATAAGGTGGACAATCCTTGGAAGGCTAGATCAAGGGAAGGGGATGAGATAATGGAAATAAAGATTGCATTTTTATGTAATAAAATAAAGGGACATCACATCATCATGTGGTGGATCTTCCCTAGAACAAGCCACTTGTGGACCCTTGTTCATCCTTGGGAGAGGATCACCAATGAATCCTTTGTGTGGGGGAAAGGGGGATATGATGATTTACATTGCAAAGATAGGAACTTTAGCGCAATAAATCAATATAAATGACAAGTAATGGAAATATAAATGACAAACAATAAGTAAAGCGATATAATGAGAGTATATCAAGGGGAAAGGAAGGAGAGATTACCAATGATGGTTCTCTCTATCTCCCAAGGGGATTTTTCTATTTAGGAATAGATTAGGAAGGGATTTGTGTATAAGGGAGGTGAGTTTTTGAGTGTTTTAGTTTCTGGAAATTCGTGTTGTGAATTTGGCATAGTAACAGTGCATGAAAATTGTATATAAAATGAGTAGAGGAGGCCTCTATTTATAGGCTGTAGTGTGCTTCCTAAAGAAGCGGCCTGGCGTTAATCTGCGGCAAAAGAAGCCGCCCAGCGTTATCCTCTGTCATGTCAGCAGGTTTCCAGATTCATGCAAGGTGGCAGCTAGAGGATTCTTTCCAGCGAGGTCCTGCTTGGAATTTTAATTCCTAGCAGGTCCTTCTTCCCTTGGCAAGTTTGGAAAAGTTCCCGAATTTCCCCTAAACTTTTGGAAAGTTTGGGGAATTGCCAAGAAACTTAACCAGAAGGCATGAGCTAGATTTGGGTACTTATAACATGGAAGTCAACTGATTCATGAAGCGGCTGTTATACTGCTAGCGCCCCATGAAGCTTTTTACCTCTGTCTGGGTTTGTGGTGATCTCATTTCGATTATGGCCTTGATATTTTGTGGATCGACCTCGATTCCTCGCTCTGAGACCATGTATCCCAAGAATTTGCCTCGGGTTACTCCAAACGTGCATTTAGCAGGGTTTAACCTAATTGAATGCTTTTGAAGATGATCGAAGAACTTTCTCAAGTCGGTAAGATGTTGTGCGTCTGATCCTTTTGAGTGAATGATCATGTCGTCGACGTACACCTCGATTTCCTTATGGATCATATCATGAAAAAGTGATGTCGCTGCCCGTTGGTACGTAGCCCCAGAGTTCTTCAGCCCAAGGAGCATTACCGTGTAACAGTAAGTTCCCCATGGGGTGGTAAAGGCAATTTTCTCTTGATCTTCTTCGGCCATCTTGATCTGATTGTAGCCAGTAAAACCATCCACGAAGGACTTAACTTCAAAATTGGCCGTGGTATCGACCAACATATCTATGTTTGGCAGTGGTAAATCGTCCTTTGGACTTTCTTTATTGAGATCCCGAAAATCTATGCAACAGCCCACCTTCCCATTAGCCTTGGTGACCGTGACTATGTTGGAGAGCCAAGGGGTACTTCATCACCCTTATGAAGCCGACGCGAAGCATCTTTTCGATCTCTTCCTTGACTTATAAAGACCATTTGGGCTTGATCCTGCACAACTTTTGCTTGATGGGCTTGGCCTCGGGATTCAAGGGAATCTGGTGCTCTACTACGACGGGATCTAGATCTAGCATGTCTTTGTAGGACCAGGCGAAAACGTCCACAAATTCTTTGAGCAGGGCAATCAGTGCTTCTCGCTCGGTATTGATGAAGAATTCTCTGATTTGCGTCTCTTTAGGCTCTTCAGCAGTCCCCAAATTCACTTTTGTCAAAACTTCCTCGGCAGCTTGGGCCCAATTTTCCTCTCGTTTGACAACATGCTTAACGATTTCTTTAATGTATTGTTCATCTAATGTATCTGCGTCTTTATCAAGTGAATCATTATTAATTGTTCTTAGTTTGTTAGTTAATTTATCATTTGTTAAAGTGGCAATGAGGGGATACTCAGAAAGGTCGAATTTTTCATTCAAAACGTAGGGGAACACGGTGCCTGCTACAAGCTCATAATCTTTAGGCGTAAGGCCATCAGATGACTCGAGAGACTCAAATTCAAATACAATAGACTCTTGATGTTTTTTGAACTTAGACTCTAAGAGACGAGGGGTTAGACCAAGCTTCCCAACCATCTCTTCTTTGCTGGTTGTGTAAGTGCTCCAATTTGAGCTTGTTAGAATTTTCGTTAGAAAATTAACGAAAGTTATAACATTCCTAACAATTCCTAACAATTCCTAACATTCCTAACTTTTCTAACAAACCAAGGGCAAAATGGGCATTGCTATTTAAAGATAAACCTTCAAAGGAATCTCAAAAAGCAAAAGAATTAAGAAAATCCCAAAACAGCAAGTTGAAAAACAGTTTCTGTTGGAATTTTTGAATTATATTCCTTGTGTCCAAAGCCTGGAGCTGCATTTAATGAACAGTGCACGCCACCAATCCTATCCACGCTGACATGTCTGCATTTTCAGAGGGCTATAAATTGAGCCCTCCAGTCACAAAAAAGAAAGAGAACAAGAACACAACTCACAGCATTTGGCGAAAATACTTGAGAAAACAGTGAGAATTCTCTAAGAATTGTCACCTTTTTCTCTTGAATCTTCCCAACTTTCACTCACTCAAATCAAACCCACTCACTCTCAAGTTCAAACACAAACACAAACACAAACACAAAAACACAAGGAAGATAGGTATAACCTCCCTCTCCTTACCCTAAATTCTCTCATCCATGCATGCATTTTCAAGCTACAAAATGTAGTTTGTTCATTTTCTTGCCTTAGATCCAAGAGGATCACCATGGAAGTTCATCTCCATGGATGATCCTCTACAAGGATCAACATTTTCTTCAATGTGTTCTTACATACTTGCAAATGCATTTTCAAAACCCTAAAAACCATTTTCAAGCACCAAATCTTGATTTCAAAGGATAAAATTCCCCTTCCCAAGCAAATGAAGTGCTTAGTCCTAATGTACCCCAAGGATGGTTTGGTATAGTTAATTCACCACTAAAATGTCAAGTGATCACTAACCAAAACCTAGGGAAATGGGGACAAGCATGGATGCAAAAACCCCCCTTAAAATCATATTTTCTTTCTTGAGAAGTTGCTGTCCAGTAGCAATTTTCCAAGACCCCAGTCCATTGTCTTAATTTTTGGATACAGATAAACTTGAAATTTGGTGTCGACTACAAAACACTTTTTGTAGCAAACATCCAGATATTTCCAGACATATTTTTACTTTATTTTTTGGGTGAGTGAAACTCCTCTTTTCAAATTTTCTTTTAGAGGCCAGTTCATCAGCTTCTGGAAATCCAGATTTCATATCTGAGATTTCCAGAAGCTTTTGACCCCTCAAATCTTCTCCAAAAATGGAAAATTCCTTCGCACAAATCTTATTTAAGGTGTTTGGAACAACTTTAATTCTCTGAGTTTATCCAGATTATGAAGTTTTAAGGCCCTTGATTCCATTTCAAAATCAAAGGTCCACTGCCCTTTTCATTCTGGCAGAAGTGACTCTCAACTTCAAAAGGTCTTTTGAGTACCAAATCTCAATCCAAAAATCTTCCAAAAAATCATGGGATCAGTTTAAAGTCTTAAAAAGACATCCCAATTTTTACTTTTCTGAGTTTCAACTTCTTTTGGCCAAAACACACACACACACACACACAAATGATTTTCAGCTTGGAAGACTCGTTTTACGAGACATTCCGGGTGCACACTAATGTCCTTCCCGGCGTGTAACATGACCTCCGAACCCAAATCTCTAATATCGGGCATTTTTCAAAGTTTTGGCCCTTAAAACAAAAATGGCGTGGCGACTCCGTTTTTCCGGTTTTATTGGTTTTTCAAAGAAACGAAAAAATCGAATTTTTCCCGCGAATGGCGACATCATCACAGTGGCGACTCCGCTGGGGACAAATAAACTTTTTCTAAAAAAAAATGATATTTGGTATATTGGTGGAAACCATTAAACTTTCCGTTATCGCCTCCTAACACGAGTCGGGGATAAATTGTGGTTTAACAATCCCACGTACCGGTATCATTGTTTAAAAAAAAAAAAGCTTTTGAGGGTCAAGCTTCCGTCCCGGCATTAAAAATCATTTGTTGTGTGTGTTGATTTTTGCATATTTTCGTGTTTGTTTTGGCCGCCTCGGAAAAAGTCAAAATTTTGACTGTCGGAATCATGTCCCTAACTGTTGGAATTTTTGTGCTTATGTGCTTATGTGTGCATTTACTTTCAAAAAAAAAAGAATTTCAAAAAAAAAAGAATTTCAAAAAAAAAAAAAAATTCAAAAAAAAATTTCAAAAAAAAAAATTTCAAAAAAAAAATCATGCATCATACTTTTTTAAGACACATGAAAAATTTCTATTTTACTCAGAAAAAGGAGATAGACTGCTTGCACACTACGCGCACGTGACCTTACACTGCACACTACGTCCCTAACCCGGGGAAATCCTTGTCGCGGCCCGTTTGGTCTTATTACGCCGCTCGGTGCAAGCACAGAACTACCCAAACATCCCATGGAGCCTCGTGTCGACCATGCACTTGTCCGTGACACACTTTGTCCGAGACCCGGTTGGTTTTTAGTCCGGGTCTCGTGTCATGCCCCGTCCGTGTATAGACCTTTCCTTTCTAGCCTTTATCGGCACACCGACTCAATATCTTTCGGGACCCTAATCGCCGAAGTTCTCCGCCGGTTTTCCGCCGCAGACTTTGACCAAGATATTGACCGGCGCCTTGACTTCGGCTCTGACTGGCACAAATTATACACAGACTCCCAGCATTGACACTGAGTCATCAAGGATTAATGATTATTCCATGCCTAATTACGACCTAATTGACGACAAATCAAGATCAATCGTGGACATTTATCGCTCCAAATCATGCCGACTTTTTGTCGAGCCCTCGGACATGATCTTGACTTTGACGCGCCTTTGTCCGTAATTTACATCGAATGCTCGTTAAGACTCGATTACCCGCCAGACTTTTAGGATCATTTTCTTTCGGTCGGTGGGACCCGCTTGCCCTATAGGACCCTCGTCCGGGGCTGTCCACCCTGGGAGGTCGAAATACAGGTGGAATACGAGGGGCTTATAGACGTAGTGACGGGGCCCACCGATCCAGATCCAGTAGTTTGCGAAAAGAAGAGCAATCTTTTCCAACCGATTAGGTTAATAAAACATGTTTTAAGTAAACAAGAACAAATAACTGCATGTTGCATGAGCCCAAAGCCCAAACACCTACCCACCTTCAATTCCCAAACATCTGAACCCTCGTGTCTTTCACCCCGCAGCTCCGCACAAAGCTTGGTTTCGGGCACCGGGTCACCGTTTGATCGGGTTGGGAAGAGTCAAGCGCATCGTCGCCTTCACCGTTTGTTCCGACTCCGGGTTTCAGAATGTCCGCATCACCGGGTAACGATGGGGATAACGTGACTCCGCCTCCCGGGACTCCTCAAAAGAACCGCAATGGAATCGCTAGCCGAACAGTATGAGAGTGCGACAGAAGCACACCAATGGTGAACTTTATGGAGGCTATCAAAAGCCATGGATTGGCCGCGCCTCAACCTGCATGGCACCTTCACTGTGGAA
Source organism: Adenophora triphylla var. japonica (assembly GCA_022495995.1). Lineage (NCBI taxonomy): Eukaryota > Viridiplantae > Streptophyta > Magnoliopsida > Asterales > Campanulaceae > Adenophora > Adenophora triphylla. The sequence goes on along the minus strand of JAFEMH010000309.1, from coordinate 557,938 downwards.
GAAGAGGAAGACCTCAATCCCGCTCTTGGTCAACCCGACTACTCAAGGATGCCACCACCGGCCTCCCACGGTACTACCACCGTGAGCCCATGCTCCTCGATCTCCGGGTCACCCGCTCCCCAACCGCACCACCGGATCCACGCAGCTCGATGGGACGAGCCGGTTCGCAATGCCTCGCTGGGGACAAAGTCAAGCACGAAATGCCTTCCCATGGTTGGGGATACCACGGAATGCCACAAAGCAAATTGGGATCCGGCCTCGCTTTGGGACCAATCAATCCGGACTTTCGCAAAGCAACGGTTTGGAATGCCACCACGCTTTTTGGTTCGGGGCAACACCCGAGCCCCTCCTCAGAATGATGCTAGCTCAGCTGCTCCTCACACAGCTTCCGCAAACCCATTTCTCACTCAGGGTTCAATGGGTTACCAAGTCCCCATCCGAGTTTCATCAGAATCACCAGGACCGCAGTACCCCCTGGTTACACACCCTTGCCACAGGCAGTCATGCAATTCAACAACCAGGGACAGCAGCCCGCACTCAAGCCTACTTACGGGCCTCACCCCGGAAATCCGAGCTATCCAGTTACCTCAGATCTGCCTCCATCTTCTCTGCCGATTGGAAGCCAACAGCAAGTCGATGGGTTCTATCCCTTTGCCCAAGCTCCTACCTACACTCCCCAGGGTAATTTGGGCCAAGGACAGGTTTTCACCTATGCTCTGGGATATGGTATTCCTTCCACCAATGCACCACCAACAGCTATTCCTCTTCCTAGCTCAAATATCGGCTCAGGCATTCCCGCTCCACCTTTGGATCCCCAATTGGCTTGTGTGATGATGTGCCACCTAAAATTTTTCCGAAAGGGTTTGCTTTGAAATTTTTGTTTCTTTGAAAACCAATCGAAAAAAAGACCGGAGTCGCCACGCCATTTTTATTTTAAGGGCCAAAACTTTGAAAAATGCCCAAGATTAGAGATTTGGGTTCGGAGGTCATGTTACACGCCGGGAAGGACGTTAGTGTGCACCCGGAATGCCTCGTAAAACGAGTCTTCCAAGCTGAAAATCATTTGTGTGTGTGTGTGTGTGTGTTGGCCAAAATAAGTTGAAACTCAGAAAAGTAAATATTGGAATATCTTTTTAAGACTTTAAACTGATCCCATGATTTTTTGGAAGATTTTTGGGTTGAGATTTGGTACTCAAAAGACCTTTTGAAGTTGAGAGTCACTTCTGCCAGAATGAAAAAGGCAGTGGACCCTTGATTTTGAAATGGATTCAAGGGTCTTAAAACTTCATAATCTGGATAAACTCAGAGAATTAAAGTTGTTCCAGACACCTTAAATAAGATTTGTGCGAAGGAATTTTCCATTTTGGAGAAGATTTGAGGGGTCAAAACCTTCTGGAAATCTCAGATATGAGATCTGGATTTCCAGAAGCTGATGAACTGGCCTCTAAAAGAAAATTTGAAAAGAGGAGTTTTACTCACCCAAAAAATAAAGTAAAAATATTTCTGGAAAGCTCTTGATGTTGGCTACAAAAAGTGTTTTGTAGTCAACACCAAATTCCAAGTTTATCTGTGTCCAAAAATTAAGACAATGGACTGGGATCCTGGAAAATTGCTACTGGACAGCAACTTCTCAAGAAAGAAAATATGATTTAAAGGGGGGTTTTGCATCCATGCTTATCCCCATTTCCCTAGGTTTTGGTTAGTGATCACTTGACATTTTAGTGGTGAATCAACTATACCAAACCATCCTTGGGGTACATTAGGACTAAGCACTTCATTTGCTTGGGAAGGGGAATTTTATCATTTGAAAATGAGATTTGATGCTTGAAAATGGTTTTTAGGGTTTTGAAGATGCATTTGCAAGAAAATAAGAACACATTGAAGAAAATGTTGATCCTTGTAGAGGATCATCCATGGAGATGAACTTCCATGGTGATCCTCTTGGATCTAGAGTAAGAAAATGAACAAACTACATTTTGTAGTTTGAAGATGCATGCATGGATGAGAGATTTAGGATAAGAAGAGGGAGGTTATACCTATCTTCTTTGTATTTTGGGGCTTTGGCTTGAATGTATGAGTGTTTGAGGCTTTGAATATGATGGTGAGTGAGTTTGATTTGAGTGAGTGAAAGTTGGGAAGATTCAAGAGAAAAAGGTGACAATTCTTAGAGAATTCTCACTGTTTTCTCGAGTATTTTTGCCAAATGCTGTGAATTGTGCTCTTGTTCCTCTTTTTTTTTTTTTTGTGTCTGGAGGGCTCAATTTATAGCCCTCTGAAAAATACAAAGTCATCCGCGCAGATAGGATCAGTCGCGTGCACTGTTCATTAAATGTCGCCTGTGCTTTGGACACAAGGAATAATCTTTTTAAAATTCAAATTAAACAAATGATTATGTTCCAAATGACCATTTCTATTTTTTGTTTTTGACCATTTCTTTCACTTTTTTGATTATTTTCCTTGGTTTATCCTTAAATAACAATGCCCATTTTGCCCTCACTTTGTTAGAAATGTTAGGATTGTTAGGAAATGTTAGTAATTGATAGTAATTGTTAGGAATGTTATAACTTTCGTTAATTTTCTAACGAAAATACTAACAAGCTCAAATTGGAGCACTTACAGTAGCCCCTCGGCGACGGCGCTTTCGAAGGAAGCGGGGTCGTCGATAAGAGTAAGGCTCCATATTTGGCAGGATGATCGAGTGATCGAGTGGCTGAACCTAGCGATAGGCTACCTACGTATCCCGAATGGGAATCAAGCCAGTCGTAGTTCGGGTCTTCGACCCTGGAGATGATGGCGTTTTAGGTGCCTCGAACCTTATGAGCGAGTTACTGCACGGGTTGCCGGAGAGAAAATCACTGGGGATAAGAGATGACCATTTTCGGTTTGATGGCTATTCGCTCCGGGGATAGGAATGACCATTTTCGGTCGATGGCTATCCGCTCCGGGGGGATGATTGTGATTTATCGTTTTCCTAGTGTTTGTGTGTGATAGCATCTTAGGTGCCTCGAACCTCGAGATGGCGTTTTAGGTGCCTCGAACCTTGGAGATGGCGTTTTAGGTGCCTCGAACCTTGGAGATGGCGTTTTAGGTGCCTCGAACCTTGGAGATGGCGTTTTAGGTGCCTCGGAACCTTGATGATGGCGTTTTAGGTGCCTCGAACTTGAAGATGGCGTTTAGGTGCCTCGAACCTTGAGAGATGGCGTTTTAGGTGCCTCGAACCTTGGAGATGGCGTTTTAGGTGCCTCGGACCTTGACGTTTTAGGTGCCTCGAACCTGGAGATGATGGATTTTTAGGTGCCTCGGACCTTGATGATGGCATTTTTAGGTGCCTCGAACCTAGGAGATGATGGCTTTTTAGGTGTCTCGAACCTTGATTTGAAATGGCCTTTCGGTGGACTTTGTCTGCTGTCGAAGGAGAGGGTGACCATTTTGGTCGAGGGGCTGGACCTAGTGATAGGCTACCTACATATCCCTAGTGGGAATCAAGCCCTTTCGTAGTTCGAGATCTTCTCGAGATTTTGTTGGCTTTTGGGATTTCGTTAACTTTGTCGGGGAAATCGACGTGGAAATCGGTCTTACGTTTACCGGGGTAATTTTGATGAACGATACGGGATCTCGTTATCTTTCTCGGGGAAATCGGTCTTACGTTTGACTGTCGGGGGTAATTTTGATGAAAGATACGGGATCTCGTTATCTTTCTCGGGGAAATTGGTCTTACGTTTGGCGCTCGGGAGGAAGATTTTGATGAAAGATACGGGATCTCGTTATCTTTCTCGGAGAGATCGGACTTACGTTTGACTGCCGTTTGATGATTTTGATGAAAGATACGGAATTCCGTTATCTTTCTCGGGAGATCGGTCTTACGTTTGACTGCTGGGGAAGATTTTGATGAAAGATACGGGATCTCTTTATCTTTCTCAGGGAGATCGGTCTTACGTTTGACTGTCGTTGAATGATTTTGATGAAAGATACGGGATTCCGTTAGCTTTCTCGGAGAAATCGGTCTTACGTTTGACTGCCGGAGGTGATTTTGATGAGAGAAACGGGATTCCGTTAGCTTTCTCGGAGAATTCGGTCTTACGTTTGATTGCCGGGGAATAATTTTGATGAAAGATACGGGATTTCGTTATCTTTCTCAGGGAGATCGGACTTACGTTTGACTGCCGTTGAATGATTTTGATGAAAGATACGGGATCTCGTTATCTTTCTCAGGGAGATCGGTCTTACGTTTGACTGCCGGGGAATAATTTTGATGAAAGATACGGGATTTCGTTATCTTTCTCAGGGAGATCGGACTTACGTTTGACTGCCGTGGGTAATTTCCTTGAAAGGGGGTTGACTTTGGTTAACTTTGGTTAACTCTGTCAAGTTGGGGACTGAATTGCAGAGTCCTGGAATTTTAAAGGGCAAAAGGGTCATTTTGACCACACGACAATCCTATCCGCGCGGATAGGAGCGTATTCAGTAGGGTTTTAATGAGGGCCAACGCCCTTCCTCTTCCCCCATTCAGCCTTTTTTCAAAATTTCGCAATTACGAGAGAGAGAAAGAGAGAGCCGAGGGAGGAAGCCATTGAAGGCCAAAAAGCTTGAAAATTCTTCCGTTTTTCTTCGATTTTCAAGCAATGGAACACGGGGAAGGTGTTTTTCAAGGCCAAGGACGTGGCCCGGTAGCGGAGAGACGATTGGAGCTTGTCCGAATGAGGAGGTACTATACTCTTTCGCAATCGATTGCGGAGGAGCCATACCCCGATGCTTGGCAACATTGGGCTTCTGATCCGAGTCTCCGAACGGTATACTTCGAATCTTTTCATTCCCTTTGTTGATTTCTTGCTTGAAATTGAATTTTGGGTGATTTTTGAATTTTTTTTTTTTTTTGAAAATTGGAATGATTGATGTTCTTGGCTTTGAATCTTGATTTTGATGCTTTGCATGTTATGAGTATATGAGTAACCCAAAATGTGCATTTTGCTTGGGAAAAAGAATTGGCATTTTCGCCATTTTTTTTTTTTAGTATCCGAAAATTATGGATGAAAATTGTGATTTTTTTTTTTTTGAAATTTGAATATTGATTTTTGATGATATGCATGTTGCAATGAATTTGTTGGTGTTCCAAAATGTGCATTTTGCTTGAGAAAAGAATTGGCATTTTGCCAACATGAGATGATGATATGAATGTATGATTTTTTGATTTTTTTTTTTTGAAAGGTGGGACGGATTTTTCCTCCCGTTGATTGAATGCATGTTATTTTATGAAAACGGGACGGAGTTTTTACTCCCGTAGGAATGCATTTTTTTTTCTTTGATGAATGTATGCATGTCTTATGAAAAATGGGACGGAGTTTTTGCTTCCGTAGGATGTATGAATGTAGGATTTTTTTTTGAGATGATGAATGATATGCATGCATGCATAGGAACTTTTTTTTTTTGAAAATGGGACGGAGTTTTTACTTCCGTTGACTCTTTGTATGAAAGATTTTTTTTTCATGAATGTTGATTGGGATTTGCTGAAAACTGTCTTTTTTGTGCGAGAAAAATGGGGCTATGCTCATTGTATGCTGTTATGCTGTCGAATTTTCTTTGAAATTTCATGATGCATATGTATGCTCTTTTTTTTTCGTGCAAATGCAAATGCAATTTTTTTTGACATTTTCTTTTTTTTTGTTTTATTGCAGGGTGGAAACAACTACGTTACGGAGCAGCTGAACAAGATGAAGACTCGAGGATCGGTGGAGTCTGTAGTTGACTTGTGGGACCGGCTTCCAAATGCGGGCCGAGGAGCTTTGCCGAGTCCGAGACAGATTGTTGTCGAGACTGGGCTTTGGGAGTTCATTGAGTGCTTGAGGGGATTGGTCAAGTTCCCTAAGAGCAAGGGCTTGATGTTTGCTTTGGCGCAGCACTGGTGGGATGCGACCCACACGTTTCACTTCTTCTGGGGCGAGGCTACGGTTACGCCTTCCGACTACGCTGCGATCACGGGTTTGTCCTTCAATGGACGCAGCATTGAGTGGCGGGACGGCTACAGTGACGCGGATCTGCAGGCTCTTTTGGGATTTTTCCCTATTCCCAAAAAGGGGATGGGGATGGAGTATGCCGTGGACTACGGGAAGATTGTGGAGACCATTGTGAGCTATGAGGCTGGGGAGGAGAGGATAGGCGCCGATCAGATTGCTAGGGCCTTCTTGTGGTTTGCTTTTTCGAGCACCCTCTTCGGACATGCTGAGGGGACGGCAGTCTTTGCCTTGCTGAGGTCCTTGGAGGACATGGAGATGGCTGGAGACGTCTCCTGGGGAGAAGCCGGGCTGGCAGAGCTTTACTTTGCTCTTGATAGGTACTGGAAGGCCGTGAGCTCCTTGTACTGCTTTGAGTTTGCCCTGGAGGTATAAGCTCTCTCTTTGCTTTCCTTTTTTTTTTTGGGCACACACTTTCCTTTTGCACTGGATTGATTTGATTTTTACCTTTCGCAAGTATGGGCGTTGGAGTTTTTCCATGTCACGATGTGGCGACAGCCGGCGGAGTACGTCGGGGCGTATCCGGCCATGCGCTCTTGGTCCAAGCATGCCCGGGAGAAGATAAGCTCCAGGGGGCATACGACTCTCAGATACGTGGATTGCCTTCCTTTGACGGAGGCTGAGACGGCTGAGAGGATGATATTCTATCCCTGGGATCGTTTTGAGGTGGGGCAGCTGAAGGGCGCTGAGATTTGACCGTGGCAAATGGAGGATTCTCGAGAGGCCCGACTGCGACGTCTATTATCTGGGGAGAGAGGGTGACGCGCCAGCAGGGCGCGAATTCGCCTTTGATGACACCGGTGGAGCCTCCCGCCGATATGATGCACCTGAGTGATAGATCTGCGACCTGGGATGATTACCGAGCCGGCCAGCACTTCTCGGCATTTGTGGCGACTGAGCCATATCCAGTATTTGTTTTGAGGAGGCTGAGGATGCCCCAGGTTCTGGATAGAGAGGGGTTGGGGGTCCCGCGATACCCTCGGACGGACTTTTCGTATGTCCAGGATGGGGTCCGATTGAGGGTGCAGATCCTCACCCGAGCGGCTTCCACGGGCTTTCCGGCCTCGTCCGGGTATGAAGGTATGGCTTCACTTCCTTTTTTTTTTTTTTTTTTGCTTTTGTCTTTTCTTTTCTTTCCTGTCATCATTTTTTCGCTTCAACTGTTTCTGACGCTTTTGCTTTTGTGCAGTTTTCGGAGGTGGTCGTCGAGAAGCTGACGAAGCAAGTGATCGGAGCTAAGAGATTCATCAGGAGGATGGTCGCTTGCGGGGCTCCTCAAGCTAGAGCGAGGCGACCACGGCCGGCGCCTGTCGGGCGGAGGCTTCCTATTCGTTCAGAGACTTCTTCAGAGACTCCTCTGTCTCCTCTCATTGATCCCCGCGCGGTGCTGCCTTCGGATCATGTCATTCTCGGGGATCCACACGGACAGGGACACGTTTGGCAGCATGGTGGGTCGTCTTCGTACGTCCAGGAATCCGACACCTTCACCTTCGGATATGATTTTTTCGCAGATCTTGGCTTGCCCTATCAGAGCGTGCCGGTTGGTCCTGACGAGCCTCTTTCTGGAGACGAGGACGATTCTGAGCCCGAGATCTTCAGGGCTCCTGAGGAGGCGGGCCCGAGCCACAAGAGGGATCGGGGGCAGACATCGAGCGCTAGAGACTCCGATTGATTTTTTGAGATTTAAGATTGAGATTTGAGACTGGGATTGAGATATGTACAGCTTATGCACACATTTTTTTTTTTGCTCTTTTCTCTTTTTTTTTTTTGGGATGTAATAATTTAGGATTATTGATGTTTGTTTGTTTTTTTTATGCACACTCTTTTTTTTCTCTTTTTTTTTGGAATGTAATAATTTAGGATTTTATTTTATGAATGCAATGCAGTATGAATGCAGTGTTGCATGAGCCTTGGTTTTTTTTTTTTTGGCAAGGGTGTTAGTGTTTGGTATATGGACTGGTTTGGGGAGGTTTTTGCACAGGTTCCGAGCAACCGGGACGGAATATTCCTCTTTTGGTGTAGCAGCTTGGACTGTTGCAGATTTTTTCGATGGAAAGCAAACATATCCGCGCGGAGGAGTCCTGCATCTGACATTGTCCTTTAATTTTGCTACAGATCTGGTTTTGCTTTATTTCAAATTCAAATATCTTCTTCAACCTTCAGTCCAAACAGCCATTTTCGGGGAGAAAGAGAGAAAATCAATGGAAAATCTTAGAAAAGCTCCATCAAAATTGTCCCAAGAATCCCAAATGTCGTTTTTCAACAAATTTAAGGATTGGTCCCGTGAGATTATGCATGAGAGGAGGTCCTTCTTTGAAGAAAGGTATAAGGTGAAGTGCTTATGGTCTCTCAAGGAATTGATTCCGGATTACGGTCTTTTGAGGGCTTCTTCCTCATTTTGGGATACTAGAAGGCATGTCTTTTGCCTTTCCTTCAACGAGATGGTCCCAACCGTCGAAGAATTTCGGGCCTTGCTTGGAGGTCCGGAGGTGGAAGAGATAGCGGTTCCTTTGCCCGGAGGGGCTTCTTTTGTTGACAGATTGTGCGTCCTCCTTCATCTTTCCCCGGAGGAAGCGCAAGGTATGATCCGTGGTCCCGATCATTTTGATATTTCCGGTCTCCCTGATAGGTTTAGGGGCTTAGGTTTGCTTGACGATGCCTATTGGGATGCCTTTGCACTTTGCATGTTCGGGACCTTGCTCATGGTCTATTCTTTTGGGATCTGTCATCGGTCTCTGCTGGATGTAGTCGTTCATTGTCGCTTGGGCAGAGATGTTGTACCTCTGATCCTGGGGGAGACTTTTCATGCTCTCGATAGGTTGGCTACCGGGAAGCGGTATATGCACGGGGGCAGCCCGTTCCTCTTGACCCTGTGGCTGATGGAGCGCTTGGGGGTTCTTCGGGAAACTCCTGACATGATCAAGCCTTGGACATTTGCCAGGAGGGGGGTTGCTGTGGATTTCGATGATCAGGGCTCATGGGAGCGTTGGATGGCTGGTCGCCAGACAGAAGATATCAGATGGTCAGTGCCTTGTTGGCGGGTGGAGACTCGCAGAGTGCTTCAGGACGGGTCTCATGTGGTTATGCTTCCGGGGCTTTCTCAGTCCAGCTTCTATATTCCGTCCTTGGTTCTGAGACAGTTCGGCCTGGAGCAGGTTCCTTTGGAGGACTTTGATGATATAGCCACCAGGGTGGTGGCTCCTGTTTCTATGGATGATCCTTCGGTGTTTTCCTTTCTTTCCCGAGCATGGAGGTATGACGTCTTTCCTCCTCGGGTTATCCTCAGGCGTCCGAGACCGGTGTTCCTGACCACTTGGTACCTGGATTGGTACGAGAGGCATTTGGGAGAGACTCAGATGGCTATTTTGAGGCGGCGTGAGGCCATTGTGGGTGCGGAGGACCTGACAGTTTCCGAGAGGAGGAGGGCCGAGGCGAGGGCCAACCCTCATGACAGGAGCGGAGACGCTGTGACCGACTATGAGGCTTACGTCAAGAGACAGGAGAGGAGGGCTCCTATGCTACCAGCTAGGCTACAGGAGATGAGAGATGACGCTAGGGCTACTAAGGCCCTGGCAGAGGCTGGTTTGATAGATCCTGTTCCTATACCAGAGCTTGGTAGGAGGAAGACCGACATTTTTCCTGTTCAGAAGAAGAAGACTCGAAGGGGGAAGAAGAGGGGAGAGGCCAGTACGAGTGGCTTGGAGTGACTCTGAGGTTTCCGAGTATCCCTTTCTTGTCATGGCAGACACATTAGTTTGATTATGTATCTTAATTTCTTTTAGCAGGTTGCCAGTTGTAGGAATGAATCGGGCTTAGACTCATCAAAAAGTTTTTAACTTGTAATGAATATTTGAATTGCTTTAGAGTTTTTCGAGACGCTTTCATGGTCTGATCAATTGTATTGATGTCAAAGTATGACTTTTATTTGTGTTTTAGACCGAACCGTTTCCGGCTGCCTACGTTCCCCTCATTTTGAGGAGCTCAGGTCTTCGTAGTTCAACCTGATTTTGATTTTTTTTTTGTTTTTTTTTGTTGTTTTTTTTTTGGTGCAACCCTGTTTTTTACCTAGGCCGCCCTTTTCGGGTTTTCAACCTAGTTGGGTATTACTCTTTTAGCACTCTTTTTTTTTCTTTGACTCAGTGTTTTTTTTTTACGCGTAGTATCTGCGCAGCTTGTCACCATTCACTGGGTGTACAAAGGGATTCCCGTCGAGGTCTGCAAGTTGCATGGCTCCTCCGGAGAAGATCTTCTGGACGACGTATGGCCCGACCCAGACAGGCTCCCATTTGCCGAGGGGGTTGATACGGACTGGGGGCTTTTCTTTCAAAACGAGATCCCCTTCTCGGATCTCCCGATGCTTTACTTTCTTGTCAAAGGCTCTGGCCATTCTTCCTTGGTAGGCTCGGATGTGTTCCATTGCTTTCAATCGGCGTTCATCTAGCAGGGCCAATTCATCATGGCGACTCTGGAGCCATTCGACCTCGTTGATCTGGCTTTCCAGCAGTATACGGAGCGAGGGGATTTCTAGCTCGATTGGGAGTACGGCTTCCATTCCGTATGTGAGGGCAAACGGTGTTTCCCCAGTTGCCGTTCTGACTGATGTTCTGTAGCCCCAGAGTGCCAGGTGTAACTTCTCGGGCCAATCTCTGCCTTGGACAGCCATTTTCCGGATGATGTTTTCCAAAGTCTTGTTTGCTGCCTCGACGGCTCCGTTGGTTTGGGGCCTGTAAGGAGATGACTTGTGACGGGTTATTCTGAATTCTGCCAGCAGCCTGTCGCATTCCCCTTCGAAGTGGGATCCATTATCTGAGATGATTTCGGCTGGCAACCCGTATCTGCATATGATGTTCTCTTTGATGAAGAGGGCTACTTTCCTTGAGTTGAGGATTTTGTAGGACTTGGCTTCAACCCACTTGGTGAAATAATCCACAGCTACCAGGACGAATTCGTGGCCGTTACTGCCTGATGGCGTGATTTTGCCTATGACATCAATTCCCCAAGTGACGAAAGGCCAAGGGGTTGTCATGCAGTATAACTCGTGAGGAGGCAAATGATTAAGGTTTGAGTATCGCTGACATTTGTCGCAGCTTTTGACGAACTGGATGCAGTCGGCTTCCATGGAGATCCAAAAGTATCCCATTCTCAGTATAATTTGCATCAGGGCTCGAGCATTCATGTGGGGGCCGCAGGTACCACCATGTATTTCTCTCATGAGTTCCGTAGCCTCTTGTTTGCCGATGCATCGCAGGAGGGGGCCTTGATAACGCTTCTTGTATAGCATATTTCCCAAAAGAACATAATGGGAGGCGAGCCGCTTCAGGGCTGAGAGACTTTTCGCTTTGATTCCTTCTTTATATTCCCCATCTTCATTTTTGAAGGAGGCTTCTCCGTTCTTAAGGTACTGATAGATCTGAGTGTACCAGGGATCACTGGCCAGTTCGGCTTCTGCTTCGATTTCAAAGCAATAAGCGGGATTTTCTCTTCTCCCGACTCTGAATGGTTTGACGGACTTTCCTTCGGGTATTTCAACGAGGGAGGCTAGCGTTGCCAGAGCATCTGCAAATCTGTTGCGATCTCTGGGCAAGTAATGAAAGCTGATCTCCTTGAATTGAGTTACTAGCTCTTCCATGTAAGTGTGATATTTCTGTAGACCCGGGTCCACGGTCTTCCATTTGTTAGAGACCTGATTGATGATGAGGGCAGAGTCACCATACACCTCCAATTCCTTGATATTTCTTTCAAGGGCGGCTTCCAACCCGGCTATGCAAGCTTCATATTCAGCAGCGTTGTTGGTGACTTCGAAGTTCAACCTTACTGCTATGGGGGTGTGTTCGTCAGTAGGATCGACCAGAAGCATTCCTATTCCGTTCCCCCTTTTGTTTGACGCCCCGTCGAAGAAGAGTTGCCAGCGATTTTCTCCTTCTAGAGCAAAGATTCCATCATCGGGAAATTGAGGTTCAGGTCCTCGGGACTCATCACTTGGGAAATCGGCCAAATGTTCTGCCATTATGCGTCCTTTTACGGATTTCCTTGAAACATAAGTGATGTCATATTCGGCCAAAAAGAACGACCATTTTGCCAACCTCATGGAGATGGAAGGCTTGTCGAACAGATATTTGATGGGGTCTATCCTTGAGACAAGATGTATCGGGTGAGACTGCATGTAGTGTTTCAACTTTCCCACTACCCAGACCAAACCTGCGCAAGTCTTCTCGCAAGCAGAGTAATTGAGTTCGCTTCCTTGGAGCTTTCTGCTTACGAAATAGATGGCGTTTTCGACCTTGGAATCTTTCTTCTCTTGAGCTAGCATAGCCCCAATTGCTGTATCCGTGACAGTTAGATATAGCAAGAGTGGCTTTTGCCGATGTGGTGGGCAGAGAATCGGGGGATTCACAAGGTATGCCTTGATCTGTTCAAAGGCAAGCTGACATTCTGGAGTCCATTCTGTGTAGGCATTTTTCTTCATCAACTTGAAGATCGGCTCGCAGATCGAGGTCAGCTGATTTACAAAGCGGCTTATGTATTGCAGTCTTCCCATGAAGGATTTCACTTCTGTCAGTGTCCGGGGTGGCTTCATTTCAACTATCGCCTTGATTTTCTGGGGATCTACTTCGATTCCCCGTTCTGTCACCATATATCCTAGCACCTTACCTCGTCTTACACCGAAGGTGCACTTGGCTGGATTCAGTCTCATGCTGTGGTCTCGGAGGCGGCCGAAGAATTTTCTCAAATCAACAAAGTGCTGGCCATCTGATCCTCTGGAATGTATTATCATGTCGTCCACATAGACCTCAATTTCTTTGTGGATCATGTCATGGAACAGAGCTGTAGCTGCCCTCTGGTACGTAGCCCCAGCATTCTTTAGTCCGAACGGCATGACCGTGTAGCAGTAGGTGCCCCAAGGGGTTGTGAAGGCCGTTTTGGCTTGATCCTCTTCTGCCATTTTGATTTGGTTGTAACCGGCAAAACCGTCGACGAAGGATTTAACTTCATGGTTGGCCGTGGAATCTACCAAAATGTCGATGTTTGGCAGGGGAAAATCATCTTTTGGACTGGCTTTGTTCAAGTCTCTGAAGTCTACGCAGCACCGGATCTTTCCGTTGGCCTTGGTCACCGTTACTATGTTGGAAAGCCATGTAGGATATTCAATGACCCTGATGAACCCTGCCCTGAGCATCTTTTCTATCTCCTCTTTCACTTGTAGGGACCATTCGGGCTTAATTCTTCTTAGCTTCTGCTTTACTGGCTTGACTTCTGGGTCGAGCGGTATTCGGTGCTCAACTATGGAAGGATCGAGGCCTGGCATATCTTTATAGGACCATGCGAACACATCCACGAATTCTTTTAGCAGCTCAATTAGGGCATCCCTTTCAGTCCCTTCGAAGAAACTACCAATCTGCGTCTCTTTAGGTTCTTCCGCAGTTCCCAAATTCACACTCGTCAAAATCTCTTCGGCAGCTTGGGCTCGATTTTCCTCTTTCCGGACAACCTGCTTAAAGATTTCTTTGATATATTGTTCATTTAATGTGTCTGCTTCTTCATCTAGTGAATCGTTATTAACTGTTTTTAGATTATTAGTTAATTCATCATTAGTTAAAGTGGCAATTAAGGGATACTCAGAAAGGTTTGTCATTTCATTGAGAATAAAAGGGAATACAGTATTGGCCACAATTTCGTGGTCTTCAGGCGTGAGGCCATCGGACGACTCGGAAGACTCAAACTCAACAATGAGAGACTCAGAGGACTTTACAAAGGTTGACACAAAGGGACGGGGGACCAATCCAAGTTTGGTGATCATTTCTTCTTTGGTCGCGGACGGGCCTGAGAGAGTTTCCCAATTCTTTAGCGGCATTCTTTGTCAGGGGCCTCATGACTTGGGGCTGTCTCGTTTCTGTTCTCCTTCCTTAGTCGTTGCTATCATCTCTTTGTCTGAACCAGAATCAATTGTGTTTGGCGTCTGAAAGCTGAGCATGTGGATGTAGGGATCTTCCTCAATCCTGGGAATTTCCATTTCATCACAATCTGACTGCTCAATCCAGATGTAAGGACGTATTGCATCTCGATGTCGCTGGAAAAATCTCATGTCCCATACTCGAGCGGAAAGGCTTGAAGCAGGTAGTTCGGCAAGGAGGACGTCCCACACGACGTGCATAGATTCGAGTTGAGTATGACGATGCTTGTCGATCTTTATCATGAAAATTTCCTGGCTTGGAGGGGTCAGAGAGTGGGTTTGAAGAATGGTGACAAAGGCTGTGATTAGGAGCCGGGGTTTGTGTGCCTTATCATGGCGGTGTTCAATGTTTCCTTCCGGTATGCCTCCAAATGTTGGAAATGACAATTGAATTTGATGAATCGAACTTCTTCGGAGCGCTCGCTTGAGTGCGTTGACATAGTTGGCATCACCGGATTCGGGGGATTACGGCGAGACTTGCCCCGATAGTCACTTGGTCGACTCGGAGGAGGTAGCCCCGGTGTACGGCTAAGAGCATGCTTGGTAACGGTCTCGGCTTCGTTCCCTATGAGGAAGCTGTCGCCCCTTATGACTTCAAGGTCCCCTTGTCGGTTAATGAATTTGACACATTGGTGGAGAGTGGAGGCTATGGCTTTCATGTGATGCAACCAAGGGCGCCCTAGTAGGGCTGTGAACTCGGAGGGGATATCCATTACATGGAACTTTGCTGGCACCATTTGGGTTTCGTACCAGAGTTCCAGAGTCACTGTCCCCAGGATGGGACGGGACGTGCCATCATATGCCTTGACCGGCGGGTAGATGGGATCATGTGTCTTTCATTGATGCGCAGGGCCCGCATCATGCTGAGGGGAAGGACGTTGACGGCTGATCCGTTGTCCACCAATACTCCCGGGAGCGATACGGTGTTGAGCTTAATGGTGATGTACAAAGCTTCATTGTGTTGGGAGACATCTCTTGGCAAATCTTCGTCGCAGAAGGTGATCATGCTGCCATATAGGTGGGGATCATAGATTTGGTCCTTGTCTCGGGATAGAGAGTCATCAAGCCAGTCACTTCATGCTTTTTTCTTGCGAGGTAGAACCTTTGCTGAAGCCCCTGGGTTATACTGAGGCATTTTGTGGCGGTTGCCATCTCCGGTCAACATGTTGATTGAGTGGGAGCGCCAAACTGGCGTTGGTCTTTCTTTGTCGGTGTGCACTCGGGAGCTGGTCAAACTGAATTCTGGCCGTTCCCGCGGGGGGATAGATTTCTGATTGGCAGTAGAGTTACCCGGGTCCACAGTATTCTGGCTGGAGTAGAGTACATAATAATCAAATCCCCCAGATGGCTCCCCGAGCGTACCCACACTGGTATCACCGGCCTCGAATCTCTCCTTCAATTTTTGCTGGGAGGAAATTTTCTTCTTCTTAGGAGGACGGTCCTCGTGTATCCAGTCCTGATAGTCCCTTTCAAGGCAATCGGGACAGATCCATAGATATCCCACCAAATGTGTTCTACGGCTGGTGGCGGATTTGGGACCTCAGGTTGAGCGGTGCTGGAATGACTTTGAGTGGAACTGGTCCGGGGAGATCTGCTGTTGGGCTCATCTGGAAGCGAGTGGTTGGACTCCGCCGGATAATGAGAGATATTAAGGTCCCGGGGGACAGGCATATGTTTGTCCTTCAGGGTAGCCCCGGTCAGTTGGGAGATTGTTAAGGTCCCGAAGTGGCGTGTGGCCTCTTCAATCCAGGCTTGCTGTTTGTTCTGGCGTTCTTCCAAGGCTTTGATGGCTGACCATATTTCTTCAACTGTTTCCTGATTTTCATCACCCAGGCTGATATTTGCGGGATCATCACTTTGAGAGGGGACAACTGACAGTATACCGAACCCTTTCATCCTTGGCTGCTGTTTGGGGGCCAGTTGCCCTGTAAGTCGACGGGCAGGAGTCCCGGCGGTGGAAACATAGGAATCTTGGGGCAGCGTCTTGATGTATCTTGGACGATTAAGAAGAGGAGAAGGACTTTCTTCCCTCTTTGCGGTAAAAGTACCATCGGAATTGAGACTGATGGTCAAACCATGAGTTGCAGCAACCCCCAGAAGGTCGCTAATTTGAGCCTCATGTCGAAGTCTCATCTGTTCTACCAACTGGATCCAATACTGGTCTGTCTGAGGGATTTTCGAGGACGGAGCAACGTGGTCCCCATCATTACCGGCTGATGCAGACATTCTGAAACCCGGAGTCTGAACGAACGGTGAAGCTGATGACGTGCTTGACTCTTCCCAACTAATCAAACGATGACCCGGTGCCCGAAACCAAGCTTTGTGAGGAGCTGCGGGGGAAATGACACGAAGGTTCAGATGTCTGGGAATGGAAGGAGGGTAGGTGTTTGGGCATTGGGCTCATGCAACATGCAGTTATTTGTTCACGTTTACTTAAAACATGCTTTATTAACCTAATCGGTTGGAAAAGATTGCTCTTCTTTTTCGCAAACTACTCTGGATCCTGGATCAGTGGGCCCCGTCACTACGTCTATAAGCCCCTCGTATTCCACCTGTATTTCGACCTCCCAGGGTGGACAGCCCGGGCGAGGTCCTATAGGGCAAGCGGGTCCCACCGACCGAAAGAAAAACGATCCTAAAAGTCTGGCGGGTAATCGAGTCTTAACGAGCATTCGATGTAAATTACGGACAAAGTTGACGTCAAAAGTCAAGATCATGTCCGAGGGCTCGACGAAAGTCGGCATGATTTGTACTGATAAGCGTCCACAATTGATCTTGACTCGTCGTCAGTTAAGCCGTAATTAGGCATGGAATAATCATTAATCCTTGATGACTCGGTGTCAAATCTTTGGGAGTCAATGTATAATTTGTGCCGGTCGAGCCGAAGTCAAGGCGCCGGTCAATATCTTGGTCAAAGTCTGCGGCGGAAAACCGGCAGAACTTCGACTGCTTAGGGTCCCCGAAAGATATTGAGTCGGTATGCCGACAAAGGCTTGAAAGGAAAGGTCTATACACAGACAGGGCATGACACAGACCAGACTAAAAACCAACCGGGTCTCGGACAAAGTGTGTCACGGACAAGTGCATGGTCGACACGAGGCTCCATGGGATGTTTGGGTAGTCCTGTGCTCGTCCGAGAGGCGTAATAAGACCAAACGGACCGCGACAAGGATTTCCCCGGGTTAGGGACGTAGTGTGCAGTGTACGGTCACGTGCGCGTAGTGTGCAAGCAGTCTATATTCTTTTTCTGAGTAAAATAGAAATTTTTTTTATGTGTCTTAAAAATATGATGCATGATTTTTTTTTTTTTGAAAATTTTCTTTTTTTTTGAAAACTTTTTTTTGAATTTTTTTTTTTGAAATTTAATGAACACATAAGCACGTAAGCACGAAAATTCCGACAGTTAGGGACATGATTCCGACAGTCAAAATTTTGACTTTTCTCGAGGCGGCCAAAACAACACGAAAAATGTGCAAAAATCAACACACACACAAATGATTTTCAAAGCCGGGACGGAAGCTTGACCCTCAAAAGCTTTTTTCTCTTTTTTTTTTTTGAAAACGGTGATACCGATACGTGGGATTGTTAAACCACAATTTATCCCCGACTCGTGTTAGGAGGCGATAACGGGAAGTTTAATGGTTTCCACCAATATACCAAATATCACTTTTTTTTTAGAAAAAGCTTAATTCCCCAGCGGAGTCGCCACTGTGATGATGTGCCATTCGCGGGAAAAATTCGATTTTTTGCGTTTCTTTGAAAAAATCAAATAAAACCCGGAAAAAAGAACGGAGTCGCCACGCCATTTTTATTTTAAGGGCCAAAACTTTGAAAAATGCCCGAGATCAGAAATTTGGGTTCGGAGGTCATGTTACACGCCGGGAAGGACGTTAGTGTGCACCCGGAATGCCTCGCAAAACGAGTCTTCCAAGCTGAAAATCATTTGTGTGTGTGTGTGTGTGTTGGCCAAAATAATTTGAAACTCAGAAAAGTAAAAATTGGGATATCTTTTTAAGACTTTAAACTGATCCCATGATTTTTTGGAAGATTTTTGGATTGAGATTTGGTACTCAAAAGACCTTTTGAAGTTAAGAGTCACTTCTGCCAGAATGAAAAAGGCAGTGGACCTTTGATTTTGAAATGGATTCAAGGGTCTTAAAACTTCATAATATGGATAAACTCAGAGAATGAAAGTTGTTCCAGACACCTTAAATAAGATTTGTGCGAAGGAATTTTCCATTTTGGAGAAGATTTGAGGGGTCAAAATCTTCTGGAAATTTCAGATATGCAATCTGGATTTCCAGAAGCTGATGAACTAGCCTCTAAAAGAAAATTTGAAAAAGAGAGTTTTACTCACCCAAAAAATAAAGTAAAAATATTTCTGGAAAGATCTGGATGTTGGCTACAAAAAGTGTTTTGTAGTCAACACCAAATTCCAAGCTTATCTGTGTCAAAAAATTAAGACAATGGACTGGGATCCTGGAAAATTGCTACTGGACAGCAACTTCTCAAGAAAGAAAATATGATTTTAAGGGGGGGTTTTGCATCCATGCTTGTCCCCATTTCCCTAGGTTTTGGTTAGTGATCACTTGACATTTTAGTGGTGAATCAACTATACCAAATCATCCTTGGGGTACATTAGGACTAAGCACTTCATTTGCTTGGGAAGGGGAATTTTATCCTTTGAAATCAAGATTTGATGCTTGAAAATGGTTTTTAGGGTTTTGAAAATGTGTTTTCTTTGCAAGAAAGTAAGAACACTTTGAAAATAATGTAGATCCTTGTAGAAGATCATCCATGGAGATGAACTTCCATGGTGATCTTCTTGGATCTTAAGACAAGAAGATGAATGAACTACATTTTGTAGTTTGAAGATGCATGCATGGATGAGAGATTTAGGGTAAGAAGAGGGAGGTTATACCTATCTTCTTTGTGCTTTGTGTTTGAAGGCTTGAATGCAAGAGTGTTTGGGTTTGATTTGAGTGAGTGAAAGTTGGGAAGATTCAAGAGAAAAAGGTGACAATTCTTATAGAATTCTCACTGTTTTCTCGAGTATATTCGCCAAATACTGTGAATTGTGCTCTTGTTCCTCTCTATTTTTGTGACTGGAGGGCTCAATTTATAGCCCTCTGAAAATTACAAAGGTATCTGCGCGGATGGGATCGCCGCGTGCACCGTTCATTAAATGTCGCTTCTGTGCTTTGGACACAAGGAATAATCTTTTTTAAAATTCAAATTAAACAAATGATTATGTTCCAGCCATTTCTATTTTTGGTTTTTGACCATTTCTTTCACTTTTTTGATTCTTTTCCTTGGTTTATCCTTAAATAACAATGCCCATTTTGCCCTCACTTTGTTAGAAATGTTAGGATTGTTAGAAAATGTTAGTAATTGTTAGTAATTGTTAGGAATGTTATAACTTTCGTTAATTTTCTAACGAAAATACTAACAAGCTCAAATTGGAGCACTTACACCTTGTAAAGTATATTTAAATGTTTTTCATGTTGTTCTAAATTTGCACTAAAAACTAAAACATCGTCTATGTAAACAATAATGAACGTGTATTGGTTAAAAAATTCATTCATTATTTTCTGAAATTCACCTGGTGCATTTTTTAGTCCGAAAAGGCATGGCATTCCATTCATATTGGCCAAATGGGACTGTAAAAGCAGTTTTGTATTTGTCTTTTTTTGCTATTTGAATTTGCCAAAAACTGGATTTCATATCAAATTTCGAGAAGATTGAAGCATTGTGGAGTCTTTTTAATTAATCTTGTTTATTAGGAATTGGATATCTAATCCATTTTAATCCCGTATTTAATGGTTTATAATTAATAACTAGCTTTGGTGCTCCTCGTTCAATCTCAGCATTTTTTGAGACATAAAAGGCAGAGCATTATCAATGGGATTTGTTTTTCCTGATTAATTTTTTGTTTAATAAGTCTTGTATCTCTTTCTTGCAATATTCTAAAAGTTTCTGATTCATTTGTATAGATCTTGCCTTAGTAGGTATTGTCTTTTCACTATAATATTTTTCGTAAGGCAAGGTTATTACGTGTTTCTTTCGTTCCCAAAATGCTGATGGTAAGTCAAAACATAATTGTTTTCAAATTTTTCCAGAGTCTTTGCAATTGTTTATTGATATTTTTTTAATTCTAATTTTTCTTCTATTTTTGTATATTGTAAGTCTTTTTTAAGAAAAGCAATTTGTTTTTGTAAAATATTTATTTTTGAAATATTTATCTTTTGTTGGTTGTTCACGTCATGATTTGAAACGGGGTAGAAGAATTTAAAAATTATTTGTTGTCCCAATATTCTAGTTTCTTCTCCTTGTTTAGAAACTGAAAAAGGGTATGGCATTTGTAAAAAAGAATTTCCTAGTATAACTTTTGTATTTAGGTCTTTTACAAGCACTAGACTTATCTTAAAACAAATATTGTCGTTACATACGTGTGCTTCTGTTATTTTGTATTTTACTTGTAATTTTGATGAATTGGTTGCCGAAAGGCTTTGTTTTGTTTTGTTTTGAAAAATATTTTGAGGGTATTATTCTTTGTTCTACGTAGTTTAAATCGGCTCCAGAATCTAGCATGGCGATTCCTTGATATTCAAAGTCTTTGATTTTCATATGTAAAGTGACATACCATTTTTGAAATCCAACTTTAGTTAATGTATACTCCCTCCGTCCCACATTAGCTTACCCATTTACTGTTGAGAACGAAAAATAAGGAGTGAATATATATAATGTTATTAAAGTAGGAGTTGTGAGTGGGTAGGAGAGAGAAAGTGGGATAGAGAATAGTAAGTGAATAGTTGTTGTGAGTATGACAAGTGGGTCCCATGAATAAAAAAGTATTAAAAAGTTTTCTTTTTAGAAAAGTGAGACTTTAAAGTGGGACGCCCAAAATAGCAAAATGGGTAAGGTTTTATGGGATGGAGGGAGTATATACTATCTTCCGTAGAAGAATTTGCTTCATTATTTGAGGAAGAATTTGTATTTTTTGCAAAGGGATTCTGAAAATGTTTATCTAAATATTTTTCTTTGATTTTGGATGTTTCTCCTTTATAAGTTGAGTGTATTTGATTTTTGATTTCCTGTAATGCTAGCTTTGTTTCTATTTCTTTTTGTATTTTTTGTAATTCTAAATTGTTTTGTTTTATCAATTTTATTCTCGTTTTATTTATTTAATTTCATTTTGTAAGTCAATTGAAGAAATTTTTTCTTTTTATCTTGAAACATTTTCACAATGTCTTCGTATTGAGATGGTGAAGATGTTTCTGGTTTATCTTCATTAATGGTTTTTGCTAATTGTTTTAAGAATTTTATTTTTATTATTGGTTCCTTTATTTCTTTAATTTTGTCTAATATTTCGTCATATTGTTCTAATGTATTAATTTTGTTTTTACACATGCATACTTCATTATTGCAAGATTGACATTCTTCACTGTTTGTATTGGATGAGTAGTTTGAGGAGTTAGAACAATTTTCTTCAGTGGATAGATCGAGATTGTCTATCTTATCTAATATTAGGTCCATTTCTTTTATTTTTAGATTATTACAAATTTGTTGTATTTGTCTTTTTTTGCTAGACATTTTTTTGCTATATGTCCTGGATTTTTAGACAAAAAGCATCTTATCTCTCTATTTTATGGTTTAAAAGGTTTTTTATATTTCTTATCATTGTATTTTTTTTCTATAATTTGTCCTTTTATTCTTGTTGTAATATTCAGGGGGATCTTGTTGGTATTTTTTGTTTATTTTTCTATATTTTCTTCTATAAGCATTATTTTTATAATATGGTGTATGGTTTTGTTCATGTCTTTTCTTCTTATATGGAGATTGTAATTTACTGAAACCAAATTATTCACACTAGTGTCCTAATTCTTTTCTTGTTTGTGTACTTTCTTTTTTCAATTTGTAACTTAGTTTTTGATCCTGACATAATCTTAGATCAGTAAGATTTACGCAAGTGATTAGATCTCCATACGTGAGTTCGTTGTAAGAAATTTTCCATATTTTTGTTCTATTGTATCTTTTACTTTTGAGTAAGTCTGCTGAGAAACGCGTTTCTCCATAACTATGGAGAAACGTGTTTTTAATAGCCAGAAGATATGCGTTTGATAACCAGAAAAAAATTTCTGGATATCAGTCTCAAAGGGTTCTGGATATTCAGAAGCTTTGGAACGGATATCCAGAAGCCTTTGGGCGGATATCCAGAAAAAATATATTTGAAGCCAAATCCAAGGCCAAGACCAGAAATTGCTTATTGAAGGTTTCTGGATATCCAGAAACCTTCAAATGTATATCCAGAAACCATCAAATGAGTATCCGTAAACATTTTGAAAGTTTCGGATATTCATTTTGAAGGTTTCGGATATCCGTAAACCTTCAATGTATATCCGAAACCATCAAATGAATATCCAGAAACATTTTGAAAGTTTCTGGATATTCATTTGAAGGTTTCTGGATATCACTTTCATAAGCTTCTGGATATCCAGAAGCCTTGTCGCGCGACAAGTCGGGCCCCGTTTCTCCATAAGTTACGGAGAAACGCGTTTCTCCCCAGATTTTGTGTTTACTTTTTCTGAGAATAATCCTGGTAATCCAGTAATAATTTTTTCTTTCTAATGGTAATTGTTTGGATCTGCTAGATTATAAACTCTTTTTAAGAAATTTTCTTTATACCATTTAAACTGTTCTAATTTTCTGCAATTTAAATTTTGTAATATCTCAGAATTTATTTATGTATATAAGTCTATGTCTCCTATGAAATGTGTTGTGATATTGAATATTAAGTTTATTAATTGTGCTTGTGAAGGATTTCCGTATTCATTCATCAATGGTTGTCCTTGTTCATTTGTTTTTATAGCATTTAAAATTGCTGTTTTTATTTTATTTCCTAATAATTTATCCCACCAAGTCCGTAGTTGGCCAGTAAATCCTAGAATTATATTTTCTACGGCTTGTCGTTCTGTAATATTTGTAGTTTTATAAATATTGCCTAAAATTATCATTTCTTTTGGTTTGTTTATAATTTCCATTTCACTTAGTCCATCAATGTTCCATTCCTATATATTTTTTGCACAATCTTGGACATCACCTTTGTTCTTATACAAAGGGATCAGAGTACAACCATCAGGACTTGACCTGATGGCCAGAGCACTGGGACACCAACACGGAAGTCCTGGGTTCGACTCCCCCCAGTGGTTAGAGTGGATGATTATCCCTCCCTAGTTAGTATTAGGCGCCTCTGGGGTGGAGATTTTAAGAGAATTTTCAGAGAATTGAAGGACTGATTTGTGAATTGACTTAAAAAAGGCTTGCCTTGAGGTGAGCAAGCCTCCAAAAAAAAAAAAAAAAAAAGGGATCAGAGTACTTTTCCGCCACTCCATGGCATTGTGTTAATTTTCCATATCTTGTTAAATAGCGTTGTTAACCAATCTATTCTCCTCTCCCCGAAACATCTCCAAACCTCAATTGGTATTCCATCCGGTCCTACAGCTTTCTTCAATCCCATCTTTTTCATTGCAATTTTCACTTCACCCTTTTGAATTCTCCGCATAAAATCTCGATTAACCATACTCGAAGAGATATTTACATCTCCAATATCCTGTTCTTGACCGCCATTGAACAAGGTATAATAGTACGAGCTCCATCTATCTTTTATCTCTTTATCCCCGACTAGAACTCTTTGGTCTACATCCTTCACACATTTAACTGTCTCAATATCTCGTGTCCTCTTATCCCTCATGCGAGCGAGTCTGTAGATGTCATTTTCCTCTTCTTTTGTATGCAACTTATCATAAAGTTCCTGATTCACCTTTGCTCTTGCATCTCTTACTACTTTCTTTGCATCTCTTCTAGCTTCCTTATACTTCTCATAATTCTCGTCGCTCCTA
The DNA here is from genome assembly GCA_022495995.1 of Adenophora triphylla var. japonica. Classification (NCBI taxonomy): domain Eukaryota; kingdom Viridiplantae; phylum Streptophyta; class Magnoliopsida; order Asterales; family Campanulaceae; genus Adenophora; species Adenophora triphylla. The sequence goes on along the minus strand of JAFEMH010000309.1, from coordinate 534,080 downwards.
CATTTCCCCAATAATTTGTAGCATTCTCGCTTGCCCTTTATTGCTTGTTTTACTTCCTCGTTCCACCATGATGTTTCCTTACTTGGTGGCACGTTTCCTCTAGATTCTCCAAGGACTTTTTTCGCCACCTCCTTTATGGTATGTTCCATCTTAGTCTAAGTCGAATCTATATCCATATCCTCCATATTATCCGACCAAATATCGGTATTGACCATCTTAGCTACAAATTTCTGTTGATTCTCCCCTTGAAGTCTCCACCACTTGATTCTAGGGTCTACCTGTGGTTTTCTCTTTCCCGAAATTCCCTTACTTCGAAAATAAAGTACCACAAGCCTATGTTGAGTTGTTGTACTCTCACCCGGAATAACCTTGCAAACTGTATAACTCTTTCTATAAGCATTTCTTACTAAGAAGAAGTCAATATGTCTCTCATTACCTCCACTCCTATAGAACACCAAGTGAGATTTTCTCTTCTTGAACCAAGTGTTCATTATACTCAAGTCATATGCCATCACAAAATCCAAAATACCATTTCCTACTTCATTCCTCTTCCCAAAACCAAAACCTCCATGTATGCTCTCAAAGCCATGTCGACTAGATCCCACATGCCCGTTCAGATCACCACCAATGACTAATTTCTTACCACTAGGTACTCGTTGCACTACCTCCTCCAAATCTTCCCAAAACACTTGTTTAATAGATGCATCCAACCCTACTTGTGGTGCATAGTCGGAAATAATATTTATAATCTCATCACGTATCACAAGTTTAATGCCCATAATTTGATCACTCTTCCTGTACACTTCCACCACATCATTAATATACTCCTTATTGTAAGTGCTCCAATTTGAGTTGTTAGCATTTTCGTTAGAAAATTAACGAAAGTCTTAACATTCCTAACATTTCTAACAATTCCTAACTTTTCTAACAAAACAAGGGTAAAGTAGGGATTGCTATTTAAGGTTAAACCAAGAAAAGAATCTTAAAAAGAAAAGAAATTGTAAAAAACCCGAATTGGCAAGCTGAAAAACATGGCCAGTTTGAATATTTTCAAAAATATTCCTTGTGTCCAAAGCCTGGAGCAGCATTTAATGCACTGTGCACGCCTCGAACCGATCCGCGCGGATCCTTTTGTATCTCCCAGTGGCCTATAAATTGAACCCTTCTCTCTCAGTTTACACAACACAATTCACTCACAGAAGCTATACTCTGGCGAAAAACAGAGAGAAAACAGTGGGAATCCTTAGATTGCCACCATTTTCTCTTGAGTCTTTCCCAATCCCACTTCAAACACTCTCAAATCACTATTAAACATACACAAGCTCAAGCTTAAATCAACACTAAAGAGGAGGATTAGAGAGAAAACATAGAGGACTTAAGTGTTATCTACTTGTTTTCTCTTTGACCAGCTCTATCATCAAACACTCTCTAAACACATTCAAGTCTTGATACTCCTCAAGCCAAGCTCCAAACCAAGGAAGATAGGGTTAAACCATCATTGGTAAACCCTCCTTCTCCTTACCCTAAAATTCTCTCATCCATACATGCATCTCAAACTTTAAAGATGTAGTTTGTTCATCAACTTGGTGTTCATCTTTGCTTGACCTAAAAATGTAGTCACCTTGGAATAAATTCCCATGGATGACCATTTAAAAGGTCCAAATTACTTCTTACTCATTTAAAAATGTTTTTCCTCAAAATCATTCACTCAAAAGTGTTTTCCAAAATCATTTTCATACATCAAATCTTTCTTTCAAAGGATAAAATTCTCCTTCCCAAGCAAATGAAATGCTTAAAGTCCTAATGTACCCTAAGGATGGCTTGATATAGTAAATCACCACTAAAATTTTTAGTGACTACTAATCAAAGCCTAAGGAAATGGGGACAAGCATGGATGCAAAATCCCCTTTAAAATCACATTTTCCTTCAAGAACATCTTGCTGTCCAGTAGCATTGTTCTAAGACCTCTGTCCATGGTCTAATTGTTTGGACACAGAAGAACTTGGAATTGGGTGTTGACTACAAAATACTTTTTGTAGACAACATCCAGATATTTCCATACATATTTTTACTTTATTTTTTGCGTGAGTATAACTCCCTTTTTCAAATTATTTTCCAAAGGTCAGTTCAACAGTCTCAGGAAATCCAGATTTCATATCTGAGATTTCCAGAAGGTTTTGGTCCACCAAATCATATTCAAATGGAAAAGTATTTTGCCGTCACCTTATTTAAGATGTTGTGAACAACTTTTATTCTTAGATTTTCCCCAGATTTTGAAGTTTTAAAGCTCTTAAATCCATTTTAAAATCAAGTGTCCACTGCCTTTTTCATTCTGGCAGAATTGATTTTCAACTTCAAGAAATCTTTTGAGCACCAAAACTCAACCCTAAAATCATACCAAAAATCATGATATTTGTTTAATGTCTTATAAAGAGTTACCAATTTTTAGTTTTCTCAGTTTGAACTTATTTTGGCCAAAGTAACACACACACACACACAAATGGTTTTTAAGCTTGGAAGACTCGTTTTACGAGGCATTCCGGGTGAACACTAACGTTCTTCCCGGCGTGTAACGTGACCTCCGAACCCAAATATCTAATCTCGGGCGTTTTTCAAAGTTTTGGCCCTTAAAACAAAAATGGCGTGGCGACTCCGTGTTTTTGATTTTTCGAAAGAGAAAAAATCTTTTTCCGGTGGCACATTCGTTACAGTGGCGACTCCGCTGGGGAATAATAAGTTTTATCTTTTCAAAAAAAAAAAGAAAAGCTTTTGTGGGTCAAGCTTTCGTTCCGGCATTTGAAACCATTTGTTGTGTGTGTGTTGATTTTTCACATTTTCGTGTTGTTTTGGTCGCCTCGGAAAAGTCAAAATTTTGACTATCGGACCCGTTGACTTGAATTTTGAATTATGTGCTTATGTGTTCATTTACTTTCAAAAAAAAAATTCAAAAAAAAAAAGATTTTCAAAAAAAAAAAAGATTTTCAAAAAAAAAAAAATCATTTTTTGCATGCATCATCCTCTTTAAGACACATAAACATTTTTATTTTACTCAGAAAAGGAAGATAGACTGCTTGCACACTACGCACACTTGGCCTTACACTGCACACTACGTCCTTAACCCGGGAAAATCCCAGTAGCAGCCCGTTTGGCCTTATTACGCCTCTCGGTGCGAGCACGGGACTACTCAAACATCCCATGAAGCCTCGTGTCGACCATGCACTTGTTCGAGACCCGGTTGGTTTTTAGTCTGGTCTGTGTCATGCCCTGTCTGTGTATAGACCTTTCCTTTCAAGCCTTAGTCGGCCTACCAAGTCAATATCTTTCGGGACCCTAATGAGTCGAAGTCCTGCCGATTTTCCGTCACGGGCTTTGACCAGATATTGACTGGCGCCTTGACTTTGACTCTGACTGGCACAAATTATACACTGACTCCCAACATGACACTGAGTCATCAAGGATTAACGATCATTCCATGTCTAATTACGACTTAACTGATGACGAGTCAAAATCAATTGTGGACATTTATCAGTCTGAACCATGCCGACTTTTCGTCGAGCTCCCGGACATGATCTTGACTTTTGACGTCAGCTTTGTCCGTAATTTACATCGAATGCTCGTTAAGACTCGATTACCCGCCAGACTTTTAGGATCGTTTTTTTCGGTCGGTGGAACCCGCTTGCCCTATAGGACCCTCGCCCGGGGCTGTCTGTAGCGTTGTGAGGAAAAAGAATTTTATCCTTTTCGTTTTGAGTCGCCACCTATATTATTCGATTGGAGAAAATAGGAAAATCATTTTGAAAGAGATTTGGGTTCGGGGCTTAGGTTATGAAATGGGTAGGTCAAGGAGCATCCATTTCACCCAATCCGGAGATCGGTCTTGCTAAAGAAAAGAGAGGTTTTCAAAAGAAAAGAAAAAACGATTTTAAATATTATAAACAAAGGTCCATTTAACGGGGTTAAACGGAATGTAGGATCGATTGCTTCGAGACCGTCTCCATGATTTGGAGAGGCTCTAGGCCGATCCTAGATTCTATGGACTTATACCACTCTAACAATCAATTAGAAAGGGATTTAGGGGTTACCTTGCGTGAGGTAATTTGGGCAGAGTTTCGACTCAAGTTTAGAATCGACTCTTGACACGGACAGAGCTTCGCCTCGGTCCTTGATTTGGAGCTTGATGTTTGTTTATCAACAAGGTTGATAAACAAACTATTAGGTGAGTTTTTAGGGTGATTTTGTAGGATTCTTTCAAGGAAAGAAGCCAACAAAATGTGTGTGTGTTGTGAAAATTCGCGGTCGATTCCAAGGGTCCTCAACCTTGGAAGTCACCAAGTATTTATAGGGAATGGATAGGAAGAAGTGGAGAGGTAAAACCCTATCTGATGGTTCTAGACTCCAAATCTTATTGGTTGGCCGGAGAGATAAAGTTTTATCCCGAAAAGAGGTTGAAAACGACGAGGGAACCATTGCCTCGCAATGCAGCAGAGGGGGATATCTCGCGCGAGACACGCCATCTCGCGGCGAGATATTGCTCCTGTGGACAGTTTTATCCTTTCCTCGTTATCTCGTATGCAGTTTAGTCCCAAACTAACGGTGGTTAGTCAAAACTTAACGAAACATGACGAAATGGTGGATTTGTACTTCTTGACTCAAAGCGAGACTTAGAGTGGTATAAGTATGATCCGATGTGTTCAGAATGGGGTGTCTACAGAGCCCCTCGGCGACAAGTCTTATGAAAGAAGTCATGTCGACGATAGAAAAGACATCGTTCTGAACATCGGGATGGTCGGGCCGCACGGCTTCCTACGTATCTCTATCGGAGAATCAGACCATGACGTAGTTCGACTCCAAAACACAAAAAGGCTGCTTTAGGTATTTTGAAAATCATTTGAAAATTGCGGATATTTTGTCTTTGAAAAGGTAAATTCATACTGAGGAATCAAATCAAGACCCAATTCAGAATATACCTGCTTGTCTGAAGATTCGCCTGTCTGGGCTCCGAACCTGTGGGAACTATGTTAGAAAACAAAGGCTTACCTGTCCGGTCCTCTGAGTCCTGTCGGCTTTTGTGACGATTCGCCTTTCTGGGCCCCGAATCGGGCTTTTGGTTCGACGATCCACCTGTCTGGGCATTGGACCGAGCTTTTCTGATGACGATCCACCTGTTTGGGCGTTGGATCGGGCATTTGGTTCGACGATCCACCTGTCTGGGCGTTGGACCGAGCTTTTGGTTTGACGATCCACCTGTTTGGGCGTTGGACCGAGCTTTTCTGATGACGATCCACCTATTTGGGCATTGGACCGAGCTTTTGGTTTGACGATCCACCTGTTTGGGCATTGGACCGGACTTTTCTGATGACGATCCACCTGTTTGGGCGTTGGATCGAGCTTTTTCTTTGATGATTCGCCTTTCTGGGCTCTGAATCATGTGGATTGAGTTGATCTTTGGACCACTCGGTTCTCGGGCTGTATAGATTCGAGTTGGAGAGCCGGGCGCCTTTGTTCCCGGATATCAGGAGGTGGAGCCACCCAAATCGGACCGTTGATGAGGAGGAGAACCAGGATTGGACCCTGACGGTGGCGGAGGCGCGGGCTATGTTAGATACCTTCGAGTATGAGAGGCTTGGCCTTTATCCCTGGACCTTGTTGGAGTGGGAGGTGCATCGTGCTTGGGATGCTACTGTGATGCAGAGGATGCTGGCATCTTTGGAGGGAAATACCATGTATCTTGGTGAGCGGGTCTTCCCACAGCATGGCCGGGGTAGACTATCCAATAGGGTGCCAGCGGATCCGCCGAGGGCCATATATCCCACCCACTCCATTCCAGAGGATTATTATGCAGGTCTTTTGGCGGGTGATGCGGCGACGGCTTGCGCGATCCCCGGGGCTTCTTATGCGGAGTTTCTGCCTCGGTTGATGGGTCCCCTCCTGGTGGGGGATAGTTGATCTCATGTTGCTGGCTCCGCCTCTGCTTCTGCTTCAGGTTCCTCAGCCCCTAGCACTTCCTCCCAGGCTACTGGTTCTCTGCCTTTTGCCCCAGACTACGGCCCTTTGAGCTACACGTACATGATGGGGAGCATTCCAATGGTGGGGCACATCTCGTCTCCTGATCAGATTCCCGAGGGTTACCGCCTTCCGGCTGATGTCTCTTCGGTATGTTTCTGTTTGTATGATCTCTCGTATTCGTCCATATAAGTGTATATGTCCGACTTCTTCTGAGCATTTTCTTTTTCTTTTGTTGTCAGGTCACTCTGTCTGCGGCCGATTACAACCGTGGCGCGACTAAGATGGCGCGACTGATGGCCCTGGTGTCGGACCTGTCCGAGAGACTGTTCCACAAGGCTTCTTTGGCGGCCTCGACAGTGGCCTCGGCGGTGACCCCTACTTGCAGAGCTAAGAGGTCGAGGAGGGATGGTAGCCCCCATGGTGGTGATGGCGGAGGTGCCGGCGGCTCGAGCGACATGATGGCGTGATCCCCTCCCTTCTCCTTTTATCTGACTTCTGATGATTTGTATATATTGGCCGTATGGGCCCAGACAATTTTTCTTTTCTTTTGGTACCTGTTAGGAACAAGTAGGTAGTACAAACAATGGTTTTTCTTAACCCCTAATCCTAGGTCTAATTAGTTAATTAATTAACTTTCTCGACTTTCCATGTTTTTTTTTTGAAATGGAATGGAATGGCCGCTAGGCCGCAATTTTGAGCCCTTATTTTGGTGTTTTACTGCATGTTATGAACTGTACACGCAGGTTTTTCGAGACTTGCTTCGTCAAGTCGGGGCTAGGTTGTTGTTTGAGCAGAACTGTTGCTGTTTTGCCGTAGGGATATCTCGCGCGAGATAAGGTGTCTCGCACGAGACACGCTATACAGGCAGAAATCTCTTCCTTTTTCGAACAGGATTTTGTCGGCTTTTCCCTATAAAATCACCCCGTAGTCCGGCCGATAACTCATTCTAGCCTTTCAAACTCTAGAGATATTCCATAGGGTGAAACTCTTGTCTTCTTCTTCAACCTTGTGATCCATGGCTTCCAAGGAGATTCCCCAACGTCCATGATTGTCGATGATTTTTCCTGTCATCCGAAGTGATTGCATCTTTCAAGCAAGCATCAAGGGATTTTGTGAAGTCGTTTCGCAACCGGTCTCGGCAATAGGTTCATAGCGAGAATTTGGATTCGTAATTCTTTTCACTTTGAAGAACCTCCAACCGGATTGGAGTCTTTTGCGGGGGTCTTTGCTCGATTTTGGGATCCTTCTATTCACCTTTTCAATTTTTCTTTGAATGAGATGGTACCTACTGTGGAGGAATTTGCCATTATCTTGGATATGCCTCTGACTGGCGAGATTGCCGTTCCCAAGTACCATAGGAATCATTCGGAGGCTTTGAATGAATTTTTAGGGATCCCCTTGAGACTTGCTATGAGTTGGTTCACCGCAAGTGGGTTGATTGCTCTTCTTTTCCGTGACGCTTCGGTGGTGATTCGGATGATGACGCTTTTCATGTCTATAAACGGAACTTTCTCGGCTCTTTTTCTTTTCTGAGATGTTCTCGTTTACATGTAGGGACGGCTTGGTTGACTCCCAACCGGTGGAAATTGTTCTGTGCTAGAAAACGTTCTAGGAACATTATTCCGCTAATCATGGGTGAGACCCTGCATGGTCTTGACGAGCTGTATAGAACCGGTGTCATGACTCAAGGGAGTCCTCTTCTGTTGACCATTTGGCTTAGGGAGCATCTCAAGTTGGTAGGTCCCCCGTTGGAATATTCTCCTTTCACATATCATACGCGAAAGTTATTGATCAAGGATCTTTCTGATGAATGGGCCGAGTTGATTGCGAAGACCGAAACTGCTGACATTCTTTGGTGTCCACCTTATTAGAGGTTGAACATGTATATTGGCAATACCAAGGGTTTTGACAGGGTTGTTCTTCCGGGTTTGCGAGATTCCTCCTTTTATTTTCCCAAGCGGGTGCTCCGTCAGCTTGGTCAGCAGCAGGACACTTATCTCTTCAAAGGAGCTTCTCGTGAAGTGTCTTATATTGGTGTAGAGTTTGGGGCGGTGCGCTAGCTCAAGCATGGGGTGAAGGAACTAGTCGGGATCATTTGGTCGAACCTTCGGACTTTTAATGCAAGTATCTTCTTATCCGACAAGTACTTGGATTGGTTCCTCCATCACCGGTCACCCTAGTGCGAGAAGATTGATGATCTCGCGGCTTTCACCGCTAGGAGATTCTTTTGTAGCTTGCAAGTATTTTGTGAAGGAGCGAGGCTCGCCCGATCCCCGCTAATGTGCGAACTGATCCAACTCAGGATTTTCTCGATGGGGATTGGTACGAGAGGCGAAGCAAGGGGATGCCTGGAAAGACGCAAGCTTTAGATAGGCCCCATGTCTTCAAGAGGCTCTCGGGATCTGTCTTTGATCGCCTTGACTCCGTTTTTGATCGCCTCGAGGGATGCTCTACTTTGCGGGGCTCAAAGTGCAAGGAGGATCACGACAACGGTGGAGATCATGTCCGCCGGCCTACCAAGTCATTGAAAGGCTAGATCTTTAGGAGTACCAAGAGATTGCTTTGATAGATCAATTGTTTTGCTTTTATTAGTATTTTTTTTTCGAGTTTTTTAGCTTAGCAAATTAGTCGTTGTGGTTAGGATTTCCCTTTTGTCATTAATGAAAATGCATTTGATTTATAAAAGGACAAAAGTAGATTTATTTATTTGATTAGACCGAACCCGAAGGCTGCCTACGTTCCTCCTTTACAGCAATTAAATAAGAGGCTCAGGTCTAACGTAGTTCATTTTTGAGAAAAGGACAAAATACGGCTCCGTGCCGAGGGGTAATCTCGCGCGAGATAAGCCTCCCCCTTTTTTTTTTTTGCACACCCTTTCTTTTGCCTAGACCGCCCTTTCGGGTTTTCAATCTAGCGGGCTTCTTTTCTTGTGCTAGCTCTAATTTTTGCCTAGGCCGTCCTTTCCGGGATTTTCAACCTAGCGAGCGATTTTTTTTGAGGAGGCCAAGTCACGCGAAGTACTTCTTGAGCTTGTCCATGTTGACCGGCTTCGGTAGTTGATCTCCGTCTAAGTCCACCAAAGGGCTCCCCCAGAGAATATCTTCTTCACAATGTAGGGTCCTATCCATCTTGGTCCCCACTTGCCTAGCGGGTTGAAAGGTCCAGGACGGTGCTCACGGAGAACCAAGTCACCTACTCTGATGTTCCTCGTCTTGACCTTTTTGTTGAAAGCTCTTGCCATTCTTCTTTGGTAAGCTTGAGTATGTTCGGCTGCTTTCAACCTTCTTTCGTCCAACAGGGCCAACTCTTCGTATCTGCTTCCTAGCCAGTCGACCTCGTTCACTTGGTTTTCTAGGAGAACCCGTAGTGATGGTATTTCCAATTCTATCGGTAAGACAGCCTCCATTCCGAATGTGAGGGCGTAGGGAGTCTCTCCTGTAGCTGTTCGGACTGAAGTGCGGTATCCCCACAGTGCGAAAGGTAACTTGTCGGGCCAGTCTTTTCCAGTGACTGCCATTTTTCTGATGATAGTCTCGATCGTTTTGTTCGCGGCTTCAACTGCTCCGTTCGTTTGAGGCCTGTAAGGAGACGACTTGTGCCTTGTGATTTTGTATTCGGTTAGTAGGCGATCGGTTTCTTTCTCGAAGTGGGACCCATTATCGGTTATCATCTCTTGCAGAACCCCATACCGGCAGATGATGTTGTGCTTGATGAATTCTGCAACCTTTCTGGCATTCAGAACTTTGTAGGAGGCGGCCTCAACCCACTTAGTGAAGTAGTCGATGGCTACTAGGACGAAGCAGTGTCCGTTGGCTCTTATGGGTGTGACCTTTCCAATCACGTCTATCTCCCATGTAGAGAACGGCCAAGGAGAAGTCATAGGGTACATCAAGGAAGGCGGCGCATGCTGAAGATTGGCGTGTATCTGACACTTGTGGCACTTCTTGACCATTTTGGTACAGTCTGCTTCCATGGTCAGCCAAAAGTACCCTTGTCTGATGATCTTTTTGGCGAGCATATTTCCGCTCATGTGGGTTCCACATATGCCCTGATGAACGTGGTCCATTATTTCTTGGGCCTCTTCCTCGGTGGCACAAAGGAGGTTTCCTTGGGAATGCTTCTTGAATAGACGGCCAGTAGTGATGACGTAATTAGCAGCCAACCTCTTAAGGGCGATCTGAGTCTTCGGGTCTGTCTCTGGTGGTATGGTTCCCTCTTGGATGAAATGCCAAATGTCATGGTACCATGGTTTCTCTTCGGAGTTCCCAACAGTGGCACATTCGGAAAACCATTTGTCTTTGCAGTCATGGAGATCTATAACGGCGCAGTATGCAGGCGTTGCACGTCGTGTTATTTTGAAGGGTTTGACTGCTTTTCCTTTAGGGATTTCGACCAAAGAAGCAAGTGTGGCTAATGCGTCCGCAAACCGATTTTTGTCTCTGGGGAGGTAGTGGAATGAGACATCTTGGAATTGTTGCGCCAACTCTTGGAGATGGGCACTGTATCTTTGAAGGGTTGGATCTTGGACCCTCCACTTCTTCAATGTCTGATTGATGATCAATTGGGAATCCCCGAATACCTCGAGTTCAGTCACGTTGCGTTCTAGAGCTGCCTCAAGTCCCGCGATGCAAGACTCGTATTTTGTGGTGTTGTTGGTGGCATCAAAGTCAAGACGTATTGCCAGTGGAGTGTAGATGTCGTTAGGGTCTACTAATAACATTCCAATGCCGAACCCTCTCATGTTGGCTGCGCCATAGAAAAATAATTGCCACTTATTTTCTTCTTCTATACTCATGATGTCCTCATCAAGGAATCGCGGGTCTTCCCCCTTCACTTCATCGCAAGGAAATTTGGCCAACTGATCTGCGAATACACTCCCCCTGACGGATTTCTGAGTGACGTAAGTGATATCATATCCCGCGAGCATGAAGTACCATTTGGCCAGTCTCGAAGACAAATTTGATTTGTCTAGGATATATTTCAGTGGATCCATTTTTGCAATGAGACGGACCGGGAAGGCTTCCATATAGTGCTTCAGCCTTTGTGATACCCAAACAAGAGCAGCACAGGATTTGTCTAGTGGAGAGTAGTTGGTTTCGCTGCCTTGGAATCTGCGGCTGACGAAATAGATGGCATTCTCTGTGTGGGAGGCTGGCTGTTCTTGAGCGAGCATAGCCCCTAATGCGTTGTCTGTAACCGTGAGGTATAACTTCAAGGGCTTCTCGTTGTGTGGTGGAACCAGGATAGGTGGGGAAGTCAAGTAGTGCTTAACTTCCTCGAATGCTTCTTGACATTCTTCGGTCCACTCTTGAGGTGCGTTTTTCTTAAGTAGCTTGAAGATAGGGTCGCACATTGTAGTCAGTTGATTGATGAATCGACTGATATATTGAAGCCTGCCCATGAATCCCTTTACTTCTTTCTGTGTTCTGGGTGGAGGCATGTCCGTAATGGCTTTTATCTTGGCGGGATCTGCTTCTATGCCACGCCCGTGACCATGTACCCTAAGACTTTCCCTTTGACCACTCCGAATGAGCATTTGGCGGGGTTGAGCCTCATCTTGTCTTTGTCTCGCCGATTGAAGAATTTTCTGAGATCTCTGAAGTGTTGACCATCTGTCCCTTTTGAGTGAATAATCATGTCGTCCACATATACCTCTATTTCCTTGTGGATCATGTCGTGAAATAGGGTCATGACTGCTCTTTGGTAAGTAGCCCCAGCGTTCTTGAGACCAAACGGCATGACCGTGTAGCAGAACGTTCCCCAAGGTGTGGTGAATGCTGTTTTGTGCTGATCTTCCTCTGCCGTGAGGATTTGGTTATACCCTGCGAAACCGTCGATGAATGAGCGGACTTCGTATGCAGCTTTGGCATCGACCAACATGTCTATGTTCGGTAGCGGGAAGTCATCTTTAGGGGATGCCTTGTTCAAGTCTCTGAAATCAACACAGACCTGTATTTTCCCGTTCGACTTGGCTACTTGCACTGTGTTTGCTAACCATTCCGGATATTCAATCACTTTGATGAACCCTACATTCAAGAGCTTCATGATTTCCTCTTTCACTTGCATTGACCATTCCGGATTGATTCTCGCGTAGTTTACGCTTGACCGGCTTGGCGTTGGGTAGCAGCGGTATCTTGTGCTCTACAACTGACTGATTCAACCCAGGCATATCTTTGTAGGACCAAGCGAAGACATCGACATATTCTCTGAGGAGCTGTGTCAAGGTTTCTCTGTCTTCCCCCTTGAAGAAACTGCCGATCTTTGTTTCTCTGGGGTCTTCCGTTGTCCCAAGATTAACCGTTTGCATTTCCTCGTCGTCAACAGGGCCATTCTTTCCACAACGACCTACTTGCTTAGCTAATTCTTTTAAGATTTGTTCATTTTCTTGGTCTATCTCATCGTATGATTCATTATTAACGTGTTCGTTATATTGATTGTTATTAGTTAATTCATCATTCACGATGTTAGCAATCTCAGGGTACTTGGAAAGATCAAAGTTTTCATTAAGGAAGTAAGGGAATACATGTTCAGCCACCGCCTCGATTTCCTCTTGAGTGAGTTCATCGGAGGTGGAGCCTGCTTCTAACGTAAAAGCTACGGGGCCTATCTTCCTGCGGGGATGGGGAGTGCAACCAAGCTCTTTGATCATGAAGTCTTCATCAACAACCGGTCCTCCGGTGACGTGCCAGTTTAGAATTGGCTCATCACACTTCTGTATCAGTCTTGTGTAGTCAGTAGTTGGAGCATCCCCCTTGGATATTGCATGGATCTGGCTCTCTTCTAACTGGCACAGGTCTTGGAATTTTCGCAGCATGTCTTCTCCCAACACAAAGTCCTATTCACTTGTCATTTCTGCCTTCGTGACCCACAAATCATTAGGGATTAGTGGGACGGATTCTGTTTCATCTGGAGAAGCATCGCAGTCGCTGAAGATTTCAAAGCCCGGTTGGCGCTTTCCTTTATCATCAGTCCATGGTTCTGAAAAGATAAAGTAGGGAATACTTTCCCCTTCTCGAACGAAGTAGCCATTGAGTGTCTTTCGATATGGCTTGAGGTTGCCATTCTTGGGCTTTAGGTCGTCGTAGCCTTTGTATGTGGTTCCTTCCCACTTGATTTGAGTGAATCCCCACTCTTCTTCGTCATCTTCATCGTGGATGGAGATGATGTATCCTAGGCCATGCTTTGTGTGAAGCGGGGGGACCGGTGGCGGTTCCGTTATCCCTTGTAAGTGCTTTCCAAGCCCCAATCTAGGAAAGTACCCGTTTGCTAGCATCATTCTCCAGACATGAAGGCTTCCGGAAAACCAAAGTGCCTTGGAGTAAGTTTCTATGACATTCACATTGCTTTCTTTCTCGATCTCAAAGAAGTAATCAGAATTGAAAAGGGAAATACTGACTAACTATTATTGAAAAGCAAACTTGATACTCTTGCCCACAAATGAAGTCTTTAGGCAAGTAGTACCCGACTAAGCTAAACTAGACTACTAACCGTTTCTTTTGCAACTAAAAGTAAATAACTGAAAGGAAAAGAGACTCCTCATTTGTTTGAACTCATCCAAACTATTCCACCACTTGGGCAAATTCTGATGGCGTCGTTGTCAATCAAGTCTTGGACTGCATTCTTCAGGTTGAAACAATCATTGGTGTGATGGCCATGGCATTGATGGTAGTAGCAATAGAGGTGTGGAGATCGACCTTCCCTCTTAGGTTGGTAGCCTTCCATTGGTTTCATCTTTCCATCCTTGTGAAGACTTCTAAAAAGATGACCGAGAGTGATATTTCCGATGTCGGTGAAAATCCTTCCCTTCCTTCGCTTGGCCATTTGGTTGTGTAGGTCTCGGATATGGCTCTTGTAATGTTGCACAAAGACAAGGTGGCAAGACAGATATTCTTCCTCCATTTGCTCTTTGAGGTCACGGTAGAGAGTATTGAGGAAATACTTGACCCTCTCATCAATGTCATCCTCTAAGTGAGCTTCAAGGTTGATGCACTTTTGGGTCATGGTCTCGAGTTCACTCTTGACTTCCTCGATCTCTTCAATCAGTATCTTTGTCTTTTCAGCTTGGATGGATTCTTCCATGTGATGCCACGAGTCATTGTCATTAATTTGCTGCAGGGCTTTGGCAAGTTGAGTTTTGATATCACTTAGCTCCTCTTGCACGGACGATCGTCCACTGTCGGAGTCACTCTCCATCTTCTGGAAATCCCTAGCAATGCGGGTAGAAGGCAAATCAAAGGCTTCTCTCCAACCCTCAACATGCTCCATTTCATCGACAAGGGACTTGGTCATCTTTCGCAAATCTTCCTCGTCGAGATCTTTCTGAGTGACGAAGTACTTTTCTGTAGACATTGTGTTGGGAGTCTTGAAGTTGAGTAGCTTCGGAAAACTGACAGAAGAGATGCAGATATCAGGATCTAGCCCCAACGAGTCGGAAGCAGGCTCAAACGGCTCAGGCTCAAATTTAGCAAACAGAAGCATTATCCCGCGCGAGACAAGTAATCCCGCGCGAGATAATCACACGGAAAGTCAATTTTTATTTAAGCCTAAATTTTGGTCGGAACGGAAAGTCCGTTTTGAGGGGTTTCTAAGGCCTTTATCAGAACCTAACGACTAAGCAATCAATCCGATTTTTGTAAAACAAAGCCATGTAAGATTGTTTTTGAAGGATTATATGCATATATATTTTTTTTGTGAAGGGACATCCGAAAGGGTCATTCCGAAGGGGTTTTTTCCGAAGGGACTTTTTCCGAAGGGACTTTTCTGAATCCTTCTTTATTGTCAATTTTGCATGGCTTTGTTTTGGTCAAAAACAAGAAAAGATCACCGAGTCAAAACCGACCGGTCACGGGGTGATCCTAAAAAGGTCAATCTACATGAGAATGTGGCAATGCAGGGCTGGAAGGCTAGGATCCCCGCGATATGACAATCTAAGTGGATTGAATACGCGGAGTGGGATTGTCCAACTTCGGAGAGATCGGCGACTAGGTGGTTACCGTCATCCGTCCTTAGTGTGGGTCCCGGGTTTATAGAGGGTATGCAGTGCAATGACAGTTATAATATGAGTGCGCGTGTGTGAGAGTCAATCTAGGTGATAGAGTAAAATAGAGAGTTTTTTTTTGAAAAATCAAAAGGAAAATAGATAGTGGCCGCACCAAGTGGTTGCCTACGTTTCTTCCAAATTAGGAAGACTCAGGCCGTCGTAGTTCCACATAAAGAGAGAGAAAGAGAGATAAATAATTCAATTTACAACTCCCGAATCCCCAATGGACCGGACTTTAATTAAATAAAACCCAATCGCACGCAGTTTATAAATAATAATCAATTATTTAAAGGAAACGAAGGTTCGAGTTCCACACCTTAAGGGAGGCCTTAAGATGCGGGAACTCTGCAGATAATGAATGCAGGATCCCCTTGCATGTTCGGCTCTCGTCTTGGACTATGAGACAAACGGGAGAAACCAGAAAACAACCAGATTGCCGAAGCAATATCTCGCGCGAGATATGATATCTCGCCGCGAGACATGCCTCATCTGAGAGCAAAAAATTCGAATTTACAAAATTTTTGAAAACCTCTCTTTTAATTTTGACGCAAGTTTAAGCCTCTTAATTTTAAGTCCCCAGCAGAGTCGCCACTGTAGCGTTGTGAGGAAAAAGAATTTTATCCTTTTAGTTTTGAGTCGCCACCTATATTATTCGATTGGAGAAAATAGGAAAACCATTTTGAAAGAGATTTGGGTTCGGGGCTTAGGTTATGAAATGGGTAGGTCAAGAAGCATCCATTTCACCCAATCCGGAGATCGGTCTTGCTAAAGAAAAGAGAGGTTTTCAAAAGAAAAGAAAAAACGATTTTAAATATTATAAACAAAGGTCCATTTAACGGGGTTAAACGGAATGTAGGATCGATTGCTTCGAGACCGTCTCCATGATTTGGAGAGGCTCTAGGCCGATCCTAGATTCTATGGACTTATACCACTCTAACAATCAATTAGAAAGGGATTTAGGGGTTACCTTGTGTGAGGTGATTTGGGCAGAGTTTCGACTCAAGTTTAGAATCGACTCTTGACACGGACAGAGCTTCGCCTCGGTCCTTGATTTGGAGCTTGATGTTTGTTTATCAACAAGGTTGATAAACAAACTATGAGGTGAGTTTTTAGGGTGATTTTGTAGGATTCTTTCAAGGAAAGAAGCCAACAAAATGTGTGTGTGTTGTGAAAATTCGCGGTCGATTCCGGGGGTCCTCAACCTTGGAAGTCACCAAGTATTTATAGGGAATGGATAGGAAGAAGTGGAGAGGTAAAACCCTATCAGATGGTTCTAGACTCCAAATCTTATTGGTTGGCCGGAGAGATAAAGTTTTATCCCGAAAGAGGTTGAAATCGACGAGGGAACTGTCGTCTGCAATCTGCAGAGGAGGGATATCTCGCGCGAGACACGCCATCTCGCGGCGAGATATTGCTCCTGTGGACAGTTTTGTCCTTTCCTCGTTATCTCGTATGCAGTTTAGTCCCAAACTAACGGTGGTTAGTCAAAACTTAACGAAACATGACGAAATGGTGGATTTCTACTTCTTGACTCAAAGCGAGACTTAGAGTGGTATAAGTATGATCCTATGTGTTCAGAATGGGGTGTCTACACTGTCCGCCCTGGGAAGTCGAAATACAGGTGGAATACGAGGGGCTTATAGACGTAGAGATGGGGCCCACTGATCCAGGATCCAGAGTAGTTTGCGAAAAAGAAGAGCAATCTTTTCCAACCGATTAGGTTAATAAAACATGTTTTAAGTAAACTAGAACAAATAACTGCATGTTGCATGAGCCCAAAGCCCAAACACCTACCTCCCTTCACTCCAAAATATCTGAACCCTCGTGTCTTTCCCCCCGCAGCTCCTCACAAAGCTTGGTTTCGGGCACCGGGTCACCGTTTGATCAGTTGGGAAGAGTCAAGCACATCGTCAGCTTCGCCATTCGTTCCGACTCCGGGTTTCAGAATGTCTGCATCAGCTGGTAACGATGGGGATAACACCACTCCACCTCCCGGGACTCCTCAAACAGAACAGCAATGGAATCAGTTAGCCGAACAGATGAGACTGCGACAGGAAGCACATTTGAATAGCCTTATGGAGGCTATTAGGAGCCATGGTCTGGCCGCCAGCCTCAACCCTGATGGCACCTTCACCGTGGAAGAAGAGGAGGATCCCAATCCCAATCTTGGTCGCCCTGACTACTCCAGGATGCCACCACCAACCTCCTTCGGTACTACTACTAGAACCCATGCTTCTCGGTCTCTGGGTCAGCCAACTCCCCAACTACAGACCACTGGATCCATGCAGCCTGACGGGATGAGCTAGTTCGCAGTTCCTCAGTGGGGACAAAATCAGTACGAGATGTCTTCTCATGGTTGGGGTTACCTCGGAATGCCACAGCAAATTGGAATCCCACCTCAGTTCGGAACCGATCAATTCGGGCCTTCGTAGCAACAGGTCAAAGTGCCACAGCAACAGTTTAGAATGCCCCCACAGTCTGGTTCAGGGCAACAGTCAGGAGCCCCTCCTCAGAACGATGCTAGCTTAGCTGCTCCTAACACAGCTTTCACAAATCCATTTCTCACTCAGGCTTCGATGGGTTACCAAACCTCCATCCCGGTTTCATCAGAATCACCAGGACCGCAGTACCCCCCGGGTTATACGCCATCGCCGCAGCCAGCCATGCACTTCAACAACCAGGGACAGCAGCCCACACTTAAGCCTACTTATGGGCCTCACTCCGGAAATCCAAGCTACCCGGCTACATCAGGACTGCCTTCACCCTCTTTGCCAGTTGAAAATCAATAGCAAGCTGCAAGGTTCTATCCCTTCGCCCAGGCTCCTACTCATGCTCCCCCGGGCAATTCGGGCCAAGGACAGGTTTTCACCTACGTCCCCGGACCGGCCGTTCCCTCCATCAGTCTGCCGCCAGTGGTAGCTCCTCTCTCTAGCTCAGTCGCTGGTTTGAACGCCATGGCTCCACCACAAGATCCTCATCTGGCCTGGTTCATGGAACAACATAAGGAAATGAAAGCGCAGATTGCCGAATTGACTGCTAAGAAGTCTGCCTTCCGGCCTGCGGACCCGAACTCCATTGTGTCCCTACCCCACAAGTTTGTGATGCCTAATCTAGACCTGTTTGATGGGACTGAATGCCCGAAAACTCACCTGGATACATACACTTTGGTAATGAAAGCCAAGGGATGCACAAACCAGCAGTTGGCCGACTACTTCAGTCTCTCTTTGAAGTCAGGGGCTTTGAAATGGTTCTTCCGCTTAAAACCCGAGGCCAGGGCTACATGGGACCAGATCACTAGTGCTTTCACAGAGAAGTACAAAGCTAACTTGGAATGGAAAACAAATAGAGTTGATCTGCAGACAACAGTGCAGCGTCCCGACGAGAACATCGGGGATTTTTACAAGCGTTGCAATTTGAAACTTAGCGAAATGGCAATTCCTCCCTCTGAAGAGGAACAGTTGGACATCTTCCAGTCATGCCTGAAACCTCATTTGAGAACTTCCCTCAGTCACTTCCCCTACGCGGACTTGCGTGCAATGGTTAATTCCGGGGCTAAATTTGAGAGGGCTCACAATCAACAGCAAGTTGTTGCACCTACCTACAGATACCGGGCTTCATCCACCTCCAACACAACTCCTGCCCAGCCCTATTCGGGACAGGACTGTAACAATGCCACTCCCTTTGTTCCCAAGAAACCTGTTGTGTCCAGATCCCGGCTCCAAGACTTGAGAAACTTTGGGATGCCTTTGTGTGATATCTTCAGAGGTTTGGTAAAAAAAAGGTTTGCTCCGTCCTTTAGATAATTATCAGCCAAGAAACCCCAATGCTCCTTTGGATACCTCCAAGCATTGTGCCTTTCATCAGTACCATGGGCACCTGACAGATGATTGCGTCCCCTTGAAAAAGGCCATCCAAAGTTTGATTGAGCAAGGGAAGTTAGAGGTGCCTGAAGGACCCAATACTATCAGTAACCCGTTCCCTAGAAATAACAACATAAGCGTCAACATGGTCGAGTTTGGTGATTCAAGACTTGTGGGCATAATGGAATTTGACTCGCCCTTTTGTGAGATAGATGAACCAGTCATCGCAGGCAATAAAAATGGCTGGATTGAGCAAGGGATTGCCAAAGAAATCCTGGTGGAAAGATCTGCAATGGCTCCCATCTCCAGCGTCGAAGAGTAGATGCATGGTCCAACAGCAAAGAGCGGCTAGACTATGGGCTACCTATCTCTAAAATAGTCTTTTAGTCAACCTTCGTAGTATCTAGTACTTCTCTTTCACCTAAGTCCTTCCTGGACATTTGTCGTTGTAGTCCATTTTGGACATAGTAGTTAAATGTCTAACTTTTATATATATATCTTCTTTCTTTTCTTGCTAGACTCGAGACATCACTTGCACACCCACGTTACACTTAATTGAAATGGTTTTATCCTAGATGATCACTTGTGCTGCTCAACCATTAATTCTTCGAAATGATCAATATTTAAATTAATCGGAGTGAGAAAATCAATTGATATCCTTCTCAAATTGGGGCTTACCAACTCCCCATCTTGCATCTCATATGCTCACATCTCTTTTATCATCCTCGTCATTTCGTTGCTCGATGAATTTGCACGGATCTTTTCTCATTTAAAGCTTAAGCAAGCAATGAAGACTTAATCTTGTTTAGGTCATCCGGTGGGGATTGCGGTTGAAGCCTCTCACCCATAGGAAAACCATTACCTCACCTTGCTAAACAATACCCTTTCATTTCAAGATCGACATGTTTTGAAACCCCATTTAGCCATCACCTTTGCTCCTTGCCAAGAGAAGTCCAATAAACGCCAAAAAAGTTAGCTTCGAGAGCCGGCAATGCAAGGAAAGATAAACCTCAACTCCCCAAAGAGACCTTCCAAGTTATCAAAAGAAGGATTTTAAATCCTCACAACTCAGCAAGGATCCTCAACGTCTCAGGAGGCTCTTAAAAAAAAAAAAAAAAAAAAAAAAAAGAAGAAAGAAATAGAAAAGTTCAAGCAAGAACTTCAAAAAAAAAGAGAAGGACTGTCGATCCTCACGATTCAGCAAAAGTCCCCGACTCCTCAAGAAGCTCTCCAAAAAGGGAGCCCGAATCCTCGCAAGTTCGCAAAAGTTCTCGACGGCCTGGACTTCCTCTCACCATTACCTTAAACCAATACCAAGCCATCCTCTCGCTTTTAGAGGATATTCCCATTACCATTACCCTCGCCTTTGGCCAAAGTCAAAATCTGACCTCTCATTCTTAGAGGCAATCAATCTTCATCGCCGTAGATTTCTCAAACACATCCCTGCAAGCCAACCTCTCATCTTTAGAGGTTCAGTCAGTAAAAGGCCTATCCGACCTCTCATCTTAAGAGGTCATAATTTCCCAAATCACCCGATGATCGATCGAAGCCCGGAAACCCAGCTGTAATTCCTATCGGATAGCAATTTCACCGTAATATCTCTAAAATCTAAATCAATTTGATGCTTCATTGCTTGCTTAAATTGGAATCTAATCCATCTTGATTCAAAATCAACAATCAAAGATTGTGCAAATTCAAATCTGATTCATTCGACATTTCATGTGAGCATAATTCATTTCTACTCCACAAACACTTGCCGTGGATGTCCCACTGGGGCTCCGCATCCGTGTCTTTCATGGACACTCTAAGGGGATATGTTATTCGAATCTCCAATCCTCAAAATCCTCAAAGGACCTCAAAATCTTGAACTTTCACATTCATTCTCTCTTCAATCGGGCTAAGCCCGAACTACGGCGACCTGAGCTCCTCATAATGAGGGAAACGTAGGTAACCATCACTGGTCCGGTCGAAATCACAAACAAATCTCGAAAAATCCGGTCTCATCAAGGGTCGTCCCCATACGCAAATCCTCTTTAACTCTCGATATCAGTTGGCTTTCTCCTCGTGATTAATCAAAATATTTGTTCATATCAGATTTAGGGGTTGAATAACCCAAACATTAACAAAGGGTTTTAAGCAGCTTTGTGATCATCATGAGTAAGACAAGTTTTCAAGTGTCTCGACAAGTCTTCTCTCTCTCCATCATAGGGAAATAGATCCAAACACTGTCTTTCTGTCAGCAGGGGCTTCCATACACTTTTCCACACCTTGTTATGTTTATACTCTCTCAAAAGAGTCAAACCCAAAAGCAAGAGTGTCATACACAAATTCGGGAAACATTCCCACCTTTCAAAAAGATATGCCCCTGCACGTAAACATTTCCGAGTCTTGTCCGATGGCCGATTGACTAAGGTGCGAAAAGATGGGTGCCTCCTCATGCCGCAATAAGACTACTCGAGATTTCTTCATGGGGCTTTGCTAAGCGTTTCTCCTGTGTTCTCTGTATCGGCTCTCAGTCGGGGCTTCTATTGACATCTTTGGGGTCCACATTAGATTCTTCACTACGAGATAGATTCGATCTTTATCGGATTATTTTTCAGGATCGCTTTGCATTACCGATCAGATTGGGACTCTACTAATTATGTCGGAATCACAACGAGGTTATAAGATTGGGGCTTCGCCAAGTCACTTCTTCAAAATCCGGACTTTGCCTACTCAGTTCTTCAAACCGGGGCTTTGCCAAAGAAGGGATCTTTCCTCGCTTTAATGGGATCCGGGGGCTTTGTCAAGATGGTCTTTTGGACCTGAATTTTATCAAGTCTAGTCACATCAACAACTAGATTTTCAGCTTCAGAACTTGGTACATAGCAGCTTCCCGTAGCGTCGAAATCTAAGATCTGGGTTTCACCCGGCATTAGCAATTTCATCAAATCATTCTCCGAACAAGGTTTCGGCCAAGTCACGGCTCACCCAAATGAGAGAAGTTTCACTCATATCGACGTCGGCATCAGCTTCAAATGACCAAGATTGAGAGGGAAAATTTCAACCAAGACCCGGGATCCGAATCCAATCTCATCAAAATTGAGGTCCATGTGATCGTTAACAAAACCTCATTAACAACTTTGTTTAAATCGCGATCGAGGACTCTAACCCCCCACTTGTTCAAAATCTGTTCCAAACAGTTTTCAGACACATACATCCCAATACAAACCCTCTCACCACATGCATTCCCATAAAAATCTCCCCAGGGCTCATGTAGCATGCACAAAACTTGAATCAATAGGAACAATCCTAAGTCATAATTTTCCTGCCAAAAGCTTAGGCTAAGTGCATCTCCAAAAGCAAGTAAATGCATCATCTCGCGAGCACATGCAGTGATACTCTCATAATCATTTTGGTTCTATGCATGCATCTGTCATCATGATTGTCATATATGCATCTTCCCCTCTAGAATCATAGGGCGACTTCCCAAAAATAGTCAAATCATAGGGCGACTTCCCAAAATAGTCAAATCTTAGGGCGACTTCCCAAAAATAGTCAAATCATAGGGCGACTTCCCAAAAATAGTCAAATCTTCGGGCGACTTCCCAAAAATAGTCAATCTTCGGGCGACTTTCCTAAAATAGTCAAATATCGGGCGACTTCCCTAAAATAGTCAATCTTCGGGCGACTTCCCTAAAATAGTCAATCTCTCGGGCGACTTCCCTAAAATAGTCAATCTTCGGGCGACTTCCCTAAAATAGTCAATCTTCGGGCGACTTCCCTAAAATAGTCAATCCTCGGGCGACTTCCCTAAAATAGTCAATCCTCGGGCGACTTCCCTAAAATAGTCAATCTTCGGGCGACATCCCTAAAATAGTCAATCTTCAGGCGTCTTCCCTAAAATAGTCAATCTCTCGGGTGACTTCCCTAAAATAGTCAATCTTCGGCGACTTCCTAAAATAGTCAATCTCTCGGGCGACTTCCCTAAAATAGTCAATCCTCGGGCGACTTCCCTAAAATAGTCAATCCTCGGCGACTTCCCTAAAATAGTCAAACCTCAGGCGACTTCCCTAAAATAGTCAATCTTCGGGCGACTTCCCTAAAATAGTCAATCTCTGGCGACTTCCTAAAATAGTCAATCTTCGGCGACTTCCCTAAAATAGTCAATCTCTGCGGCGACTTCCTAAAATAGTCAATTTTCGGGCGACTTCCCTAAAATAGTCAATCTTCGGGCGACTTCCCTAAAATAGTCAATCTCTCGGGCGACTTCCCTAAAATAGTCAATCCTCGGGCGACTTCCCTAAAATAGTCAAACCTCCGGCGACTTCCCTAAAATAGTCAATCTTCGGGCGACTTCCCTAAAATAGTCAATCTTCGGGCGACTTCCCTAAAATAGTCAATCTTCGGGCGACTTCCCTAAAATAGTCAATCCTTGGGCGACTTCCCTAAAATAGTCAAACCTCGGGTAACTCCCAAATACCGTCAAAACTCGGGTGACTCCAAAATGCAGTCAAACCTGGGGTGACTCCCCTAAGAACAGTCAATCTTGGGTACAAAGCCCATGGCCTCTCATTATCGCCACCTCTTTGACGAACTATGGTAGCCTACCATAGGTCCAGCCACTTGACCAACACGGTCACCCTTTCCCCGATAGTCATCGTAAGCTCGATTCTTCCCCAACAAGAACGCCTTCAAATAGTCTCCATTCAGGTTCATACTCCTGGACCAAACCTCAACTTAGGTTCATACTCCGGACCAAATCTCAACTTAGGATCATACTCCTGAACTAAGTCTCCATTCAGGTTCATACTCCTGGACCAAATCTCAACATAGGATCATACTCCTGAACTAAGTCTCCATTCAGGTTCATACTCCTGAACCAAATCTCAACTTAGGATCATACTCCTGAACTAAGTCTCCATTCAGGTTCATACTCCTGAACCAAAACTCAACTTAGGTTCATACTCCTGAACTAAGTCTCCATTTAAGTTCATTCCTCATTTAAGTTCATACTCCTGAACCAAACCTCAACTTAGGATCATACTCCTGAACTAAGTCCCCATTTAGGTTCATACTCCTGAACCAAACCTCAACTTAGGTTCATACTCCTGAACTAAGTCTTCATACTCCTGAACCAAACCTCAACTTAGGATCATACTCCTGAACTAAGTCCCCATTTAGGTTCATACTCCTGAACCAAACCTCAACTTAGGTTCATACTCCTGAACTAAGTCTTCATACTCCTGAACCAAACCTCAACTTAGGATCATACTCCTGAACTAAGTCCCCATTTAGGTTCATACTCCTGAACCAAACCTCAACTTAGGTTCATACTCCTGAACTAAGTCTTCATACTCCTGAACTAAGTCTTCATACTCCTGGACTAAGTCCCCATTTAAGTTCATAAACCAAACCTCAATTTAGGTTCATCACCGGCAGTAAAACGTAAGTCCGATTCCTCAGAGAAAGTTAACGGAATTCCGTTTCTTTCATCAATATCATCAACGGCAGTAAAATGTAAGTCCGATTTCTCCGAGAAAGATAACGGAATCTCGTTTCTTTCATCAATATCATCAACGGCCGTAAAACGTAAGCCCGTTCTCCTCCGAGAAAGATAACGAAATCCCGTTTATTTCATCAATATCATCAACGGCAGTAAAACGTAAGTCCGATTTCTTCGAGAAAGTTAACGGAATCCCGTTTCTTTCATCAATATCATCAACGACAGTAAAACGTAAGTCCGATTTCTCCGAGAAAGATAACGGAATCCCGTTTCTTTCCTCATTATAACCAACGGCCGTAAAACGTATGCCCGTTTTCCCCAGCAAAAGCCAACGGAATCCCGATTCCACCCCCAGCAGCTTTTCGAACTACGTAAGGGCTTGATTCCCCAATCGGGATACGTAGGTAGCCTACCAAAGGTCCAACCACTCGACCAAAATGGTCATCCTTTCCTTCGGCAGCAGACGTAAGACCGATCCTTTTAAATGAAGTCCACTAGAGGACCATCTATCCCAAACCATCAAGGGAAAACCATTTCAAATCAAGGTTCGAGACACCTAAAATGCCATCTTCAAGGTTCGAGGCACCTAAAACGCCATCATCTTTCAAGGTCCGAGGCACCTAAAATGCCATCATCAAGGTTCGAGGCACCTAAAACGCCATCATTGCCAGGTTTACGCCTCAAAATAGTCGCTCTAGGGTCAAAGTCAAAAGACCCGAACTACGACTGGCTTGATTCCTCTTAAGGATACGTAGGTAGCCTATCATTAGGTTCAGCCATCAGGCCAAAATGGTCATTCCTTTCCTCAGCAGAGCGGATATACAACTCTAGCCACCAGACCAAAATGGCCATGTCCTATCCCCAGCAGAGTTTCTTTCAGCAATCGACTGCAGAACTCGCTCGCCAGGTTGACATCCTAAAACAGTCACTCCAGGGTCAAAGATCCGAACTACGGCCGGCTTGATTCCCATTCGGGATACGTAGGTAGCCTATCGCTAGGTTCAGCCACTCGATCACTTGATCATCTTGTCAAATATGGAGCCTTACTCTTATCGACGATCCCGCTTCCTTCGAAAGCACCGTCGTCGAGGGGCTACTGTAAGTGCTCCAATTTGAGTTGTTAGCATTTTCGTTAGAAAATTAACGAAAGTCTTAACATTTCTAACATTTCTAACAATTCCTAACTTTTCTAACAAAACAAGGGTAAAGTAGGGATTGCTATTTAAGGTTAAACCAAGAAAAGAATCTTAAAAAGAAAAGAAATTGTAAAAAACCCGAATTGGCAAGCTGAAAAACATGGCCAGTTTGAATATTTTCAAAAATATTCCTTGTGTCCAAAGCCTGGAGTAGCATTTAATGCACCAGGCACGCCCTCGAACTGATCCGCGCGGATCCTTTTGTATCTCCCAGTGGCCTATAAATTGAACCCTTCTCTCTCAGTTTACACAACACAATTCACTCACAGAAGCTATACTCTGGCGAAAAACAGAGAGAAAACAGTGGGAATCCTTAGATTGCCACCATTTTCTCTTGAGTCTTTCCCAATCCCACTTCAAACACTCTCAAATCACTCTTAAACATACACAAGCTCAAGCTTAAATCAACACTAAATAGGAGGATTAGAGAGAAAACATAGAGGACTTAAGTGTTATCTACTTGTTTTCTCTTTGACCAACTCTATCATCAAACACTCTCTAAACACATTCAAGTCTTGATACTCCTCAAGCCAAGCTCCAAACCAAGGAAGATAGGGTTAAACCATCATTGGTAAACCCTCCTTCTCCTTACCCTAAAATACTCTCATCCATGCATGCATCTCAAACTTTAAAGATGTAGTTTGTTCATCAACTTGGTGTTCATCTTTGCTTGACCTAAAAATGTAGTCACCTTGGAATAAATTCCCATGGATGACCATTTAAAAGGTCCAAATTACTTCTTACTCATTTAAAAATGTTTTTCCTAAAAATCATTCACTCAAAAGTTTTTTCCAAAATCATTTTCATACATCAAATCTTTATTTCAAAGGATAAAATTCCCCTTCCCAAGCAAATGAAATGCTTAAAGTCCTAATGTACCCTAAGGATGGCTTGATATAGTAGATCACCACTAAAATTTTTAGTGACTACTAATCAAAGCCTAAGGAAATGGGGACAAGCATGGATGCAAAACCCCCTTTAAAATCACATTTTCCTTCAAGAACATCTTGCTGTCCAGTAGCATTGTTCTAAGACCTCTGTCCATGGTCTAATTTTTTGGACACAGAATAACTTGGAATTGGGTGCTGACTACAAAATACTTTTTGTAGACAACATCCAGATCTTTCCATACATATTTTTACTTTATTTTTTGCGTGAGTATAACTCCCTTTTTCAAATTGTCAGTTCAACAGTCTCTGGAAATCCAGATTTCATATCTGAGATTTCCAGAAGGTTTTGGTCCACCAATTCATCTCCAAATGGAAAAGTCTTTTGCATTCACATTATTTAAGATGTTTTGAACAACTTTAATTCTTCAACTTTCCCCAGATTTTGAAGTTTTAAAGCTCTTAAATCCATTTTAAAATCAAGTGTCCACTGCCTTTTTCATTCTGGCAGAATTGATTTTCAACTTCAAGAAATCTTTTGAGCACAAAAACTCAACCCTAAAATCATACCAAAAATCATGAGATTTGTTTAATGTCTTATAAAGAGTTCCCAATTTTTATTTTTCTCAGTTTGAACTTATTTTGGCCAAAGTAACACACACACACACACACAAATGGTTTTTAAGCTTGGAAGACTCGTTTTACGAGGCATTCCGGGTGAACACTAACGTTCTTCCCGGCGTGTAACGTGACCTCCGAACCCAAATCTCTAATCTCGAGCGTTTTTCAAAGTTTTGGCCCTTAAAACAAAAATGGTGTAGCGACTCCGTGTTTTTGATTTTTCGAAAGAGAAAAAATCTTTTTCCGGTGGCACATTCGTTACACTTATCAATAATGATACCCACTCCATTTCTACCCTTATTCTTTCCTGAGTACCAAAGCTTAAAATTCCAAGGCGATATTTCTTTTGCTTTCTCTCCAACCCACTTAGTTTCCTGTAGACACATTATGTGAATCTTCCTCCTCCTCATAACTTCCACCACCTCTTCTGATCTCCCTGTCAAGGATCCAATGTTCCAAGTTCCAAAGCGCATCCAACTACCCTTATACCTACCATGGACTAGCTTCTTTACCTGCACTCGTCCGCAATACGGGAACCCTTGCATATTTGACACTACCCCCGGGCGAAGAGATGGCGCGTCGCTTTCGGGCGACGACCTAGCAACCTTTGCATACTTATCACTACACCCATGTCTTTGATAAAGCATGATTAGATATAGCATGTTAGACAAGGAATGATGATGGTAAACAAAACAATTTTATCACTGGGTAAAGGAACTATCAACATATGCACAACCAACTCTGCAGAGTAAGTGATGCCTACTTGGATAATACTACCCCCGTCTCAGAAAAACTGTCCTACTTTTCATTTTGTTTGTCCCAACATAACCATCCCATTTCTTAAAATAGTAATAGTGTAATTTGAACTGCATAAAAGTAAGTAAAGTATGCTACATAATAGATGGAATGAGGGTGTGCCAGTTGTAGTAAGTTCATTGTTCAGGTAAAGTTGCTACAAAGTAGAGCACTTTTGGGGTTTTGCGGAGTGCCAACCAGCAGTATGGTTTTATTGAAAGCCAAAAGGGTCAAGAAACAAACATGTGTTGCTACAGGGTCAGTGGACATATGCCCACCACAGTCTCTTTCATATCTCTACCCAAATATCCTAAGCTTACTCAATACCAAGCTTTATAGCAATATGCAAATCCTCTTACAGCTATTTCAGTCCAGTCACAAAAGAATTAAATATTTGAATACCATAATAGTAGGGGAAACGCATATACTCCGTACGTCAAATGCATTGGCCTTTATATCAACATTTAACACGTAACCTATTGGAGTTAAGGCACAATTCTTCATCATATCAGAACCGTGGAATAGAATGATACTGTCTTCTACTAAATCACAAAAGAAAGATATTAAATGGGAATACATTCATAAAAGGTAGAATTTATGCAAGAAACATTCAGTAAAATCATTGACCCTAAATGGGAAAGATTTTCATGGGGGAGGGAGAGCAGCATACAAGAAACAAGCACAAACAAGCCCAGTGGAATACTAGTTCCGGATCCCTTATTTTAGTAATTAAATTATTAAACGATGGAAAGAGCTTGTACCTCTATTTTAATTCTAACAGAATGCATATAAAGTTCAGCAAACAGAAAAACACAAAATGACCATATTTTAGTAATTAAATTATTAAACGACGGAAAGAGCATGTACCTCTATATTATGTGTGGTTTCTAGAGTTAGACCCGTGACCACTAGATGGCCTAGGGCTTGGATTTGAAGCAAATACCAAGCTCGTATTGATGCTTGCATTGTGGAGCAAACAAATAATCCGAGTCTCAGCATCCATAGATGACTGCTGAGAAACTTGTACTATTGTCCTCAATGCAGCAACTTCACTATCCCTCTCTGCAGCTTGCACCTTCAATGCAACAATTTCTCTATCCCTCTCTTCATCACGACGATCTCGCTTTGCAATCTCTTCCCTCAATTTTGCAAGCTCAGCCTCAATATCCTTAGTTGATAAAGGTGATGCCAGTTGATGTTGCAGATGATGTATAACCTAGTCTAATACCCATACCACCACACAAAACTCGCCCATGTCCATCATTTCCTATTACATCTACAAAAATCATTTCTCTTTTCTATGGATCATCCTGTTCTTCTTTGGGTAGCTTATCAAGGCGCCTTTGCAATTGTTGCTGCAAAGAACTTATTTTTTAAGAATTCACATAAAAGAATATATATATATATATATATATATATATATATATATATATACTCCCTCCGTCCCACCCGAATTTGGACAAAGTTACTTTACACGGAGATTAAGAAATAACAATAAGATAATAAAAATGTGTGGTAGAAAATGAAGAGAGAGAATGAGTGGAGTTAATAGTGGTTGGTTGAATAAATTGTATGGTGGAGAATGAGTGGAGTTAATGAGTGAGTGGGGTATGCCCATTTTTTTATTATTATAAACTTTCCTTTTTGGGTTGTCCAAATTCGGATGGGACACCCAAAAAGGAAATTTGTCCAAATTCGGGTGGGACGGAGGGAGTATATAGATTAAGAAGGTGAATTAAACATGGTACATAGTTCATAATTTACATCTATGCCAGCAGCTCCATCCTCATCTGTATATTTTCCTTTCTTCGCACGAGTTGCTCTCGAAATGCTAATTCCATCAATTGGCTCATTATTATTTTTCTCTAATGTATTTGTTAAAAAAAATTAAAAAATTAAAAAAGAAAAGAAAAAAGATATCAGTCAGCTACATTAAGTAATTATATTCCACATTAAGGAATTATATTTAGATAAACAATTGTTAAACTTTTCTCGTAAGCATAACAAAACTAACCTTATCAACAATATTCGAAATTGAGTTCCTCCCGATTCTAGGATATGCATTTAGGTTGCATCGGTTGTCCATGTTTCGCATTGCAACTTCCTGTAAAAAAATTCAAACATTTCATATCAACTATATATTTACAATAAAAAAGATAATTGAAAACTCAAGATCAATTTCATACTTTTGTTGATTCCATACTCCAATAGCTCACTAGTTCTACCCATTGACCAGGTTGCACATCTGAAAGTACAATAGCAAGGCGCTCTGGATCATCTTGAAAGGGTACAAATTACTTTCTCTTTAGTTCATACTTAAAAGATTTCCATGCTTTGTTTAGTTTTTTAAGAAAAATCTTCTTAAATCCGTCAGGTGCATTAATGTTTGCCTGAAAGAACACACAACTACTCATCAACTCACATATATTAAAGAATTTGAAATCATGAAAATGACAATGCTGACCTTAACATCTTTCCAAAAAGTTTCAAGGACTTCGTCTTCCATCCCATCCCATGAAGTCCAATATATAGGGAACCATAAGCCATTTCTTGTAAAGTTTCCAAGTTGACTAGCTAACTTGGTAGCATTATCACCGATTGGATTACAATTTTTGTCCTAATCAATTATTTTCTTTCCCTGACCTCGCTCATCCCATTCACGAGCCCGTCCTTTGTTGTAGAGTCACCATCTGTATTATCTAGAGAGACAAAATAATAATTCCATTAATAAATCTAAAATTAACAAAAATTTATTCAAATATTTTAGTTAAATTTATCATTTATCTCAAGAAAAGGAACCATTAGAATCAACAAGACCAACATATTACTTTTAGAAAATAACTTCAATTATCAACTTGCTATAGCAACAACTTATCTTTCACGTTCACTTAACTTAATAGAGTGAAATACGATGTATGTGGACTTTCAAGTGAATTTACTATATTTACATGCCGAATCATCAAGCTCATTATCATTGAACAAAGGTTGTGAAGAAGCATCATGATGGGCATTCCTTGGAACTATGGGACCATGCTCATTTTCCCATGCAGCAACTATTTCATTCATACGTCGAGCACATCCATTTGGATGCTTAGTACGTATTACAGATGATCCACCTGAGGATCCCTCGGCTGATCTTCCATTTGCTACATGATTTTCCATAGTTTGAGAGATTCCACTTCTAATGGCTAATCTTCTTGCACTTCATGGCCACTTAAAAAATTCACCATCTTTCTGTTGAAAAGGAATACTTCCATGATGTATAAAAATAACAACTTAATAAAACACAGATGTTAAAGTGCTAATTCCATGAAAATCAAGAAACCCTTAAGTAAAAAATGTATAGTTAAATAGATTTCATACCTGGAGAAGATACACAGAGATGGGAAGCAATCTCTTCAGAATTTGCAAGAGCCTACTGCCAACTTCACCAAAAAAACAGAGGCTTAGTTTGGAACTTTGGCCATAAGTGTAAATAGTGGGGAAGAATATGAATATAGTTGAGTGATACCTGAATGAATTGTTGCGTGATGTAGTAATTGGTCCTCTCCTTAAGTTCATCTATTTTTGATTGCCTTTCTGCCAGAAGCCTATCTAAAGTTTTCTGGTCCTTGCGATCACCTATATGATTGAAGCCATGTGTCATGGCACTGTATGATAACTTAACTGGAACCAGCAGGTTCCAATACGTATATATACAGTCATAGTTTGGAAAATTATTGGTCCAAAGTAAGAAGATGCCCTCCAAACACAACAAAATCAAGTGTATGCGAACTTTGATCATGATGGTGTTTCAACATACAGTAACTCAAAAGCAAAAGAAAGAAGGGCCACTTCTCTCAATAGAAAACTGTAATAAAAGAAAATCCTAGGGAAATATGTTAAGATTCTCAAACTGAAGCCCTACTTGTGTAAGAGGTAAACAATAAGTTATTCAGGCTACATCAAAGAACATTGATTGGCTAAAGAAAGAGTGAGACAATATATCTTTATATTAACTCTTACCACCTGATAGAAGTGCGTACAATTCGTTGCAGTATAGAAAAGTAACTTCCAAGAGAAGAACAAAAATAACATGAAATGGTCATTCCTTAAAATATTGAATTGAAGCAACTTATAGATGTAAAAGTTATTAAACATGCATTTGTTTCATTGTTTTAAATTAAGATAGCAGCTGCAAAATTAAGACTTTTTTTCCATTAGAATGCATACCATAGTTATTGGCATGTAGATACTATAGGCTCCAGACATTATTTGACCTGTAACTTCTATGTAGGGTTACCGTGGTAGGAAACACTCTTTGATTAATGGTGAATATCTACGGTTTAGAGGTTGAAAGCACACTTTCAAACTTGACCGTTGACATTGTATGCAAAGGCAAAAGGCTGACCTACTTTCTGCCAAATGGAGAAACAACTAGGCATCTATGTCTGAAACAACTGGTTATTACAGGATCAGATCTGATCTGATATTGCATATGGAAAAGCAAGAACTGTAAACTTGCTCCATCACGACTTGGAGGTAATGATCTGAATAGGCTTTGCTTATGTGGGTAAGATTAAGATATTTAAATTTGGAGTGGACTGCTACAATCTAAATCCAATTACCTTAGAATGATCCAGCTTTTGGTGTAAGCAAACCAGCTGAAGTTTCAGTCTCATTTAAGTATTCAAAACCCAGGAATGATCCAAAATCGCTCCAAGATTCTAATTTCAAAGTAAACCAGCTTCTGGTGTAAGCAAACCAGATGAAGTTTCAGTCTCATTTAAGTATTCAAATCCAGGAATGATCCAAAATTGCTCCAAAATTATAATTTCAAAGCAAACCAGCTGAAGTTTCAGTATCATTAAAGTACTTTCTCTTTAGTTCAAACTAAAAGGATAATGGAAAACGAAAAAGAAACTTGAATTGTGACAAGAGCATTTGGGACAGAGATAGTACTAGCTAAAACAAAATATCAAAGTCAGAACATATAATCTAAAATTCTTAGCTTGTAGAGTACTAATTGTTATATTCGCAAATACTAATAATAATATTGAACAAAAAGCTAAATAAAAATTATTGAAATGTTTCCATGAAATCATAAGCATAATTCCTAATAAAGTTTTTCAGATATCTTCCATATCATTCCCTTCAACATCATCATCGTCGGGTATTGTTGTGTCAATTCAAACTCCATCTACACCTTGTCGGGCCCAAGAAATAGTATGGTTTTGCTCCAACTGATGCCTGTTGAACGGCTCTACTTGAGAGACTTCTGAATATTCTTCAACTATTGAGTACTTATCAAACCTATCCATTGGGGTCATTCGTGCAACAACATGCCAATCTGGTTCTATAGGATCTTCCACATAAAAAACTTGTTCTGCTTGGGATGCCAATATGAAAGGTTCATCACCTAAACGATTCTGTTTATATAACAAATGATTGAAGTTCACAAGTGTAAATTTTAATTCATCTACCATCTTCCCTACTCGGGGATTGACCCAACAATACAAACTTCAGACCATTAAGATAGTGAAGTTCAAGGATATCAGTTAATACTCCATAGTAAACAACATCCCCGGAACGAGGATTAGAATCTCGACTACTAGAATAACTCATTTGAGTTGCTTTTATAAAAACACCACTATTTTGTATCTTCCTATTGATATCCAGCTTTTTAGTTCAAAAATGAAAGCCAGATATTATCTATGATTTATAATGATATGCATTTTTTTGAGGTCCTAGAGCAATACTCCTTATTTCATCTGTAGTTTGGTCATCATTGATAGTCTGGTTTACCTACATTCAACAAGGATAAATAGGTTTAGAACTACATATATGATTAAAACATTGTATATTTAGCATATGCAATTAACTTACATGATTGCGTATCCATATATGAAACTCTTCATTATGCTTACGGTTAACAAGATGTTTCAGTGAGTTGTGGGGTACATTATGGTAAGCTCAGCAATGTGTTTTCTGCCAACACTACAAGAATCAGGGTTTTTAGCCACGG
This sequence comes from Adenophora triphylla var. japonica, assembly GCA_022495995.1. Classification (NCBI taxonomy): domain Eukaryota; kingdom Viridiplantae; phylum Streptophyta; class Magnoliopsida; order Asterales; family Campanulaceae; genus Adenophora; species Adenophora triphylla. The sequence continues at coordinate 500,186 of JAFEMH010000309.1, read as the reverse complement.
TCGTCGAACCGTGGTAAATAGATAAAAAACCGTGGCTAATAGTATTAACCACGGTTTTGTCACGTTTTTCCGTCCGAGGCTTTTGTGAGCGTCGCTTATACTGTTCTACGTTTTCTAAACCGTGACAAATAGTATTTGCTACGGTTATGGTGACGGTTAAAAACCGTAGCACAATAAGTGTGATATATGTTAATTTTTATTTGCCACGGTTGTTGTGACATTTTATAAACCGTGACAAATAGTCTTTTTTTATTTGTCACGGCTTCTGTGACATTTTAAAAACGGTGCAATTTGTAATACTTGTGACAACTTGGAACCGTCACAAAAGTTTTGTGCGACATATAAATCATTATTTGTATTGGTAATTAACGTGGCAAATGATACCATAATATGTGTTTTTCATATTTGTAACACAATTCAAAACTGTGATATATAGAATTTTTTTTTTTTTAATTATAAAAGCTAGTGTACTATATATTCATTGTAATACATTTAGTAGCAATAAAAGAGTTAAATGATCATTTTAACCGAGAATATAAGCAAAATTACTATTATGAATCAATGACAAAACAAACATGGGAATAGAGTTTGTAAATTTCCGTTGTGTTTGGAAAATCTATATCAACAGTCTGTCATTCAAAGAAATGTCTTAAAAGTATTACAGGAAGGATAGTAACCAAAGAATTAAGGAAGGCTGTCCATTATTGAATGACAGCAGCAGAAGAAAGCAAATGGATGCGTGTGAAATGTAAGCATTAATCTAGAAGATAGGTTTAGGGATTAATGTGTCATCAAGCGGCCAAAACATTCTGACCCTCTCTTAAGATAAAGTACCGATCACACATGTAGGGGAAGGAGCACGTAAACGTAAGAAAGAAAGCAGAGTTATGAAGAAGTAATCATCGGCGCTAATGAGGGATAATCATTAAAAGTAAATGAAAGATTAGCGGAAACTCAAGATGTTTAGAAATAGATAACCCGAAACTCTCCAGGCCGAGTTTCCTTTCTCTTGAAAAGAATATCGAGGTCTTATGCATTTCACAAAAAGATACAAATTTACATATGTCACAACAAGATAAATAATCTATGCGGGTTGACCACTAACAAATTGAAAATCGGTTAGTACTTCAAGCCCGACTCACAAAACTCTATTCCCGAGGTTTGTTTTGTCATTGATTCATATTAGAATGTATAATGAGCAAGCATTTATAATGGGGCCAACCCTATGGTTCATGAGCCCGATGAACACCCATACGGACGAGTTAGTGCTTCGGGCGATGGGAGGGCCTAATTATATTCATATAATTAACGCGAAGAAATTTAATCAAGCGAAACGACAACACACACAGAGTTGAGATTGAGTAAACTGACCTCGAATACGTGGAATGTCGCTGCACCACCGGCTTCAATTCCGATAAAGCTCCGATTCACTTTCTGGTTCAACAAAGTAGAGAGACGGAGGGAGAACTTGTTGTACGCTGATAATCTCACGAATTCTCAATGCAGATTGATAAGAGGGAGGGACGATTTTGCAAACCTTCTTGTTGAATAATTTCGCAGAAGATTTCTAGGGCTTGCCGCTTTTAAGTAACGGCGCTGCACAACACGGAGTGGGAACGAATTAGGATTTCGGTAATCCTAGGTTAGAATTCTAGGTGGAATCGGAAATCACAAACTGATTTGGATTCCATTCAAGATTTGGATTGAGAGGGAAGATTTGGAGCGAATTTTCGGAATTTCTGGAGGGAATTTGTTGGCGCTGTGGGAATTTTGGGAATTTGTTGGCGCTGGGATTTTGGGATTTTTGGGCAATGAATGAACGAGGCAGCGTGCAAAATAAAAATAATAAAAAAAAAAAGTTTTATAAGGTAAGCCACGGTTTTCTTATAAACCGGTGCAAAAAATAATATTTGCCACGGTTAAAAAAACCGTGGTTTATATTAAATTATTTGCCACGGTTGACGGACCGTGACAAATAAAATGTGACAAAAACACCTTTTTCTTGTAGTGCAAATTAATAGAACAATTGTTAGTTTTTCCAAAACACACTTACATATATACTTGTGTTGCTACATTCAAATTTTACTTACTCGATGAATGGTGTCAACGCCTCAACATTTCCTAGCACATATCGATGTGCTTGTGTGAATGTTGTATCATCAAGCTCTACATCCACCTTTTTCCCTAATCCACGACCATGTCGTTTACCTCTATCATCATTTCTTGCTGGACGATTAGACTTTGTTTCCACACTATCATCCACGTACCTCGTACAGAAAGTCATGCACTCATGTAAAAGGAATTTTTTAGCTATTGATGCCTCTGGGCGAGCACGGTTACGCATAAAGAGCTTTAAAGTGTGAAGATATCTTTCTATTGGATACATCCAACGGTAGATGACTGCACCTGCTAAATGAAGCTCTTCTGCCAAATGTATAGGCAAAAGCTTCATAACATCAAAGAAATTAGGTGGAAATATCTTTTCAAGACTGCAAAGTGTAAGTGCCATATGATCTTCAAATTTCTCTAGATTAGATAAAGTATTAACACTTGAGCATAATATTGCGAAGCAATTGCTCAACTCAATTAATGCTTGTACAATGTTCTTTCGTAGGGCCCGTCTTGCGGCTATAGGAAGTAATTATTGCAATAAAATATGATTGTCATGGATTTTAAGCCCCTGAATTGTTCATTCAGCTAGGTGCAGACATAGTGAGATATTCGACGAGTAACCATCGGGGACTTTAACATCTCTCAACACTTTCAAGAATATTTCCTTCTCTCTATTAGTCATTGTTTACTCCGCCGGAGGCAAATAATCTATATTTTCCCCTCGTGGATGAGGATGCAACTCGTGCCTAATATTCAACTCCTTTAGATCTCTTCTTGAGTACACGTTCTCCTTTGTTCTTTTTTTAATACCTAATATTGTGAACAAGACATTTTCACATGCATTTTTCTCAACATGCATAACATCATGATTATGGCGAATTACATTATTCTCCCAATATGGCAATTCCCAAAAGATGCTTTTCTTCTTCCAGTTATGTATTTTCTTCGGTTGTGAGCTTTGTTTAGCAAGTTCCTTTTCTCGTTGCTCCCTCTTTCTCTTTTTGAACACATCTTCTTTCTTGTACACAATTTCAATGGTGTGGTCATTTAATTGCTTTAACAACTGAGATCCTGTTAGCTTAGGAGGGGGTGGTCTAGTATCTACTTTCCCATTGAAGGCTGGTTTCTGATTTCTGAATCTATGACGAGGGGGTAAGAACCTGCGATGACCCCAATAGCAAAACTTACGACTATGAGTCTATCTTGTTACTTGATTATCTTTGTTGCATATTGGACACGCAAATTCTGCCTTGGTACTCCAACCAGATATGTTAGCATAGGCAGGAAAATCACTAATTGTCCATAACAAGGATGCTTTTAATTGGAAGAAGTTTTTGGTTGATACATCATGGGCCCGTTTGATTTAGCATATTGATATGTGCTGATGACTTATTACTTATTACTGATAACTTATGATTGATGAGTTGATGAATAATGCTGTTTGATTTAGTTTTTTTGAAGTGCTGATGAGTTGTCATAAGTAAGTATGACTGTTTGATTAATAAGCTGAAAAAGTGATGAATGAAATTATAAAGACTAAAATAATAATAATAATAATAGTAATAATAATTATTATTATAATATAATTATTATTTTTTTTATTATTATTATTATTTATTTTTATTTTTATTATTATTTATTATTATTATTATTATTATTTTATTATTATTTTCTTATTTTTACTATTATTATTATTATTATTATTAAAAAAATTTATTATTTCTTATTTTTATTATTTTATTATTATTATTATTATTATTATTATTATTATATTATTATTATTATTATTTTATTATTATTTTATTTTTATTATTATTATTTTATTATTATTATTATTATTATTTTTATTTTTTTATTATTATATTATTATTATTATTTTATTTTTATTATTATTTTTATTTTATTATTATTATTATTATTTTATTATTATTATATTATTATTTATTATTATTTTTTTATTTTTTATTTTTTTTATAATTATTATTATTTTATTATTATTATTATTATTATTATTATTATTATTATTATTACTGTTCATACTTGTTTTTTTATTCAGCACTTGGCTTAATGCTTATGACTTATAAGGGGAATTTTCCTTTAATTGATTTGTACATGACTTATGATTTATTTTACCCAAAATGAAATCAAACGGTTCAAAAATTACTTATGGGGAGTCATAAGTCATAAACACTTTGAAATAAGTCAAATCAAACGGGGCCCATATGTAGATACCCCGTCTTGCCATAATTCTTTTAGCTCCTCAACCAATGGTTGTAAATAGGCATCAATATTATCTAAAGGCCCCTTTGGCGCATCAATGAGCACAAACAAGATGAAATTTGACTCTTTCATGCACAACCATGGGGGCAAGTTAGACTACCCACAACGGTGACCTTCCGTTGTGGGTCATAGGACAAAAAAAAAAAAAAGAAAGTCACGAAAATTAACCAACCTAGGACGGCCAGCCAACCGAAAGAACCCAAGGTTGGGTCACCAAATTGTTTCATATTTTGTACACATGTCACCCTTTCATTGGGTGGCATGTGTTTATATAAATATATTTTTAAAATTAGTATATTTTATATAATTATATAAAATAAAAAATATATCAAAATTCATAAATTTTTTTATAATTGTATGGGTAATTATTTTTAATAATTGTACGGGTAATTTTAGAAATATTATTACTAATACATTATTTAAAAAAAATAAAATGATAAGTATTTTAGGTAAGTTGGAATAAAGAAAAAAAATATTTTATTAAAAGGTTGGGTTGGGTTGGGTTGGGTTGGGTCACTGATGGAAGTATAAATTATATAAGGTTGGGAGTTGTGTATATTAAAGTGAGAAAAATTAATATTTTATTTGAGGTTGGGTTGGGTTAGATCACTGATGGGGATAATCTTATAAGGTATTATGACAATAGGCCATGTACTGTAAGAGATGCTCATATTTTCGAAAGGATTAAAGCCATCTGTTGCTAGTCCAAGCATAATATTTTGACTTTCACTAGAAAAGGATGGGTATTGCTCATCAAATCTTTTTCAAACAAGAGAATCTGCAGGATGCCTCATCACACCATCATCGATTCGTTCTTCTTTATGCCATTTCATGAGCTGTATGAGAGCATCAAAAAAGTCTTTGCAATCTTGGCTTTAAAGGCCAATACCTAACTTGTTTTTCAGGTACTCTTTTACCCTATGCACCTTGACTTTCACCTACAATTCCAATCTCACTTGCACCACCACTCTTATATTTAGATGCACCACAAATTTCACAGTTTTCTAGATTTGCATCATCATTACGAAAAAGCATACAACTATTTGGACACGCATCCCAAGTCACATAATTGAACCCCAAATCCGAAGTTAGCTTACTAGCCAACTGATACTCCCTCCGTCCCACTTCAAGGGTCCTACTTTCCCTTTTGATCCGTCCCACTTCAAGTGTCCCTTCCATAAATGGCAAGTTTATATCCTTATCATTTAAATATATTTACAAAAAAAACCATTCATTATACCTTATAATATTAACATATTTACAAAAAAAACTAATCATTAACTATTATTCCCTACCCCACATTTAACTTTTACATTCTCTCTCCTCTAATCTTCTACCCACTAACAAAAAAAGAAACAATCATTAACTACTATTCTCTACCCCACATTTAACTTTTACATTCTCTATCCTCTAATCTTTTACCCACTTACAATTCTTTATTCATATTTTAAAAAAATTCTTAAGAAGCGTGAAATCCAACCCCAGGACCCTTGGTCTGGGACGAAGGGAGTAAGATTTTGGAATTCTCGCCATTGGAAAAATCTTTCTTAGGAACTTCATGATTTGTGTGATAGACTTATTTTGTCATATTATTGACTTGCTTTAGATTTAAGAATTCAACAACAAATGAGAGTTCTGTTACTCCTTTTGGACAATTTTCATACAAGTCACTTTCAGCATCCTTTAAGCACCTGTAAAAATTTGTGACATCTTCATTAGACCCCATAACATCTTCGAAAGCTTCTTCAAAATCAACAACATCATCATCATTAGTTATGTGTTCATCATTACTCGCATGGTCATTGGATAATGGTGGAACCCCCATTCCCTCTTGGACTAAAGAGACCATATTGGCGGTTAGACTAGGTTCAATTGTTGTAGCATCATTCATCATGCCTTCCTCGGAAGTAAGAGAATTTCTATTCAACCCACTCACAATGTTCTTCCCATGACGGTTCCAGACTATGTCACTTTTATTAAAGCCATGCATCTCTATAAGTATCTTTACCATCTCTAGGTTATGGTAATAACGATTTCGACACTTACTACACGGGCAATATATCACATCTGCAACAGTAATTGTGTCCTTAAATGCAAACATTAGGAAAGCATTAACTCCATCTTTATAAGGCTTCGTAGTCCTATTTCTTAATCCAATCCAAATCTTATCCATAGACACTTTAATGCACTTTACCATGTATAAAAACATAATGATAAGCACTTAGAATAATATAAGTAAACAAAGTACTTTCTTCGTATATATAGCATACATACACAAAAAAGTCTATATATGCATTCATAAGAATCAATAATAAAAGTACTTCAGGGGACATGACAGACTGGAACATATGATTAACTACTAGTGTTCAACATTCCTTTCAGAAGCTGCCAATATAAGAATTACCTTGATTCGAACCACAACTAAACACCTCTCCTCTCTCCGCTGCTGCAACTGTATGATGTTTAGCCGCTGCAATTGTCCTTACCTGATGGGCCCCTAAACCAGAAGTCACCTGACTTGGAGTTATAACAACATCTTGACCACTGAAGATTTGAAAAAATGAATTAGTCTATGACACACCTTCTCTTGGGGAAAGTAGCATGTAGAAAAGATAATCGTATGCAAGAATGTTCAATCAAGAACGACAAAAAACACAATAAATTATTTATGCTACCTGTGTATATCAATAATTGTACTCCAAAATAGATACAACTCATTGACCTAATTTCTTAATATGCTGAATTAGTGATTTGAACTATGCTTGCGTGAAATTGTCTTTGTACCACATACAATGGAAAAAAAACCACATTCATAGATCAAAACCAATTCATTGAACATGTTAAAGGAGAAAATTGAAAATTAAAGCAGGGTTTACACAATCATATTGACGTGAAATTCACAATACATATACAAATCGAGAAACATCAGTAGCAAAAGAAGACAACGAGAGATAGATTACCTAGATGCTTCACTCGAAGATTAAATCAACCCAACTGAGTACAAAATTACGCCGACAGGACCATATCCGAAATACACGAACAGTACCAGAGCATAATTACGCGAACAAGAAATCACCGAACGGCCGCAAAGAGGAATAAATCAATTCGCTAGGGTTTACGGTAGTAGATTAAAACCTACTGACCTGTTTCGCTATAGAGAGAAAAAGATGGAGTCGGCGTGGTTAATTAGAGTAAACGAAGGAGAGGGAGACATGGGTTTGGTGGGTTTTATTTTTTCATTATTTAGTTTAATAATTTTGGGCAAAATTTAAGACTCCAATGAGCCGTCCCCAAATTTTAAATCAATTAGGATTTTTGCAGCAGTCTCATTTAGCCGGTAATAGGGACTATTCACTTCATCCGACCCATAAAACCTAGTCCCTAAAAATATCTTTTTTTGTAGTGAATGCTTGTCCTTCAACTGGTCCTTCTACCTCGGGTAGGATTGTAAATGCCTTTGTCGAGGGAGCCCAGGCTGGCAACCGAGGAAGGGGACGAGGTAGGTCCAACCGAGGTAGAAGTTATATCCCGAGGCCCAAGCCCATAAAAGTCAGGGAGCCAGTGATTGAGGAGTTTCACTCTAAGTACGGAGTGTAGATGGATGAGTACCGACTTAGCTACCTTCCCAGTACTCATGTAAAAGGATAAGAAGGCGATGAAGGATTTTTTGTATAGCCTCAACTATGTCCACTTCTTTTATAAACAATTTCAGCTCGGCCTCTGTCTCCATCTCGACCCATTTATCTGTGAGTTCTTTGAGGACTTGCAAGTTGTCCCGGCTATGATAGGTGCCAATGTCGTGCCTCACCGGCTTCATCATTCTTTGTCGTAGCTTATGTTTTGAGCCTTGTCAGACTGCATTCCACCACTTCGTCACGTAAGTTATAAGGAGGATACGAGGGTGATAGTGGTGAGTAGTGATCCTAATCAACCAAAGCTTATCTACCCTATGTCAACAAGGTATTAGGGTGGAACAATCATGTTATAAGGGTGGAGAGCCGATAAGGCTGGGAGTTTGCTGGCCCTTTTAGGTTTCCAGGGGTTCCTGAACATGTGTGGAGGTCAGAGTGGAGTGGCCAATTGATTGAGAGATTAAGGCAATATTCCGAGGTAGGAACCTTGTGTTGGTCGATCTTGGAGACCGACTAGAGGTACTATGTTTAGGACGGCATCATGCCAGGGCCCTTGGACGGCTCGATGCCCCTCATCCTATTGTGAGAGGAAATAGATTTCCTGACTAGAGGCTGCACCCGATCTTGTTTTTCATGATGAGTGCGACATATGCAAGTTGTACGAGAACAGGTATCTTGCCGAGGATGGTGTAGTCGACTGTAATATTTCTTCCCTCTCATTTTTTACACTTGCACATTTTTATTTGTTGTTTTAGTTTCCTCGTCTTTATGCCGATGATTACCGCTCTCGTCTTTTTGTAGACTTAACTACCGAGCAAGTGAAGAAGATGGAGGGGAAATCCTTGACTCTCAGGCATTAATGAAACTGAAGAGGAGGACTTCACAGTCCTCGGCAAGGAACAAGAGGCGCTCTGACGCCATGGAATGACAGGCCATCTTGGCCACCAATGAAGTTGGGGCCTTACCCCTTAAATCGGTGGAAGGTGCTGAGATATCCACCGAGGGAGAGCATAACAGGCAGGCGACCAGATCAAGGGAGGCCAAGGCTCCCAAGAGGTGACAACTCCTCAGACTGAGGAGGCCTTTCCTGGTTTTGGCTTACTTGACGCCGAGGAAGGGGATGCCCTGCATAGGACCCCAGCCCAAAAGAGGCCAAGGACAGATGTCTAGGAAGGGGGATCCTCCAAGAGAATAGCCGCAGATCCCTCCTCGATGGTACTCACTGCTCGACATATTAAAAATTATGCTGAGGTCGAGAAGTTTGTCCAAGAAGCCCATGAGGTACCAATTTTGAAGGGCATGGACATCCTTGCTCGTAAGGGCCCTCAGTTGAGGGTAGGTCAGGTTGTGATCCATAGGTCCTTGGATGATGATCTCCTTGATCATTTTCTTGAGGCAAAACCTAGCATGGAGCACCTGGCCAACAGGAAAGGCCTTTTGATGAGCGAGGTATGCCTTCTCGTCTTTTTCCCTTCTCTTTCCTCGGTTTTATATGCTTGTGTTTTTTTCTGATCACATTTCCTTTTCTCATATACAGCTTGCCATAGTCACGGCATACAAGCACATTAAATTCAAGGCAGATGAAGTCCACAAGAAAAAAATGGAGAAACGCGCCGAAAAGGACAAGGCTGACCTAAAAAGGGATGTGGAGCTCTTGAAGTCCTTGTTAGGTCCATGGGTATACGATACATAGGAGATTCTAAGCAGAGTACTATAGCCGATTCTACAACTGAGGCCGAATATATAGCGGCATCCGATGCAGCTAAGGAGGCAGTTTAGATCAATAAGTTCATTAGTGACTTAGAAGTTGTTCCAAGTATCACTAATTCGGTGGAAATTTATTGTGACAATAATGGTGCCATTGCGCAAGCAAGGGAACCAAGGTCACATCAGCGATCCAAACACATACTTAGGCATTTCCACCTTATTCGAGAATTCATAGATAGGGGAGACGTTAAGATATGCAAAGTATCAACCGATGATAACATAGGGGATCCGCTTACAAAGCCCCTCGCACAAGCAAAGCATGATGGTTATGTTAGGTCCATGGGTATACGATACATAGGAGATGGAGCCTAGTGCAAGTGGGAGATTGTTGGTGTAATCCCATAGGCGTTTAGTTATGTTTGACTTATAAATTAATACCATTATGTAATCTTCTTTACCGTTTATTATAGAGAATGTTTATTTAGTTTATTATATGTCTTTGCATGTTTATTATAATAGCCTGCATCCCTAGTTATTGTGAATAACTAGTATAAGTTGGTAATGGATAATCATAGAGATGATTATATGCATGGGATGCACATTACACTCATGGGTACTTGTTAGATAACAAGGTACTGGACATGACATACCTATGAGATTTATGACATGGTCTATGGTCATATATGTCATGATTAAATCTCATGATAGTCGTGTCATTAGAATCCTTTGTACCTGAGATTATCATCGTCTTCCACATGATGAACGTTGTGTTGATATAGTCTAACACTATCTTTAATAGGATAGAAATAAGGGCTATGCTGGCACAATTGGATTCTTGTAGGGAAGAATGATAAGTCAAGATGGGATTTGTCCCTCTCGTTGAGAGAGATGTTTGCTTTGGCCCCTCGATGAATGGTGTTGATGAAATGTGTGGCCACACTCAAGAGATTTGATAGAGATCAAATGCACTTGGATTATCAACATATTCGGAGTCGAGGAAGCATTGAACAATATGAGTTGATGTGGACCATGACTTATGTTCAATATGACATCGTGGACAAAGGGATTGTGACAACTATCGAGGAATCAAGATTTGATGTTATATTTAATTAGGTGGACATAATGACTTGCTAGAGATCACTTATGTCTTGTGAGGTTGATGTTTCATGATGTGGCGGATTTTACTATATGTAATTCCCTAATTTTCTGGGCATTTTATCCTTATTTTAATGTATTTTAGAGTAGTTTTTATGTAATTTCGAGTATTTGTTGGATTGGTCAGCAGTAGGAAGATTATGGTATTGTTGAGACATATTTTTGTAATTTTATGAGGATCTTCGAAGTTTACCAAAAGTGCAGGGTCCAAACTGCAAAGTAACAAAGTTCAGTGGTTTGAAGACTATTGTTGAAAAGCTGGAGGACCAAATTTAAAATAACAATTGAAGTAATTGAATTGAAAGAGATCTTCAGCAGCACGTGAATGTAAGACCTGAGCATGGACCAAGCCTAGGCTGTTGACCGAGATGCAACACTTTGACCGAGGCACTTAATGGTTGGAGGCGTGTGGAAGTGTTGGTATTTTGGGTTATTTTCTTTTTAGTATTTATTATTATTATTATTATTATTATTATTATTATTATTATTATTATTATTATTATTATTATTATTATTATTATTATTATTAGTTTTTAGGTTTTAGTTTTTGGGAAGGAGTATAAAAACTTCTTTAGAAGAATATTTTAGGGTTAGCAAGTTTTTATTTTACGTAGAGAGAAAGCTTGAGAACATCCATGGAAGCTTAACTCTCTTGCTTTGGATTTGATTTCCTAAACCCCTATTTATCAATTTGAGGTATTTTCTTTTCTATTTGTTTATCCCTATTCATAATTTTACTTGTGTTGATTTTAGATTTATAACTAGGGTTTGTGAACCTGATCAATTCACTTGTTCTGTTTATGAATCTTTGCTAGAATTTTCTATGACTGTGCCAGTGTAGGAATTCATGAGTAGCATCTTTACGGTTTATGCATGTGCCATGGTAAATTGTGAAGTAGATAAAATTAGGTGATTATCTGTGTGAAATAATAATAGAAAGCATTCTTGATCTTAGTTTCTTAAATCGTTCATCAATTAATTCTGCGATCTACACTGTGACAGTTAGATTAATTTATTAATTAGGGTTTCTAGTGAGTGTGCCACTGCTAGTAACTATTCTGAAAGAAGAAACAGAGATTGAAATATATCTCGTGATCAGGTGAATAGGGTGACATTGAAAAGAGATATCAATGATAATTGCATAATTAGGTGGGGACGGAATCAAATCTGAAGTGTTTCGAAATTATTGTTTTTACTCTTAATTAGTTTAATTTCTGTTCTTAGGAAGTAATTAAAAATCAAACAAACCCCCCCCCCATTTGTCCGTGTCTAGTTCGTAATCAATAACCGTTCTTCAGTGGTTCGACCCTGGACTTACCGTTGCTACATTCTTGTGATTGAGTCCCGGTTTAATTTAGTAGGTGTGCGACTAAGCCTACCAAATTTTGGCGCCATTGCCGGGGAACGGTGTAATTGTTTACGTGCTTATTCTTTTCTTAATCTATTTCTTTCGTCATTTTATTTCTTTTTATTTTAGTATTTGTGTTATCTGCTAAGTGTTTTACCCTGCTCCCCTGTGGTGTGTAACCGTGCATGGTTCACACCCGTTCTACTAATAATTTACTTGTTTCGCTTGACCCAGAAATCAAAAGATCTTTCAGGAAAGGTCGACAACAAAGCAGGAGAGTCAAGGGGATATTATTAGCTGAAGAGATGCAGGACGGAGATAATAATGGTGGTGGTGGTGGTGAACAAGCGGTTCCACCCACGAGACTTTGAGCAAAGGGCGCCCAAATTGGAATGAGCAACCACATGCCGTCCAATTCCCTGCCTTTACTGCCGGGGTGACATTTGAGTTGAAGCTGGGGCTACTCAATTAGCTACCGCACTTCACAGGGATGCCCGGAGAGGATCCCAATCAGCACATCTCTTAATTTGTGCAAATCTGTCAGAGTATGAAGCCGGTGTCGATTCCGATCGAGCATCTGTTATTGAGGGCGTTTTCTTTCACACTGAAAGATAATGCGAACGGGTGGTATTACCACTTGCCCCCCAACAGCATCATGACATGGCAGCAAATGAAAGAAGTATTCTTGGAAGAGTTCTTCCCTCAGGACCAGATTAATGTAATGAAGAGAGACATCAGCAATATGGAGCAAAAGGCAGATGAGACTCTTTACGACTACTACAATCGCTTCCACAAGCTTTGTAGGAGTTGTCCATATCATGGGTTTACTGAGGATCAGCTGAATGTCTATTTTCATGGAGGGTTGACCATTCAGGATAAAATATTAGTGGATTCATGTTGTGGGGGAAGTATTTTGAATAAGACCACTGATAAAGCTAAAAAGTTGATCGAAGAGCTAGCCAAGAGCACAAGGACCCATGGAAAGAGGTCAAATGTGAGACAGGTTTGCGCAGCGGGTTCTAGCAGTGGGTTGACCAGTAAGCTCGAGACAGATATGGAGGATCTTAAGGGTATGGTAAAGCAGTTGGTTCTGGGACAGACACCGAAGCAGTGTGGGATTTGCTATGACATTACGCACCCTACAGATTCATGCCCTTCATTGCAGACGGGTGAGATGGAGGATGTCAATGTAGTTGGTTTTGTACAGCAGGGACAGAGAACGATGGGTAACACTTATAACCCCAACTGGAGAAATCATCCTAATTTCAGATGGGGTACAGGTCAGCAGCAGAATCAACCTGGTGGTCAGGGACAGTAGTTTGGTAATCAGCAGGGTTATCAGCAGCCGCAGTTCGGGAATCAGTTCGGGAATCCGCAGGGTTTTACGCCGGTTCAGCAGTCCGTGCAGTTTAGGCCACCTATGCAGCCACAACAGTTTCAGCAGCCGCAGCAGCGCGAGCGGCCACGGCGAGGGCAGTCTACAGAAGATATGTTTCGTATGCTAGATCAGAGTATGAGCACCTTATCTAGCAGTCTTCAGCAGTATCAACAGAGGACCAATACGAGTATCAGCAATCTTCAGCAGTATCAGCAGAGGACTGATACGAGTATCAGTGGTCTGGAGAGACAGATGGGACAGATAGCAGATGATGTGGGTAGGATGGAGGCTCAGAATTCGGGAAAGCTGCCATCACGCGGGCCAGGCAGAATCCCAGCGTAATGCATGTGTGCGATTACTCTTCGCAGTGGTAAGGAGCTGCAGGACAGGGTTGTAGCAGAGGAACCGGAGATTGAGGTTGAGATTTCAGAGCCAGTACAGAAGGCACCCGATCAAACAAGTTGCACCAGAGGTTAAGGCTCTTGTATATGAGCCTGAGGTTCCATTCCCCGAGGCCTTGAAAGAGCATCGAAAGCCAGAGCCTGACAAGGCGATTTACAATACTTTCAAGAGGTTGGAGGTTAATATTCCTTTCTTGGATCTTCTTTAGACTGTCCCGAGGTATGCGAAGTTTTTGAAGGAGTTATGTACTTTGAAGTGGAATCAGAAGGAGAGGAGTATGAAAAAGGGTAAGGTTAGCGAACACGTGTCTGCAGTGTATCAGTGGAAATTGCCTAAGAAATGCAGTGACCCAGGGATGTTCGTGATTCCAGTTACTTTGGGGGATGCTTCTGAGCATAAGGCGATGTTAGACTTGGGGGCGTCAATCAATGTCATGCCCTATTTGATGTTTGAAACTCTTAAGTTGGGACCACTGCAGGACACCAGAGTAGTGATACAGCTAACGGATAGGTCGAATGCCTACCCGAAAGGATTGGTAAAAGATGTTGATGTTTGAAACTCTTAAGTTGGGACCACTGCAGGACACCAGAGTAGTGATACAGCTAACGGATAGGTCGAATGCCTACCCGAAAGGATTGGTAAAAGATGTGCTTATTAGAGTGGGGAAGATGATATTTCCCGCAGATTTCTATGTGCTAGAGATGGAGTCAGATCCCAAGGCTCCCATACTGTTGGGGAGGCCTTTTATGTCGACTGCGAGGACAAAACTTGATGTGGCGAATGGTTCCTTGACAATGGAATTTGATGGCCAAGTGATGGAGTTCAATATCTTTGACTCTATGAGATACCCTAAGGATACGGAGTCACTGTGTTTCATTGATGTGGTCGAGCCATTGGTAGAGGAGGTATTTGAGGTGTCTAGTGGAGATGATGATCTCAAGACCGCATTAGAGAATGCTTTGGGGTATGCTAGTTTGGAGTTTGACATCTCAAATTCAATGAAGGAAGCAGTTATGGGTCTTACAGAGAGTGCTATGTTTGCTACAGAATTGGGTCGTGGTCACATGAAGTTAGAGGTTCCGGTGGAGAAGCTTGTTCCATCTATAGAGAAGGCACCAGAGCTTGAGCTGAAGGTTCTCCCTGAACACCTTAAGTATGTTTATCTAGGTAAGGGAGAGACACTTCCGGTAGTGATTTCTAGCAGTTTGACTAAGGATCAAGAGAAGAGGATGATTGAGGTGATCCGGGAGCGAAAATCTAAGATTGGTTAGACCATTGCCGATCTCAAGGGCATTAGTCCTTCTTTGTGTATGCACTGAATCAACTTAGAGGAGGGTGCGAAGCCAGTGAGACAACCGCAGCGGAGACTTAACCCGCCAATGATGGAGGCGGTAAAGAAAGAGGTCCTGAAGCTACTACAGATGGGGATCATCTATCCCATCTCCGACAGTAAATGGGTGAGCCCCACCCAGTGTGTGCCCAAGAGGGGCGGGATCACAGTCTCCCGTAATCAGAAGGGAGAGATGGTTCCAACCCGGGAGCAAATGGGGATTCGCGTGTGCATTGATCTCTGACGCTTAAATGAGGTAACTCTTAATGACCACTTCCCCCTCCCATTTATTGATCAGATGTTGGAAAGGTTAGCCGGAAGGGCGTATTTTTGTTTCCTTGATGGTTTTTCCGGGTATTTTCAAATACCTATCGCCCCGAAAGACCAAGAGAAAACTACATTTACTTGCCCTTTAGGCACTTTTGCCTATCTAAGAATGCCATTTGGATTGTGTAATGCACCTGGAACTTTTCAACGGTGCATGATGAGTATATTCTCCGATTTTGTGGAAAGATTTATGGAAGTTTTCATGGATGACTTCACTGTCCATGGAGACTCGTTTGATGAATGCCTTGCTCATTTAGGACAAGTGTTGGATAGATGCATTAAAACTAATTTGGTCCTAAATTTTGAAAAATGTCATTTTATGGTCGAGCAAGGCATCATGTTAGGTCATGTTGTGTCAAAAAGGGGTATTGAAGTTGACAAAGCTAAGATTGATGTCATTTCTTCACTTCCTTACCCCACCAACGTGCGTGAAGTCCGGTCATTTCTTGGTCATGCCGGGTTTTACCGGAGATTTATAAAGGACTTTTCAAAGATTGCTTCACCTCTATGCACCCTGTTGCAAAAAGAGGTTGATTTTAATTTTGATGATAATTGTAAGCAATCTTTTAATGAATTGAAGTCTAGGTTGACAACCACCCACATTATTCAAGCACCCGATTGGTCTCGTCCCTTTGAGATCATGTGTGATGCGAGTGATTATGCTGTGGGGGCGGTTTTGGGTCAGAAAGTGGAGTGTGCCTCGCATGTGATTTATTATGTGTCTATGACCTTAAATGGGGCACAAAGAAATTACTCCACCACAGAAAAGGAGATGTTGGCAGTGGTCTTTGCACTAGAAAAATTTAGGTCCTACTTGTTGGGCACTAAAATCATTGGTTACACTTGAGCCACTTATTTGCTCTAAAATACTTGATGTCTAAAAAAGAGGCTAAACCGAGACTCATTCGGTGGATTCTCTTGTTGAGTGAGTTTGATATAGAGGTGAAGGACAAAAAGGGGTCTGAAAATTTAGTTGCCGATCATTTGAGTTGCCTTGTTATGGAGGAGAACAAGCCTTATAAACAAGCCCCAATCCGGGGTGAGTTTCTTGATGAGGTTCTTTGGGCAATTAATTCAGCTGCTCCTTGGTATGCGGACTTGGTAAATTTTCTTGTCTCTAATAAATTCCCTCCGAGGATGACAAAATCTCAAAGAGACAAAGTCTGTAGTGATGCCAAGTATTATGTGTGGGATGAGCCCAACTTGTGGAGGCATTGTGCCAACCAAGTCATTCGGAGGTGTATTCCCGATAGTGAGGTGTCCTCTGTTCTGAAATTCTGTCATGAGCATGCGTGTGGTGGTCATTTTGGTGTGAAAAAGACCGCTAGGAAAGTCTTGGAGTGTGGCTTCTTTTGGCCAACTTTGTTCCGGGATGCGGCCACTTTTTGTCAGTCGTGTGATAGGTGCCAAAGGGTTGGTAATATTGGGCGCCGTGATGAAATGCCACAAACCCTCATTGTGAATTGTGAAATCTTTGATGTTTGGGGGATAGACTTTATGGGTCCGTTCCCTAATTCTTGTGGGTTTGTGTACATTTTACTTGCGGTTGACTATGTGTCCAAATGGGTGGAAGCCATCCCTACCCGCACTGATGATTCTAAAGTGGTGGTCAACTTCCTTAGGAGCAATATTCTGTGTCGGTTTGGTATGCCAAGGGCCATGATTAGTGATAGGGGGACACATTTCTGCAATAAGACAGTCGAAGCTCTAGTCAAGAGATATCACATCACCCATAAGGTGTCGACTGCTTATCACCCCCAAACAAATGGCCAAGCCGAGGTATCCAATAGAGAGATAAAATCCATCCTTGAAAAAACTGTGAACCCGAATAGAAAGGATTGGAGTCAAAGGCTTGATGATGTGTTGTGGGCTTACCGGACTGCATACAAGACACTAATTGGTATGTCACCATATCGGTTGGTGTTTGGTAAACCTTGTCTGTGAGGACCCCGACCCGGAACCTACACGTGTCCCGAGCTGGAGCGTCCTCAAACTAACCCGAAATTCCTAAATTTTTAAAACTTTAATTTAACTTTCAAACATAAACATCATCAACATTACCATTTCAAAATAACTCCACTCCTCTCCACTTTGGAGGAGGAGTTGACCCACTTTGAAAACATTCATCTGTTTAGTTACAAAAGACATTGGTTCTAACGTAGAAATTAAAGTTTATAATTACAAACTCCATAAAGGAATTATCAAAATACATTTTCTACGCCAACCTATACGTACCCCGACAATACCCAAAAGATCACTTCCAAACTCCTTTCCGCCCTTACTTGGCCGGTCCGCCTGTCTCGGGATCTAAAAACATTAAAGGGAGAGGGGTGAGAATAAATCTCAGCAAGCTATTATGAATGCAGCAATATGCCAAATAAGATGCAACACATAACCAGTCGCATATAACACATTGGAAGGTTGTAAACACCTTTCATTACCTTGGTTTACCTTTCCCCGTCTGAGCAATAGTCGTACAACATTGGGTATAATACTCCAATCTTAAGTGAGCTACTTAAGCAATACTCACATCTTATAAGACCCATTTCTCAGGGAACCATATAAGATAGTAGCAACTCTGTAAGGCTTTTGGCTCAATACAGATGCTATAACCTCGACACAGTGGCCGCGGAGGGGACAGTCCACGAATATAACATAATCCGATCACATTAGGTCACACTTCCATAATTGATCGTATTATGTTATACCCCCAACATCAGCTGATTAACACATTATCAAGCACATAATAGTTACTTGAATATAATCCACAAAGGGGATAAACACATAGCCACATGGTAATATATACTCATGTTCCATCCATATCATAGTGCAACATTTATGTAATACACTAAGCATAATACAATCCATGAATATGTACTCAAGTAAGGTAACAAAGTATCAATAATTATCCCTACTTAGACAATATTCAATAATACATGGTCTTTACGAAGATCCAAGCTAAATTACCAAGTTAGAGTCACACTTGTCCAATTACCAAACTAGGCTACCTTGCAATTTCCAAACAATATTTAAAGTACTTTCCCAATTCCATTTTGATCACTTAAGATGTCATTGTGTAGCCAAAGTATTCTACTTTAATCTAGGTTAAAGAGATTCCATTTTGGTTCCAGTTTGATTAGGTTTGAACAGCTCTAAATTTGGTGCAATGTAACCAGGCCAGGGCACGACTCGTGCCCTTTTGGCCTCACTCAGAATCATGCGTCCCAAGGCAAGCACGACTCGTGACTTCCCCTTGGCACGACTCGTGCCTGAGGGCACGACTCGTGCCAATTTTCCTTAAGTTACTCAGAACGACTTGGCCTACTAGGAACGACTCGTGGTCACGAATTGGCCATGGGCACGACTCGTGCCCCAGGGCACGACTCGTGCCACGGCCCAGAAACTGATAGCAGCAGCAGTTTAGTTTAGGGATTCCCAAAAACCAAATTTTATACTAAGACCCTTCTAATTGGTGAACCTAAAAGGAATTTATAATTTTGTTAACTTCATTCTAACTCATTTAACTCAAAGGCATCATGTCCTCAACCTAGATCATTTCCACTTGGTTTTCCACCCAAATTTACTACCATTTTCCAAGATTTCCATTTAAACCAACACAACCCATTTACTTCCACTCTTTACCACTTCCAAGAACCACAACATTTTCTATAACACTAACAAATTCCTCAAATCCAAGAAGGTTTCCCCAAAGCATCAAATAGCAATTAGAACATCCATGACAACATTTAATATTCATGAACATTTAAAGAAGGGAAGGGTCATAATAACTCACCTTAGCAAATACATGATGGAATGAGAATTTTCTTGGCTTGATCAACTCCCCTAGTTGCCCCAATCACAAAAGTACACTTGGCTTGGAAAATGGAGTAGAATAGGACTTAGTAGGATCTTGGGAGGTGAGGCTTTCAATGGAGAGTATCCATGGAAAATGATAAGAGAGAATGAGAGAATGAGGAAGGAAAGAAGGAGGATGGAGGAGTGAGGGGGAAGTATGGGGTATGGGTAGTCTTGACTAAAGAGGGGGAAGGAGAGGAAATTAGGGGAATGGCCCCCCATGCCTCAAAAACTCTTCCATTCAATTTAAAATTAACCCTCCCCACCCATAATATTTTATTTGTCCATTTTATTTCCACTCCATCCTATTACTTTATTTATGTCCAATTATTTTTTATTTAACCAAATACTTTAACTTACTTTCATTTTATCCCTAGGCTTTTGAATTATCTCCTAGCCATTTCAACTTAACATAAATATTAAAGGCATAAAATAAGCACATAAAGTTAGCATTAATATTAAAAGCATATAATATGATACCAAAATTAGTGCCTAGGTTTAGGGTCGTTACATTGTCATTTGCCGGTTGAGCTTGAACACAAGGCCTATTGGGCGATCAAAAAGTTCAACTTGAACTTGGAGGGTTCCGGTGAGGAGCGAAAATTGCACTTGAGTGAGTTGGATGAGATTAGGAGGGATGTGTATGAGAACAACCTCCTTTATAAGGAGCGAGCGAAGATTTGGCACGATAAAATGATAATTAGAAAGGACTTTAAGGTGGGTCAAAAGGTCCTTCTTTTCAATTCCCGACTTCGTTTGTTTTCGGGCAAGTTGAGGTCCCGATGGACCGGTCCTTATGTGGTGAGGGAGGTATCCCCGCTTGGTACAGTGGTAATCTCAAGTCCTAATGAGGACAAAGGATTCAAAGTGAATGGTCAACGGTTAAAACCGTATTTTGAAAATGAAGTGGTGAATATCGCGAGTTTGGAGGAAATTGATCTCCAAGACCCGGTATATGTTTGATAACTTTGGGGTCCGAGTCTTGTCAAAGACTTTAAAAGTTGATGCTAGCCGGGGGCTTATCCGGCGTTTGGTCTAGCTAAAGACGTTAAACAAGGGCGGCTAACCGGGAGGCAACCCGGGATTTAATTGCTTATTTTATTGGTCATTTTTGTAGTTCATGTTTTTAATTTTTATAATTTTTTTATTCATGTCTAAAATAGGTGCTAATGAAGGTATTTTTGTTTTGTGGTGTTGTGCAGAAAACTTGGGGAGGAGAGGAGCAAAAACGCCTGGGACTGTTTCTAAAAAAAAAAAAAAATTTGGAATGCCAGGCGATCGCCCCATGAAGGGCCAGGCGCCCGCATCGAAGGCCGAGAGAGGTGGCCAAAATGGGCCAAAGCCAGGCGTCTGCCCCAATATTTTGTTGCGCCCGCCTCAAGTTGGAAGTAAGTGAGGCCAAGTTACTGAATATGATGCGGCCGCCTCACATCCCGCCGTGCGCCCGCCTCGTTCTGGCCAAAAATCCAATCAACCCACGAACATTGAGGCGCACGCCTCGTTCATCTTGAAGCGGCCGCCTCATTTTGGCCAAAAGCAAGCACAGGTCTCGGTGTTTGAGGCGCTCGCCTCACCTCCACCGATGCGGCCGCCTCACATCGTATCTATCTATTGGAAGTCCGGCCCAATGAAGGTTGAAACGGGTCGGGTCGGTTAGATCGGGTCGTGATATAAAGGAAATTGGGTCATTAATTCCCTCATAACAAAAACACTGCCCACCAGTTTCTCTCATCTCTCTCTAAATCCTCTAAATTCCGGCCAACATCTCTCATTACATCTGGCGAGTTCTTCCCCTCCCCCTCATATTCCGACCTAACTCCCTCCACAAAAAGCCTTTCCCCCACCCTAAACTTTCTGATTAGCCAATACTTGTTCCAATCCGGGTGATTTCAACTTAAACCCTTGAAGTTTCGGCAAGTTGTTGAATTTTTCGGCGAGTATTTTGCAGATTCCGGCGAGGGTTGAATTTTCCGGCGAAGTTTTTGAATTTTCCCGTGGGATTTCTCCAGAGATTTTGAAAGGTCCGAATTACTTCTTTTCTCTATTTGGATTGCAATTCTTTTTTGGTTGAGTAGTTGGTTGTTGTTTTGATTGTTGGGTGATATATTGTTTAATATGGGTAAAACGAATGAACCATCGAAAAAGGGAGGAGGTAAGAAAAAGCAAAGGGTTGATGAGAGTACCTCGAGTGTTCCTCCCCCTCCCCTCGGAACACTTTTGCGTTGTGAGGATACCCATGATTCCTCGAGGTTTAATTATTACATGTCCCAAAACTACTTTTATTTCCTTACGGATAGAGCCATAATTGCGGAGAGGCAATTCAACATTGGATCATTCGGGCTTATTTCCAAGTTTGGGACTCGAAAGTGGAAACGGTTTTGTGACGAGCCTATGGAGGAGGGTAATAGTTTGATTGTGAAAGAATTTTACTCGAATATGAATAAAATCCCCATGGACCGAGGGCATTCTTTTGTGAGGGGGAAGACAATAAAATTCATGAGTGAGGATATTAATATATTTTACGAGCTCCCTAGAGTGAAACGGGAGGAATGTGAGTATTTACAAGCAATAAATGGGGATTGGCGGGTGTATTTTAATGATGTGGTGAGGACGTTGGCGGGCAACCAACTCCAATGGACCAACAAACCGGATGGTTCGCCTAAGCACGTGCGTGAGACTCAGTTCAATTTAGTGGCGAAAGGAGTGAACAAATTTGTGTGTTCGAGGATACTTCCGACGTCGCAGCATGTTAAAGTTCCGTGGAATCATGCAGTATTGATTCATTTGATTATCAACGGAGGGAATATTTCATTGGGGCATATCATTTCAGATAATATGCAAGTTGTGGGAGAAAGTAAACGGAATGGATTTCCGTACCCATCACTGATTACAGAGTTGGTAAAGGCTGCGGGAGTTCAGTGGAGCTTTGGGGGTAACAAGGTGAAGATAATTAGGCCCATCTCTCGAGCTTCCCTTGAAAGCAATAAGAGGGAGGTAAGAGGGATGAATGTTAGAATTGTTGAGGAGCAGGTTGAGGAAGAGGCCGAGTATGAGGAGGACGAGGATGAGGATGATGATGATTATATGGAGGAGACTGAGGGTGTTGGTTCTGGGGCTGCGAGTATGGGTGGTAGTGACGTGGATCGTTTAATGGCTCGTATGGATATGCAGTTTGCCATTACTATGGATCGGCAGGAGCAGCTTCACGATTATATGGTGCGCATGTCACCACAACATGACGACGGGAGATGGCAGAGGTGGCCATTTCCAGAGAGCAGCTCCAGTCAGCATGGTCCATGGGACTATCATTTCAGGCCGCCGCAGTAGTTCCGAGAGGTATCCCTACCCATGTCTTACTTATTTTATACTTTTGTGATGCATATGGGACTATGCATGATTTAGTGAGGGTGTGGGGTGCATGGTTGTTGTTGTATACTCCCTCTGTCCCAGCTCACTTGACACTTATTTCCATTTTGGGCCGTCCCAGCTCACTTAACACCTCCCAAAAATAGCCTACTTTTTATATTTTTATATTAGATGGACCCCACCACTCATTCTCTCTCTTCATTTTCCACCACTCAATTTATTCAACCAACACTACTATTTACCCCACTCATTCTCTCTCTTCATTTTCTACCACACATTTTTTTTATTTTATTCTTTTTTCTTAGTTCTTGTGCCCACCTCTTGGGTGTCAAGTGAGGTGGGACGGAGGGAGTATGCTTTGTTTTGTTTTTCGAAAAAAAAAAAGAAAAAAAGAGGCTAAGTGAAAACCCGAGAAGGCACTTAGGCAAAAGGAGAGAGTGTGTAAAAAAAAATTTGAAAAAAATGAAAAAAAAAACGAGAGGATAGGTGAAAACCGGAAACGGCACCTAGGCAAAAGGTGAGTGAGTGAAATACTTTCTATCATTTTTATCATCGGTGTTGGAGTAATAAGGATGGTTAGGAGCTTAGGGTAGGATTTTCATATTTGGTGTAGGAGGCTCGGATAGAGGCGTTAGGCTAGAAAATCCTCGTTCGTTTCTGGAGATATAAGGGGGTGTAGGTGTTTTCTTACGAGGTAAAGTTTTGTGCTTAATTAGAAATTATACAGAAAACTTTAGTTTATGAGGGAGATTGTAGCGTGAGATAAGCGTGGGGGAAAATTAGGACATGTTTAGTTCTCCCTAGCTTTTTGATGTGTGGGCCTTAGCTTGGATGTCCCCTTTTTGCAACTTTGGAGTTGGGGTCGAGCTAAGGCCATTGATACCATGGTTATTGTGGGAGTGATAAGGAGCGGAGTTCCATTCTCCGAGTACGTTGATTGAGTCATTTGAGTTTGTTGATTTTTGATTGGTGATTTAGAGGAGATTAGGGATTTTCCTCCCATGCTACGCTGATTAGACCGGTGCTTAGAGTGGGGTTAGGATATTACTCAGGGACGAGTAATGGTCTAAGCGTGGGGGAATTTGATGTGGCGGATTTTACTATATGTAATTCCCTAATTTTCTGGGCATTTTATTCTTATTTTAATGTATTTTAGAGTAGTTTTTATGTAATTTCGAGTATTTGTTGGATTGGTCAGCAGTAGGAAGATTATGGTATTGTTGAGACATATTTTTGTAATTTTATGAGGTTCTTCGAAGTTTATCAAAAGTGCAGGGTCCAAACTGCAAAGTAACAAAGTTCAGTGGCTAGAAGACTATTGTTGAAAAGCTGGAGGACCAAATTTAAAACAACAATTGAAGTAATTGAATTGAAAGAGGTCTTCAGCAGCACGTGAATGTAAGACCTGAGCATGGACCAAGCCTAGGCTGTTGACCGAGATGCAACACTTTGACCGAGGCACTTAATGGTTGACTGGCGTGTGGAAGTGTTGGTATTTTGGGTTATTTTCTTTTTAGTAATTATTATTATTATTATTATTATTATTATTATTATTATTATTATTATTATTATTATTATTATTATTATTATTATTATTATTATTATTATTAGTTTTTAGGTTTTAGTTTTTGGGAAGGAGTATAAAAACTTCTTTAGAAGAATATTTTAGGGTTAGCAAGTTTTTATTTTACCTAGAGAGAAAGCTTGAGAACATCCATGGAAGCTTAACTCTCTTGCTTTGGATTTGATTTCCTAAACCCCTATTTATCAATTTGAGGTATTTTCTTTTCTATTTGTTTATCCCTATTCATAATTTTACTTGTGTTGATTTTAGATTTATAACTAGGGTTTGTGAACCTGATCAATTCACTTGTTCTGTTTATGAATCTTTGCTAGAATTTTCTATGACTGTGCCAGTGTAGGAATTCATGAGTAGCATCTTTACGGTTTATGCATGTGCCATGGTAAATTGTGAAGTGGGTAAAATTAGGTGATTATCTGTGTGAAATAATCATAGAAAGCATTCTTGATCTTAGTTTCTTAAATCGTTCATCAATTAATTCTGCGATCTACACTGTGCCAGTTAGATTAATTTATTAATTAGGGTTTCTAGTGAGTGTGCCACTGCTAGTAACTATTCTGAAAGAAGAAACAGAGATTGAAATATATCTCGTGATCAGGTGAATAGGGTGACATTGAAAAGAGATATCAATGATAATTGCATAATTAGGTGGGGACGGAATCAAATCTGAAGTGTTTCGAAATTATTGTTTTACTCTTAATTAGTTTAATTTCTGTTCTTAGGAAGTAATTAAAAATCAAACAAACCCCCCATTTGTCCGTGTCTAGTTCGTAATCAATAACCGTTCTTCAGTGGTTCGACCCTGGACTTACTGTTGCTACATTCTTGCGATTGAGTCCCGGTTTAATTTAGTAGGTGTGCGACTAAGCCTACCATTTCAACTCACTACCAACATAAAATATAATTCCTAAAGGGTCACACACAAAGAACGGATTGAAAATGGCTTAATATTGGAAAAGGGGAGGGGGCGATCGCGCCCTATGGTAAGCTGCGATCGCGCATTTCTACTGGTCTAAGGGGGCGACCACGCAGATTGGCTAGGGGCGATCGCGCCTTTATTTCGGACAAAAGGGGTGATCACGCGCCCAGGAGGAGGCGATCGCGCCCTGCCGTCTGTGCTGTTCCATTTTGGCTTTGGATTAGGGCTTTTCTCCCTATTAAAAAGGGATATTTATAAAGTATAAATATGCCCTTTTGCCCCATTCAACACACACATTTTTTAGGGTTTTGGAAACACTAAAACATTTATTTTGATTGAGAATCAAGGATCAAAAACACCCCAAACCAGTTCCATAAACAGCCATTGATTGTTGAATAACGATTCAACAACCGGGATCATCTAGCAATCCTACAAGATACAAGATCTTGGTTCGTTCTCTTGTGGATTACCGATAGAGGGTGATTCCGTTATCACCTAAAGCTTGAAGATCAATTCATCGCAAGGAAGAACACGGAGAAGATCAAAGGTTCGTCAAAGATTCAAAGTTTGAATCTAAGATTCGTTTTTTGAACAACAAAATCGATGTTAAGGTACGTAAATCT
The DNA here is from genome assembly GCA_022495995.1 of Adenophora triphylla var. japonica. Taxonomy (NCBI): domain Eukaryota; kingdom Viridiplantae; phylum Streptophyta; class Magnoliopsida; order Asterales; family Campanulaceae; genus Adenophora; species Adenophora triphylla. Next base: position 474,170 of record JAFEMH010000309.1, on the reverse strand, counting down.
ATTTCATAGTTTTAATCTATTCATGTTAGATGAATTCATGGCTAGGATTTTGTGCTATATGTTAAATCTTCCGCTGCGTTTGTAATCCGAAAACCCAACAGTGGTATCAGAGCCGCGTTTTATCATGATTAGGTTAAAATTGGTATGCTAGATGTAATTTGATTATATGCTTAACATGCTGAATGAAATAGATCTATGAATTTATGTGTGTTATTTTTGAGAAAACAATTATATGCTATATAACATGATTATAATTAATAGTTGATTGTATGATTAATCTTCTACATGGGTTGTTGATCTGTTTAATTTGATTAATTAGATTAGTAGATTCTCAGATTTGAAACAAATTGTTTGTTTGGAATATTTTGTGAAATCCTATGTTCATAATTATGTACACATAAGTTTCATATACAACCATGCGATGTTTGTTACTATGTGTAAAACCTTCTAAATGTTTAAGTTTTATGCCACCCCTTGATTTGAACACTTGTGAAATTTTAGGGTATTTTGATGTAGTTTCGACTCAGTTAGGTGTATCATTATATCTTAATTTGTGATCAAGATGAGATAACGGTTGATGTAGTTTTGACTCAGTTAGGTGCATCTTTTCGTGTCTCATACGTTTGAAAGAGGTTTAACTTAATTGGTGCTTTCAAATGAGATTTGGGAACATGGGCGCAGGGCCTTCATTCTTCGTACACCGGAGTGGATGACTTCATGAGTTATCTGTTCGCCACAGATCCCGTTGCGGCGGCATAGTTTGTTGAGTGCTCGGATGACGAGCAGGATTCGGAGTAGTCCTGTGATATCTTAGATAACTATATGTACTGCTTATCTCCGACAATGCTTGTATTCGGAATGCCCTTGTTCTGGGGAGAAACTTTTGTAGGTTTTAATATTATCATGATTGATTTTATTTACTTTTGGCATTTAACGGAACCTGATAAGCAAGTAATTTAATCAAAATAAATGATAACAGAAAATGCACTGAATAACAGATTTGAACAAGTAAACTTAACTGCTATCATGCACTATTATTATTATTTGCACAGTCGCATGAGCCCGGAATGGATTTGGCATTGCAAAGGGGGATGGTTTACGGGTGTTTGGCTTATTTGGATAGGTGGTGAATAGGGAGCATTTTGGAATGGACAAGGGGACATTGATATAACAAGGCTGCATTTTGACTATGTCAACCTGCAAGACAGGCCAGCCGGCCAGTTCTTCAATTTCGACTCCTTTAAATTGTAGTTCAGTTTTTGCTAATTTCAGAAATCCCAAGCTGTTTCCATTGATCCTTGAAGCTGGAAATCTGTTCTTCCTTTCAAAACTTGAAATTTCTTCGTTTTTCATGGCCACATTTTCGAAGTTGGCGACTCAGATGCAAGAGCGATTCTTGGATAGGTTCAAGACGTGGGCGAGGAACCATATGAGGCATAACAAAGAATTCTTCGAAGGTTGCTATAGGGTAAAGTCGGTTTGGGCTTTGAAGGAACTTTCCCCTGACTGGGATCTTCTGAGAGCTGCGGCTCATTTTTGGGATGTGAGAAGGCACGTTTACAGTTTCTCGTACAATGAGATCACGCCCATGTTTGAAGATTTTCATGCTATCCTTGGAGGACCTGAGGTGGAGCAGGTTGCGCTTCCTTTGACAGGAGGAATGACGATCGTTGAGAATTTGATGTCTCTTCTTGGCATTTCTGTCGAAGAAGCTTACGGGATGTTGATACCTCATACTGACTACATCGACATTTTCGGGATCCCAGATAGGTTCATGAGCGCTGACTGGAGCGTTGCTACATGGGATGCTTTTGCTCTTTGTGTGATAGGCACTCTGTTCATGTTTACGTCATTAGGAGTATGCCACTCTGCTTACTCTGTGGTTGAGGGAGAGGTTGCAAGTTATGCCCGAGGTTCCAATGGCGTGTGATACTTGGCTCTTCTCTCGGCGACCCTTGGAAATAGAAGGCAGTCAGGCTGACTGGGAGCTTTGGATGGCCAAAATTCACACACACCATTTGCGATGGTGGGTTCCTCATTGGAAACTGCAGACGTGTCGGACCGTTCAGGATGGTCTTTTCATTGTCAGAGTTTCGGGGCTTTCCCAGTCTTCTTTCTACATCCCGTCTTTGGTATTACGGCAGTTTGGGATGGAGCAGGTTCCTTTGACGGGCTTGAGCGATGCTGCTACCTTTGAGGTGGGATCACTCTCCATGGACGATCCTTCGACGTTCTTGCTTCTCATGCGATTATGGCAATATGCGTCTTTTTCGGCTAGGGTTCTCTTTCACCGGAGAGGGAGCACTGTTCTGTCCACTTGCTACTTGAACTGGTATGAGGAATGTATTGGGGAGACACAAATGGCACTTTTGTGGAGGTGAAGTGAACTTTTGAGCCTTAACCGCCATGACAGCTCAACATTGAGGAGGCCGAAGCGAAAGCTAACCCTCAAGATAGTATGGGGGATGACATGGCAGACTATGAGGTCCACGCGAGCTGATTGGCTGACATGAGCACGGACATGATGGCTTGAAGAGAGGCAGCTCGTGGTAGAGCTAGGGAAAGGGCTGCATTAGCGGCAACGGGTTTGACAGAGGCGTCGGGAAGGATCCCAGAGCCTGGCAGGAGAACGACAGGGATATTTCCTGTGAAAGTGAAGAATACCCGCCGCGGAAAAGGGAAGGGAAGGAAAGATGAAGGACCGAGCACAAGTGGCTAGATTGACCTTGCAGTATGGAGTATCCACTCATTGTCATTATAGACACATTAGGTTTAATTAAGTGTTTTTTATTTTGCTTTGCAAGTATGTAGTGAGTCGAGAGTAGACCGTGCTTGAACTCATCAAAAAGTGTTTTAACTGTAATGAATTCGCGGGTTAATTTAAAAGTTTTTCGAGACACAAGTGATTGGTGCCGAATTTGAAATTTTATTTGTCTTTTAGACCGAACCAATGATGGCTGCCTACGTTCCCCTTTTACAAATGGACTAAGGGGCACAGGTCATCATAGTTCGACTCTTTTGAGAGAGGGAAAAATAGAAGTGGGATGAATAGTGCAACCCTGATTTTTACCTAGACCATTTAAAGGATGTGTCTAGATGGGTATTACTCTTTTAGCACTTTGATTTTACTGTTTGGGGAGTAGGGGGAAAGAGAGTTGACTCGATTTCTTCCTCAAACGAAGTATCTACGGAGCTTGCTTCCGTTTACTGGGTTGACAAAAGGGTTTCCATCCAAATCGGCTAGCTTCATTACTCCTCCTGAGAAGATCTTTTGTACCACGAACGGGCCTATCCAGGTAGGTTCCCACTTTCCGAGGGGATTGGTCTATTTGAGAGGCTTTTATTTAAGCACTAAGTCACCTTCTCTGATGTCTCAGGTCTTGACTTTTTTATCAAATGCTCGGGCCATTCGGCTTTGGTAGGCACGAGTATGTTCAATGGCTTTCAATCTTCATTCATCGAGTAGAGCCAGTTCGTCATGACGGCTTTGGAGCCATTCGACTTCGTTGATCCCATTTTCCAAGAGGACTCATAGGGAGGGGATTTCTAGTTCAACTGGCAACATAGCTTCCATCCCATAGGTCAGTGCAAAAGGAGTTTCTCCAGTGGCGGTTCTAACTGATGTTTGGTATCCCCAAAGTGCCAAATGTAGCTTTTTGGGCCAATCCCGTCCTCGTACGGCCATCATTTTTTATTATCCTTGCAAGAGTCTTGTTTTCTGCCTCTAGTGCGCCATTAGTCTGTGGTCTGTAGGGAGAAGACTTGTGGTGTGTAATTCTGAACTCGGTTAACAGCTAGTCACAATATCCTTCGAAGTGGGTCCCGTTATCGGATATGATCTCATTGGGCACTCCGTACCTGCACATGATGTTTTACTTGATGAACTTGGCCACCTTCTTGGAATTCAGTACTTTGTAGGATCTGGTTTCTACCCATTTAGTGAAGTAGTCGACAGCGACTAATATGAACTCGTGGTCGTTGCTTTCGGGGGGAGTTATTTTGCCGATGATGTCGATTCCACATGTGGCAAAAGGCCATGGCATAGTCATGCAATAGATTTAGTGAGGAGGAATGTGATTGAGGTTGGAGAAACATTGGCACTTGTCGCAACTTCTGACGAACTGGATGCAGTCTGTTTCCATTAATATCCAATAGTAGCCCATACGGAGGATGATTTGCATCAATGCTCGGGCGTTCATGTGGGGGCCGCAGGCTCTGTTGTGAATTTCGTTCATCAAGTCGACGGCTTTTTCTTTACTTACACATCGAAGGAGTGGTCGTTGGTGATATTTCTTGTATAACTTGCCTCCCAAAATGACGAAGTGGGATGCTAGGCATTTTAGAGCCACCATGTTTTTAGCTTTGATGCCTTCTTTGTAGTTTCCGTCTTTGTTCATGAAAGAGGCTTCTCCACTTTTGAGGTACTGGTATACTTGGTTGTACCAGGGTTCGTCGATCGGTTCATGTTCAACTTCGATCTCACAACAGTAGGCTAGGGTCTCCCATCTCCCTACTCTGAATTGCTTTACTGATTTCCCCTCGGGAATTTCAACGAGAGAGGCTAGAGTGGCCAAGGCATCGGCGAAGCGGTTCCTGTCTCTCGGCAAGTAGTGGAAAGAGATTTCCTTGAATTGAGCGATGAGCTCTTCCATGTATGCATGGTACTTCTGGAGACCATGGTCTATCGTCTTCCATCTGTTGGACACCTGATTGATGATCAGTGTCGAGTCTCCGTATACTTTTAACTCTTTGATGTTGCGTTAAAGAGTGACTTCCAAACCGGCTATGCATGCTTCATATTCTGCAGCATTGTTGGTTACTTCGAAATTAAACTTTACGGCTATGGGAGTGTGCTCGTCTTTTGGATCGACCAGGAGCATTCCAATACCATTTCCTTTCTTGTTCGCTGCCCCATCGAAGAAGAGTTGCCAACGGTTTTCACTGTCGAGCGAAAAGTTTCCGTCATCGGGAAATTGTGGATCGGGACCCTTGAGTTTGTTGCTTGGGAAGTCTGCCAGTGATCTGCCATTACTCGACCCTTCGTTGATTTCCTGGTCATGTACTTGATGTCGAACTCAACTAGGAAGAATGACCACTTGGCTAGTCTCATTGATAATGATGGCTTATCGAAGAGATATTTGACTGGGTCCATCTTGGAGACCAAGAGTACTGAGTGGGATTGCATATGGTGTTTCAGTTTCCGACTACCCATACCAAGGCGGTACAAGTTTTCTCTAAAGCTGAGTAGTTGAGTTCACTTCCTTGAAGTTTTCGGCTCACGAAGTAGATTGCGTTCTCAACTATTGAATCCTTTTTCTCTTGCGCCATCATAGCCCCAATTGACATATCAGTCACAGTCAGGTATAGAAGGAGTGGCTTATCTTCATGCGGTGGGTATATGATCAGGGGATTTACCAAGTACGTCTTGATTTTCTCGAAAGCTTCTTGGCATTCGGCATTCCATTCGATATCAGCATTTTTCTTCATTAGTTTGAATATTGGCTCGCAGAGAGATGTCAGCTGGTTGATAAAGCGGCTGATGTATTGAAGTCTTCCCATGAAACTTTTCACTTCTGTCAGTGTTCGCGGTGGTTTCATGTCGATGATGGCCTTGATTTTCTGGGGGTCGGCTTCGATGCCTCTTTCTGTGACCATGTACCCTAGTACTTTGCCTCGTTTTATGCCAAAAGTGCACTTTGTAGGGTTCAGTCTCATGGAGTGATTTTTGAGTCGGTTGAAGAACTTCCTCAAGTCTATCATGTGCTGCATGTCAGATCCTTTGGAGTGTATGATCATATCGTCTACATACACTTCGATCTCTTTGTGGATCATGTCATGAAAGAGGGCAGTTGCAGCCTTTTGATAGGGCCCGGCATTCTTTAAACCAAACAGCTTGACCATATAACAGTTTGTTCCCCATGGAGTAGTGAAGGCAGTCTTGGCATGATCTTCTTCGGACATCTTGATCTGGTTGTATCCGGCGAAACCATCTACAAAGTATTATACTTCAAAATTGGTCGTCGTGTCGACCAGCATGTCAATGTTTGGCAGCGGGAAATCATCCTTTGGGCTGGCTTTGTTGAGGTCTCGGAAGTCTACACAACATCTGAGCTTTACATTGGCCTTGGTGACTGTCACGATGTTGGAGAGCCAAGTCGGGTACTCGATCACTCTGATGAAGCCGATGCGAAGCATCTTCTCAATTTCCTCCTTTACTTGCAGGGACCAATCTAGCTTGATCTTGCGTAGTTTCTGCTTGAAGGGCTTGGCTTCGAGATCCAGAGGGATTCGGTGTTCCACGATGGAGGGGTCGAGCCCTGGCATGTCTTGGTAGGATCAGGCGAACACGTCAACATATTCTTTGAGGAGATTTATCAGGGCTTCTTTTTCTGCACCGGCAAAAAAACTGCCAACTTGTGTCTCTTTAGGCTCTTGCGCTGACCCCATATTCACTTTGGTCATAACCACTTCGGTAGCTTGGGCACGATTTTCCTCTCGGTCAACTACACGCTTGAAAATTTCTTTAATGTATTGTTCGTTTAGTGTGTCTGCTTCTTTATCAAGTGAATCATTATTAACTTCTTTTAAGTTGTTAGTTAATTTATCAGTTGTTAAAGTGGCAATGAGGGGATAATCTGAAAGGTCAAACTTTTCATTTAAGACGAAGGGAAATACAACGTTGGCTACATAATCATAGTCTTCTGGCGTGAGGCCGTCAGACGACTCAGAGGACTTGAATTTGACAACGAGAGACTCAGAGGGTTCAAAACTAGATTCAGGGAGATAGGGGAGTAGCCCTAATTTGTCTATCATCTCTTTCTTGCTTGCCCTTGGTCCGGTGAAAGTCACCCAGTTCCTTAATGGTATTGAAGGATTTTTGGCGAGGGTTCGGGGATCAAAAGGCTTGGCTTCTCCTGTCCCGATCATGGCGATCATGCTGTCCTCGAAGCCCAGATCAATCAGGTTTGGAACTTCCATGACTTCTTCGAAAAGGTTCTGTAGAGCAGGTCCACTTAGAGCATTTTCCACAAATTCTGGTTCCTTCTTCTTTGGAATCAATGTTTCGAATGTTGCTTCGTAGGCTGGACCGAACAGCCTGTCTCCCAAGAAGAGCGTTTCGAGCTATTCTTCTATGTCGGGGATCCCTTTGAATGAGTATTCATGCTGAACGGTGGTGGCGATGGGTCCAGGTATTGCAGTGACGTCGAGGAACGCTCCCCTTATCGGATTGGCCTTGAGTCCTCTGAAACGTTTGAGGTTCTGTGCCAGCTCCTCCATCTTTTTTGCAGTCTCTGTGCTAACCTTTCCTGTTCGCTTCTCATTTTCATCTATTCCTCTGTCAGTTCCCTCAGTTCCTTTCTCCTCTTCATCAGTTCCTCTGTCAGTTCCCTCAGTTCCTTTCTCAACTTCAACAGCTCCTTTGACGAAGTAGCGAGCTAGGTCGAAGCTGTAAGGTTGGAAGTTGGGTGTGATGTAGGAGGTTTTCTTTTTACAGGCCGTGGCTTTGGTGCTTGCGAGCTTCTTATATTTTCTGACGTCATCAGGTGTAGGCACATAACCGAGCCCCTGGACATTATTGTGGTCCTTGACTTCGATGACTTGGTGTTGGCCCTGTAGCCTTTTGCCGAGTCCCAGTCCTGGGATAAAGTTCATGAGCTTCATCATTTTGATGGCAGGAGGGATCTTATCCCAGAACAACGAAAGGTCTACGCTGCATATTTGGATCTTGGAAGTTTCTATTGTAAATCCAGTTAACGCCATATCATTGTCATCGTGTTTGATTTCTAACACTGGAATGCCATTGGTGCAGGTCCCTTCGGTGGTGACGCTATCCCCGTAGACAGTTGTCAGATCATTTCCTTGCATGAATTTGATACATTGGTGAAGAGTGGATGCTACACCGTTTATTTGGTGCAGCCATGGTCTTCCCAGAATAGCTGTGAAAGTGATAGGAATGTCCAGTACTTGAAACTCGATAGGCATCATCTGTTTGCCGAACTAAATGTTTAAGGTAGCGACCCCGAGAACTGCGCGGGAGGTAGAATCGTAAGCTTTGACAGTGTAAGCCGAAGGCTTCAAGTCTGTGGGTTTGATGTCGAGCAGGTCCATCATCTTGGCAGGCAGAACATTCATACCCGAGCCCCTGTCAACAAGTACGCTGGGAAGGTGGCGCTCGTCCAACTGGACAGTGATGTAGAGCGGCTCATTATGATCTGGCCCAAATTTTGGCAGGTCCAAATCTGTGAAGGTGATGATGTTTCCGTAATGGATATTGCCGATCATCTGGATTACTTCTTCGGGAGTTGCATCCACGGGGACCATGGTCCGGGCTAAACTTTCCTCCATCTTGAGCTTATGAGGGTAGAAAGAGGTGAGCAGGGACCAAAGGGAAATGCTCTCTTGGTCTGCTTTAGCTGGGTAAGGATCGGGTCTTCCTTTCCGAAACTTGCTTCTTCGAGTATGTGTCGACTGAATTGCGGCTCTGGTTCTGTTGGCTTTTTGTTGGCCTTGGGCAGTAGCACATGAATTTGGCTAGATCGGTTCAGAACATTGACAGCAGGTTAGGCCTCTTTTGAGCATGTTTCTTTGAGTTGAGCCATAGTCAGCGGAGGATTTTTCGAAGCACAGGGCCATACATCCTCTCTCAATTGAGTTGGCCTCTTTTGAGCATTGTCTCGTTCATTCTTTCCGTGAGGTTAGAGGATTCTTGATTCATGCGAACCGTTTCTCTGATCTCTTCGTGGTACACGACGTTTTTCTCTTTCTTGATGAGTAGGCTCAAGGTATTCTTGAGCTGGGACAAATAGTAATTGTGGTTTGCTAGCTTTCCTCCACTCTTAATCTAAATCTGCTCTCTTATGGCCGAGCCTTCGTTAAGAGTTAGCGCTTGCATTTCTTCCCAAGTCAGAATAGCCAAGGCTTCTTTGAATCATATGCGACAATCCTGATAAGCCTCCATTGGGGAGAGCTTCCTTTGTTTCTTTAACTGAGTGACGAGCATGTCGGAAGGTGAGTATACGGCTTCCCGAGCGTCTGCCCAAGTAACTGGTTCTTGTCCCAGTTGATCATTTCTGTAAACGAACGTTGCAGTCTGGGGGATCTCCTTTAGCATTCTCTGGAGCTTGCTTCTATCGGGGAGGCAAGCACTTGTATTCTTCACACTGTTGGACCAGGTATTCCTTGTGTTGTTCCATTCCATCTCCTAGGTCATCTACATCGCTGACTGCCTTTCCTTTCCAGAGAGGGTTTGCCGAGAAGTGGTGGTAATCCAGGAATTTGACGTTGGTAAAGTTCTTGAGGTCGAACTATCCAGAGTGGCCTCTAAATGTTTTTTCGAAGCGGCTTGCGAAGCTTTAAGGGCTTTGTCCCTGTGAGTCTTCCGAGCTTTATCATCATCCCAGAGGTGGGCTTCTTGCACAACCAATTCTATGAGGTCTTTTCTTGCAAGAGTCAAGCACTCTCCATACGTACGCATTGTCTTACTGCTTTCCAAAATCGTTATCACATCCAACTCTCCAAAGGGTGAACATACTTGGATTATTTTCACGAAGGAAGCCATAGTCGAGCATTCCATGCGGTCTTCTCTGACCTCGACTACTAGGAAATCTGCCCACATCTGATCGATTAAACCGATGGGCGTGTTGAATTCTGTGATGTTCATGGTCTCCTAATCCCGGTCAAGAGCTGATTCTATCAATGTCAGCAGCTCATCGGTGGGTTGCTTGGATTCGTTATCGTGATTGCTGGGAAGAGGGTTAAACTTGAGCATATTGATACTTGAGTGGTCATGCTTCTCTTTCGGGGTTTGATCTGTCTCGTCAGGAGTGTATTCGTTGATGTTCTCAGGGTTGCTGTTGGAGGCATTCCCTAGGTTAATCTGACCTATAGTCGAATGAGGAGCTTCATTTCTTTTGTCGATGCACTCGGCCTTGGCTGCATTCTTGGCTATGATTTTGACTGACGGCATGGGCAGGCTGCCACTGGTGCGGACACTCGGGGATGACGGGCCTTGAGCTCTTTTGGCAAGGTCCTCGTTTACCATGATTAGACAATCGTCGAGGGTAACTTCCTCATCGCAAAATCTGATAATAAGGACCGGGTCCTTGGTCTCATCGAGGTATTTAGAGAAGATGATGTTGACGAAGTCATCGTCAGTTACGTGGTCAAAAGGGTTCTTTGTCGTGTATACCATCTACTTCCACTCGCCGAAAAATTGACTGTACGGGACATTGAGTTTCATGATCTCCATTGTATTCGACCCCTCGTCATAGGTGACTTCATCTGAACTGGTGCCATCCTCGAATTAGAGCATGTTCACGTAAGAGTTTTCCTGCTGATCTGTTGCATCTTCCACTTCGGAGAGTTCTGATTCATCTCTGCTTGATGGTTCGACCCAGACCAAAGGAAGTCATGTGCCCTACTGTGAGGCTGGTACTGCGAGGAAAACTTCTTGTCCTCTACTTGAACAGAGGGGCCTGAGAGGGAAATCCATGTTTAAGATTTCTTGGACGACTGCCATGCATTCTTCATAAGTGTGCCTGCGTCTGTTGACCTTTATCGTGAAGATTTCTTCGTCAGGTCGGGCCAGAGACTTTGCTCAGAGAATGCTCACGAACTTTTGGTCAAAGAGGAGAGGTTTATGTCCCTGTATCATCGCGGTTTCCAATGTCTCTTTCCATTCGGGATTCAGGTCTCGGAAATGGCAGTTGAATATGATGAATTTTATCGCTTCAGGCTCCTCCTGCTCGAGGGCATTGACGTAATTGGAAATCTCCGGACTCGGAGGGATACTGATGAGATTTCCCTCGGTTCTCCTTTAGTCTGTCCGTGGGGGTGTCATATGTGCGCGGCTGCGGGTACGCTTGGTTGGTACTTCAGCTTTGTTGCTTATGAGAATGATATCTCCTCTGATAACCTCGAAGTCTCCTCTGCGGTTTATGAACTTTACGCATTGATGGAGGGTAGAGGCAATGGCTTTCTGCGGTGCAGCCATGGGCGTCCTAGCAGAGTTGTAAATTTGGACGGGATGTCCTTCACTTGAAATTTCATCGGCACCATTTGAGCTTCGAACTAAAGTTCCAAAGTTACAGTCCCCAGGATAGGACGAGACGTGTTTTCATAGGCTTTGATGGTTCGGAAAGATGGGATCATATGACCTTCATCGATGCACAAGGCTCGCATCATGCATAGGGGAAGGATGTTGACGCACGATCGGTTGTCTACCAGGACTCCAGGAAGGGAGACAGTGTTGAGCCGAATGGTGATGTGCAAGGCCTTGTTATGTTTTGTAACCCCTTTTGGCAAGTCTTCATCACAAAACGTGAGCATACTGCTATATAGTCTGGGATCATAGACTTGATCTCTTTCGGGAGAAGGGGAGTCATCGAACCATCCATTTCCCATCTTTCTTTTGAGAGGCAGAGGTCTTGGTGGTACCTCGGGCCTTTGGTTCTCGTTTTCAAGATTACAGTGAGGTCGCTTGTGACGGTGGCCTTCTTCGTTCGCACGTTGATTGAGTACGAGTGCCCGGTTTGTTTTGCCTTTCCTTTGCCGGCCTGCGCTCTGAAGTTTGATAAGTTGAACTTGGGTTGATCCTTCTGGGGATTATGCTTCTTGCTGGTGGTCGGGTTATCGGGATTTAAAGCTTTCTTGTGTCCCGAGGCATGAACTTCGGTGTTCGCCGGATGTTTCGGCTTTCCTTCCCTTGTTTGCTTTGAAGCTGTGTTGCTCAAAGAAAGGGAAGACTTGCTGGAGTAGAGGACGTAGTAATCGAACTTTCCAGAGGGTTCTCCGAGTGTACCCACACTAGTGTCTCCGGCTTCGAATCTTTCCTTAAGATTTTGCTGAGAGGAAGGTCTCTTCTTCTTTTTGGGGGAATCCCCTCTTATCATGTCTTGGAACTCGTCGTTAAGGCATTTTGAGCAGTCGCATACGTCGTACCAGATGTGGACATCTGGTGAGGGGTTGACTGGGAGAGGCGGAGGAATCAGCTCAACGACAATTGTCTTTGGCACCCATTCGATGGAGTTCACAATGTTGTTGTTCGGAAAAGGGTTCACGACTATGTTAGGGCCACGAGGACGCTCCAACATTCCCTCTTCTATCAGCTTCTGGATTTCATACTGCAAACCGATGCAATTATCTGTCATGTACCCATGGTACTGGTGGAAGGCGCAGTATTTGCTTTTGTCAGCGTTGGTCGTGAGATTCTTTAGCTTGTAGTTCTCCACAGGTTTGAGTAGGCCTTCTTTGATCAGTCCCTCTAACATTTTGCTTAGAGGCATGTCTAGCTTGTCGAATCAAAGAAAAGGTTGCCTCTCAGAAGAGTCGTTGCTTCATTGGGTTGTGTTCCCATTGTTTGACTGATGTCCCTGCTGGATGTAGTTGACAGTGGCGTCTTTTCCTTTGTCGGGAGCCGGTGCAGAGTTTGATGCAGTTGCTGCTCTGTATCGGTAAGATGGAACTGCTGCCAGCTTTTCCTTCATGTCCTTCTCGAATTGGGAACCCGCGTTAACCATGGCACAGAGATCAGGGAAAAGTGGTGACTGAAGAGCGTTCTTATGGATGGTCTTAAGCAAGACTTGAAGATCCTCATATGTTCGTCCTTGGAAAGGGGTTCCATAATTTCGAAAAGTTTCCAGCTCCATCTTTTGTAGAACTCCCCGATACTTTCATCTGCCTTCTGTTCGGTGATGATTAAGTCTTCACGACTTGTTTCCCATTCCAGGTTGGACCGGTACTGTTCGAGGAAGATGTTACTGATCTGGTCCCAAGTGTGGCGGTCTTCGGGCTTGACCCTTAGGAACCACCTTAGCGCTGAACTCTTTAGAGTGTGCTGGAAATGGTCGGCCATTTGTTGGAGGGTGGCCCCTTTTGCTTTCATACCGAGGACGTATTGTCAAAGTGGGTTTGAGGGCATTCAGTTCTGTCGAATCTGTCCATCTCCAGCATTCTGAACTTGGCGGGAAGAGGCATGACCATTCCCGGATTTGTAGATTTGAGTGTCTCTTTCTTGGAGTTGCCCATGCTGGCTTTCATTTCCTTCATTTGTTCGATCATCCAGGCCAGGGTTGGATCAAATGGTAGGATTTGAGGCTCGGTGCCTGGTGCTGCGATTAGAGAGGCAGTGATTGAAGGTGGTAGGCTTGAGATATTTGGATATGCGGGGGCCTTTTCTGGGTTAAATTGGGATTTAATCCCATTATTCTGAGGCTCGTATATGGGTAACGGGTTGAACCCGGGAGGATACTGAAGGATATTTGGATCTGTTTAAGAGGGTCCAGCACTGCGCTGATTATATTGAGTAAAAGGGGCAAAAACCGGCATGGCCGTATATGACAGGGGTGCCTTGAGAAGCGGCAACATGAAGCCTCGGTCAGCTATTTCATTGGATCGAAGGATTTCCGTAGTTCGGCGGTGGAAGAACTTGGTTGAAGGCTTGGGGAGCTGATCGGGGAGGATCGTCGCCCTCGATTAAATCGAAGGTACCATTTGACTGGGGAATAGCTTTTATACCTTGCTCATTCAGGAGCTGTATCATGAAGTTCTGCTGATCTTCTTTCTGTTTCTTGTGAACCTCGTAAGCCCGGATGGCTTCTTCCAATGTTATGTCATTTACCGGTGGCAGGGTTCTGTTCCCGTCACGATTTCTCGGCGAGTCTGACATTTCGGAGAATCTAACTGTAGGAACTGAGGAAACTGAGGAACTATCTGACGATCCCGTAACTGTAATGCTGACGAGACGACGCCTCGGAATTCTGAACCACTCTTTGTTCGCTGCAGGGAACGAAAGGTAGGGCTTAGGTTTTGAAAGGGGTATTTGGCTCAAAGCTTTGGGCTTGTGCAACGTGCAGTTACCGCTTAAGTTTACTTAAAACACATTTTATCGAAATCCTAACTGGTTGGAAAAGATTTCTCTTCTTTTTCGCAACTACTCTAAGTCTTAAATCAGTGGATCTCGACACTATGTCTATAGACCCCTCGTCTTTCACCTGAAAATTATCTTCTCGGGACGGACAATCCCGAGCGAGGGTCCTATAGGGCAAGCGAACTCCACCGACAAAAGGAAAAAGTGAACTTAAGACTAGCTGGTCATGCAAACTTTCGACGCATATGCCATGCGGGTCATGGTCAAAGTCAACATCCTCGAGTAAAGGCAGAAATCGTGCCAAAATTTCGGCATGATCTCTCTTTGACTCGCTTTTGCAAGGGGGCCTTCGCTCTTGGCATTGGCTGAGTTGTGACTGGTATGGTTCATACGTTGAAGGTTTGATGACAGTGTGTCACATTAAACCTTCGGGTATATTTTTAACACGGTTCCGCGTCAAAGTCAAAGTCAAAATCTAAGACTCCGGGTCGAGAAATGACCTTTGATCTCAACTTTTAAGTTTTGATTTGTGAGAGAGATAAGTGTAAAAAACATACAGTTAGGCTTTATGACATAAACTAAGCCAAAAACCAACCAAGGTCTTGGACGAAGTGTGACACAAAGAGTGCATTGTTACACGGGCGAGGATGGGCTGTTTGGGATAAACCTGTGGGCACGAGAAAGGCATAGGAAGGCCAATCAAGTTGCAGCTGAACGGTCACCCCGGGTTAAGGGTTGTAGTGTGCAAGTCTACATAGTAACAGTGCGCGTAGTGTGTGGTCACTCAATTCTTTTTCTGAGTAAAACAGAGATTTTCAGAATGTGTTTTAAAGAATTTATGAGCATTTCAAAATATTGCACGAAAACCAATTTATGAACAAGCATGCACGAACATGTTATGATTTCAAAAGGAATGAAAAGCAACACATTTTTTTAAAACAATCCAGTGTTTTGAAAACCGAAGTTGTTTAAAGATTTTTATTTTTGAAAGAAAAAGCAAGTAACACGAAATACGAAGAAAACGCACACGCATAAAAAATGAGAAAGGTTAAACGAAAGTTTGACCGACAGAAATGTTTTTAAAAAACGAGAGCAGTTTTGAAAAACATGTTAAAAGTCCCTAGCGGAGTCGCCAACTGAAATTACCCGCGTTCGCTCGGGGTCGCAAAGGGATCGAGCGGTTTGAATTTCACGGAAAAAAGATATTCGCCACGCCATTTTGATTATGAGCCAAAACTTTGAAAAAAGCTTTTGAACAGGGATCGTTTTTATTATGAGCCAAAACTTAAGAAAGGCTTTTGAAAAAGGATCGTTTTTATTATGAGCCAAAACTTAGGAAAGGCTTTTGAACAGAGATTGTTAGGTTCGTAGGTCACGTTACCCCTCGGGAAGAGATAAATTGGGCTCACCCGAAATGCCTCGTATAGACGAGTCTTTCTACCTTTCTCAAAAATTGTGCGTGTGTGTGTGTTTGTGTTTTACTTGAAAAGGAGTTTGAATGGCAGTTTTTGAATTGGAAATGAGTTTGAATGGCGGGTTTTGAAATGAGTCGGGCATTATAATGTTACCCTTTTTTGAGAGAATAATAGTAAAAGAAAAGATTTTGATTTTGAATATGGCTTTATAACGTTACCCCTTTTTATGAAACAACGATAAAGAAAAGACATTTAAAGTAAATGACAGTAATGAAATGACGATTGACAAGTCAATTTCATGACTCGGATGTTAAAAGTAAATACGATCAACAAACCAAATGGTTTGGGCGGTAAATGACGATATTGAAATGACGGTATCAACTAATCAAACGATTCGGACGGTAAAAGATGTGATCAACGAATCAAACTATTCGGATGGTAAAAAGCGTTATTTAAATGGAAATTAACGAATTAAACGATTCGGACGGTAGAAATGACAATCAACGAACCAAACGGTTCGAACGGTAAATGACATAAATAGATAAAGTGATAAAAAAAACGAGTCAAGATCTCCGTTTTAACCCTAAATCACTCTTTTCGAAAGAGAAAAGTGATAGAGAGAGTATCATTTATTGACCCGTAGACAACGTAGCATCTACATTTTGAAGAGTTTGATCGAAATAGAAATAGTGAAAAGTGCGTGAAAAGAGATGAAACGGAAGATTAAGAAGGAGAGTTTACCAATGGCTAGGTTTTGACTCTATCTCCCGAGGGATTGTATATCGGATACGAAAATTGTTTGAAAAGTGTTTGGTTTGGGAAAAAATGTTGTTTTCACGCAAATTGAGACGTTTTCGGGGCTTTCGGAGTGGTTTGGAGCACTAGAATCAAGGTAATAGGGGAGGAGGGTTAAAATTTCTTCACCATTATTGAATGGCATAGGCTGTATTTATAGGTTGTAAAACTGCAGAACAGGCCGTCCGGACTAACCTTCAAGTTTGAGGGCATTTTGGGTATTTCAAAATATGATGTGACTGGTTGTTGACCAGCTGATTAAACAAGTAAAACAGGCCGGCCGGTCTAGGTTGTAGTTTGAGGGTATTTTGGTCTTTTTTGGTTTTGGATTTGATTGATTTGACCCTAGGTTTTGTGCATGTGTGACATGTGTCATACTTAGTCACTAAGTAAGGGTATTTTGGTCTTTTGAGTCGTGTTTTGACTGTTTTTTAAATAACTGTCCATATAAATGTCGAAACAGTCCCGTAAAGTCCTGGAAATTGCGTATTTTTGGAAAGTGATATTTTTCACGTCCTGAGCAGTCCAACTTATGCAAGATTTTCTTCGAAGGTACATTCGTATACACAGTTATGGGGTGTGCAGAAAAGTATGCTCATAGCTTTATTGCCGCTATGACTAGGGCATAGGCTATTTTTTATGTGTTGAAGTATCTGCCCTCTACATCTGATAATGCCTTGCTAACATAATAGATAGGTTTTTGAGTGGTTCCTTCATTCCGGACTAGTACCGCCGCTATAGCATTGTCTGTAACTGCTGGGAAGACGTATAGCATTTCTCCCATGACAGGGCTACTCAACAAAGCAGGGGATCCCAAGTACTCATTCAACTGTTTGAATGATTCTGAGTATTCAGATGTCCAGGAGAAGCTCTTGGTCCCCTTCAGAACTTTGAAGAAAGGCAACGATTTCTCCGTAGACTTCGCTATAAACCTACCAAGGGCTGCTATTCTTCAGTTCAGCCTTTGAACCTCCATTATGTTGGTAGGTTATTTCATGTCAATTAAGGCTTTGATTTTCTCCGAATTCGCCTTGATCCCTCTTTGTGATACCATAAAACCTAGGAACTTTCCGACCGTCACCCCGAATACACATTTACTTGGATTCAGCTTCATGTTATTTGGTCGTAGGTTAGCAAAGGTTTCTTCCAGGTCTGGGGCATGACTGCCGGTCATAGTCTTAATGACCATGTCATGAATGTTGGCTTCCATGTTACAGCCTATCTGCTCCCCAAATACTTTGTTGACCATGCGCTGGCAGGTTGCGCCCGCATTTTTGAGCCCGGAGAGCATCATGGTATAGAAATAAATTCCTTCAGCCGCCTGAAATGTTGTCTTCTTAATATCTTCCTTGGCCATTTTTATCTGGTGATAACCAGAGTAGGCGTCTAGAAAACTGAGAGTCCTATTTCCGGCAATGGAGTCAACCAGCTTGTCAATTCTGGGGAGAGGGTAATTGTCCTTTGGGTAGGCTTTATTGAGATCTGTGAAGTGTACAAACATTCACCACTTCCTGTTTTGTTTCTTTACCACCACAAAATTGGCCAACCAAATAGGGTAGGTTGCTTCCCTGATAATTCCTCCACTCAGCAGTTTTTGCACTTTCTCCTTGATTGCTTTTTCTTTATCATTTGCAAAAATTCTTCTTCCCTGCTTGATAGGTTAGTAGACGGGTCGACTTCCAACTTTTGGACACCACCTCTTCTTTTATTTCTCTCATATCCTCGACCTTACAGGCGATACATCTAGATTGTTTTTCAGAAGGGTGATGATTTCCTCCCTTTCTTTCGTGGAGAGCTAGCCCCCGATTTTTATTTCCTGCTCTGGGTAATCGGGATTGATTATGATTTCCTGCAGTTCATCTACTGGCTCCATTTCTGGACCATCCCAGAACTGCAAAGTTTCAATGATTATTTCTCTAAATCTTCTACCTTCATCACCATCTATGTCCAGATCCTCCATTTCAACTAGTTCACGTCCTACAGCTCTCCTTGCCTTAAGTCAGGGTTGGCCCCCGAGTTTTGGCCACTGATGAGATGAGGGGTTATATCTGGGACGGACAAAACTGTGTCATTGCTTTCGTCCTCCTGGATATTCAATATCATGTGCTCCTCATCCTCTGCTTCAAAATCGTGTTCAGCCTAGAACTGTTGCTGTTAGTCTTTATAGACTTAGAGATTTTCAGATTTTCCTCTGGCGTGTCTACTTCCACCATTCTGGCAGTTTTTCTACTCCTCATCACATACTCTAAAAAGTCTTTGGGAGTTTCCCTCACGCATTCGATTCTAGCACGAGTGGGAAATTTAATTCACTGGTGAGGGAGGGAGGCGACCAACCCAAGTTTGCCTTGGCTTTGAATGCCTAGGATGGCATGGTAGTCACCTAACAGGTCCATGAGCACACGAATGTTACTGTGGCCTCTGCCCGGAAGGGATGCTCCCCAACTTCTAATAATAAGTCAATCGTCCCCATGGCGCTGACTTTATGGTTGGTGAAGCCTTCTAGTCTTCCCGAGTATGGTTCCAACATGATGTTTTTCAAGTTCATCTTCTAGAAAGTATAATAGTACAAAATATCCCTGTAGGCCCCCAAGTCTATGAGGAGTCTCTTCGATTCACAATTATCAATTTTTCCTTTGATTGCCAGGGGTTGTTCACAAGTTGGGCTACTTCTAGCGAGCTCATGAGGGGAGAAACTGATGACTTCCTCCTCCTTGTGTATTTAGGTGGGGATGTGGTATATCTTACTTAGCTCTTGTATCTGGTCTTTCAACTTTCTGTTGGAAACAGTGTCCTCCCATATAACATGGAGTTTAGCCCTAGGAGGCATGTCTTCCCTTTCATCATCTTTATCATCGTCTTCCTCTCTTATTCGCTTGTTATCCTTTCGCATAACATAGCGATCAAGTTTTCCCTCATCTAACCATCTTTGAATCATTCTCTTGAGGGAGATGCAATTCTCCATGTCGTGTTTGTGGTCCTTGTGAAAGGAACAATACTTGGAGCTGTCAATGTTATACTTTGTTCTCTCATCGAGTGGTCGGGGATTTGGTAGGTTCACCAACTGCATGATTTCCGTGTTAGGCTTAGTGAGTGGGGTGAAGACCTCAGCTTTTTCAGTAGCCCGAGTCCTATTCTTCCCCTTGTAGTTATTTCCATTCGAAGCCTGGTTGGTGCATGCTGCGTCCGCTTCTGGTTTTTCTGACCTTTTCTTACTTTTCTCCTCCGCCATAGCTACGACGTAAGCCACATTATATAGATCGAACTTTGACTTAGGATCCCTGGGCGGAGAGTTCATAGATTAATTTTCCATACCTTAGTCCGGAGTTGAAGCAAATGATCACCTCCCGGTCAGTTAGGCTTTCCTCTACTTAGTCAGCCATGACTCTAAACCAATTGTAATAACTTAGAGTATTTTCATTCTTCCCTTGCTCAATGTTAGCAAGGTCTGTCAATCTTTTCTTTCTCTTCCCGGCTGTTGTAAAGTGGTCCAGGAACCTCATCCTCATGATTTTCCAGCTGTCAATGCTTCCCTTCTTTTTCTCATGGAACCAGTACAGGGCTGTTCCGTAGAAGGTACTCGCAAAAGCCTTGCCGATAATATCATATGCCTTAGTGATGAGGGCCATAGTGGATTCAAAACTTTGCACATGGTCCCGTGCGTCTGTGGTCCTCGCATATTTTTCAAAACTGGGGATTTTGAGAGCCGGATTGGGAGGTAGATCATTAATTTGCTGGGAGAAAGGACGAGTGGCACTGGTATAATCATCATCTACTTCCTTCCTCCCCATTTCTATTTCATCAATTCTTTTTTTCAAGAGGATAATATAGCGCGCATCGATTCCCGAGCTAAAGTGGGAACTACGATGGGTCCTTTCTTTTTCTCTGCGCCCATTTATTCAGCTTTGTTCCTCATGTTGCTGGTGATTATCCCCGTGTCTAGGTGGTGCTCTGCCATTCACTGGCCTGAAATGACAAGGAGGGGTTTTGTCCTTCCTGGGAGCCATCTCTGGACTGGGAGGAGTCCTATGACAAGCCCTATGCCGAGGTGGGCTCCTAGATCGAGCATGACTCCAATGCTGAGGAGAGAGATTAGACAAGGAGGGGTTTTATGCCTAGCTTGATAGAGCTTTGATATCAAGTCAGCTGAATTAACCTCCTGTTCCCTTTGATTGTTCAGCTGGTTTCTCAAATCTTCATTGTTTCGTTTTTTTACATGTACAAGAGCCTTATGACGAGGAGGGACGTCTTGGTGTGGGTTTTGCTTGGATCTACCAGCGGGGTCATGATGAGGGGTATTTTGTCCAAGAGGAAGATTTTCTCTATTCCTCTGACTACCACGCTTGTCTAGATGACTTTCCCATACAAGGGAATTTACAATCCTCGTAGGTCTTATGAATTCAGCCAAGTAGTGCCCTGGGTCTAACTGTAGCAATGAATTTTGTGTTTCATAAATGCGTTGCAAAGTTTCCATTTGCTGATGCAAGAGAGTTATTCTATTAATCTGTGGGGGGAGGGAAGCTCCAGTGCCCCCTGGGCGGCATCCCTCCCCGTCTGACTAGCAGTTGATCTTCCTCGTCGTCTACGATGGGGAGGGTTTGGTAATATCACCTCGGTTATTGGCTGCGCACTAGAACACAGATTCATTATTAGTAGGGGCAGTCCATCAATCAATGGTGGAGTAGGTGGCATTATCCCATTGGCAAGAGGATTAGTAGTTCCAATGTTACCATGAGTCTCCTCCAAAAGAGGGTTATCCTGATCAGGAGTGATGCTAGCAGTATGTCCTTTTTCCATTAGAATTAGGATATCGGAGCAGAAATTTTCAAGTTATTCAACAGATAATATGATCGTTTCCCAGTAATGTAACCAAGATGATGATGTCAAAATGTTCAAATCATCCCAAATCCAGCAGCAGGTTGTACTAGATGTTTGAATAGACTGAAAAAGATGAACAGACACGTAAACTAAGCCGGGGCTTCATCGACGAATGCCCTCCAATATGAGGATAAGTAATTGTGAATTATAGAGGGCAAAATCAATTGACAAGTGTTGAGAGTTAAAAGATGCATTATCAAAATTATGTGAATTATGGCTTGTATTTATAGGTGTAGAATGTAGAGTACATCATTGAATAGGAAGCTGTGTGAGAGGAGGGTTATAATTATAGTTGAATTATAACTTTCCACAATCCTTTTTTGAGTATGATTAGATTTGCCTTTTGTACGTATGCCTAAAAGGCATGCTCCTCGGAATATGAAGTTGGTCGACATGTAAGAAAGTTGAGGTAGATGAGAGCAAGGGTAGGGAAGCCCATTTCTCTT
The DNA here is from genome assembly GCA_022495995.1 of Adenophora triphylla var. japonica. NCBI lineage: Eukaryota > Viridiplantae > Streptophyta > Magnoliopsida > Asterales > Campanulaceae > Adenophora > Adenophora triphylla. The sequence goes on along the minus strand of JAFEMH010000309.1, from coordinate 452,772 downwards.
TTCTGATGTGACTGAGGAGGCTCTGGTCCTCGTTTAGTGATGCCTAGGTTGGCCTTTGTAGTTGCCTTCATCGGTATACGAGGGGTGCCTCGTCGGCATGTATCAATATTTTGGCCTTATATTATTCGCTCTAATATATATAGGTCGAAATAGTGGGAAATGACGAGTAGGCGTGACAAGCATGCGTAGGGAAACCCACTCCCTATGTCGTATTTGATACTTGTATGAATTATGTTTTGGGCCCAATCCATTGGGACTTGCCCGGTTATCACCAATGTTCGTACCTCGATTTATACAGTTCAGTATGTATACTACTCCTATTTTAAATGGATATGCTAAAATAAAAAAGCAAGAAAATGAAACCCAACCCCATTTCCTTTTTTATTTAACTGGAAATAACTAAACCCCCCCCCCACCCACCTCACACACGCTCACGCATACCATCACTATCACCATCACCATCAAAGATTCACAATCGCCATCACCATCTTCCTCTTCCTGTTTCTCGATCCCCCGTAACTTTTTCAATCCCTCCATATGCCCCACTTCATCGGCTGCCCTTTCCCCTATCTCAGTCTATTTCAGTTGAATTGTGGTGGCTGTTGTATTTGAAAGTTGCAGTGGTGGGGTGGTGGAGACGGCAACAATAACAACAATGGCGGTGGGGGTAGGGGTGGTGATAGTAGGGTTAGCGATGGTGATTAGATAATTTGTTAAACGTGTTAATTGTGTGAGGGTGTTTTATAAATATAATTAACAATATAGTTAAAATGAAAATATCTTTGAATTTAAGGGGTGGTTAATGTAATTTCTAAACAAGGACACTAAGTTTTCAGAGAATTTTACCCATAAGTTCATTTTGGGACAAATTACTTCCTATTATCATCAATGATATAATCAATGATATATTATATAAGTATACAATATTATTCATTATCTTATATACAGTATTATTACAGAATAATATAATATGATAATACAATATAAAAAGGAACTTATGTAACATTATGCAATTTTTTAGAACTTATGAATCATTCTCCCAATTTTTTCATCCATTTTATTACTTCCGTTCAATTTTTGTAACGTCCATCCGAAAATGAGTCGAATTGTCACAAAATATCAACATTAGTGATGAGCCCGGATCTACTGGACCGGGCCCACGCTCGGTCTAGTCCAAGGAACCAGTGACGTGGCAGTTCCTAGACCGCTGGAGGGAAGACCGCGGACAAATAGGCCCTTGTGGTCAAGACCGCGTCCCTCCTCGCATCGTCCCCATCGAGGACCATTGGGACCCTGCTCGCTGGATCCGTGCCCGCATGAGTCATGACCGCATCAACCGTGCTCGCGTCATATATCTTTGACCGCGGGCACAACGTTGACCGCGGGCACATCTTGCTTCCGGTTAATGTCAAGCCTTGCCGAGCAAGTTAGCTTCTGGATCTGACGGGCCACTGCCGGCTCCCCATAACGCATTCAATGCGGCTCGGTCCGGCGCCTACTATTCCATTTAATGCACTAAGCGGCTACACGGCTCATGTCACTCGGCCATGTCCACAGATGAGTCAATGTTCCCTCACGACGGGACCAATTAGGCTGCGGACACGTGTAGGCTGGTCAAATACCAAAGTGCCCCCTAGGGATGATCTCATGGCTTACATCAACAAGCACCATGGCATTGCCTATAAATAGAAGGCCTTTACCCCCTTGGGCAAGGTAAGTTCCATAGACAATTGAGTAAGCTCTATTACTCTCTAAACCTAAACACACACACACTCCAAAGGTATTCAAAGCCTTATTACTCAGTATTCTTACTCTCACACCCGAGGGCCTGAGTTGGAGTAACATCCAACTTTGACCTTAACGGTGCTTGTTTGTGTTGTGATCTAGGTACATCAAACCACCAAATATATCCTAGCCAGATATCCTGAACTGCTCCTGACCCCAAAAGTTGTGGCGTCATCAGTGGTTCCATTGCCGGGAATTGAACCCGGGTCTCATAGATGAAAGCCATGTATCCTAACCACTGGACGACAATGGGTCATCGTTGATTTTATGGAGGATCACGTCCTCGCTGATGCCTTGCATATCTTCCACCCTCCAAGCGAACACATCGCAATTTGCTCTGAGGAACTCAATGAGTATCCTTCTCTCCTCGCAGTGAATTTCTAGCTGACCTTAGCTTGTTTGCTCAGGGAAGTGGGGATTGATTACCACCTCCTCGAGCTCGTCGTTAGGTTGAAGGTCGCTGATTTCACGATTGTGCAAGGAGTCAATGACAATAGTTGGGGGGTTGACCTGAGCTTCGGTCAGTGTTGCCATAGAATATATGATATCACGGTCAATTTCCCCCTCTATTCCTCGATCAATATAACCTCCCTCAACGAGGGCGGCCAAGCTGCTTCGATTTTCTGCTCATTTTGAGCTCCACCTTCGTGGAATGGAAAGAAAGCATGCCAATCGGTACGGGTGGCGGCGGGAGTGCAAGAGTTTTCCCCTTTTTTGACTTGTCCTCGCCTTTTCCCTCTATCACTTTGTCCTCGCCCTGTATTGGCGGGCAGGATGCCTGGCCTTTCTGTTCTTTCCTTTTTTCCTCCAATGCTCGGAGGAATCTCCCGGGCTGATTCTTGATGGTAGCAACCCCGCCCGGGGTGTTAAATTTCACCCTTTGGTGGGGGACGGACGCAACTATTCCCAATTCGGCTGAGCGATTCTGCGAGAATGGCATTGCTACTTGGGAAGGAAGATCGACCACCATGAAAGTTATCTTGGCCGTCTTACTGCATGGGTTTTCCCCAATAGTTACGTCAAACACAATCGTCCCTTTACCCTTACAGGCGTGGTTAGTGAAGCCTTCGAGCATGCCCGCATATGGAGTAAGATGTGCTTCGAGTCATTCTCATTCCCACCAAAGTAGGGTAGTAGAGTATGTCGCGGGCGGCTCCGGTATCTATCAACACTCGGGCTATGTTTGCCGGTTGATTCTCATTACGAGGGTAAGAGGTGAGTGGAATGGAAATGGGTGGAGGCAAGTTCACTCCTTTTGAACCCAATTTCTTGCTCTTCCTCCGGAGCCATGACGGGGATGGAGAAAACCTTCTCTAATGTCCGAATTTGGAGGGACAGCTGCTTATTAGAGGGAGATTCCTCCCCAATAAAGTTAATGTCATAGTCCCCCAAATCGTCATCATAATTGTCTCTTTCATTTCTCTCTGGTCCCCGCGTGTGTCGTGCCCGCTGCTGATCATTGTTATTGGGGGCGTATTGTTTCCCTTAACCCACTTGGGTTAGCTCCCAGTTATTGATTTTCTGGCTGGATTACTCGCTTGGTGGAAACGATCCTCGATTCCGTGCAGTGGTCGTTGTGATACTCACAGAACTTAAGTCTACTCCTCTCATTTGGCTTTCGAAGCATGGGGGAGGAGCGGGGAAAAGTACGAGGCTCTCATGATCACCACCCTTGGGTCGGTGAGCTCACGTGTAAGCTGTTTCGGCCATAGCCTTTTGAGCTTTTCCGATCCCCGGCCTCTGTTTTTGCCACGATTATTGGTGTGAGCGAGGCTGCAGGGTGGTCTCCTGGACTTGGCTTATCCTTTCTTTTGCGAGAAGATCGGGAGCGGGCACACTAGGCTCTTCGGCGGAGGCAATGGCCGAGGCCCTTTCATACATTTCCTCCATCGATTTAGGTTTGCTTTGGAGGCAAAATTCATTTTGAGGAAGGAGGAGCCGAGGCCGCCCTCAAAACATAGTCGATATCTCCTTCGTCCATGTCCACAATCTCCTCGCTCACCTTCCCGAACCGGGATATATAATCTTTTGTAGGCTCGTTTGGTGCACCTTGACACTGCACAAGATCTGTCTTTGGTCTAGCGGGCACACCTGCTCCGGCAAAGGCATTGAGGAAGAGGACTACGAACTGGCTGAATATTTGGATACATCGGGGCTTGAGGGCTAGCATCCAAGATAGGGCCTTGCCGTGAAGGTCGCACAAGCTTTGCACATCACCGACTCGTCCGCGGAGAATAAAGCCATCTCGGCCCTCAAATCTTCCCATATGACTCTTGGCATTTTTGGATCCGTCATAGGTGTCCATCTCGGGGGTTTGCCCTTTGGATTGGTGCCGCGCAATTTTATCGGCCGAAGGCGTCCATGGTGCGGCCACACTTCGGCGACCTTCGATGGGTCTCCCACATCTTGCATAAATTCCACAAACTCGGGGTTCGATCATCAACCTTACGCTTCTTAGCTCGTGGAGTCACGGCCTTCTCCTTGGCCGGAGCCAAGGGTCCGGCTTTGGACCTCGCACGGTGGTTTGACCGTGCCTCTTCCCAATCTCCTCGCTATCCTCTACATGTACCACGCTCCGCTTGGCCATTTGTCCGCGTTCAAGGGTGGTTCAACCCGGTTTGCCCCCGCAGCTTGACTAGCAAGCGAGTTCGCGGGAGCTCGTTGGGAGAATCTTTGTGACCCTTGAGGGAACCGTAGCCCCCCATTGGCCTCTATTTCAAACATTTCCATCTCCGCGTCGTTGATGGCCATGGCCTCCGCGACCAGTTTGGACTTGGAGGCCAGGATTTCCTTCCTTCTCAGGATTTGCTCTAGGGAAAGTGGGGTGGTCAGAGTGGTGTTTTTTATGTGAGCTTGGGGAGTTTTTGGGCTATTGTTTAGTAGGGCCTGTGCTTTTTCAGCACGTATTTGGTCTGTGAGTTGGTGTATGGCCCTTTGACCAGGAGAGAGGGTGTTTGGTGGCTGGGAACGTGCCCCCATTCTATTGAAAACTGAGTTTGGAGCCTTGCCTTTATTAATGACGGAGGGTGAGGCTTGATCATCCTTCTCTAGGGTCAAGTGACCAGCATTTTCCAATATTCTAGCCATATTCTGGAAAGAAGATGATGGAAAAAAGAAGAGCCTTTCGGCACTGAATTTGTTTAGGACACGTGAGGTGCCTTGAAAACAAAAGATTTTTAACGAGAAAACGAAAGCAATTCGTTTCCCGGCAATGGAACCACTGATGACGCCACAGCTTTTGGGGTCAGGAGCGGTTCAGGATATCTGGCTAGGATATATTTGGTGGTTTGATGTACCTAGATCACAACACAAACAAGCACCGTTAAGGTCAAAGTTGGATGTTACTCCAACTCAGTACTGCGGCCTTGCAAAAACCCTCATCAAAAATATCACTTACTATGAGCTGAACCAAGTCATGAGAGAAGATAATGTGGAAGCTGACCTCCTCTCAAGAATAACCGAGCAAGAAATTGGTGAGTTGGAGGCAGATTGCCAGATTGAATTCACGGAGAGACCTGCTATAGATCGAATTCAGATAAACAATATTGAGGATCAAGTAAGGGACTGGGTAGATGAAATGAAGGATTACATCGAGAAGCAAACCCTCCCCGAGGACCCAGTAAAGGCTAGAGCCATCAGAGCGGTGTCCGCGAAATACCTCGTCCTCGATGGGGTGCTTTTTCGGCGATCATTCACCAAGCCTTTGCTAAGATGTGTTAAAACTCACATGGTCACCAACTTACTCTATGAGGTCCATGAAGGAGTTTGTGGCGGACATCCAGGTGCTCGCACCCTCTCAGACAAGATCAAATTCCAAGGATTCTTTTGGCCCACAATGAGAAGGGATGCGCAGGAGTATGTTAGAAAATGTGATAAGTGCCGAGAGATTTGCGGACATCCCTAGACTACCATCAACGAAGCGAGACTTTGGTTGTACCATCGTGGCCGTTTGATACGTGGAGGATAGATCTTATTGGACCATTTCCAACTGCTAGAGGAAGCATTAAGTACGCCGTGGTGGCCGTGGATTATTTTACCAAGTGGACGGAAGCAAAGGGCTTAGCCACTATTTCCGAGGATAACACTATCAGTTTTGTCCACGACCACATCTATTGTCGATTTGGGGTTCCCCGAGCAATAATTTCAGATAATGGCACCCAATTCTCCGCAAAATTCACTGCTGAATGTGTGAGAATGAAGGTGCAACACCGTAAGTCCGCAGTTGCCTATCCTCAGGGAAATGGCCAAGCTGAGGCCGCGAACAAGCTAGTTCTGACCGCCCTAAAGAAAAACTTGGAGGGACGAGGAGGACGTTGGTTGGACGAGCTCCAGATCGCATTATGGGTTGTCCGCACCACAATAAGAAATTCAACAGGAGAAACTCCCTTCTCGCTCACATATGGGTCAGAGGCAATGGCTCCAGTAGAGGTAGCCCTACCTTCGTACAGAGTCACCTACTTCGAGGAGTCTCAAAATGAGACAAACAGAAGGTGTGACCTGGACGATCTCGAGGAAAAGAGAATACGGGCAAATGAAAAAATGGTGAACTACAAGCAGAAAGCGAAGAAGCACCATGACAAGAGAGTAAATAAGAGGAGTTTTTCAGTCGGAGACTGGGTACTCAGAAGCGTAGAGGTCCAAGGGGCCCAACCTGGTTTCAACAAGCTGTCCCCGAAATGGGAAGGTCCATATGAGGTCACAAGGATAGTCAAAGAGGGCACCTACATATTGCGACCAAAAGAGGGAGAAGAGCTTAAGCATACATGGAACAGCGATCACCTTAGAAAGTACTTCTTTTGAGATCTTTGTAATTTTTTAAGGGAGTATAGACCTCTATATATAGATAAGTGAGAAGTTATCATCATATTTTGATGCAAAAATCAATTCCCACCAGCCTCAAAAGCTAGGGTGGATGCCCGCAGGCGGATGCCAGTGGGTTCAAGAGCCAACATATGAGCTCCTACTTGCGATGCGCAAAGATCTAAGGATCCGCATGCCTATATATGTACAAAGATCTATTACGATCCGTACTATGATTGCGGGGAGGATACTCTCTCTGCCCGCGTGACACCACCAAAAATAAGTGGATATAGATGAACGTAGGTACAAAGGCCATAATGCCCGTGCCTCACGGATTTTAGTGGGGACAATGACACGAAGTCCGGACCCACTAATTGCGCGAAGGACCTCGTTAGGGCCGTTACTCGCATGCTGTATGTGACAAAGGCCTACATATAAGCCCGTTCACCAGATCGCCACGAGACCCTTACGAAAAACCCTAGGGAGTTTTGAATAAAGGGTCAAATAAGTGAGAACCTCCAATAAGGGGATACGGATGCCGGGGTTAAAGGGCCTCTATGCTAAAATATGCTCCTACCTTTACATTGCGCGGACAATAGCCTCACGGCCACCTTCGGCATGCCCTATGAAAGTATGATTGCCTTGGCTACTTTTGACTTACACCACAGCTCGCAAGGCTGGGAATAAGTGTAAATGGATGAGAGTGATCAAAATAGTTTAACAAAGCCAAACAGACAAACGAGGTTAAGGCCTCAAAGTTTGCCACAAGGCTAAACAAACGCGATCATAGAAGAATAAGGCTGACTCTCACGAAAAACCTAAGGGCTTTGAATAAAGAGTTAGGAAAACTCAAAGGATGCGGGCAAAAGGGCCTACTAAGCCGCTTTGCCCACGAAGGAGAGTATAAAGTTAATTGCAAGTCAAAAATCTTTGGAAAAAGTAATAGGCAAGAATGCAAGTACTGAGGTACTCGAAAATTGCCAAACTACTCAAAATAGCCTACGAGACAAGCAATTAAGATAAATAATAAAGGAGCCAAGTGGAGAAAAATTCTTCTATTAATGTTGAGGAAATATTTACAAAGTCCTAAACTATTACAAAAAGAAAAAGCAAAACCCCTATACTAGTGGAGCATTCTCCTTGGGCTCATCAGTGGCCGCACCACTGTGCCCGCTTACGGCTCCTCGGTGGCCGCACCACCCGTGCCCGCTTCGAGGCCTGAGTTGGGGAAGGCAAGTGGTCCCGAGGCACCTCGGTAATAGGAGCGGTTTGTTGCTCGGCGGAGAGGCTGGCGGGAGCTGCCGGCCAGGAAACAGATCTCCTATGGTGGCCCCTCTGGAAGAACACTGAGCCGGGGCATCCCCCAATGATAAAGGGTTCTCCCGAATCGCGGCTCATCGGTGGGCGTCGGGCCAGGCGATCACTTACGCCACGGGAGGCGAGAGGCCGCGGCGGAGAGATCCGGACCCTTGACCTCGTCCTCGGACGAGAGGAACTAGCGCATGCCGGAGCACGCACTCCGCGTCGGTAGCAACCGGTGAGCCGATCACGGCCAAGCTGGCACACGGAGAACATACCGTGGCCGCGAAGTTCCGGATGTGTCCGGACAGGCCTCATCTTGGGCCGGGCACTCCGCGTTGAACTCCTCGGAGTTCTTATACTCCCTCGATGGCCTCCTTGCGAGCTTCGGCGGCATCCTCTCCTTCTCCAAGCCAAACTGCGTCAGAGGCAGCAACTTCTCGGAGAGATCATCCGCCTTGGCCTCCAGGATCTCGACTTGCTTTTGAGTGGCATCCAGCTTGACCATGAGCTCGGCATTTCTTCGCTCCAGCTGGAGTTTGTGGCCCTTAAGCTCATCCCGCTGACCCTTTGCCTTTTCAAGGCTCTTCTCGGCTTCGGTCACCCGCTCACGGAAGCCCTTGGATCGGACTCCTTGGTGGCGAACTCTTTCTCCTTGGCATCCAGGAGGGAGCTCGAGTCCCCACCTTCTCTGGGCCGGCTCCGGCTCGCGGAGTTTACCCGCCATGTCCTTGGTGTTATTGGCAAGCTCAACGGACAGGCTATCACAGGTCTCCCGGAGCCGCATAGCCTTATTGCCCACCTGCGAGGAGGATGGTTAGAGCAAGGAAGGCTAAAAGTGACAAAGGGACAGACAGAAAGAGTCAAACCTCAGTGAGGGCAATCCCAATGTCTCCCATCAAGGCTGACGGGTTCTCCTTCTCCGCCACGGCATGATAGAAGTGGGGGCGAAGAGCCTATTGATAAGCCCGATCCCAACGGCGAGTTGTGGGAAGAGCGGGCATACTGAGTCCACCCCTTCAATGGCGGGCACGGTTCCCACTGTTTCCTCTTCTCCCGGGTCTCCTCGCGGGTGGCCGGGGAGGAGATCGGGTAGGCTACCGAGCATATTGTCCCGCGGTGGAGGGAGCGGAGTGGTAGAAGCGGTGGCGACGGCGGGGGCTACGAGAAGAAGTCTCCACCACTTTCGGGTCTTGGAAGACCTCTCCCATGCGTAAGATCCGCCTCTCAGTCCTTTTCTTGGGTGCTCCTGGTTATGCCGGAGGCAATAGTACGGCCAGGGAGATGATGCCCGGAGAGCATTGGGTGGAGGAGGACCCCGGGGAGGTGGAGGCGGATTCCCGGTGGTTAGAATAGTTACGGGAGCGAGATAGAGGCTCCCAGTCCTCTGCTCGCTACAGGCACGCGATCTTATCTTTTGTGGGGACCCCTCCCATCTCATTACGCCTCTTACAGGCGGCTTCCTTGTTGGCCCTGCGGTTCTTGGCCTTCGGTGAGCGGCACTTAGAGGGCCATCGAAGTTATACTCTTAGGATCTACTGGAGGGAAAGAAAAATGGTTAGCAGAGCAGTTCAAAAAATCAAGGGCAAAGTAAATTGGCAACAGTTTTTATAAAGGAATCAGAGACCGATTATTTCGGGAGGATCGCACTCAGCGCCCAGCATACAGGTCTTACAATCGGCCTCGAACTGGTAATGTTCGTGCACCCGCCAATCAGGGTCGCGGGGCAAAGGCTCTATTTCTACTCTGGGGGCATGTGGGGCGCCCTCCCTGCGAGGAGCCACCCCCGAGTAGATCAATAGGGGCTCATCTTCCACGATGGCGCCCACGTCATATACGGGCTCCTCCCCGCTATCCAAATAAAGGGCCAGATGCCTCTCTATGGCAGTGCGCATAGCATCGGCTGAGGACGGGTCCGGATAACTGCCAGCGGCCACCTTCATCGGGACGGGGTTTGAAGGTTTGGAAAAGGGCCATCCAAATCTTGACTCGATAACCAAAATATCCTTCTGATTCCATTGGTCAAATTTGTTTGAGGGAGGAGAGAAAGTCCTGGTAGAGTAGTTCCTAGCCTTCAAGCTCAGGATACCGCGGCTAATCTGGTTCTGATAGTAAGCATAGAGCCCAGCAAGGGTAGGCTCATAACCCAGGAATCTGCATACAGCTATGAAGGAGACAATGGCCCGGATGGCATTGGGAGTCGGAGTGCGTAGGCGGGCGGGCATTGAACTCAGGGAAGAAGTAAAAGAAAGGGTCCAGGGGCAGCCTCAACCCATTCTCAAACTGGGCCCCATAAAAAACGCAGGCTCGGTTGTCCCCGCGGACATCTGCTATGGTCTCTGGCCGCAGCTTGTCCTTGTCCTTCAAATGAACATGCCCAAGGGTGCGGACACGGTAAGCGTTGCGGTCCACATTATAAACCTCATAAATCTCCTCCTCCCAGTCAATGGTGGCCACCTCCTTGGCTTTCTTGCTACGGCCACGACCAGGATTCACACCCCTAGCTGGCCTCTTGCCTTTGTTCCGGGCAGGGGCCACAACCTCCTCCTCCTCCTCGGAGTCAGAGCTCTCGAAGGCATCCACAATGTTGGTGGTCTCAGCGGCCTTCTTAGAGGTCCCCGCGGCCCTCCTATCCCCCTCCTCGCGGTCATCCTCTTCGGTCTCCGAGCTCGAGTAGCCAAAGAGACCGGTGGGATCACCACGGGCAGGGGCCACTTCCGAATCAACCTCACCGGCTCCAGTCACCTCGAAACTGAGGGGGTCAAGTTCCTCACTGCTGCTCAGCTCAATTGTCCCCGCCCTAGGGGCCGCGGGCACAACGGGGGGAAAGATGGTACTCAGGGGCAGAACATCTAAAGGGTCACTCAGGGTCCCCGCGCTCGGTGCCCGCGAATTGTTTGATTGATCAGAGTCCATTAGTTCACACTTTTCCCAGTCACAAACTACTTCGGGGACGCGAATCGCTCTCCTCACTAATTCAACGGCGTTCAGAGCCGAGCCTCTCTCGCGGGGAAACCTGCACAAAACCCCCATTACAAAATTTCTCAGCCTACTGGTATCCCCCAACACCAAAACATCACCGTTCCTTTTTACCCTTTTATCCTTGGCCTCCCACAACCGGGGTGGGACAAAAGGCCCCCATTGGGATTTTTCACAGAAGTATTGGAAGCACTCAAGGGATAATCTAAGCCACCCATGGCCTACCTTCCTAAATATCCCCCCTGTCCGTTTACAAACGGCAAACAGATCTGGAGTGCTCCCATCTCCTAGCTCTATGGGACGGCGGGGTCCAAACTCTCGAATGGTCATTATTCAGAAACCAGAAAAAAGAAAAATAGAGGGAGATGAAGAAGAAAAAACACCCAACAATTACTTACGAGAGAAAGATTGAGAGATGGATTCGGAAAACAGTAGCACGGAGTTCGCAGCAAGAAATTTCTCTCTCAAGGGCTCTGTGAAGGTTTGGAAACGGTAAAAAGGGTTTGAGGTTTAAGGGTTTGGTATTTATAAGGCCTACCTATACGGGTTAACCCGTTAACCCGTATTAATTAGCCCACAAATCCAACCTCGGACCCTGAACCGTCTCCAACGTTTGAAAATTCGAAAAATTAAATACCCTTTGCATTTATTGCCCCCCTTGGATGAGCGACACGTACCCCTGTACGTACCACTAACCCGTCTTTTCATCTGCCAAGGGGCCCACCTGTTAACCGGGAGGCACGCCATGCAAGGGACCACGTGTCACTCACTGGTGCCTCCCGAACGTTCCCATTGGCCCATGGGGCCAAACAACAAACAACAAAAAGCGCTAACACTGGTGCTCGCTCGAGGAACAATTGGAGCAAACCGAGCTTCTAGTAGCTCCTCACTCAGACCATAAATAATCACACTTGGAGCTAGGGGCCATTGATGAGCCCGGATCTACTGGACCGGGCCCACGCTCGGTCTAGTCCAAGGAACCAGTGACGTGGCAGTTCCTAGACCGCTGGAGGGAAGACCGCGGACAAATAGGCCCTTGTGGTCAAGACCGCGTCCCTCCTCGCATCGTCCCCATCGAGGACCATTGGGACCCTGCCACATTTGGATCCGTGCCCGCATGAGTCATGACCGCATCAACCGTGCTCGCGTCATATATCTTTGACCGCGGGCACAACGTTGACCGCGGGCACATGCTGCTTCCCGGTTAATGTCAAGCCTTACTGAGCAAGTTAGCTTACTGGCTCTGACAGGCCACTTGCCGGCTCCCCCATAACGCATTCAATGCGGCTCAGTCCGGCGCCTACTATTCCATTTAATGCACTAAGCCGGCTACACGGCTCATGTCACTTTCAGCCATGTCCCCTGGACAGTCAATGTTCCCTCCCTGACAGGACCAATTAGCTGCGGACACGTGTAGCTGGTCAAATACCAAAGTGCCCCCTAGGGATGATCTCATGGCTTACATCAACAAGCACCATGGCATTGCCTATAAATAGAAGACCTTTACCCCCTTGGGCAAGGTAAGTTCCATAGACAATTGAGTAAGCTCTATTAATCTCTAAACCTAAACACACACACACTCCAAAGGTATTCAAAGCCTTATTACTCAGTATTCTTACTCTCACACCCGAGGGCCTGAGTTGGAGTAACATCCAACTTTGACCTTAACGGTGCTTGTTTGTGTTGTGATCTAGGTACATCAAACCACCAAATATATCCTAGCCAGATATCCTGAACCGCTCCTGACCCCAAAAGCTGTGGCGTCATCAATTAGAATTTACATTACCGAATTTGCAACATTGATAGTCACATTACCAAAACTTAAAAGACACAAATGTGCCATGAGAATTGTTATATAGACCCGTAAAATTGTTGAGTAAACCCGTAACATTAAACCCACCCCCCAAAAAAATTAAAATAAACCCCTCTCTTTCCCTTTATACCCCTTTTCCTTATCCCCACCCACCCACCCACACCCATTAACCCCAAGCATTTACTCTCTCACTCATCCTCACCCACCCAAATCAGATTTTTAGAGAGAGAAAGAGAGAAAATCAGAAATTTTTAGAGAGAGAAAGAGAGAAAATCAGAAATCAAACTGAGAGAGAAAGTAGAGAAGAAGAAGAATTTTAAGTCAATTTCAACTTCATTCAAGATGTCAAGCATTGGAAAATAAGGTAATTATCCTCTCTTTCGTTTGAAAATTACTTCAATTACTTCCTAGGCTTTAATTTTGCTTCAATTTGAGAATTATTAGGTTCAATTGCATTAAAAAAATCTGGGTTTCCCAGGTTCGGCCGGTACCGATCAAATTTTTGGATCTGTTCGGCCAGTAGTGGCCGAACTTTGCTTAAAAAATCAGTCACACCCGACCGAACTTTGGTAAAAATCAGCCACACCGGGAAAAAATTCAGCCACACCTGGCCGAACTTTTTGAGTATTTTTAGTAGAGGCGTCAAGTTGGGACGGTCCCGTCGGGACGTCCCATCCCGCAATAGATTTGGGACGGGATGGGACGGAGTATTTTAGTCCCGTCCCGTTTTGTCCCGTCCCGTCTCGTCCCGTTCCCGTCGCGGGATAACATAGTGCGATCCCGCCCCATCCCGTTCCCGTCTCGCGATGTTCAAGTGTAAATATATATTTGTAGTATCAGTGTCTGTTTCTTTGGAATAGGTTTCCAGATTGTAGACATAGGCAACAGCATCAAAAAGTTCACGCTGTAGATCTCCTTTTCATTTCCTGAATACTTAATTTTAGTCCTTAATATGTTAAAAAATGAATTACAAATTATAGATCAAAGCAGAGAGTAAATCTCTAAAGCCTTGTTCATTCATCATCTATAAAGCACAGACCGTTCTCATGGCCCTGTCTACTTATAAAAACTTTGTTCCGTCATCACTTTTCTCATTATATTATCCGATATTCGCTCATCATCGAAGCATAAATAGGCCGTGGTCTTGGCCTTAGCCTTAGCCTTGGACGTGGCCTAGGCGCCTAGTCAACGCTTATCCCTCCTAGTCAACGCGTCCCGCATTGTCCCGCGGGATCCCGCGTCCCGCAAATGGGACGGAGTATTTTAGTCCCGTCCCATTTTGTCCCGTCCCGTCTCGTCCCGTTCCCGTCATGGGACAACATAATTTCGTCCCGTCCCATCCCGTATTCCCGAATTGACAGCTCTAATTTTTAGCCACACTCGGACGAATTTTTTGACTATTTTCAGTCACTTATGGCCGAACTTTTTCAATGTGATGTTAAGTGTTTGAATTTGATATAATATGATATGAAATTGTATTGAGTTTGATTTTTTGATATTTTATTTGCAGTTAAGCAGAAGTTCACAAGAAGACGTCCAACTGTTTCCGCTAGGAAGGAAAACGATAAGTCATGTAATCAAGGGCAATCTACGCAAGACCTTGATGCTAAGTTAGTTGGGGATGCATATGTTGATCCTCGAAATTCGGTGTATTATGAACCGAAAGATGAGCAGCATGAAGGCCAAAGATAATCCGTATACAATGAGGATGGGGATAATATGGAAACCTCACCTCAGATGTATGTTCCTGAGGCTCAGAATTATAGTGAACCGGAAGATGAGGATGACATCGAGGGAGGTGAGGGTGAAATCTCTTTTCCCGGTGGCCCGAGGTACAAATATTTACTCACTTCCTATGAAACACATGTTGCAAAATACATTTGGGAGGGTAAAGATGATCGTACATTAAATTGTATTAATCATATCGGAAAGTTGAAAAAATGGAAGTTGTATATTAATAATATGTCTGAGCCGGTTCAAAATATTATTGGTAATTCTGGACTCTTGTGCTTACTGAGTGGAGCGTTAACCGTATGACAACGTGGATAAGACATTGGTTAACGCTTTTGTTGAGCGATGGCACCCGGAAACTAATAGTTTACATATGCCATTTGGGGAGATGACCATCACTCTAGAGGATGTGTCTTGTCTTACGGGGCTTCCGATCGTAGGTCTACCCTTGTTTGAGAGTCCCGGTTATTCTAGTCACCCACCTCTTAATAAAGTCGTTGAGGTTTTGGGAGTCTCAAAAAGAGTGGCTTAGATGGAATTCCTGCCAAGGGGCATTGGTGAATTTAGAATGGCTGAGAACGAAGTTCCACTACAAGAAAGTTGGTTATTTACGGCATCCATTCACGGCGGGTAATGCTTGCCCGCCGTATATATTAGTTATATACGGTGGGTAATGCGCATCCGCCGTATATAATTAATATATAAAGCGGAATACATAACTGACGTATATATTTCTTATATATGGCAGTGTAAGCCGTTGTAAATATGTTGTATACGTATGTTTGACATATACATATATGAGATTCAAGTTATATACGGTGGTATATTAGTATCCGCCGTAAATAGTTAAGTATATTCGGCGGTTGACACGGCGGCGTATAATATCCGCCGTATATAGTAATAAATACCGGGAACCCAAATTTCCAACTCTCAGTTTCGCGCAAAAACCATCTCTCTTCTCTCCTCTAGGGCAATCCAACAATCCCCTTCCTAGCTCTAGCTCCGTTCTCTCTCTCTCTCTCTCTCTCTCTCCTCTCCCCAAATTGGCGTTCCCTCTCTCTCCGTTCACCGCCACCAACAACGCCCAAAATCGCCTTGCCGGAATTCTTAAAGTTCGATTTCTCCAGTCTTCCTCTCTCTCTAATCGCCTCAGCGACGTGTTTTCTTAGATCAAAAACGAATCAGCAGGTATACATTTCTTTCCCCCTTTTCTGATTTACTTTTAATTTTTTTATTTGCTGTTGCTGTTGGTGTTGTTTCTGTGTGTTGCTGTTACTGTTGTTGCTGTGTTGTTGCTGTTACTGTTGTTGTTGTTCTCAACTGAATCTGTAGTTTGTGTGCTGAAATTTTAAGAATAATCAAAAGGGTTTTGTTGGGATTTTTTGAATGATGATAAATGTACAGGGAATTGGGGTTTTGAACTTGATTTTCATCTTTGCCATAGTTGGGGTTTTGAGCTTGATTTACTTTTAATTTTTTCTGTTGCTGTTGCTGTTGGTGTTGTTGTTGTGTTGTTGCTGTGTTGTTGCTGTTACTGTTGTTGCTGTTCTCAACTGAATTTGTAGTTTGTGTGCTAAAATTTTAAGAATAATCAAAAGGGTTTTGTTGGGATTTTGTGAATGATGATAAATGTACAGGTAATTGGGGTTTTGAGCTTGATTTTCATCTTTTCCATAGTTGGGGAAGCTCAGATAAATCAGTTTTTGATAAATTGTGGGACTAATTCCAGTTTAACTGTGGATGGTCGGAGATGGGTTGGTGACTTAGATTCCGGCAGAAACTAGGTGGGTACTCGGAGATCGGTTTACTAGGTATTTTCTTTTATAGTTCATATTCTGGATTGGGTTCATCCTTGTAGTGATCATATAGCTAGTCATTGGATTTGAAATCATCCCTTAATGCTACTACATGAATCATTTATATCACGTTACATATTATTAGCTTCTCAATTAGGGGGCTTGTGAGAGAGAACGAATGAATGTTGTCATGGGGTTATACTATATCATGGGCCCATGCTCGACTAATAGGCTAGGCTCCAACAATGTATATTATCTATATCGAGCCAAAAGTTGTACATATTTAGACTATGTTTGTTTATGAGTTTATTTTTATTCTAAAATTTGTGTCTCTCGGTCTTATATATAGGTTGTATTTTAACATTAAAAATATCAAGTCATATATGGAAAAAAGTTGGATTGATTTGGGTAATCGGATTTCAAATGAGTATATGTCTGGGGTTGACAACTTTCTCGATTTTGCATTCTGAAAAAAGTCTGTTGGTGTTAAAAAATATATTCTGTTGGGTTTTATGGGTCCATGCGCAGCGGAATTAAGCATCTAATAACACAAAACCCAAGAGCCCTAAGATCCGTTCTATACGATTAAATTGAATTCCTATGAGATAGAATTTACCAACCTTAAATGCTTTCCGTTCTTGAGCTATCGAACAATTATTAATGTGATTTCAAATCACGAATTTCGATCTTCAAGACTTGAATCTTCAGATTGCCAGATTGCTTTGGACAATTTGAACTCTAGGCCTTGATCGTCGTACGAGCGAAGACCCTCTAGTAGTATCCACACGTTAGAATGAACCAAGAACGGTTCTTGAGAATTGCTAGATTCTTAAACCTATGGAAGAAATATTGAAAAACCTTTTGTTGTAATTTTTCTTGAGAAAATTCGGCTAGGCATTGGCTGCTCACAGACTCATATTTATACTACTATAGTATTAATATAAGTGGCCTAATCGTATTAGGAAACTAAGCTGTAAACGCCTCTTGGCACGAAGTGTCGCACGACCAGACAAGTCCTATGGACATGATCTGTCGCACGACCCAGAACGCCATATGGCAAGGTTAGTCGCACGACCAAGCAAAGCCATATGCAGGAACTCTCAATCATTCTTCTTTTGGTTTAACCAATTCATTCTAGTTGTGTGTGACCCAATAGGATTATATTATGTTAGCAATGAGCTCGATCATATCGACCCTCATAAGACATAAGCGGACTCTAGCAAATCATTATGTCTACCCAATTAATATAACGTAAGAGTTCACGTTTCCAATGGTACACTTCCATTTCTCCCTTTGTCTCACGATGTTATATTGAACACAAGTCATGGTCCACGTCAACTTGTATTTGTTCAATGCTTTCTCGATCTTGAGTATAATGATAGTCCAATCACATTGGGGTATGGCCATACACTTTCATCATTATCACTCATCGAGGGGTCCAAGCAAAACATCTCTCTTTCGAGGGACAAATTCCATCTTGACTTATCATCCTTCCCATCATGATTCCGATCATGCCAAAGATAGCCTTTATAAATATCGTGTTAAGATATCGTTTGACTAAAATCAAACATGACTTTCATCATATGTAAGGTCATGATAATCTCAGGTCTAGGGATTAAATGAAGTGACCATATGCGATTTAATTATGACATTTGACCATGACATAAATCTCATACGGGTCAAGTCCAGTCACTTGTTCTCTAACAAGTACCCATAAATTTAATGTGCATCTCTATGCATATAATCATCATATGATTATCCATTAACATTTATACTAATTATTCACTTAATAATTAGGGACGGAGATTATTACAATAAATATGCAAAATATATAATAATCAAATAATAAACATTCTCTCTAATCAAGGATAAAGATGATACATAAATGTTTAGGTTAATCATAACTAAAGCCTAGGGCATTACACCAACAGTCTCCCACTTGCACTAGGCTCTATCTATGTATCGAATACTCATGGACCTAACATGACCATCATGCTTCTGCCTGTGCGAGGGTCTTTGTAAGTGAATCCCTAATGTCATCATCGGTTGATACTTTGCATATCTCAACGTCTTCTCATTCTTTATGAATTCCTCGAAAAACGTCTAAGTATGTGTTTGGATCGCTGTTGTGACCTTGATTTCTTTGTTTGCACAAATGGCACCATATTTATCACAACAAAGTTCCATCGATTAGTGATACTTGGAACACTTCCAAAACACTAAATGATCTTTTGATCCAAACTGCCTCTTTTAGCTACATCATATGTTGCTAGAACTTGGCCTTAGTAGTAGAATCGGCTACAATTTTCTGCTTGAAATTCTTCCAATCAAAAATTGCACCTTTAATAAGCATAAACACAAATTCTAATTGCGATTTTAAATTGACTTTGTCAGTTTGGAAGCTAGCATCTATGTAACCCTTACAATAAGATTATCTTCCAACCTTTCAAATACCAAGAACGTATCCTTAGTTCTTCTTAAGTACTTAAGGATCATCTTGACTGCCATCCAATGGTTCTCAACAGGATCAGATTGGTATCGACTCGTCATGCTTAGAGCATACGAGACGTCGGGTCTAGTACAAATCATGGCATACATGACAGATCCAAATGTCGGAGCATATAGAACTTCATTCATTCCCTTTTGCTCATCAGTTGTCATAAGACAATGAGTATTGCTAAGAGAAACACCATGACCCATTGACAAGTTACTTTTCTTAGACTCTTCTAAGAACCTTGTCAGTGTGAGTATTTTGACTCAAACCAATTTATCCTTTTAGGATCTATTTCTATAGATCTTGATGCAAAGGATGTAAGTGGCTTCACCCATATCTTTCATTGAGAAACCTTTCCTTGACCAAGACTTGACAGTCTTAAGTGTCGAAACTTTGTTTTTCCAATGAGTAAGATATCATTGTAATAAAACAATAGAAATAATACTACGCTCCTACTGAATTTCATGTATACACAAGATTTATCTTCGTACTTGATGAAGTCAAACTCTTTGACCGATTCATCAAAATGAAGATTCCAATTCCTTGAAGTTTGCTTCAACCCATCTCATGGATCTTTGCTACATGCATACTTTATTAGAATTTCTCGAATCGACAAAACTTCGGGTTGTGTACCATGCACATCCTTAATAATCTTTCCATTTAAAGAAAGTCGTTTGACATCCATTTGTCATATCACACAGTCACAATATGTGATAATGGCAATTGAAACTCTAATAGACTTTGGCATTGTAACTGGCGAATTGGTTTCAACATAGTCTATACTATGAATTTGCCCAAATCCCTTTGCTACAATATTTAGTCATGAAAGTATACACCTTCCCATCCATGTCGGTCTTGAAGACCTTCTTGCACCTTATGGTTTTTACACCTTTAGGTGGATCAATCAAGTTCCAAACTTGATCATCAGCCAGGTATTGCAATTCGGACTTCATGGCCTCTTGCCATTTTTCCGAATCAGGAGAGGACATCGCTTCTTGATAGCAAGTAGGATCGTCATTCTCAATGACTTCCACTTCATCATTTTTCGCAACGAGAATTCAATATTTCTTGAGTTCGGATCGTGACCTATCCAATCTACGATGGACTTGTGCGTCTTGAATCGGTTCCACAACTCCTTGTGAATTTGGTTCCGTCTCTACTCTCGGTTCCTTATTATTTTCGGGTTCTTGAATTTTTTCAAGGATTAATTTTACTCTCACTAGATTCTTTATTGAGAAACTATTTCTCAAGAAACAAATCGTATAGAGCAACAAACATTTTATTCTTTTTGCGGTTGTAAGATTAATTTCTGAAAATAACCTTGTCAGATTCGGTGTTAACTTATCAGAGACAAGTCTCTTCTTATAAGCTTTGCAAACCCAAATCTTCAGGAAACACAAACTAAGTTTTCTTCCATGCCACATCTCATGTGGGGCCTTAGGAACCGATTTAGTAAGGACTCAATTCAGTGTAATCACATTATTTCTAATGCATATCCCCAAAAGGAAATAGAAAAGTCAAATTGACACATCATCGAACGAACCATGTCTTACAAGGTTCAATTCCTCCTATCAGACACACCATACGATGTGGTGTTCTGGGTGGAGTCAACTATGAAACGATTTTATAGTTTTGAGATGATTGTCAAACTCTTGGCTCAAATATCCATCACCTCGATCTAATCGAAGTACTTAATAGTTTTGCCAAATTTTTTTGTACTTCATCTTGAAATGTTCGAAACATCTCAAACGATTCACCTTGATAGACATAGTCATATCTAGATAAGTCATCGGTGAATGTGATGAAACACCAAAATCCTCCCCTAGCAATGCTACTTAATAGTCCACATACATCTAATGTGTAATGACCAATAAGTCACTTGCCCTCCCACTACTCTTAGTGTAGGGTGGTTTGGTCAATAATAAGATCCAAATTCCTCAAATGATTCAGAGTCATATGAGTCTAAAAGTCCATGTTAATGAAGTTTAGATATATGTTTCTTATTTATTTGATCAAACCGGCAATGCCATATGAACGCATTGTTCATATTATTTGGTTTAGAATTCCCATTTATATTATAGATATCTCCAATATTATTTTGTTTCACATCATCTAGGATATGAAGGTCATTCAATGACATATGCAATACAATAAGGCATATAATTAAACAAATATAAAACTTCTTATTCTCAATAAGAAAATTATATCCTTCATCATCCATATAAGAAACGAAAATAATACTCCTACCCAAATTCGAAACTCAGTAACATTTGTTCGAAACAAGTACTAGTTCACTAGATAAATTGACTTCATAAGTCCCTATGGCTAACGCAGCAACTCTTGCTTCATTCCCACACACAGGTTTAATTTATCTTCTTCGAGTAGCTTTCTATTCTTTATTCCTTGCACATTTAAACAAATGTGGGATCCAATCCGGTATCATATACCCAAGAACAAAAGTCAAAAGGAAAATATCTATCATATAGATACTTGAAGCAGTAGCAATCATATTGCCCTTCTTCACCTTTTAGGCCTTCCTAATAAGCCTTGCAACTTTGCTTCCAATGACAATCTTATTACCATGTTAGCAAAATGCATCATTTTGAGACACTTTTGGGTTTAGCCTCTTCGGCTTTGGCAACTTTTGCCTCAGATTTAGCAACCTTTGCTTTACATTTTCTACCTTTTCTTTATGAACCCCTTTCTTGTGTTAACCATTAACACATTTGCGGATTGCTCCCTTTTTGCATCTCATGCATTAAGAACCTTCACCACAACATACACCTTTTGCCTAGCTTGCACTTGGAACATTTCCTTTGTGCATTGTGCTTAGAACAAAAGCAGTTACCATGTGCTCAAGGTTCTTCATAAGAATCTTTGAACATGGTGGCAAGTATAAGACAAGCAATATCATTAGAATCATCAACATGTTTCTAATGTTGCTCCTTATCTGCCCTTTGCAACATTTGCAGTAGGTTCAGCAGGAATGGATTCATCAAGAACGTACACATTTGACTAAGAACCATTCTTTAGGCTTCTGATCCAATTAGACTTATCTGTACCGTTCCTTCCGAACTTTGTCCTTCATAAGGACGAATCGCAATTATTTGTGTAATGCTACTTCTACAACAAAATATGCAAATTATAAGAACACACATAAATATCAACACATTTATCATCTAAGAGAAAATCATGTATTTCACAAATACTCCCACTAAATTATACACCTTTCAATGCAAATAAGCATAATATAATTTAATGGGCTAAGATCCAACTTTAATTTAATCTCAAGTACGCTATGGCGCATCGCTCAAGATTAAAATTAATTAGGTAGAAAACATCAATCATATCGTATATGACTCTTAGATCTTTTATGAGATTTATTTAAGACATCATATGTCTAAGCATATTTTAATCTCATCTTATGCCTTGGGTCCAAAACCATTTTGATAACCCAATTAAGTTCATCCACTTTAAACGTATAGGAACCACCATTTCCTCATCTTGCTCGCACAACGAATAGAATCAAAGCACCTTGCTATGGCAAGCCCACCCAAAACTATCCGAGTGGTCTCAAGTGTTTTAATCATGGATTGGCATAAAGAACTTAAAAGTTAAATGAAGGTTCTTTAAAGCAGATTATAAGCATATCAGCAAAGATAATCATAATCGCTCACCAGGTAAGTTCCTAGGAAAATAGGTGAGCCACAAGGACTACTTAAGTACCAAATCTCTCCTTTCGACAGAACTCTCCTAGACATGCACAATTAGAATACCAGCTCTGATTTGCAACATAATCAATACTTTGTATATTGACTTGTTTCTCACAAACAATCAGATAATCATCAAATTTTGTGTAAACTGACTTGTTTCTCATAAACAATCAGAAAATCAAATTTTAATGTTTCAACTAAACATTCAGAAAATTACAATTTAATGTTTCAACCAAACATCTAACAAAACTTCTTAACATTTAAGAACATATAATTCATGCATCGCAACAATTAATTAAAATCACATTTAAATTAATTAAGCATGCATAAATAATGAATTAATATAGCATAGCCCTATAAACTTAATTTCCAGAAATTTATAGCATCCAGATTAAGACAGTAACATATCAGATTATCAACATAATCACAGATTAGCAGAAAAATAGATTCTGCCCAGATTTGGCAAGATATGTCGCGTGACATAGATCTTCATGGACCTGTTCTGTCGCGCGACCTATAGAGCCCTTTAGACTGCCCATGGCCAACTCTGTCGCGTGACAGAGACTAACTCCGTCGCGTGACACAAGATGCCAGTTTGCAGATTTCCAGTTTCAATTAATTCTAATCACAAAGCAATTAAATCATATAAACAGCTTTTAACAAATTTAATTCAATATGAACAGAAAACGATTTTTAAAATTGTTTCACATAAACAATTAAAATTTTATCGCATACAAAATATGCAATAAGCATATAAACAATTTATATCTTAATTCTAGCATGCCAATTCAAACTTAACCATACGAATGGGGCTCTGATACCACTGTTAGGTTTTATGGGTCCATGCGCAGCGGAATTAAGCATCTAATAACACAAAACCCAAGAGCCCTAAGATCCGTTCTATACGATTAAATTGAATTCCTATGAGATAGAATTTACCAACCTTAAATGCTTTCCGTTCTTGAGCTATCGAACAATTATTAATGTGATTTCAAATCACGAATTTCGATCTTCAAGACTTGAATCTTCAGATTGCTTTGGACAATTGGAACTCTAGGCCTTGATCGTCGTACGAGCGAAGACCCTCTAGTAGTATCCACACGTTAGAATGAACCAAGAACGGTTCTTGAGAATTGCTAGATTTTTAAACCTATGGAAGAAATATTGAAAAACATTTTGTTGTAATTTTTCTTGAGAAAATTCGGCTAGGCATTGGCTGCTCACAGACTCATATTCATACTACTATAGTATTAATATAACTGGCCTAATCGTATTAGGAAACTAAGCTGTAAACGCCTCTTGGCACGAAGTGTCGCACGACCAGACAAGTCCTATGGACATGATCTGTCGCACGACCCAGAACGCCATATGGCAAGGTTAGTCGAACGACCAAGAAAAGCCATATGCAGGAACTCTCAATCATTCTTCCTTTGGTTTAACCAATTCATTCTAGTTGTGTGTGACCCAATAGGATTATATTATGTTAGCAATGAGCTCGATCATATCAACCCTCATAAGACATAAGCGGACTCTAGCAAGCCATTATGTCTACCCTATTAATATAACGTAAGAGTTCACGTTTCCAATGGTACACTTCCATTTCTCCCTTTGTCTCACGATGTTATATTGAACACAAGTCATGGTCCACGTCAACTTGTATTTGTTCAATGCTTTCTCGATCTTGAGTATAATGATAGTCCAATCACATTGGGGTATGGCCATACACTTTCATCATTATCACTCATCGAGGGGCCCAAGCAAAACATCTCTCTTTCGATGGACAAATTCCATCTTGACTTATCATCCTTCCCATCATGATTCTGATCATGCCAAAGATAGCCTTTATAAATATCGTGTTAAGATATCGTTTGACTAAAATCAAACATGACTTTCATCATATGTAAGGTCATGATAATCTCAGGTCTAGGGATTAAATGAAGTGAACATATGTGATTTAATTATGACATTTGACCATGACATAAATCTCATACGGGTCAAGTCCAATCACTTGTTCTCTAACAAGTACCCATAAATTTAATGTGCATCTCTATGCATATAATCATCATATGATTATCCATTAACATTTATACTAATTATTCACTTAATAATTAGGGACGGAGATTATTACAATAAATATGCAAAATATATAATAATCAAATAATAAACATTCTCTCTAATCAAGGATAAAGATGATACATAAATGTTTAGGTTAATCATAACTAAAGCCTAGGGCATTACACCAACAGTCTCCCACTTGCACTAGGCTATATCTATGTATCGAATACTCATGGACCTAACATGACCATCATGCTTCTGCCTGTGTGAGGGTCTTTGTAAGTGAATCCCTGATGTCACCATCGGTTGATACTTTGCATATCTCAACGTCTTCTCATTCTTTATGAATTCCTCGAAAAACGTCTAAGTATGTGTTTGGGTCGCTGTTGTGACCTTTATTTCATTGTTTGCACAAATGGCACCATATTTATCACAACAAAGTTCCATCGATTAGTGATACTTGGAACACTTCCAAAACACTAAATGAACTTTTGATCCAAACTACCTCTTTTAGCCACATCATATGTTGCTAGAACTTGGCCTTAGTAGTAGAATCGACTACAATTTTCTGCTTGAAATTCTTCCAATCAAAAATTGCACCTTTAATAAGCATAAACACAAATTCTAATTGCGATTTTAAATTGACTTTGTCAGTTTGGAAGCTAGCATCTATGTAACCCTTACAATAAGATTATCTTACAACCTTTCAAATACCAAGAACGCATCCTTAGTTCTTCTTAAGTACTTAAGGATCATCTTGTCTGCCATCCAATGGTTCTCAACAGGATCAGATTGGTATCGACTCGTCATGCTTAGAGCATACGAGACGTCGGGTCTAGTACAAATCATGGCATACATGACAGATCCAAATGTCGGAGCATATAGAACTTCATTCATTCCCTTTTGCTCATCAGTTGTTATAAGACAATAAGTATTGCTAAGAGAAACACCATGACCCATTGACAAGTTACTTTTCTTAGACTCTTCTAAGAACCTTGTCAATGTGAGTATTTTGACTCAAACCAATTTATCCTTTTAGGATCTATTTCTATAGATCTTGATGCAAAGGATGTAAGTGGCTTCACCCATATCTTTCATTGAGAAACCTTTCCTTGACCAAGACTTGACAGTCTTAAGTGTCGAAACTTTGTTTTTTTCCAATGAGTAAGTTATCATTGTAATAAAACAATAGAAATAATACTACGCTCCCACTGAATTTCATGTATACACAAGATTTATCTTCATACTTGATGAAGTCAAACTCTTTGACCGATTCATCAAAATGAAGATTCCAATTCCTTGAAGTTTGCTTCAACCCATCTCATGGATCTTTGCTACATGCATACTTTATTAGAATTTCTCGGATCGACAAAACTTCGGGTTGTGTACCATGCACATCCTTAATAATTTTTCCATTTAAAGAAAGTCGTTTGACATCCATTTGTCATATCACACAGTCACAATATGTGATAATGGCAATTGAAACTCTAATAGACTTTGCCATTGTAACTGGCGAATTGGTTTCAACATAGTCTATACTATGAATTTGCCCAAATCCCTTTGCTACAATCTTTAGTCATGAAAGTATACACCTTCCCATCCATGTCGGTCTTGAAGACCTTCTTGCACCTTATGGTTTTTACACCTTTAGGTGGATCAATCAATTTCCAAACTTGATCATCAGCCATGTATTGCAATTCGGACTCCATGGCCTCTTGCCATTTTTCCGAATCAGGAGAGGACATCGCTTCTTGATAGCAAGTAGGATCGTCATTCTCAATGACTTCCACTTCATCATTTTTCGCAACGAGAAATCAATATTTCTTGAGTTCGGATCGTGACCTATCCAATCTACGATGGACTTGTGCATCTTGAATCGGTTCCACAACTCCTTGTGAATTTGGTTCCGTCTCTACTCTCGGTTCCATATTATTTTCGGGTTCTTGAATTTTTTCAAGGATTAATTTTACTCCCACTAGATTCTTTATTGAGAAACTATTTCTCAAGAAACAAATCGTATAGAGCAACAAACATTTTGTTCTCTTTGCGGTTGTAAGATTAATTTCCGAAAATAACCTTGTCAGATTCGGTGCTAACTTATCAGAGGCAAGTCTCTTCTTATAAGCTTTGCAAACCCAAATCTTCATGAAAGACAAACTAAGTTTTCTTCCATGCCACATCTCATGTGGGGCCTTAGGAACCGATTTAGTAAGGACTCAATTCAGTGTAACCACATTATTTCTAACGCATATCCACAAAAGGAAATAGAAAAGTCAAATTGACACATCATCGAACGAACCATGTCTTACAAGGTTCAATTCCTCCTATCAGATACATCATACGATGTGGTGTTCTGGGTGGAGTCAACTATGAAACGATTTTACAGTTTTGAGATAATTGTCAAACTCTTGGCTCATATATCCATCACCTCGATCTAATCGAAGTACTTAATAGTTTTGCCAAATTGTTTTGTACTTCATCTTGAAATGTTCGAAACATCTCAAACGATTCACCTTGATAGACATAGTCATATCTAGATAAGTCATCGGTGAATGTGATGAAACACCAAAATCCTCCCCTAGCAATGCTGCTTAATAGTCCACATACATCTAATGTGTAATGACCAATAAGTCACTTGCCCTCCCACTACTCTTAGTGTAGGGTGGTTTGGTCAATAATAAGATCCACATTCCTCAAATGATTCAGAGTCATATGAGTCTAAAAGTCCATGTTAATGAAGTTTAGATATATGTTTCTTATTTATTTGATCAAACCGGCAATGCCATATGAACGCGTTGTTCATATTATTCGGTTTAGAATTCCCATTTATATTATAGATATCTCCAATATTATTTTGTTTCCCATCATCTAGGATATGAAGGCCATTCAATGACTTATGCAATACAATAAGGCATATCATTAAACAAATATAAAACTTCTTATTCTCATTAAGAAAATTATATCCTTCATCATCCATATAAGAAACGAAAATAATACTCCTACCCAAATTCGGAACTCAGTAACATTTGTTTGAAACAAGTACTAGTTCACTAGGTAAATTGACTTCATAAGTCCCTATGGCTAACGCAGCAACTCTTGCTTCATTCCCACACACAGGTTTAATTTATCTTCTTCGAGTAGCTTTCTATTCTTTATTCCTTGCACATTTAAACAAATGTGGGATCCAATCCGGTATCATATACCCAAGAACAAAAGTCGAAAGGAAAATATATATCATATAGATACTTGAAGCAGTAGCAATCATATTGCCCTTCTTCACCTTTTAGGCCTTCCTAATAATCCTTGCAACTTTGCTTCCAATGACAACCTTATTACTATGGTAGCAAAATGCATCATTTTGAGACACTTTTGGGTTTAGCCTCTTCGGCTTTGGCAACTTTTGCCTCAGATTTAGCAACCTTTGCTTTACATTTTCTACCTTTTCTTTATGAACCCCTTTCTTGTGTTAACCATTAACACATTTGCGGATTGCTCCCTTTTTGCATCTCATGCATTAAGAACCTTCACCACAACATACACCTTTTGCCTAGCTTGCACTTGGAACATTTTCTTTGTGCATTGTGCTTAGAACAAAAGCAGTTACCATGTGCTCAAGGTTCTTCATAAGAATCTTTGAACATGGTGGCAAGTATAAGACAAGCAATATCATTAGAATCATCAACATGTTTCTAATGTTGCTCCTTATCTGCCCTTTGCAACATTTGCAGTAGGTTCAGCAGGAATGGATTCATCAAGAACGTACACATTTGCCTAAGAACCATTCTTTAGGCTTCTGATCCAATCAGAATTATCTGTACCGTTCCTTCCGAACTTTGTCCTTCATAAGGACGAATCGCAATTATTTGTGTAATGCTACTTCTACAACAAAATATGCAAATTATAAGAACACACATAAATATCAACACATTTATCATCTAAGAGAAAATCATGTATTTCACAAATACTCCCACTAAATTATACACCTTTCAATGCAAATAAGCATAATATAATTTAATGGGCTAAGATCCAACTTTAATTTAATCTCAAGTACGCTATGGCGCACCGCTCAAGATTAAAATTAATTAGGTAGAAAACATCAATCATATCGTATATGACTCTTAGATCTTTTATGAGATTTATTTAAGACATCATATGTCTAAGCATATTTTAATCTCATATTATGCCTTGGGTTCAAAACCATTTTGATAACCCAATTAAGTTCATCCACTTTAAACGTATAGGAACCACCATTTCCTCATCTTGCTCGCACAACGAATAGAATCAAAGCACCTTGCTATGGCAAGCCCACCCAAAACTATCCGAGTGGTCTCAAGTGTTTTAATTATGGATTGGCATAAAGAACTTAAAAGTTAAATGAAGGTTCTTTAAAGCAGATTATAAGCATATCAGCAAAGATAATCATAATCGCTCACCAGGTAAGTTCCTAGGAAAATAGGTGAGCCACAAGGACTACTTAAGTACCAAATCTCTCCTTTCGGCAGAACTCTCCTAGACATGCACAATTAGAATACCAGCTCTGATTTGCAACATAATCAATACTTTGTATATTGACTTGTTTCTCACAAACAATCAGATAATCATCAAATTTTGCGTAAACTGACTTGTTTCTCATAAACAATCAGAAAATCAAATTTTAATGTTTCAACTAAACATTCAGGAAATTACAAGTTAATGTTTCAACCAAACATCTAACAAAACTTCTTAACATTTAAGAACATATAATTCATGCATCGCAACAATTAATTAAAATCACATTTAAATTAATTAAGCATGCATAAATAATGAATTAATCTAGAATAGCCCTATAAACTTAATTTCCAGAAATTTATAGCATCCAGATTAAGACAATAACATATCAGATTATCAACATAATCACAGATTAGCAGAAAAACAGATTATGCCCAGATTTGGCAAGATATGTCGCGTGACATAGACCTTCATGGACCTGTTCTGTCGCGCGACCTATAGAGCCTTTCAGACTGCCCATGGCCAACTTTGTCGCGTGACAGAGACTAACTCCGTCGCGTGACACAAGATGCCAGTTTGCAGATTTCCAGTTTCAATTAATTCTAATCACAAAGCAATTAAATCATATAAACAGCTTTTAACAGATTTAATTCAATATGAACAGAAAACGATTTTTAAAATTGTTTCACATAAACAATTAAAATTTTATCGCATACAAAACATGCAATAAGCATATAAACAATTTATATCTTAATTCTAGCATGCCAATTCAAACTTAACCATACGAATGGGGCTCTGATACCACTGTTAGGTTTTATGGGTCCATGCGCAGCGGAATTAAGCATCTAATAACACAAAACCCAAGAGCCCTAAGATCCGTTCTATACGATTAAATTGAATTCCTATGAGATAGAATTTACCAACCTTAAATGCTTTCCTTTCTTGAGCTATCGAACAATTATTAATGTGATTTCAAATCACGAATTTCGATCTTCAAGACTTGAATCTTCAGATTGCTTTGGACAATTTGAACTCTAGGCCTTGATCGTCGTATGAGCGAAGACCCTCTAGTAGTATCCACACGTTAGAATAAACCGAGAACGGTTCTTGAGAATTGCTAGATTCTTAAACCTATGGAAGAAATATTGAAAAACCTTTTGTTGTAATTTTTCTTGAGAAAAATCGGCAAGGCATTGGCTGCTCACAGACTCATATTTATACTACTATAGTATTAATATAAGTGGCCTAATCGTATTAGGAAACTAAGATGTAAACGCCTCTTGGCACGAAGTGTCGCACGACTAGACAAGTCCTATGGACATGATCTGTCGCACGACCCAGAACGCCATATGGCAAGGTTAGTCGCACGACCAAGCAAAGCCATATGCAGGAACTCTCAATCATTCTTCCTTTGGTTTAACCAATTCATTCTAGTTGT
The DNA here is from genome assembly GCA_022495995.1 of Adenophora triphylla var. japonica. Classification (NCBI taxonomy): domain Eukaryota; kingdom Viridiplantae; phylum Streptophyta; class Magnoliopsida; order Asterales; family Campanulaceae; genus Adenophora; species Adenophora triphylla. The sequence goes on along the minus strand of JAFEMH010000309.1, from coordinate 422,381 downwards.
GTGTGACCCAATAGGATTATATTATGTTGGCAATGAGCTCGATCATATCGACCCTCATAAGACATAAGCGGACTCTAGCAAGCCATTATGTCTACCCAATTAATATAACGTAAGAGTTCACGTTTCCAATGGTACACTTCCATTTCTCCCTTTGTCTCACGATGTTATATTGAACACAAGTCATGGTCCACGTCAACTTGTATTTGTTCAATGCTTTCTCGATCTTGAGTATAATGATAGTCCAATCACATTGGGGTATGGCCATACACTTTCATCATTATCACTCATCGAGGGGCCCAAGCAAAACATCTCTCTTTCGAGGGACAAATTCCATCTTGACTTATCATCATTCCCATCATGATTCCGATCATGCCAAAGATAGCCTTTATAAATATCGTGTTAAGATATCATTTGACTAAAATCAAACATGACTTTCATCATATGTAAGGTCATGATAATCTCAGGTCTAGGAATTAAATGAAGTGACCATATGCGATTTAATTATGACATTTGACCATGACATAAATCTTATACGGGTCAAGTCCAGTCACTTATTCTCTAACAAGTACCCATAAATTTAATGTGCATCTCTATGCATATAATCATCATATGATTATCCATTAACATTTATACTAATTATTCACTTAATAATTAGGGATGAAGATTGTTACAATAAATATGCAAAATATATAATAATCAAATAATAAACATTCTCTCTAATCAAGGATAAAGATGATACATAAATGTTTAGGTTAATCATAACTAAATCCTAGGGCATTACACCAATATATTGTCCTTGTAAAAAATGCGCAAATCATTACCAAAAAGACCGTGCAACCCTGAAATCACATTGTATTGAAGTGGGATTTCAAAAAGATTACAAGAATTGGACTAGGCATGGGGAAGAGTACATTTCGGCGTATAAGAATGATAATAATGATAGGGAAACTGAAGATGGCATTGAAATTTAATTGGGCGTGCAAGATTGTATGAGGCGAATGGTACATGAAGGGATGGGTATGCCGAATAGTAACCAGCCAGGAATTGAAGAAATCGTACAATCAGATGCAGCCACCGCAAAGTTTCTTAGACTTTTGAGAGATGCTGATCAAGCCTTGTGGGAAGGGTGTGATAAGTTTACAGTACTCTCATTTATTGTAGAACTTATGCACTGGAAGGCAATTATCTAGTGGCCGATAAGGAATTTACTTCTTTATTAAAAAAATTCATTAGGGCATTGCTTCAGTCAGCAAAAGTGCCAAGTTCCTATCGTGAGGCGTACAAGATGACTGCAGATTTGGGTTTCAGTTATAAAACATGGGACGCGTGCATTAATCATTGTATGTTGTTTCAAAATGAAACTGAAAAACTTACTAAATGTGAAATTTGTGGAGCCTCTAGATATAAGCAACAAGAAGAAGGGGGTAGCGGTGAAGGTGCAGAAACAAGTGGCAAGAATAAACTTACCAAGCAGGTAGCGATGAAGAAATTATGGTATTTTTCCTTAAAGTCAAGGTTGCAAAGGTTGTATTGGTCATCTAAGACCGCGACACTCATGAGATGGCATGCCGAGAAAAGAATAGACGATGGTGTGATGAGGCATCCTGCAGACTCTCGTGCGTGGAAGGGATTCGATGAACGTTATCCATTATTTTCAAGTGAAATTCGGAATGTTAGATTTGGATTAGCATCTGACGGATTTAATCCTTTCAGAACAATGACTATATCTCACAGTACTTGGCCGGTTGTGCTTATGTCATACAATCTTCCACCTTGGTTATGCATGAAACAGCCATATTTCTTCTTGTCAGTGCTTACTAAAGGCCCAAAAGGGCCGGGCAACAAGATAGATGTGTATCTCCAACCGTTAATTGATGAGTTGAAGGAATTGTGGGAAGATGGTATATCAACTTATGATGCATCAAGGAACGAGTTGTTTACTTTACGAGCTTCACTATTATGAACAATAAATGACTTTCCTGCATATGCAATGTTGTCTGGATGGAGCACTAAAGGTGAATATGCTTGCCCTTGTTGCAATGTGAGACCACAAGCACGTTGGTTGGATCATGGTGGCAAGTATTGTTATATTGGTCATCGATGCTTCTTGCCTAGGAGTCATGCTTTTCGTAAAGATAAAAGCTCTTTTGATGGTACTCATGAAGTGAGAGATAAGCCCAAGTTATTGTTTGGAACAAAATTGCTTAAACAAGTTGAAAATATGGAAACAGAGTATAAAATAGAAGATGTTATTAAAAAGAGGAAAAGAGAAGAGGGTGAGAAGCAACAAGCCAAGTTGGAGAAGAGAAAGGTTCCTAAGTTGTGTCACAATTGGAAAAATAGGAGTATCTTCTTTGAGTTGCCATATTGGGCAAATAATCATGTTCGTCATAATCTTGATGTTATGCACATTGAAAAAAATGTGTGTGATAATGTGCTACATACTCTGTTAGGTACTGCGGGGAAATCAAAAGATAATGATAAAGCAAGAAGAGACCTAAAAGAGATGAACATTCGGAAACCATTGCATCTACAAATGCTTCCATCTCGCAAAGAAATTATGCCTCCGACTCAGTTCACAAAGAGTAAGAAGCATAAAGACACATTCTTGAAAGTTCTAAAGGGAGTCAAAGTCTCTGATGGCTACTCATCAAACATATCTCATTGTGTACATCTAGAGAAAAGAGCTATTTGGGGTCTTAAGAGCCATAATAGTCATATTTTGCTCCAACAACTACTCCCTTTAGTTGTTCGAAAAGCGTTGCCTATTTCTGTTGTAAAAGCCATCATTGAGTTGGCAAATTTCTTTAGGCAATTATCCTCAAAGGTGAATACACTTGCTGATCTCGAAAAGATACAAGATCGGATGGCTGTCACACTATGCGCTCTCGAGAAAATATTCCCACCAGCTTTCTTTGATGTTATGGAGCACTTGCCGGTGCATTTAGCCGAGGAGGCCTTGCTAGCAGGCCCAATACAATTTCGTTGGATGTATCCGGTAGAGAGGTACATCCATATTAAATTTACTTTGAAAAAAGTTAAATTCCTTTTTACATCTGGTTTAGCATAAGTAAATGTTTTTGTAGGTTTCTACTTACATTAAAATTATATGTTCGAAATCGAGCCCACCCCGAGGCCTCCATAGCTAAGGCAATTGTGGCTGAAGAATGCATGACTTTTTGTACGCAATAGTTGGATGACATTGAGACAAAGTTCAATCGTCCTAGAAGAAATGATGATGAAGGTGACGAGTTAGGCCGCTTTGTAGGAAAAGAAGAGGTAATTACCCTTGATTACATCACACGAGTACAAGCGCATAGATATGTACTTTTCAATACTGAAGATGTTGAACAATACGTAGAGTAAGTGATTCCTTACATGAGGCTTACATTCCTTATATCTTTTATATTTTAAATTAATACTTAATTCATATTTTCAATCTGCTCAGCATGCATCGTGCACATTTGAGGGAGACACTACCTCATAATCAACGACATCTTATAGAGAAAGAACATAATGATAAGTTTGTTAGCTGGTTTAAGGATTATGTAAGTATGAAACCACTTTCATATGATACTTTCAATTTATCATTTTAAATATTTTCTTATTAAATTTTGTTTTTTATAAAAGGTATGCACGACGAAAGATGTAGTGCCCGAAAGAATTAAAAGTCTTGCTTTGGGTCATATGAATGCAAGGCGGTTTAAGTCTTACATAATAAATGGTTTTTGATTTCGAGTGAAGGATGTCGATAGATGGAGGAAAACTCAAAATAGTGGAGTCATGCTAAATGCAAGTGTGACAAGTTTTGCAAGCCAAAAGGATAATAATCCCATTGTAGGGGATGTTAACTTCTATGGGAAGTTGATTGAGATCCTTGAAATTTGTTATAGCAACTCAATAAGATTTGTATTGTTTAAATGTGATTGGGTTGATAACCGGACAGGTAAGATGGAAGATGAGCAAAAATTTACTCTTGTAAACTTCAATCACAAGTTGTATAAGGATAATCGAGTTGGTGATGAACCATTCATATTAGCATCTCAAGCTGAGCAAGTTTGGTATGTTAAAGATCCTATAGAAAGTGATTGGAAAGTTGTGATGAGGATTACACCAAGAGATAGTTTTGACATATATTCAAATGATGATAAACAAGTTTCAAATTCGATTCCACAATTGGTACCATTTTGCTCACAAGATCTGGATGAAAATGTTGCTAACGGAGAAGCGTCGTGGGTGCGAGAGGGAGTTGATGGGATCAAGATTGAAACTACTAATATCAATGATGTTGATGTTGATATGGCCGATAATGATGATGTTGATATGGCCGATAATGATGATGAATAGTTTAAGTAGTATTTGTTTAGATCTTATTTGCTTACTATTACTAAGACAATGTTATTACTTATGTTTCATGTTTCAATCAAAGTTGTTATTTTTTTATGGTTGAATATTAATATTGTTACTTATAATATGTATTTGTTTAGATCTTATTTGCTTACTATTTATTAAGACAATGTTATTACTAAAATTTGTCTCTCCGTCTTATATATAGGTGGGTTATGATGAAATTGTAGTGTGGTGGTTCGGTTGGGAATTGGAAGGAGAATTTGATTGTGGGGGTGTGTTTATTGTTTCACTTTCTTTGTGATTTGTGTGGAGGTTTTGTAGTTGGTTTTTGTGTTGAAAATATGCCTCCTAAGAAGAGAGACGTTAGAGGGGGTAGCAACAAGAGGGGTAGACAAAACCCGCCGCCCGTAGTCCCAAATGATCCCACTTCCCCTAATGCATCATTGTCGTATATGGGATTGATCCAATTGACCTTCGCTCGAAAGAAAAAATGGCGAAATTTGGAGGGTAGGAAATTCCAAGTCACCACTTTCCTTCATTTGTCGGTGTTGAGGGATTTGGGTTTAGAGACATTAGTAACAGAATTGATGACGCAAGCTGGGTTAGGTAATTTCCTGGGGAAGAGGGCAGATACGTATTTGAGATATTCACTTGAGTTCCTTTCAACTTTGGAGGTAGGTAAGGGGCCACAAGAAAATTCTATTCGGTTTCATCTGGATGATGAAGCCTATCGAGTGACTTATGATGAGTTGAGGAGAATCTTTGGGGTTGATCAGCCGAGAGGAAACTGGGTGGAGGCTGATGGGGCGACTTGTTTTTTCTTTTCGGAGCTCACAGGATTGCCCTGCAATAAGAAATACCTTAGGGCTTCCTCTCTTTCTCACCCGGCTTGGAAATTATTTTACAGAGGGCTATCTATGTCTTGGTTGGTAAACGGAGAGCCCGCTCAATTGAATGTGGCTATGGTAAACCTTTTGCGAATGGGGTTGAGGAGTTTTCAGGTGATTCCTGATTGGGTTGATATTTTTGTTCGGAAATGTGAGGCATTTGCCCTTACCAAAAAGGGAAACATATCAATAGGGGATGATCACGTTGATTGCTCAAGCTTGCTTTCGGGAACTAAAACCCGATGCGATGAGATTGATGGGGGGCACGAGTTTTTATTCTGGAGACTGGCTAGTGCAGTATGACAAGTTTGTGAGGGACCCGAGGGCGACAGACAACAGATCTTTATTGTTTGAATATGGTACTCCCAGGAGGACGGTCCGTTGCAGGGTAGGGGCCACATTTCCGAGTGGTGCACAGGCCAGGCATTGGCGTATGCCCGGTGTTGATGATGAAATGGATCCAGTTGATGAGGAGGATGATGAAGAGCAGGAAGAGGAGGATCAGGAGGGACATGGTGGTCAGGGAGGAGGAGACTGTGAGCCGAGCGGGGTTCTTTTCATCAATGGGATATGATGAGGGCATTTCTGGAGAAGCAGGAGGGATCAAGGATCGCTCGGGAGCAGAGCCGACATGCTTTGGAGGATGTCAGAAGGGAGGAGGTTATCGCTCGGGAACAGAGTAGACAGGCTTTAGAGGATGTTAGATGGGAGGAGGTGCAGGATCGTTTTGAGGGGTTGGAGGATGAAACTGCCATTTTGGGAGCCCGGTCTAGGCAACTGGAGGCTTGGGCGATGCAGACAGGGACCCGAAGTTACGAGCCAGTTTTAGAGGATTATTTGGCTATGATGCATTCGAGAGCCACTGCTCGTGCACAGAGGCGTTCTTCCCCTCAGACCTACTATCAGGGACAAGCCTCCGGCTCTCATCAGTGATGTTATTATTTATGTTTCATGTTTGAATCAAACTTGTTATTTTGTATGGTTGAATATTAATATTGTTAATTGTAATATGTATTTGTTCTGCTTCTTTTGTATCATAAATCATAGTTATTCCATTTTTAGACTGGTGGATAGACTTTGTAAAGTTGTAATGTAACAGTTCCAATATATTATTCTTTTAGCTCAGGTCATTTCAACTAGTTTTGGAGCTACATTGCCAATGATATCTCAATAATGAGTGTTGACCATTTGCTTATGGTTTGACAGGTCGTTTCCTCGCGGAGGTGACAAAGCAAGTGTTTTCAGACCTTGAATCGAGCAAATATCATGTTAGTCCTTTACTTCCTTCTTTATTATCACTTTGGGATGTCCCCACCCCGCTTCCCCACCGATTCGGTACCCGCGGGAGCCCCAACCCCCCCACCCCCATACTATTTTATACTTTTTTTGTAATAACATTTGAAGGTCACAATTATTTGCTATGCTCATTGGCACTTTGTAGTTGTGGATCCATTTTGGTTAGTAGAAGTATGATGCTACTAATGCTCTTTGCTTTTGTTTTTCTATTGCTTTTTAACACTTCCTTTTACTATTGCTTATTATTAACAATTCCTTTTAGATAAAACTAACACCGTTGGGGAATTGGAAGAACTCGTATCCTACTTGTTGAGATGCTTGTATTTTAAAATTATGAACAGGGTCTAGCCATTGAAGTTTATTTCTCATGTTTAGAGTTTAGTCTACTTGAAATTTGAGAGCAGGGGGGCTGCGTGTTGATTTTTTCTAAGATTTTATTTTCACTCTGGGACAATCTTTTTTTCTATTCTAGGTAGATTAAAATTTTGAGCATTAGAACTAAGAAATTATAGTATAATAAGAGGAAAGAGAATTTGTAGAGGAGTTGTTGTGATTATGAAAATGAATATAGGAGAGAGAAAGAGTTGGGGGTATACTACGTGGATTGTTGTTAATATGACAAGTGAGTTTCATTGAATGTTAATAAAAAATTTGCCATTTTGGATAGTTTACTACATGTGGGACGGAGAATATTTATTTATTTTATTTTGTGTTCTTTGAACTCTTTTCAAAATGAACTTATAGAAATACAGATATGTTAAGAAATTCGTACAGTTTTTTAGGTGGCAATTCAAAATTTATGAAAAAATTGTTGAAATTAAGAAAATATCGTTGATGTAAAAAATAAAATATTATTCATAAGAATTTTCAGAAGTTCAATGGTGACTTTCATAAAAATAAAATATTATTCATAAAAATTGGTGAAATTACGAAGCATGTTCCTTGTTGTTGTTTTTGTTGTTGTTGTTGTTGTTGTTGTTGTTGATGTTGTTGTTGTTGTTGTTGTTGTTGTTGCTGTTGCTGTTGTTGTTGTTGTTGTTGCTGTTGCTGTTGTTGTTGTTGTTGCTGTTGCTGTTGTTGTGAATTTATTTATTCTATAAGGCCATTTATAAGACCAATATATGGTCTTATATAAGATACATAAGACCTATAATAAATTTATAGGTCTTATACTTATATTAAAAGACAATTCATAAGACCAATATATGTCAGTGAGGCATCAGCATCTTGCTGGTTTTTGGCAGCATATTACTGGTTCAAGGCATTTTTGGAACATGTTTTTGGTAGCTTTGTTCAATATGCAAGATTTGAGTTGGCTGTTGGCAGTTTTGGATCATTATTTTGATTGGTCTTGCTTTAATTCAGATCCATTGATGGCTGGGTTCATGAACATACTAGCAAACTAGACTATGTTTCTTTTTCTTCAATTTCAGGATCATGTTAAACTGTTTGAACAATTGATATGGATCAATTTTTTTCTTTTTTTGTAATCGACAAAGATCCAAAGGTGTGTGTGCCCCCCAAGTCTTGGGTTTCTTGGTTTGGAAAATAGACAAGGTTGGTGTCAAAAGTAAGATGAGTACAAGTAAAGTTGAATTCAATGAGATGTTGCTATTTATATAACAACAAACCATGTTTCTATCCAAAAGGATTAGATTGTGGATCCACATCACAATACATGCACAAGTGTAGAGAATAGAAGTTGAGAAACAATATACAGGCAAAAGGTTGCTAAAGAACCCTGTACGGGTCTTAAAAAGGGAAATTAATGAAACTCCAACCTTTTTCAAGGGAGTATAACCTTTTTTTTCATGCAAATGAGAGCCTTAACATTTGAGAACAATAAGTAATTTTCTCTTTTCTCAATAAACTCATGGCTGTCTCAAATTTGTAGAAGTCATTCAATTTCTATTGTAATAACATTTAGTTCTCTGCTCTTAGCTTATGATTGTATCAAGTATGTCTATTTTGTGGTTAATTTTGTGCTACCATGAGCTATCTTGTTGTTGTGATATATAGTTTTTTTTCCAGATATGCCGCCAAGGAAGGAATTAATAACAGGTGAGGGCTCAAAAAAGAAAGGAAGAGGGCTGGCAAAATCAACAAGAAAATGGGGTAAAGAAAAATTAAATATAATATGGAATGAATATGGACAACACGTTGGTGGGGAACAGGCAAAACTAGCTACTCAGCTAGGACATTTTGTTAGAAATGGGGAACATTTCCCATTAACTAGAGAGTGGTCTCAGATGGAACGTACAGTTATAGATGTCGTATAGAGAGACGTTCTAGTAAGTTGTAATCCATATTCCTTACATAAATCTCACGTTTACTTGATTATTTTTTCTTGGCTTTAGTTTTGTATTCTAGCAGTTATGATTCTCTAACAATTGTTCTTTTTCTTTGTTGAATTGTGTATATAGGATAATACCAATGCGCCTCCGGAGTATTACTCAGTTATGAATCTATCTCTCAATAAACAATGGCATGACTGGAAATATCAGGTGAGACAAGCATATAATAAGTATGCAACAGACGACTTTATTTACTTGTAATATGTATTTGTTTAGATCTCATTTGCTTACTATGCAATTTTACTCACATTTATGATTATGACTTTGTAATATGGAAATGTCAGGTGAAATGTATGTATCTCCGGTATGAATCCGACCAGGACGCATTGGCTCACCCACCCCATGCGTGCGTTGTGAATCAATGGGCTGAGCTTGTTGCGATGTGGGGTACAGATAAGGCTCGGGTATATTTCAAATTAATCTCAATCTATTATCGTGAATGTCTGATATAAGTAGTCAAATTAATACTAATATTATCTTTTTTTTTTCAGGAATTATCACTAATAAATCAAGCGAATCGAGGAAAGCAAGAGTGCTTGAACAGGACTGGAAAAAAGTCCCATCCCTCTATCATAAAAGAGGTTTGTCATCGTTCAATTTAGTTCTCAGTTGTCAATTAATGTTTCTTTTTGTATCGTATATAAATATATTTTTTTGGTCAAATGATTCTATTATAAATGGTAGATAGGAGATGAGGGATTACCAACTGATCGCGTAAGCTTGTTTATAGCTACGCGCATGGGCAAAACGGCTGCAGATGAAACCACTTCTCGTATGATCGTAAGTTAAAGTTTCAACCTTTTCTGTTTCAGTTTTGTTCTTGTATAGAATACTTTTTTCATTTCTAACTTCATTTTCATAATATTAATTAAAGTTAAAACAATTATATTGAACATGTTGTTTTTGTTACAGTTAACGTTAAATGATGCAATTGAAGAGCTACCAGAGGAGGAACAAAACTCTCCCAGCAAGCGAGAGCAGATATTCACAAATTTGATGGGAAATGATGACCATGGGAGAGTGCGCTGTATGGGAGGCGGTCTTACCAAAACTAGGGTGTTTGGTAAAGCCTCAACTTCTCAAAGCGCTTCTGCAGCCCGTATTGCTGAACTTGAGGAGACGGTGTCATCCCTCAAAACAGATCTTCAAAAGCAACTTGAGGATCAACGCCAACAGATCACATCAGATTTTCAAAAGCAACTAGAAGATTTGAAACATTGTTTTATGGAACAACGTGGAAATGGCAATGAATAGGCATTGGTATGTTTTCTAAAAGTTGTGGATTGTAAACATTGATATTGTGTTGTATTGTGTTGAGTTTTGGATACATTCAACTATATTTTTTGTGTTAATGGTTATTATGTTGATATTGTGTTTGTATATACATTTACGAAGCTTAGTTATTTTATATACAGGTTGAATTTGGTTTCTGTGGGTGTATTTTTGGTTATATATAGGTTGAATTTGATTTTTGCTTATATACATGTTTGAATTTGGTTTTTGCGGGTGTATTTTTGGGGAAAGTGAATTATATAAAGCTGCTAGGAAAAAAAAAGTTATTTACGGCGGATTATTTAAAACCGCCTTAAATAGGTCACTAGACGACTCGTGCCCAAAGGGGGACGAGGGAATCTGGGTGGGGTGCAAATGGGATGACTCGTGCAATAGTGGACGACTCGTCTCATAGTTTGTTATTTACGGCGGATCCCTTCATTTGTCGTATATAAGCATAATGGACGACTCGTCCCCAAAGGGGGGACGAGGGAATCTGGGTGGGGTGCAAATGGGACGACTCATGCTATATTGGACTACTCGTCTCTTATATACGGCGGATCTATACCGCCGTATATAAGATTTCATTATATACGGCGGTTACCTACCGCCGTATAAAGCTTTCTCAAATACGCCTGTTATATACATACGGTGTATTTGTATTTCATTATATACGGCGGTTCATAAGCCGCCGTATTTGTACTCAATTATATACAGCGGTTGTAATTCCGCCGTAATTACTATATACGACGGGATATCCGCCGTATATAGTATATACGGCGATGCTTTATACGGTGCACCATATACGGCGGATAATCCGCCGTAAATAACATATACGGCGGGGCGCGTTATATATACGGCGATTAAAATCCATCGTAAATAAGCCTATTTCTTGTAGTGTTCTCCCCTAATTTGTACTCCTCAGAGCCCCAAAAAGTTGTCTGTGTTGCTAAGGCATATCTGTTATATTTATTGGGGTGCACAATTTTCTTGGATAAGACCGGGACGTGTGTCAGTGCGAGCTACTGTTGAGTATGCATTATTTTAACCCTCCTAGATTAGCTTAAGATTTGATTGATACCATAACCTCCTCTCTATTTTAAGGACTTTAGGCCCATATGCAATGAAGCTTAGACTTCAATTTTTTTAGCTAAGTCCATTTTATAGAATAGGTTAAACTAGGCTTGAAGACTGGCACAAGACTCATTGGATCTGAGGATGCAGTTCAAAGTTTCAGACCGCCTTGTCAAATCTCCTAGCAAAACCGCTTCATGCAAACCGCTTGGTGGAATCCTTGTCTGAAACCGCTCTTGAACTCCTAAGTGCAAACTGCTTGTGAACCGCTTCATGCAAACTGCATTGCAGTTCCAACCACATTGATGGATCCTCCACCGGTGAAACCGCCCCTGTCTAAACCGCTCCTCACCAGGACCGCTCCAATGATTGAAGACTTGAAGAGAACCACATTTGACCGTTGAAATCCATGTCAGCAATATCAAATGTCAACCACCATATCTTGTCACGTGACTCAACGTCAGAGAAGATCTGCAAGGATCTTGAAAAGGTAACAGATAGGGGTGTAAATGGTTCGGTTTGGTTCGATTTTGGGGAATTTACAGACCGAACCACTAGTCATCGGTTTGGAAAAATTCCAAACCGAATCGAACCATGAAAAAATTCAAACCGAACTAAACCAAACCGCTATGGTTTGGTTCGATTTGGTTCAAACCGCGGTTCAATTATGCGGTTCAGACCGCGGTCCAGACCGTGGTTCATACCATTATTTAGACTACGGTTCAAACCACGATTCAGACCGCAACTCATTTTCATATTGTTTAAATTTTCCATGATCATGGAGGAAGAGCGAAAAATGCGAGTGTTTAAGAGACTAGAGGAAGAGAGAGGTCGAAGGAAGAAAAACACTTTACAATGGCGATCGTGGAGAGAACTTGGTTATTTATGTGTCGTAATGAAGATAACAAATGATGAAATTTATATTAAATAAAATATAAAACGGGGGTTATGATTAGTTTATGCAAATTTTAATAAAGATACAAAAATATTAAATAAGATACAAAACAAGGGTTAGGATTAGTTTATGGTATGTGGTTCGGTTTGGCAATTTGGTCTCGCGGTTCGGTTTGGTGGTTCGGTCTCGCGGTCTAAAATCGCGGTTTGGTTTGGTTTGGTTCGGTTTAGTTTGGGTTGGGAGGGTCAGACCACAAACCAAACCGAACCATGTGGTTTGTAAATATTTGAGACCGAACCGAACCATTCATACTTGAAAACCAAGCCAAACCGCATGGTTTGGTTCGGTTCGGTCTCAAATCGCGGTTTGAACCGAACCACTTACACCCCTAGTAACAGATATCCTAACTACCTTATTTGCAGCTGGAGCCTGATCAGCTTTACCTGCAACTACTGTACCTAAGAACGAAAGTGGTTACTGTGGACCAATGGGAAAGCATCAGTACAGTCCTTGCAACAGCTGTGTCCAACGGCTATAACCTTGATGCTTGGGTATAAATACCCCCAATCTTCATCATTTGAAGATTGCTTAAGAAATTGATTTGCTGTGAGTTCATACGAAGTTGAAGTTCTGCCCATAAAATTTCCAGTCCTTTGAATCTTCATCTTCCACTTCAAGAAATTTATCCCAGCCCAGAAATCAAGCCTTAACACCATCAAGAATCATTGTGCTCTCCATCTCTTAGATTCAAAGAGCCTTGATCTTGTTTACACACACACACCTCACTCGTTTAATCACATAGATTATTCATTTGAGATACACTGGTTATAGTCTAGGATTCGATCTTCATAGAATAGATTTTATATCTGAGTTTGAATACTGCGTAACTTGTAATCTCTCTCATACTCAATATAAAATCTAACTCTTAGAAAATCCAAGACTAACCATCTTGGTAGTGGACGTAGATCGTTTATCGATTGAACCGCTCCAAATTTTGTGTTCTTATATTTCTGCATTTATTATTTCTTGTGCTTATTAATTATCTATCTTTTTCTTTGTTTGATCTCAATTGTAGTTATCCATTGTTGTGAATTGTGTTTGGAGTTAACTTTGTCAAACCTCATTTTCAGTTTTATAACTGCTCATAAAACTGCACTAAAACTGCTTTGCAAAACCGCTTCTCCAAAACCTCTTTGTAACTCAAATATTCCGCTGTGCATTTTGCAACTCTACTTGCAGTTTCTTATTAACTGTAAGAGGTTTTGTAAGCAAGAGGTAAAGTTTTTAAAAGAGGGCGAAAATTTTGTAACAGCTATTCACCCCCCTAGCTGTTTTTCACCCTTGTTGCCACCTTTGGGATCAACAGCTACCTATATTTATTTAGAGAAGAGGGGGCAATTGGGAATTATGCTTGGGGAGCCGGAGCGTTATCTTATCTGTACCGGCAACTAGGAAAAGGATCTAGGTGGAACTGCCATCAGATTTCCGGGTACTCAACTTTGTTGGAGGCATGGGTTTATGAGAGGTTCCCTGCGTTTAAGAACGGTTTCAACAACTTTTATCTACCAAATTTGCCGCTCACATTGAAGTGGCTACCACCGAGGGCTCAACCAGCGACATTTGCCTTCTTTCAAGTAAAGAGGCAACATATTGACATAATCAAGGACACGGATGTAAGTATTATTTATGTAGTATTTCTCACATGTAGTTTTGTTTTCTTAATGAAACTATATTAATATTTTTTATGTTTTTATATGTAGGTAATTTGGATACCGTATGAAGGTATCCGTTCTCAATATCCTTTTCCTAGAGCCGCTCTATATCAAGGTGTCATAGTTGCAGGTAATGTCGTGGAACCAAATCTTCCTGATCGGGTCTTGAGACAGTTTGGGTTTGTGCAAACAATACCAAACCCTCCAGATAAGAAGTCTTTGGTGGGGTGGATCATGTTTGCCCAATCATTCTCTTCCTGGAAGTCGCATTGCGTCGATAAACGCTCGCTCCAGAAATGTAAAGTGCCACAAGAGACTGCAGATGATTATCTGCAATGGTACTCTACATATTCCTACCCTATTGTGCACCCCATAGCTGAGCGGGCTCACGCTGTCAGGAGGACAACTGAAGTTGCTGCCCCAAATCCGTGGGATATGATCATGAATGTCTGGGACGTGATGATTCCTATTGCTGAAAGATGGACAGACGGAGATCACTCAATTAGCGCACTGGAGGCTATGGAAGTCATCTTTAGAGCACTGGCAGCAACTCAAATCCCATCAACACTATCAACTTCTAAGGGTCATAGAAGACGACATTAGATTTATATTTTTTGGTCTTTGTAATATGTATCTGAAACAATGTATGAACAATTATTTTTGGTCACGATAACATTAGGAAGACGTGATTGATCCATCAGAGATTTCAACACTTCGTATGCCCACGTGTAGTTTGCTTCTTTCTTATTCTCTAGGTATACATCAGCAATTAAGAAGGTCATTTTTGTTGATGTCACGCCCACAATCCCAAGCAAAGGTAAGTTGTACCTATTTATCTTGTAAGTGCAATCCATGAATAAGGCGTATGGAAATGCCTTCAGCAATTCAATGCTTTTCGGATGAGCAAAGAATATCTCCTTGATGACATTTGTATCCTCGCATTGCCGATATTCGAAGTGATAAGCATGATCATTCAATTTAAACATGAGTTGTTGGATTTGAGAACGACCTGCATGCTCAGTTGATCTGCTCTTCACTCGCGCATTATAAATAGTACATATTAAGGACTTGTTTTCCGGAAATTTCTCTTTTAATCCATATAAAATATCCTTCGGCCGGCTATTTGCATGTGAAATTTCTATCACGTAGTCCTCCTCTGGTTTCTGTAATCTACCGACATAAGAGTGACCCAACATGGATTGACAAATTGGATGATTGTGAACGCCACAAACTACTTTTAATTGTCATTGACCATCAACCGTGACTTGTTTGGCGTTCAACTGAAACTTACAACTGCATTTCTTTGTTTCGCTCTCTCTATTTTTCTTTTTTTCCCCAATATTTCATTGTTGACAGATTCTTGAGAGGACAGAGAGATTGACTTTTCCTTGTATGTCCCCCAGCGTTCACAAACAAGCGTCTTTTGAGGAGCGAAATTACTGTTTCCATTATCCGATTGACCGATGACGATGATAAACCCATACTCTTCCCTCTTTTTACGCGCCCATTCAAACATTATTTTACGATCTCTAAAAAATAAAGGCATTGTGAATTCTGTGGTGTAGTCTCACAAAATACTTTCAAAATCAACCGGGTCATAGTTGTTGTCACCCAGTGAATACTGCAACAATTCAATAAAACAATAAGAAAGGGATAAGAAGAATAAAAAAGGTTCGGCAAGTGGTGGCCAAATTTTTTAAAAAGGTTCGTCCAGTAGTGTCTGAAATATTTCACAAATTCGGCTGGGTGTGACCGAACCATTTTAAAAGGTTCGGCTGGGTGTGGCCGAAATATTTTTAAAATTCGGCTGTAAGTGGCCGAAAAACAACCCAGGTTCGGCAAACCAGAGCCGAACTTTTTCAAATTTTCTAAGGTGCGTGTGGCAACCTTTTTCATATTTTACGGTAGGAGTGGTCGAACTGATGAATTTGGCCACTTCTTGGCCGAATTTTTGCAACAAAAACAAATTTTTTTTTAATGCATTTATATAGTTAGAAAGTGAAGAAAACTAACATTAACATTCGATTGTAGAGCATCCATGAGCCTGCTGAATCTCTTGAACAAATATGTATGTAATTTTTTTTTTTTTGTGAGAGAAATGATGGTAAGAGGAAAGGGAGGTAGTAATTTTTTGATGTAAAAGAAAAATGAAGGGGGTGATTTGATGAAGTGGTGAAAATTGATGAGGAAAAGATGAAAAAATTGATGAGGGGAAGGTGAAAATTGACGAGGGAAGGGGTAGATTTCCATTAATACTACAGGTGTGCATAACAATAGAGGTAAAATTTGGGTTGAAGGTTACGAAGGTATATAACATAAGGAAATGAATGTATAAATTTAGAAATAATAATGTCATTTCACTCGATGACATATTTGAAGTTTACACTCTGTTCTAAAAGGCGCCCGCCTGCGCTGTGCCTCTCCAACGCCTGGGCAGTTAAGCCCCGCCTGCCCCGACTAATCCCGACTAATTCCGATTAGTCCCCGACTAGTCCCCGCCTAGACGCTAGGTCCGACTCCGCCGCCTAGCATCCGCCTAGCGCTTTTTAAAACATTGAGTTTACAACAATTTTACGGATTTACTCAACAATTTTACGGGGTTATATAACAATTCTCACGTGCCATTTGCCCGAAGGAAGAAGGAGGATTTTCTTAAACGACAACGCTACAGACCACCTGCGTAAGTTAGCACACATCCTCACTCCCCAAACTGAAACTTCACTTCACTCCCAAATTCGATCCATGCCCTAGACACTCAATTGCTTGATCAATCAAATCTCAAATTCAATTTTCAAAATCACCATTCTCAATCAAAAATTCCCATTTCAATCTCCCAAAACCCTAAATAAATACAATGTCATCAATCCTCCATCAAAGACAATCTCTTTACAAATCAAATTCCCAATCCGACCCACGATCCCCAACAAATTCCCAATCCAAACCCTACCCCATCTTCAATCGAACATCCCTCTTATCCCTCCTCTCCCTCCTCATAATTCTCGTCATCTTCATCCCATGGATCAACAATCCTTTCATTAACCCTAACTTGACAATCTCAATGAAATGGAAGTCCTACACATTGCCTGAAGCTCTGTTGAATGTCGCCAAGAACGGCACGGTCATAGTTTGTGCGGTTAGTCGGCCGTACTTGCCGTTTTTGAATAACTGGTTGATTAGCATTGTGAGGCAAAAGCATCATGAAAAGGTACTTGTGATTGCTGAGGATTATGCTACTTTGTTTACAGTTAATGAGCGGTGGCCGGGGCATGCTGTGCTCATTCCGCCAGCGGCACCGGATGCTCCGGATGATCAGACTGCTCATAAGTTTGGGTCTCAGGTACTGCATTTTATGGGGATTGGAATTTATTGATTTTCTTAAATTACTTATTTGATGAAGTCAGTGATGGTTGTTGTACTGCTACTTAAGTAATGCTTCAATTATGGTTCATGTGATTGATTGATTAGATCAGCTCAACTTAGCCACGAGTGGCATAGTAGATACTTAGTTGATTGTTTAGTCCTGGTAATTCAATACGTTGAACTGTTACTCACATGCTTTATTGGTTTGTTGTTCATCACTTGTGAGTATGAATGAAACCATCTTGTGGAATCATGCATTTGACATGATAACTTGGAACCGAGTTAGGGAACTATCAATGGTTTCTCATGGGCATTTTTTTATTGGTGCATCTTGTGTCTGCTAGTTCAGTTTGGCCCACAATTCCATTGTTTGATCTGGGTTTGGGACCATAGTTGTCAAAGGCGAAAGGCGAGAGGCGGGCGAGATGTACTTGGAAAAGGCGAAAGGCGAGGCGAGAGGCAGGCGGCAAAAAGGCGAGCAAGGTGGAAAATAGAACAAAAAAATAGTAAAAAAAAATAGAAAATATATATGTACATGCAACACATAAACAAACACATAAAACGTGTTACGAACAAAAATAAAACATTAAATAATTATCATGATTTCACATATAATAGTATCCTAATATAATTCAAGCCTCAAAAGTAAGAATTCCAAGACAAAAGGCGCATGAATTTAAATTATGAAGTTCAAATTAAAAAAATAAGTACTAGTTAAGCAAGTGAATAAACTTAAACCCTTAAACATTATCGAGAAAAGAAATCAAGTTCTAAAGTCATGCAAAAGCAATGAAAATTTGAAGAACATGGGATTGGATAAAAAGAAAAAATAATGCAAAAAGGCGAGAGGCGGACGACAAGAAGGCGAGAAAGGCGTACGCCTCATGAAGAAAGGCGCACATCCGCCTGCCTGGCTACATAAAGGCGAAGGACCCCCCAAGGCGCCAAAAAGCGAGGCGGACGGTCGCCTTTGACAACTATGTTTGGGACCACCACAGACATCTATTGTTGCCCTCTACTTGTGGCCCATTATTGGAGATTGTTCTCTAAGACCTAATGATCAAGAGTGAGATTGAAGTTTCTCTGTGACTGATTATATTTCTTGCTAGTATTGAACTTGATTTTATACTAACATAATTGGAATTTCCCCTAAATGAGTGTTGTAAATCATTCCAGTATTTTTGATTTGTTATTATTAATTTATCTTATGTTATCATTCAGAGTTGTATATCTGCACGCAAAATATATTTATTGTTTTGTATCTTGGCAATCTTCAGATTATGTGATTTGGAGGTTGTATATTAACATATAATACCTAAATATTATTCTTTTACTGTTGCAGTTACTCATTCTGATAATCTATAATCATTCAAATACATTGTTGTTTATATTGGTAGCTAGTAGGCTCTTCTTGATGATTAGGGACGAATTGTCTGAAAACAATATTAATAATCATTGGTAAATTGCTAAACAAGAACACGTGTTTGTTTGGGGGGGGGGGGGAAAGAAAGAACCTCACCTAATAGTACTATATCATGTGGTAGCTGTTATGTAAGAACTTCACTATTCTACTTGGTTTATTCTTTTATATGTCTATTGATGTCCTAGGTTCTTCATATGAGGTTTACTTTGGTGTAAATTTACACCACATTTGCATCTTCTTTTGTTTTCAGTTACCACCTTTCTCTCCTCCTTGTTGCAAATTTTTCATGATAATTGGTTTTCCC
This sequence comes from Adenophora triphylla var. japonica, assembly GCA_022495995.1. Taxonomy (NCBI): domain Eukaryota; kingdom Viridiplantae; phylum Streptophyta; class Magnoliopsida; order Asterales; family Campanulaceae; genus Adenophora; species Adenophora triphylla. Next base: position 403,454 of record JAFEMH010000309.1, on the reverse strand, counting down.
AATGATGTTGATATGGAATCGACCCTTACTAGTCCCATTTTACATTGACATTTGGAATCGACCCTTACTAGTCCCATTTTACAGGGATTCTTTAACTTCACATCCAGAAGACCACGCCATTTACTGCAAATCTTGGAGCTTGGATACAGTGTCATGTACAATGATGTTGATATGGTCTGGCTAGCAGATCCATTTCCCTACTTTGAAGGGGAGCATGATGTGTACTTCATGGACGACATGACGGCCGTATGTTTTCTGACTTTGCTTGTCAATTTCATTTTTTGCTCCTGTTATATAAATTTTATTCAAAGAAGATTAACGAAGTGTATATATAACTGGGACAATATTAGCTGAGGATTGAATAATCTTTGTGTTGTATATATAATTCAAATGTATTAGCAGCTGCATTTCTCCTAGGCAATTCTAGATGTGGTAGCTTACCATTTTTATGGCAGAAACTTTCGCACTCTTCTCCTTAAGCCAAAAGGTGAATGACCCACCAGCTTATACCTTTATAAATGTTTGGAGGCCATTCATGTTTGGGTGATGAATTCTTAATAGAATCCGTAACCTGTTATTGCTTCATTACCTATCTACATGGATATTTAAATGATACGGAGTATTTTATAATAACGGAAAAGATTGGGTTCAAGGTAAATTGAACATTTTCTGACAGGTGTTGGAAAACACACTCTAAATCTGAACCATTTGGGACCTATCCAAATGGGGTTGTTGGGTACGTTGCCATCTCTATTGTGGTGGTACATAAGATCGGAGTTCATGATAAGCAACTTTTGGCATTAACTACAATACAATGAAAAGCTCTAGCGTTCATGTTGATTTTTCTTGATATTTGATTGTTGGGATTGGTGATGACTTGGCTGGTTATTCACCAACTGATACATCTCGGAACAATCAGGTTAAACCTCTGGATCATTCTCATGATTTACCACCTCCAGGGAAAAAAGGGCGCCCTTACATTTGTAGCTGCTTTATTTATATGCGCCCAACAACTGGAGCAAAACTTGTTATGAAGAAGTGGATTGAAGAACTTCAAGAACAGCCATGGTCAAAAGCAAAGAAAGCCAATGACCAACCAGGTTTTAACTGGGCATTGATGAAAACTGCTGGGCAGGTATTTTCCTTGTGCTCTTCTGATACTTCTTGTTTGTGCATACATAGTGACAAACTAGAAATTGGTGCATTTGCAAGCACGAGCTTCTTTATGCAAATGATATGTAGGGTCATAGCCTATTGGGGTCGATCTTCAGCATATGATAAGATACAACCCATATAACAAAGGTTTGATTCACAAAAGCTAGGTTTTGGCAGCTGTCTGGTTTAGTTGGTGTGGGGCAGTTGACAAGGGGTTACATCTCCACATGTGGATCTCGGTGCCCTCATGTGGAAGGAGTTTTCCCTATTTTGTGGAGAGGAAAACTCCGTTTTTGTCTATCGTATTTTGGGGCGTGTTTCACTTTTACCATCAAACTTTATTTTTTTCATTTTAAAAAACCATCGTACTACAAACAATGGTGTCAGTTTATACCCAAATCTACTATTTATACCCAAATTTATTTCATTTTTACCATTATACTACAAACAAAATTGTCATTTATACCCAAATTTGGTATAAAATGACACTATTGTTTGAAGTACGATGGTAAAAATGAAAAAAATAAAGTTTGATGGTAAAAGTGAAATATACCCCAAATACGGACAAAAATGAAGTTTTCCCCCGTAATAATCTAATTCATTTTTTCTTCTTCTCTACTACTACAGCTTATTTTGGAAGGTAGAGTTTCTTGTTTGTTTGTTTGTTTGGTATTCAAATGAACATGGTATAGCTTTGAACGTTTGAGAATCAAAACATTATGCAGCTTTTAGGATTCTTATGATGTTTGTTTTGTTTTTTACGTGTTGATGGTTCAAATTAGCTATCGTTGACTTCAACAGCTGCCTTTGTTCTAACCAAAAGAGTAAAGGTTAAATGATCCAAAAGACATACAACTTAGAACCCCAACTGCTATGTCAATCGTGTGGTGGGCCCGTTTGTGGGCCCAGAGACCTATCAGTCACAAGCTAAGATTTCAAGTTATAGTTGGGCTATCTTTCTAGAATAATAGAAATGTGCCAACTATAACCCCTCCTAGCTGATTTGTCAAAGGATGTGATTGCCCATGTACCAAATCAATTGGCTTTCAGGGCCACAAACTAACCAAAAGGCATGCATGATAATCGACCCATCAGTTCCGTACACGCTCATATTCACATATAAATAACGCTTAATTTCATTATAATTTACTGCTCTTCATCAGGAGAAATATTAACTCACTTGTGTTGAATTATCTTGCAGGCTGATCTATATCTGCTCCCTCAGTCAGCATTCCCAACAGGCGGGCTATATTTCAAGAACAAGACTTGGGTAAATGAGACCAAAGGAAAGCATGTCATCATACATAATAACTACATTATTGGTTTTGAGAAGAAGATAAAGCGGTTTCATGAATATGGGCTCTGGCTGGTAGATGATCATGCTTCAGAGTCCCCACTTGGTAGATTATAGCAAAGTTGAGACCCTTTTTTAGTTCTTTAGAGCATTCGTAGTCATGATTTTTAAAATTTGAGTCATGCCATCCCTCCCTCCTCACGTCATCGGTCATCAATAATCACAACTCCAAACAATTTTATCTCCATTCATGACAAAAGTCATCAGTTTCTCTCTCCTACTTTTTACTATACCCCACCATATTTTCTCTTTCCTACTAATTTATATTACATTTATTACTACCATATATAATTATTAATTATTGTACTATATAAATGATTAATTAAAAATTTTATTATAATTAATTGTTTTATTAATATTTATTAGTTTTATTTATATTATTTGAAGAAGTTTATATCTAATAAATTATAACATGAAAATTACATATGAAAACAAAATACATTAAAATACTTAATAAAGCATATAAAATATTAAAAATTACATGGGATACCCTCTAATATGGAGCAAAACATTTTAATCATCCACTTCCTCATGAATTTTTTCCATATATTCTTAATAAAGTCTTCCTTCAGTGACATATGGATATTTGTATCTCGAACTCGATTCATGTTACTCATATATGATGGTAAATTATATCTTCGAACATTGGAGTAAGTAAACCTCTCATTTTCAGTGCTACTTGATGCTTGATTTTGAGGACCGTCTTCTTCAAATTCTCTTATTATATCCCGATGATTATTGTAGGTTGCACGTTCGTCCTCAGCAATCATGTTGTGCATGATGATACAAGCAATCATAATTTTTTCCAATATATCCCTACTCCATGCTAAAGCAGGTTGTCGAATTATAGCGAATCGAGCATGTAAAACTCCGAAAGCACGGTCCACATCTTTTCTCGCAAACTCTTGTTTTTTAGCAAATAATTTTTGCTTTGCTATCTGCGGGGCACTAATGGAATGAATAAATGCCGCCCATTTTGGATATATTCCATCAGTTAGATAATAACTCATATTGTATGAATGATTATTTACCATATAATTAACATGTGAAGCTTGACCTTCTATAATGTTTCTAAACACCGGAGAACGATCAAGGACATTTATATCATTACACGAACCTGGTGTTTTGAAGAAAGCATGCCAAATCCACAAATCACGCGAAGCTACGGCTTCTAGGATTAAAGTTGGTGTCTTATTTCTACCTTGAAATTGTCCTCTCCAACCGCGTGGACAATTTTTCCATGTCCAATGCATACAGTCAATACTTCCCATCATCCCTGAAAATTCACGCTCCTCTCCTTCTTGTAATAACATAGTCATATCATCAGCATTCGCCCTTCGTATGTAATGGTTGTGAAATTGAATTATGACGCCTTCAATAAAATGAAGAAGACACTCCTTCTCTGTAGATTTTGCATACTTAGATGTTCATCAACTGAGTCATATGCAGTACCATATGCTAGCATTCGCAGAGCGGCAGTGCATTTTTGCTCGGTTGTTAAACCAAGCCTGCCGGTTCCATCGGGTTTATGTTGAAAATACTCATCAGAAGCACGCAATGCTTCCATGATACGATGGAAGGCATGGCGCCTCATTCGATATCTACGGCGAAATGTTTCCTCCGAGAAACTTGGATGTTTAGCAAAATATTGTATATACAATATGTCATGTGCTTGCTCACGTTCTCTGTGCACATATCTTCTTCGATCTTCAGACGGAGACCTCTAAATTGTTTATGATATTAGAGGAATGATTGACGGAGGCCTCTTAATTGTTTATGATATTAGAGGAATGATTGAGTGTACAACTACCTCTTCATTTTGGCGTCTTTCTAAGTATCTTTGATTCCATTCCATCTTCTTGGTCATCATTTGGTCGAAGCTTGTATCATTTGAACTTGAAGATGATGAGCTTGATGATGAAGACATTATGCTTATATTTTATGGAAGCTTGAGGAAAGTTTAAGAAGAAATGAAGATGAGTGTGAATTTTGGTGTATGAAATTTGAGGAAGATAACCCTTAAATAATAGAACAAAATAATTGAGGTGTAAATAAATGAATTGCAGACACTAAAACAAAATTGTCAGATTTATTGTTGAAATAGACTTATCAATGACACAAGTCTATTATTGATAACTAGTTTTACACCCGCGCGTTAAACGCACGGATAAATAAATTTGAAAATTAACTAAATAGATATAAAAATAATAATAATTTAAGAAAATATAATTTTAAGAATATTTATTTCAACAAAAATATGTCATTGTATTAATTCAATAATATTACACATATAACTAACAAATTGAATTGTACATATTGAAATATTTATTAAAATACAAAATTATTAGTGAAATATTCACCTTTATTTTCTATATCAATACCATGTATGTATCAAAGTTTTAAAATGTTTATAAAGGAAGTGACATTAACATTTAAAAAAAATATATATAGTTAAGTTTTATAACACGTTACTCATATTTATGAATATTAAAATATTTATCATTTAATTTATAATTATAATTTATATTTATTTGAAAATACTATAATCAAATTTCATATGCTAATAGTTTTAGTTAGAAATTAAAAGATATACTCCATTCTTTAAAAAAAAAACTTTATTAGAGCTGACTCAACATCGTTTAGAATTTTGTGAATGAGCTAAATCAATAATTTTAATATTTTGTCTTTTAATAACCTTTTCCATTGGTTAAAGAATAAAAAATCTAATAATATTTTATTTTTGAAAGAGCACTATAAATTGGATAATATTTAGAGGGAGTAAGTGCACTTTTATAAGTTATTTTTAATGACTAACCGGAAGAAAATTTAAATTGCAACATTTTTTTTTACAAGATTTCTTATAATAATTCATAAAAGGTATAAAATGCTATGATAAACTTGTACAATTTTTACTTAACAAATATCTCTTTTTAATAGTGTAATAATTATGGTTAAAAAATAGTGTAATTATTAAATGTATGGAAAGTAATGAAAATGACTTTTCAAATTTTGATATAGTTTTGGAGGGAAAAGAGGTTTAGATCACTTGAGCCTTTATATATATATAGAAGTGACATAACAATGTCAGATTTATTGTTGAGATAGACTTATCAATGACACAAATATTTATTACTAACCATTTAAATTAGTGATATGTTATATCTCAATAAAAGTAAGCATATTTAACTTTTTCATTTAATAAATCTATTATACAATACACAAAGGGAATAACTGCCTCTTATCTGGGGTATAAAGAGGGGCTGAAATTGAAAGTTGAAATCTTGCTTCAAGGGCTGAGATTGAATTAAAAAAAAAAAAAAAAACTTCCCCTCACCACACCCACTCATCGATCACACAGCAGTTACTACTTCTCCAAAAAGCCTTTTCGTTCTTCACCCATTATTTCACCTCTCTCTCTCTCTCTCTCTCTCTCTCAATCCCAATCCCCCCAACCTCTCCGTCTCCCATGACTGCGGTCTTCCCACACTCCCACCAAAACCCTTTACCCCAACTCAAATTCCTTCTCCATCATCAGATAACACAGTGAACCAATTGAACCGCCTTCGTTCTTGAATCCATCAGCTTTGGAGTTTAATAAGGCAGTCCGCTATTTGAAGCCTACAATCAACTCTGAACACCACCATTCATCCACCAGAAAAACCCATTACAACACCGGTTTGTTCTTTGTTCTTCATTCATTGGGAGTAATAATATTTGCTTGATGAAAACATCTTGATTAACTTTGGGTTAAGTTGGGTTATTTCTTTTTTAACTTTCAACTGCCCTCTCCCCCCCCCCTTGGAACATCACTACTATATCAGATATATCTTTCTATTCAATTATGCTTTTTTTAGTTCATGTTTTGATTTCAATTTTTTCAATTGAAATAGTGTGCTGAAATCGTGCAATTGATTTAAGTATATTTAAACAGTTGGCTGAGTTTCCAAGGCTGATCTTTTACACAAATTGTATCCATTGTTTGTCTCTGTGTTTTGTGCTAATGTTACTAGAAACATAATGGTAGACTTACACATTTATGCAAACGGAGAGGAAAGTCAAAACGAGGTTATTTATTTATACTCTTTATTTCTTTTTGGCTTAAAATTTTCTAGAGGAAATAAAAACAAACCGGAAGTTTTTATCCAAATTGGTGACTTGATTAATGAGGGTGTTGAATTTTTACTGAATATGCTATTTTTTTCTTTTTTGTTGTGCAATGTCGGTAAACCATGCAGTTCCAAAATATTTATCTGATAATCTCTTTCATGGATATTATGACTGTGTAAACCATGGAGCTCCAAAATATTTATCTTGAACCTCTCTATTTCATACAGTTGCAACCCATGTTAGCACTTTGCTAGATTAATATGCTTTGGTTGATAACTTTTGATACGCCTATGATGAAATCCATGTAATTCTTAGATTGTTGGAAGGTTCTCAGACCTCAAGATTCTCTTTATCACACACACACAAACACAAGAGTTCAAAGAATAGTTTCACTACTTAATTTAATCATTGTTCATGAAAAGTTTACTCTTTAACCGTTGATGATGGATTTTTGAATTGTACCTGTGGATTATTGATGTAGGCCAATGTGCTTCTGGCATTTGATTCCTTTTTTCTTTTCTAATATAGTACTCCTCCGTTCCTAAATGAATGTCGAAAAAAGTTTCAAATTTGCTCTTAATCAAGAGAAAATATAATTATTTTTTTCGACATTCGTTTAGGCACAGTAGTAGTAGTTTATGTTCGTTTGAGGTTTTAATATTTATGGATGTTTTTTCATATCTTTAAGACTTCATGTCTGATGTTTCTTTTGGCATTAACACTTCAGTTCACACTGCTTTTGTTCCATTTGTCGAAGAAGAGAAGGTATTAGTTGGTCCTTATGTCCATATTATCTTTCTTTCAGATATGAGTTGGAGGATTTCAGTGGATTGGTGATGAGGATTTGCTTTGAGAGAGTGAAGTTACTGGAATATTTGTTGTAAAGATTGGTTCTACCATATTTGGAGCAAGGCAGTTGCCAAAAAAGTAAGCTTTTGATATATATAATGAAAACATGGAGTTACGTAATGAAAGTCATGGTTACGTAAAATACTTGAATTTGTATTGACCTTTTCAACCTATAGGGTTCTGTAGTTTATGTTATTTTTATGGGTTAGATTTAAAATACATGAATTTGCATTGGCCTTTCCATCCTGTAGAATTTGTATACAAAAAAAGTGTATATATATGTATATATTTTATAAATATATAATTCGACAATGATAAATTTCTTTATAGCCATTTAGCACTGAGAAATCCTTCATTAATCGTTGTGTCGCAGATCAAACTAAATTTGTTGAGGTGTTTTTTTTATTTTATTTTTTGTGTTATTTATTGATTCATGGTATAAGAATAAGAGGGGGGGGGGATTGAAGGTTACATGAAAGATGGGATGGACGAAGTAATTCATATGAAGTGCTTATAGTTTTTTGTTTTTTTTGTTTTTATATATATCATTGTTGAAGGTGATAACATAGGAATCATCTTGGCTGGCAATTGTTTCATGTTTTCAAGGTTATGATTACTGGGGTTATAAGAAAGAAGGTAGAAGGTGGCAGGTAGTGAGTACTGGATTGAGTTGGGCTATAAGAAAAAGAGTAGTTGATGCAAGAGTTAAGAACAAATTAGGACCATATCCATTTTTAGAACTGGACACATGATTGTCTCGTACAGATGTATGTATGTGATTTAGTTGGTAAGTCATATGATACCTATGTATAATCCAGATGGCATAACATTGATTGCTCTTTGTTGTGGATTGTCTTTTGGTGTTTAGGTACTTAGGCAACTAAGTGCACAAACTTTTGGTAGGCCATATTCATTTTTGCAATTATAGGTTACTCAAGAGATGAAGCTATAAGAACATAAGTAGCTTTAGTAAATGAAGCTGGTAGCTTGAAGACAAATTTGCAAGTTAGAAAATAAAAGGTAGTTAACTGTTAGTAATGGAGGGTTTGGAATTATGAGAAAGAAAATATTTGATGGGGTGGGGTATGAGGTGGGAGTACTGACCCGTGCGGTCCGCACGGGGGGTTAGTACTAGTAAACACACATTACAAATAGTACATAAAACATTAGAAACTAAATAACATCACAATAATATTTAAGCTAAAACAAATATTTCACATGTTCAAAGTCAAACTAACATAACTAAATATTTTTGAATTCTTCGTGCAATCTGGCATAAAGCTCCATTTCTTTTAATGGCAAATTTGATTTTTTCCGTTAATGTATTGTACAATTTGAACCTTCTCTTTTGATCCTTCTCTGCTTGGTTTTTTTCTTCTTTCTCTTTAAAAAAGTCAAATATTTGTTTATCCAGTTGAAGTCTCTCAGCATCTAGCTCACGACTTGTATTTAGACTATTGATGCAGTTTGTTACATGATCTACATCAACTTGAGAAAAAGTAGTTGACTTACCATTTCATTTAGACCTCTTCACTCCCATAGGGCGAACCTCAATTGTTGGTGTATTTGAGTATGATCTCTTAGAACTGTGACTGCTTTGTTGATCTTCAGCAATCATCCCACCTTGCCACTTCGAAAAGTGTTTCAGAATATCCCAACAATGCTCGAGTAGGAATTTTTTTCCATTGTTAGTTTTTTCTCATATTTCTCGAGCTTCTCCTGTAACATTATCTTCACTCCACCCACTCTTCCTTTTTCGTTGTGCTTCTGCATAGACTCCAACCCACTTACTCACCTGGGCGCTAATTATTCTCCAACGAGAAAATGCTGAATTCTTATTTCTAACATTTATGGTGCCTGAATTTTCTCTTTGAGCTGCATCAAACTTTAGCATTATATTTGCCCAAATGTCACCCCTCTTTTGATCAGTTTCTATCGCAGCATCTCCACTTGCCTCAAGGTAAGACGAACATAGGGCTTTATCTTCAGCTATGTTCCATGCAATCTTATCATGCTTACTTTTGAATTTATCGGGTTGATTAGAAGGAGTAATGGCACACTCTTCATCATCATCTTCAATATCTTGAAATAAAGTTCTTGAACTACCTACATCACCAACAGGTGTTCTAGGAGACCTATTATATTGTTGAGATGATGGATATTTAAGGTTTGGAGAAGAAAATTGAGCATTTTGAGTATGGTACATATTTGTGAAAGAAAATAAATGTGAATTAATTTGGGATTGAAAAAAACTTGGAGCATTAACAAGATTCGAAATTTGGTTGTTGGATAAAATCCCAATAATTGAGATAGTTGAGGATGGTTTAACATATTTGAATCTATATGCATTTGGGCATTTGGGTTTCTATTGGCATTTGGATTTTGTTGAGAATATTGACTATTTTCATAATAATTAGGATCCATATATAATTATAAAATGGAATTTTTTGAACAAAAATGAATAAAATGGCTAATATTGAACAAAATAAAATATTTGAGAAATTGTAGGGAGTATATGAAATTTAGACTCAATTTATAGACTAGAAAAAAAAATTACTGTTGCAATTTTTTTTAACCGTTGGAGTATTTTTTTTTTTTCTCAAATAAGCCAACGGAGTTATTTGCATTTTCCCGTGACTTGGAGCTATTTTGTCCGTGGGTTGGCCCACTTGTCAGCCGGCACGGATGGCGTAGTCAAGCCAAAAAAAAAAAAAAGTCATTCACGCCACTGAAATTTGTCATGAATGTGAACTTCATCCGTGCCACATAAGTCGATGTCGTGAGAATATGCCATGATAACTGCCGCTGTTTATATAGGTCAAAAATACCTTGGTCCCGGGTTAATATTTTATGTTCTGGCTCCACAGGATGAATCACACGAGCAAGAAGTACATGAAGTTCTTGCATTGTTGTCAAAGTGCTGTTTGCTGATACCTTCATGGCTGTGGTTTTATTTAGTAGAGCACTCGGGAGGGGTGGAGTGAAAGAGAAGCCTCCCTGAGCAATTCCTTTTCTATACGGAGTACCCTTTTTTTTTTTTTTTTTACTAACAATGTACTCCTGTCCCATTTATAAGTTATTTTCCAAATGAGGATTGTTTTCTCAAATAATTCAATTTTAAATAATCTAAATCTCAAAATAACCCACATTTAAAATTATTTGCCAAAATGAACAACTTTTTGAAACTTACTGTACGATGTAGCGAGTTTATAATTTTTTCGGTTAAAATTCCTATACGGTATAATAAATTTAAATTTGCTAAATTTTATTTTAATTTATGCTATTTAAAAAAAAAAGTAAAATTTGAATTCGCTATACAGTGTAGCAATTTCAAACTGACAAAAACACAAACAAAGTCAAAGTAATCCAAAGTCAAGTAAGTTTGTATTATCCATCTCACTTTAAATTACAAAATAATAATACAAAAAAATTATGTATTAATAAAGAAAACTAAATAGAAATATTATTTTTTTCATTTCAAATAAATACTTTAAAAAATATACTTCTATAAAAAAAATTATAATCTTCATTTCAAAAATAAATATTACTTTCTACTCAAAATGAATAACCAAAAAATAATACTATATTTTTTGTCCAAAAAAATGAACATTACTTTCTTCATCCCAATGAATATTTAAAAAAATAATACTGCTTCATTTGCTTCTACTTCATTTGCTTCAAAAATTAATGTTTGTAATGTTAGTGCCTTCGTTTCAATATATGACATTAATTTTTTAAACAAATGAAGTAATATTTTAAAAAATATTCATTGGGGCAAAGATAGTAATTTATTTTTTTAGACGATGTAGTATTCCTTTGTAAAAATTAATGTTTGTAATGTTAGTATCTTCGTCTCAGAAAATGAATAGTAAATTAAGGAAAAAGTAAAAAGGTTGATGTGTTGTGAGTGTAGATAGTTAAGTAGGAGAGAGAATGAGTGGAGAGAATAGTAAATTATAATGGTGTTGTGAGTATTAAAATAATGTAGGAGAGAGAATGAGTGGAGGAAATAGTAAAGATTCTTTGCCATTTTAGGAAGTGTGACTTATCAGTGGGACGTCCAAAATGGAAAAGTGTGTCAAGTATTGTGGGACGGAGGGAGTATGAGTTATTTTGGGATTTAAATTTTTAAAATGAAATTATTTTAAGAAAAAAAATTCCAAATGAGTATCTTATCTTATTTATATATAAATCACAACCCCTCCGTGAACAGTACAATGAACAGTACCACATGTCAAATTTTTTATTTTGTCTTCACTAAGTTGTCCCTTTTTCATTTTGCCCTTAAAAAAAAATTAAATTAAAAAATAAAATAAAAAATGTATCCCTGGATACGGACTTTTACTAGTCTTATTTATGTCTTCAAAAGGAGCTAAAAAATGAGTCTGCAATTATCCTAACCTTGGGCCACAAACGCTTAGATGTCAAGCCTTTCTTGTCGGCTAACTTAATCGCAAGTACAATAATTTTCAATTTCAAGTCAGATCGGCATTATCTCTTTTCTTTTCTGGATCATTAAAATCAAGTTTCTAAAAAAAGAAAGAGTCAGATGAATGATAGGTGTAGAGATAAGTCTAGGCGGATTCAAGAATTTAGACACTGACTATATAAATGTATTCTATCATTTACAATACTCCCTCCGTTCCAGACCATGGGTATATGGGGTGAATTTCACGCTTTTTAAGAAATTTTTTAAAAAATGAATAAAAGTTAAATGTGGAATATGGAATAGTAGTTAAATGTGTGGTAGGAAATAGGAGAGAGAATGTAAAAGTTAAATATGTGGTAGGGAATAGGAGAGAGAATGTAAAAGTTAAAAATATTTAATAGGAGAGAGAATGAGTGGGAGGAATAGTAGTTAAATGTGTGGTAGGGAATAGGAGAGAGAATGTATAAGGGTATAATGAATGGTTTTTTTGTAAATATATGGAGATGATAAGGGTATAAATATATTCAAAAACTTGCCATTTATGGAAATGAACCCTTGATCTGGGACGGACCAAAAGGGAAAGATGAATCCTTGGTCTGGGACGGAGGAAGTATAAATTAAGGTTAAATATAAATTAAAGTTAAGTCAAATTTAACTTTACGTCTTTTGTTTTCATTTTTAATTCTTCTAAAATGACGTCGTTTCAGGACAACAATAAAAAAATTAAAAAATATTTAGACCGCCTAGACTCGTTTGGGTTCACCTAAACCCGCCTAGACTCGCCTAAATCCGCTCAAATTCGCCTAATCCGCCTAGACAGTACAAGCAACCCAAGCATGCTTAGACCGCCTAGCCCGCTTTTAGAGCACCGATTAAAAGTGACTTTCCCCTCAACCATTTTCCTCTTATTAATGCTAAGGCTCCGTTTGTTTCACCGTAAAACATTTTCCGGAAAATGTTTTCCGGAAAATAACCTGTTTTACGGTGTTTGGTTAGCCCCCGGAAAATGTTTTCCGGAAAATAACTCGTTTTCCGCTGTTTGGTTGCCTAAGTAAAACGTTTTCCGGAAAACATTTTACGCCCTTCCTAAGTAAAACGACCTACTGACCTTGTCCTAAGTAAAACATTTTCCGAAAAATGGAGGCCTTAATGTACAACTCATATTACGCCCCTACAACCACCCCACTGCCTATCCCACCCCCCCCCACCCCCCAAAAAAATTTTTTTTTTTTTTTTTTTTTGTAATCGCCCCTACCCCCACCTACCCCACCCCCCACCCACCCCCCCCAAAAAAATTTTTTTTTTTTTGTAATCGCCCCCTACCCCCCACCCCCTCCCCCACCCCCCTCCCCCCAAAATTTTTTTTTTTTTTTTTTTTTGTAATCGCCCCTACCCCCTCGCCTACCCCCCACCCCCATTTTTTTTTTTTTTTTTGTAATCGCCCCCCCCACCCCCACCCCCACCCACCCCCCAAAAAAATTTTTTTTTTTTTTTTTTTTTTTTTTTGTAATCGCCCCTACCCCCTACCCCCCACCCACCCCCCCCCAAAAATTTTTTTTTTTTTTGTAATCGCCCCCTACCCCCACCTACCTCACCCCTCACCCACCCCCCAAAAATTTTTTTTTTTTTGTAATCGCCCCCTACCCTCGCCTACCCTCACCCCTCACCCACCCCCCAAAATTTTTTTTTTTTTTTTTTTTTCATCGCTCCCTACTCCTCGCTCTTCCCTTCCACCCACCCCCCAAAAAAATTTTTTTTTGTAATCGCCCCTACCCTCGCCTACTCCCCCACCCCCACCCCCCAAAATTTTTTTTTTTTCTACGCCTCACTTACCCCCTTTTTTTTTCACTCACCCCCACAAAAAAAAAATTTTTTGGGGGGGGGGTGAGGGGGCAGGGGTAGGGGGCGATTACAAAAAAAAAAAAAAAAAAAAAAATTGGGGTGGGGGGTGGGGCAGATGGGGGCGATTACAAAAAAAAAAAAATTGGGGGGTGGGGGGTGGGGGGTAGGAAGTGGGGCGATTACAAAAAAAAAAAAAAAAAAATTTGGGGGCGGGGGTGGGGGCGACATACAAAAAAAAAATTGGGGGGGGTGTGGGCAGTGGGGCGATTACAAAAAAAATTTTTGGGGGGTGGCGGGTGGGGGGTAGGCAGGTGGTGGGGCGATTACAAAAAAAAAAAAAAAATTTGGGGGGGGGGGGCAGCAGGGGTAGGGGGCGATTACAAAAAAAAAAAATTTGGGGGGGCGGGGGTGGGGCAGAGGTGGGGTCAGCGTTACATAAAAAAAAAAAAAAAAAAAATTTTTGGGGAGGGGGGGGTGGGGTAGGTCACCTTGTGAAATATGAGTCGTTTTACCAAACACCCGAAAACATTTTACACCCTTCCTCCGTAAAATATTTTCATCCGTAAAATATTTTACGCTCTACCTCCGTAAAACATTTTACAGGAAAACATTTTACAGGAAAACATTTTCCAAAAAACGTTTTCCGGAAAACATTTTACGTCGAAACAAACGGAGCCTAAATTACACAATTTATTGTATTAGTTTATACGTGTGTATATATACTCCCTCCGTCCCATAATAATATAAATAAATGGGCTTGACACAAGAATTAATGAAAAAAATGATGTGTTCTAAGTGTAGATTATTGGATAGGAGAGAAATTAATTGAGTGGGTAATTGTTTTAAATATGATAAGTGGGTCTCATTTTCATTTTCGGACTTTGTTGTTTACTTTAAAACGTCCAAAAGGTATCTTTTTGCATATAACTATAAGACCGAGGGAGCATATATATTAAAATATCACTTTTTTTTAATAGTAGCAATGACGTGCTCATTTGGGTACGATTCCCGATTTCAAACTGCCGGTTCCCAATTTCGTGAAAGGGGGAACCATATTTGAACCATGTAATTTCGGTTCTCGGTTAACGGTTTCAACCGCCGGTTCCCACTTCTAGTCCCAACCGTTCCAATTTATTTATTGTTTTTTTTAAATTCAGTATAACTGAAAATAGTTAAATAATTAATTGAATTTTAAAATACATTAAATTTGTAACAAAATTGATTTTAAAAAATAGATTTTACGAGGAAATGTTAGTTTTTAAAAATAAATTTGGTTAGTTTTTTAACGAACAAACGAATAAACGGGATGGTATCCGACTAACCCCCTCCGGCGTAATGATGAGATATAGTGTATAAGTTTATGTAAACTGTAGTAAAACAAAGTAAATCTCAAAATAATCAAAATGATGTTACCTTTTTCTGTTCAGTATGAATTGGTATTTATAGTATTGTCATTGGATGTTAATAAACCTCGTAAATCATGGAGGGATAGTATGCGTAACCGTCTTCGAGAATGTAGAAAGTGGTTACGTATGGCGACGTGGGTTTACCACGTTTTGTTTGGTCGAGGTTGCCTAACAGGTTTAGGTCGACCTGAGTTTGTGCCTTGACCAGGCAGAGATTATTTAAGGAATGGATCGTGGGTCGAACGAATATAGGTCGGGGCCCAGGAAGGTCGGACAATAAGCTTGGTCGACCAGATCTAATTGACCGAGTGCACGTATTTTAATGATGCTTTAATGGGTCTTTTGCACTCGGAGGGCCTTAGGGCCAGCCCGTTGGGCATACCCTGTCACTTTTATTCCGTTCAGTGGCCCCAACTTTCTAGCTCGACTTGTCGGGTAGAAAGTTATGATAAATTCTTGACGTTGGATGTAGGTAGCGTTTACAACTCGACTCTTAGGATGTAGGTTGTTATTCGATGGTTGACTTTTGGCAGTTGTATGAGATGTATTCACTACGCCGTAATTTTCGCATTTAATGGTACCATTTCTGTCGATTGGACACTTGCTTTGGGAACTGGCGGGGGCATTTAATTCGGCCCATGATTTGACAATAATCTAACCGTTATCTCAACCTTTCCAATTCAGGTAAGGAAAAGGGAAGTATAAATGGAGCAATTTCATTCCTTTCCAAACTTTATCATCTCCAAATTCCATAAAAACTTGGCAAGAAGCAAAAAGCAAGAAAACCATCTCTGGCGTTAGCAAGCTCTTTTCTGGTGATCCAATACCCTTCCCTTCTTCGAAAACTTCAGATATTCCCCAATTTTGATCTCTAAGGTTTAATTTTGAAGTCTTGCTCTGCTTTGATTATTTCCACCATGGCTAGGGTTTTGAGTTTTGAGATGGGGGCGAGGTACGGGTATAACTGTATAAACCTTAGGATTTATAAAAGGTTAGAGGGACCGTGTAAAGAGTTAACCTTAGAAGAGTGTGTCGCCATTTTGAAACAATGGAGTTTATTTTTTGGGGAGATTGGGTTTCCTCTAGTGAGAGTATGGGGGACCTGGCTGTTGGCGACCTATGGATTATTCGCTTCCGTATCTTTAACAAACTCATTGACCACTTAATCATTTTTTACATCAAGTCAAATAAACCTATGTTTCCTCGTCATAGGCTTGCTTTCCCAGGAGAATCTAGGTCGCTCTTAGCTAGTTCAGATCCCTCTTCATCTAGGACCGATTCCCCTATTTCTTTGTCTTTTATAGAAATGGCAAGCAACGATCAACTTAATGGGTCCAATCAGAGCGAGACGTCGAGCTCCTCCTCAGCAAGAATTGTGGACAAATTCTGCTCCAAGGTGGTTGCTGGTGGGAATTAAAGGGGTTACGTGGCCCCCAGGCCCTGGGTTGGTAGAAAGTCGGTTGATTCCCGTATTAGAATCCTCCACGAGCACTTCGAGGTGCCCCGGGCGGACTTCCAGCTGACCCACTTCACCGAGAAACAGAGGAAACCCAGTCTTGGTCTCATTGAGCTCTTAGTTCAAGCAGGGTGGCCTTCTACTATGGCCAATTCGAGGTATGGTTGAGGCTCCCCTTAGATTCTTTCATTTGTGAGTTTCTGGAGTGTATGACCGTTGTCCTAATGCATCTCGGAGCCAATGCGGTTAGGGTGTTGGTCACTTTCGCAATGGTGTGCCGATTCGTTGGGTACGAACCATGTATGCATGTGTTCAAAAAGTCTTTTAAATTGGTGGTCAACGACCTGTCCTAGGGGATCAACACCCCTGCCAAAGCTAAGGCCCCAAAGCTTTTCTCAAACTTACCGGAAAAGGTTTCGGGCTGGAACAACCACCTGATTTTGATGGAGATTAGAAAGGATGGGAGTTCCCACTACCAGAGGAGGTTTTGAAGCCCATGAAAGAGGATGAGTATTGTGTCCCAGACTGGAGTGATGCCTTAACTCGTAGGTTGGCGGATGTTGCTCGCAAGAGTACAATTAGTTGGGAAACTTTGGATTCGAGCAAGGACTATTACGTCCAAGTTGTGATGATGACGGGGAATGATGGAGGGGTGGCTCCTTTGGTTCCAATAATAAGGAGCCTTAGGTATCCATATTGGGTTATCCAAGAGAGTGCGATTGAGACTTAGTGCCATTTTTGTAAGAAGAAAACTTCGGGCCACTGCAAAAATTTGTTTCACTATGGTGGTTAAGTACCCTCTCTCTGTTGTTTTTCCTTTTGCTTAAGTTTTTGCTCGTCCTTCTTATACTGACCCTCTTTCTTCTGGTATGTGCAGTTCTCACCCCAACTTAAGAATCACAGATAGATCGTATCGTTGATTTGGGAGATCTTCGTAGAAGTCGCAAGAGTCATGGCCTTGAGAATGCTCGAACGAGCAGGGAAAGTGAGGCCACCACGAGGAACAACTTGCTCTCAAAAGGAGGAGTAGGGATGGTTTCGATCGACGGTACTGAGCCTGTCCAACCAATCGAGCAGGAGGCATAAGTGAAGGCTCCCAGGTCGGAGGGGGGAGTGGAGCTGGAGTCTGTTCTGGGGCCAAGCACCGACCTTCAACTTGAGTCAATAGCGGGTCAAGAATGTCATGCCAATTTCGTGGATCTAGAGATTGATCTCGAAGGCCAAGACAACATGGAGGGTGATCTAGCCCTTACCCGTACCAGGAAAAGGTCAAGGGTGGAGGTAGTTCCAGAAGGTGCGGGCCCTTCTAGGCCGTCGGGCTCCAGGTCTAGCATACCTGCTGGTCAAGATCCCACCTCAAGAGAGGCAGGGGAGGTGCAGTCTATGGTAGATGCATTAGGTAATATGACCCCCCTGACTGGGGTGAGTTCTCGTTGCCATAAGTACCCTGAGCTAGCTTTAGTCCAGGCCATCAGCCATCGGGCAGCAGAGAAGGACCTACTCGCCACCTTTGCTGAGGAGGGCCTGACTCTGTAGGAGTTCAGTGATCGCTCCGGCCTAATCGCTTTCGAGGTAACACTTTAGAATTTTTCTCATCTTTTCCTCTTACTTTTACTTTCATTGTCTTGATCGTCTTTTTTTGTCTCGCAGTCTCTGGCGTTAGTCGAGCAAGCCAAGTGCGGCTGGAGGACGGCTTTAGAGAAGATTGCCAGAGCAAACTATGCCATGAAGGCGAGAGAGGCTAAGGAGCTAAAAAAGAAGCTCCATGAGCTGGACTCACAATGCTCAGCCCTTCAAACGGCACATTTCAATGTTGATAAAGAGCATGATGAGGCCTACTAAGCTTTGAAGGCGGCCAAGATGTAGATAGCTCCCCTTCAGGAGCAGGTTGATGGTTGGGCTTCTACCAAGGCCAATCTGGAAAATGTGGCAGCCCAAGCCAAGCTAGAGGGTCAAATCGAGCAATTATCCAAGCTGGTCCAGGATCGTATCAGCCGGATGCTGAAGCTGGATGAAGACCATAAAGATGCTCGGGTCAAATGGTAAGAGGAAGCCCAGGCAAGGGAGATAGCTGCGATCGAGAGATACAAAGCTAGTGATGAGTGCTACAACATCATTGTGTCTCGAACTCGGTACTTCTTTGATGTGGGGCGCCAACAAATGGCTCATCGGGTTATAGTGGATCCGACTGTTGACTTGAGTGTTGACAAACTGGCACAATGGGCTAGTGAGGATCGCTATGATGACCTAGCTCGCATTGACCACTCGCTAGTCCCCTACAACTCCAACGACTTGGCTGTTATTGCAAAGAAGACGCCGAAGATGGTCTTGAGCCCTCGTTCACTCCAGCCTTCGAGCCAAGGAATTTTAACACCATTGTCCAAGAGCTCATGGAGGCTGATGAGGCAGAGGAGGAGGTCACCCAGAACTAGGTTTTTGAAGATGCAGAGCAGCAGCAGTAGTAACAGTAGCATAGGCTTTTCAATTTTTTGTAATGAACAAGCTCTTAAAAAATTTCATGTTTTATCTGGTCGTTATGCCTTATCCCGATTTGGGAGGCATTTTCTTTTATAACTTTTATATCGATTAGTTTTAGCCCGCTTTAAGGAGATCAACTTTTGAATGTTAGTTGACTTTATCCAACTTTTGTCAGGCAAAGTGTTTTTATTTTGTTGTCGAACTAATATAGAAATGAGATCGACTAAAACTTTATTCGAACCTGTTTAATTTAGCGAGGTCGACTAAGGTTTTGGTCGGGTCTGTTTATAGAGCGAGATTGACTAAGGTTTAGTCGAATCTGTTTAAGGAACAAGATTGACTAAGGATTTAGTGGAAAATGTTTAAGGAAAGAGATTGACTAAGGATTTAGTCGAATCTATTTAAAGAACGAGATTGACTAAGGCTTTAGTCGAATCTGTTTAAGGAACGAGATTGACTAAGGCTTTAGTCAAATTTGTTTAAGGAATCGAGATCGACTAAGAGTTGGATCTGAGCTAATACTTAGAAAGTATGAGAACGTTGTTAGAAATTTTGGAGAGCAGGTTCTTTTTATTGAATACACAACTTATTACATAGAGAGTTCATCAACTTTTACATAGACACAATAAAGCTTTCAAAAATAATACTTAATCAAATGACTGGCATGCCAAGGATGTTTTAGCTAGCTTCCTCCAGGACTACCAATCATGTAGGCCCCTTCCTTGAATACCCTTGTGATAATGTATGGACCTTCCCAATTAGGCAACATTTTATATTGCTTTCCCTTGCGCCCAGTCACTTCAATCTTCCTGAGGACATAGACCCTAAAGGACCTCTTTTTGACCTTTCTGTCATGGTAACCCTTTGTTTTCTGTTTGTAGTTAACCATTCTAAGTTAGGCGAACATTCGTCTTTCATCGAGCAAATCTAGGTCGATCTATCTGTTGAAGTCATTCTAAGTTTGATCGAACAAAGGTGCAACCCCGATCAAGCTGGAATCAGAGCTCGCAGCCAGCCACTGACCTCCAACCTATAAGTGAGAGCAAATGGGCCTGTAGGCCCTCGGGGTGGTTATGCGGGCTCCCCAAGAGCAAGCTGGGAGTTCGTCTCCACCATCTTGCAGCCTGCGTCCATCTAAATTTTTGCTCGGTGGACATCGTAACCAACTTTTAGCCGCCGCTACCCGTTCCCTTGGGGATATGCGACTGGAGATTTCTAATGTTTGACCCCCAATTTGTTCATCTCCGTTTGAAAACCTGTTGAGAACTGAAGGCCGTTGTCGGACACAATTGAATGTGGCACTCCAAAGCGACACCAAATATAATCATGGATGAAGTTGATGGCGTTTTATTCAGTAATCTTACCCAACGGTCTTGCTTCTATCCACTTTGTTAAGTAGTCAATTACAACGATCATATACTTGCAATTTCCACGGGCGGGTGGGAAGGGTCTAATCAAATCCACTTTCCACATGTCGAACGGCTAAGATGCAATCACAGGAGTTTGTTCTGTGGTCGGCAGCTTAAACAGATCGGCATACCTTGCACTTATCACATTTCTGCATGAACTCGCGAGCGTCCTCCCTCAAATGTGGCCAATAATACCCCATAGTGATTATCTTGTCCACCAAAGTTCTGTCCCCCGGGTGTCCACCACAAACACCATTGTGCACTTCGAACAAAAGATTGGAGACTTCATGAGGATGGACACACCTTAAGAGCAATTTGATGAAGGACCTCCTGTACAAAGCTTCCCCATAAATAGTAAACATGGGGAAATTTTTCTTGATCATTTGAGCTTTTTTCTCTTCTTCAGGTAGCTCGCTTAAGTCGATGTAAGCCTTTATCTCGTCAATCCAGCACTTAACACTATTCTCCAAGCATAGAATCTGAACCCGCTTGTATGCTGGTTGCTATAAGTAAGAGATGGGTTGGATGTGCTCTTCCTCAGATGTAGCCAACTTTGAGAGCAAATCGGCCAGCTTGTTGTCCTTACGGCCTATCCTTTGGATTTCCCAAAACTCCAAGTCTTGGATCAATTTCTTGACCAGGCCACAATCTTTTACCAGGATCGGGTTGAGCACCTCGTATTCACCTTTAACTTAAAAGACGATCAACTGAGAGTCATAGTAAACCGCTATCTTGGTTGCTCCAAAGCATTTGGCATACTCGATAGCCGTTATCAGTGCTTCATACTCGGCCTGGTTGTTAGAGGCTTAGAACTTTAATCTCAGTGCTTCCTCGAATACTTTCTCGCTCTCAGGTTCGATCAAAACAATTCCAGCCCCACTAACCTTCTTGGTCGCAGACCCATCTGAATACACTTTCCAAAGTCCACAGGTAAACTAACCTCTCATCGGTTTGAAATTTATTTTCCCTTGGAATCCTTCTGTTTGGGTGCCTCTGGATCGTCTTTGTTGGTGAAGGATAACTCGATTAAGAAATTGGCTAAAGGTTGTGCCTGGAGTACTTTTCGAGGTCGTTACTCAATGTCAAACTCTGTTAGCTCGATTGCTCAGTTGAGTAGTCGACATGAATTTTTCGGCTTATGTAGTATCTTCGTCAAAGGTGCATTTGTGAGCACGACTATAGGATGGGAAGAAAAGTAATCCTTCAGTTTCCTTGTGACAACCACTAAAGCATATGCCACCTTCTCCGCGTTGAAGTATCTCCCTTCCACATCTGACAGAGCCTTGCTCACATAATAAATTGGCTTCTTGGTGCCATTTTCCTCTCGAACTAACACTGTTGCAACGGCATGATCGCATGTGATAAATACACAAACAAACTTTCTCCTTGAACTTAGCTACTAAGGAGTGAGGGAGTAGCGAGATAGTCCTTGAGTCGTTGGAAGGACAACGAACATTCGGTCGTCCACTCAAAGGCTTTTGATCCCCTAAAAGTTTTGAAGAAAGGGATATATCTCTCGGTCGACTTGGCTATGAAGCGACCCAGGGCCGCTACTCGGCCATTCAAACACTGAACTTCCTTGATGCAGGTGGGCTCCTAAATTTCCACCAAAGCATTAATCTTCTCAGGATTAGCCTCAATGCCTCTCTGTGACACCATGAAACCCAAAAACTTTCATGCTGCTACCCCAAACACACGTTTGCTCACAAATTGGTGAAAGTTTCCTTTAGGTCGACTACAAGACGTCCAGACTTGGTTTTGATGAACATGTCGTTGATGACCATGTCGTTGATGTAAATCCTCCATGTTTCGGCCAATTTGACTAGCAAAGATTTTGTTGACCATTCTTTGGTAGGTAGCCCCAGCATTCTTCAGCCCGAATGGCATCCTTATATAGCAGTATACTCCACCCGCTGCCTGAAAGGCTGTCTTTTCAATATCTTCCTCATACATTTTGATTTGATGATAGCCTGAGTATGCGTCCAAGAAACTTAGAGTGGTATGGCCAGCAATTGAGTCGACCAATATGTCAATACGGGGCAACGGGTAGCTATCCTTTGGGCAGGCCAGGTTCAGGTCTGTAAAGTCTATGCACATTCTCCATTTTCCATTGGCTTTCTTGACCATCACCACATTTGCCAACCAAGTTGTGTAAGTCGCCTTTTTGATTATGTCCGCACTAAGAAACTTGTCGACCTCTTGTTTGATGGCTACCTCTTTGTCACGAGCAAATATCTTTAGCCTTTGGCTTTTGAACTTGACAGTGGGATTTACCTCAAGCTTATGCATGATGACTTCTTCTTAGATTCCCTTCACATCCTCGACTCTCCAAGCGAAAACATCCAAGCTCTCCTTCAACAAGGCGAAAATTTCGGCCTTCTATTTAGGTGACAGCTGCCCACCTATTTTGATTCTTTGATCGGGATAAGCCGCATTGATTTCCACCTCTTCTAGCTTATCCACGGGCTCTAGTTCCGGATAATCCCTGAACTGCAGAGTCTCGATTATGATATCTCTAACCTTCCTCTCTCCTCAATTGTGAGGTGTGGTGCTTCTACCTCGATCATCTCGTCCAACTCTATAGTAAGATGTTCAACACAAGTGGCCCCCCTTGTTTTGATCGATTGGGAGACATAGGTCCCCAATGACAACTTGATCGACTAAAACTAGATCAGTTGCAGCCTCGTGGACGCTTGAGGGATGTGTCGCCTCAATCATGACTTGGTCAAGTGAGGGATAGGTCACCTCATATCGTTCGAATTCCATCTCATCATTCACATATCAGATAGTTGCCAATCTCGAGGTCGTAGTCACTAACTTAGAAAATTTCCAGCTTGCCTCGGGTTCTCTATATCTAGATCTCTTTTATTCTTGGCTCTAAGAACTTGATCGAGGTATTCCCTAGTTGTTCCCAATACACACCCAACACCGAAAGGGGTAGGGAACTTGACCCTCTGATGTGGGATTGATGGGATCACCCCCAAAGCGATATTTCCAGGAATTCCCAAGATAATATGGTAATCACTTGCTACGTCAATAACTACAAAGATTACCTTGGTTGTTGTTCTCAGAGGATGTTGTTCGACATCTACCTCGAGCTCGATCTGACCTTTTACATCGACCCTGTGATTTGTGAAACCCTCTAGTCGACCTGAGTAAGGCGACAATCGAGTATCCGGGAGGCCCATTTCCTAGAAAGTTTTGTAGTGGAGTATATCCTTGCACGCTCCTGTGTCAACCAAGATCCTACTAACGTGCAATTGTCAATGAGCCACGAGATGATTACCTCCTCTTGCACGCAATTCCTTGGTGGAACATATGGAGCCTTATTCAGCTAAAAAATCTTGTGTTTGAGGGATGTGTTGCTTGTCTCCTCAGCAATCACCCCAAGAGTCAGCCTTGGTTGCCTTGGCTCAGACGGGCCCCTTGTAGGTCGATCCCCAGCCGGGGGATGGTATCCTTACACGAACTGATCCAGTTTGCCCTCATTGACCCATTTATGCATGATCCTCTTAAGCCTCAAGCAATCTTGAGTGTTGTGGCCGGTATCTTTATGATACATATTTGTTGTTGTCTTGTTGAAACTTATTATGGGGGTTCATAGGCACGGGGGGAGCCAAATCAATTGTGTTCATTATATCACTCCGGCTAATGGTGAGGGGAGTGAAGTTTTCAGGGACTCTTTCAATCTCCCTAGTACAGTTTCCCCCTTACCGTTTCCTGGGTCGACTCTAATGGGGACCCCTTTAGACGACTCTCTTATGTTGACATGCTTGGCGCCCCTCTTCCTTTCCTTGCGTTCCTCAGCTACATCGACATCATATGCCCTTTCAAATAAGTCTTTCCTCGTGGTCACTCGCCTGACTTGTAACTCGTAATCCAAGTCAGGGGAAGACACTCCATTTCTGAAGCAATAGATAACCTCCCTATCAGTCAGGTCTTCCTCAATCTAGTCGACCAATTCCTTGAACCTGGTGAAATAGCTCATGAACTCTCAGTCTTTCCTTGTGATATGTTGTTTAGGTCGGCGACCGTCTTCTTTCGGGCTCTAGCAGTCGAGAATCTCTCCAAAAACTTACGTCGCATATACCTCCAACTGTTAATGCCGCCCGTGGACAATCCATGGAACCAAGTCAAGGCAGAACCAGTGAATGTGCTCGTCAGTGTCTTGCAAAGCATGTCGTCATTTGAGGAGACCAATCACATTGACGCCTCAAAATGCTGCATATGGTTTAAGGCATTAGTCGCCCCTAAGTACTTTAATAGGATGGGAAATTTAAAACTTGAATCAGGAGGGCCCATGTCAAACATCCACTGAGCCAAAGGTCCAAGAGTGCATATGGTTTAAGGCATTGGTCGCCCCTAAGTACTTTTATAGGACGGGAAATTTAAAACTTGAATCAGGAGGGCCCATGTCAAACATACACTGAGCTAAAGGTCGAAGAGTGCTATCGTTTCGTTCGACCTTTCCATGGGTGACCTGGAGATCTGCCTCCATATCATCCAACCTTCTCTTAAGGTTCAACAACTTCCTAGCATACAAACCAGGTCCCTCGTATCTGTAATGGGACACTAAGTTTGATTTCTACCGCTCTTCTCTTTGATGCAGCCTTCGAGAAGGTGTTCTTTCTCTTTCCACTCTTGGAGGCAACCTCTCCCTCCCGTCTCTCCTCGGAGGTGATCGACCTCCAGCTGAGGGCGCACCACTTGCTCTGGGAGGCGACCTGCCCCGGGCTCGATCGATCTCCAACTACCTCTTAGGTCGCATGTACGAACAACCAAATTGACAGCTGGGCGAGGCCTCTCGTTCCTCCCTTCACCTTCTGAGGGTCTAAGGGCCCCATTTTTGGGTCGATAAGACGTTTGTGATAGAGCTACCTGGTGAGACCTGTGGTCGTCCTTTTTAGGAGACTCCAGCAGCTCAAGCAACTCGTCATGAACTTCCAGCAAGATCTGTAGGACCCTCTCCCTCTCCAATAGTAAGTCATTCCAAGTAGGGTAACTAGCTGAGGTACCTGGTAGGTCGCCTACAATTGTTCGGCCCATTTGGTTTTTTTGACTTTGTTGGCCAACTCACTGGATTGTCATTGGCCTTTTCTCCCTCCGTCTATCTTGGATTCTGACTCCATCTGCAACACTGTTTGAACGGGTAGGTCTCCTAAGTGGATTTCCAGGTGGATGAGGGGGAAGGTTTGCTGTGCGATTCCCAGTGCCAACATCCATGCTTGTGTTATTGCCGTCGAAGTTACATTTGCCTGATCACTTGAAGCAGTTGCAGTGTGTTCGTCTGGTTAGGAAGATTTCGAGGCCTAGTATTCTTCATTTCCCGGCAATGGAACCAAACTGATGATGAAGGAATCGTCTGGATCAGTCTTAGTCCAGCAGTAGGATGTAATCCAGCTACTAAGACCCGAAACCATGAACAACCGACTAGCCGGCTAAAACCCTCCGGCGTGATGATGAGATAAAGTGTATGAGTTTATGTAAACTATATTGAAACAACGTAAATCTCAAAATAGCCAAAATAATGTTACCTTTTTTGTTGAGTATGGATTTGTATCTATAGTATTGTCATTGGATGTTGATGAATCCTGTAAATCATGGTGAGATGGTAGGAGTAACCATCTCCAAAAATGTAGGAAGCGGTTACGTATAACGACATGGGTTTACCACATATAGTTTGGTCGAGGTCGCCTAACAGGTTTAGGTCGACCTGAGTTCGTGCCTTGGCCGACCAGAGATTATGTTAGGAATGGATCGTGGGTCGGACGAAGCTTGATTGGGATTAAGGAAGGTCGGACAATAAGCTTGGTTGACCAGATATAGTTGATCGAGTGCACGTATTTTAATGATGCTTTAATGGGCCTTTTGTGCTCGGTGGGCCTTTGGGCATGTTCGGGCTTAGGGCCAGCCCGTTGGGCATTACTGTCACTTTATTAAGTTCAGAAATAATTATTGTTTCTTATATTTTTATAAAATATTAGTTAAATTAATAAATAAACAAGTGAAAATATTATTTAATGACAAAGTATTTTATAAAACACTTCATATATCCTTAAATGAATGTCGATTTATTTTTTTTAAAATTGGTATTGTAACGAGTAGATTTGAAACTTTTTTCGACAATCATTTATAGACGAGGGAGTAACTTATACCATGTGTAATGGTGAGAGAATTTCGCTCACCGAGTGAAATCATTTGAAAATCGGTGAGCGAAAAATGGTTCAACTGCTGTAATGGTGGCGAATTTTCACTCAAACTCACGAGCGAAACTGTTTCGCTCACATTTTGTGAGAAATTGTGAGCGAAACTGTGAGTGAACCGAAAACGGATTAAATGTTTATTTTTTAATTTTGATTTACCCCAAACGATGTCATTTATGCAAAATATCAAAAACGTGCATAATTTTTTTCCGCCTATAAATAGAGCCCAATATTTTATATGTTATTCACACTTCTTCTTCCCTACTTTCTCTCTTTAAGCTCAAGTTAAAAAAAATATTTGAGTTTTTGATTATTGATGATTATGAAAACAATTTCGGATATGATACTAATCAAGCTTGTATCGAGCAAATGTTGGTAAAATAATGGCAGATTGCATCATATTGCATATTATGATTGTTGAATACGGACGAGATCGATATATAAACTATGATGACGCGAGTGAGTTTTGGGCAGACAAACCCATAAATAAGGGGAATGGGAAAAAAAGTCCACTCGAATTGATCAAGATGATAATTTCACGTACATGATCAAAAATTCAAATGTTGGAAACTGTATCACCGAAAACATTGCACACAAACGAGATCTCCAAAACAAAACCACACGTCTGGCTCTCCAACAACACTTGAGTGAGCATATATACGCGATTCACAACTTTTAATATTATACGTATCATTTTATCTACTATTGCCATGTTTTGTTTTTATATGTAAGTTGTGTGTTAAGTTATTATTCTCATATATTTAACGTTTTAGATATCAAATTGATGCTTATTTGAGTACTTGATTTACAAAGAAATGTAACTATAATAAAAAATAAAATAAAAAATATTTTGTATGTGAATGAATAAAAAAATTATTTTATATCATTAATTTATAAAATAAAATAGCTAATTTTATTTATTTTTAATGAGTTGGTCTTATAAAAAACACGTTTTTTTCTGACACTTAGAAAAAACGTGTTTTGTGTTTCCCCGTTTGTGCCAGTGCCAGTTAAACAAAGTGCCAGTGTGTCGAGTCAAGTGCCAATAAGATGCAACAAAGTGCCGATGAAAAAGTACAGCACGGTTTACAAAGTGCCGTGTAAGGCACCGACACTTTGTTAAACCGACACCGGCGCTGACACGGGCACTTTTATATACATGAACTGACACTCTTCGCACTGGCACTCTGTTACACTAACACTGGCACTTTGTTACACTAACATTTTTGCTGGCTCTCAAAAACACAAGCACTGACATTCAAAAATACATGCACTGGCATTCAAAAACACGTGCACTGACACTAAAAAACACATATACTGGCACTCAAAAACACTGGTAATCATTTTTGCTGGCTCTCAAAAACACAAACACTGATATTTAAAAATACATGAACTGACATTTGAAAACACATACACTGACACTTTTTTACCATAACCTGGTTCAATTATCTAAAATCCAACGGAGTTGTATTGCTAGATAAATGCTAAGCAATGGAGCTCTATTTCCATCTCCGTGTAAAAACATTCTCCTATATCACAGAAAAACCACGCAAATTCATCTCAGATTCTCAAATGGCGTGCTTCTAATCATCACTGTAACTGCAAAAATGGCGCATTAATTTTCAAATCCAGTTGAATTGTGGAAAATCACCACCAGATCAGCAGATCTAATCAAATGGGCAACGATTAATGCATACCGAAATTCTGTTTAGTATTTGGTGGCCTTTGAATCCTTCCCCTTTCTGTTTCTTCATTCTGGGTTCTCTCTCGTCAGTTAGCTTATATGGTGGCCCTAATTTGGAGGGCAATTAACTGATACGCTACGCCGCCCTTCTCGTCATAGAACTTCATACAGCAATCCCTGTTGGAACGATCAGGTAGTGGTGGAACGGAGTTGGGGAGAGATTGAGGGAGGTTAGATCGGTGATGGGCGTGGTGAGGAAGCAGTGGCGGATCTACCCCAAAACATTTGGGATTGCCTGTTCTTTACTAAAAAATTTTTTACGTAAAATTAAAATTCAAAATGTTTACATGCATAAATAATTAAATATAGTAGGTTTCAATACGTCAACATTATATAAAATAAACACAATTTACATTTGAAAATAAACACAATTTACATTTGACGTTTCCTAGGATTCATCTTCTTGAGCAATTGGAACACTAGTGCTTGCTTTATTTCTCGGAGTTACCGGGAAGAACCGATCAAACCTATTACCAATGTTATCAAAAAAGCAATTAAGCTAAGTTTGTACAAATTAAAACACAGCAACATCCAACACATACATCAATTATTCAAATATATTTCAAAATTCGAATAAAAAATAAATAATAATGAATCAAATAATCAAAAATAGTTCAATCACAAACCAATCAATAAAATTTATATTTTAAGCTCAGATTGCCAAAACAAAGACAAAAAAAAAAAATTTTTTTTTTTTGGGGTTGCCCGGGCAACCCCGGGCACTATATACCATCCGCCCCTGAGAGGAAGACGACGGCTAGGTGAAGAAGACGACGACTAGAGAGAGAGGGGTGGTGTTTGCGTCTAGTGAGAGAATAGAGAGAGAGAGTGTTATATACTATTGGGAAAAATTCGTTTTTTCAATTATTTAGAAAAAATGCGTTTTTTATAAGTTTTTGACATTTTTAATTATAAAAATGCCGTAAGCAAAAAATTTAGCTCATTACTACAAAATATCAATTTCTTTTCTGTAAACAAAAATTCTCTAAATCATTAATCATTAGATTCGCTCATTTGATAATAAAAATGTTTGCTCGCTATTGTGTATACTCTTAGTAAAGCTAAATTTCACAATTTGTTTGATCCGGCCATCCCTTTTCATGTGCTTAAAACAATACTTTTATTTCAATATAAATGATAAAAAATATATTTAAATGTGCTATTAAATTTAGAACTTTTTTGATTTTGGGACTGAGAAATAAGATTAAAATTTTTTTTTTTTTTTGAATAAAGGGCATTTCAGTCAATTGGTAGCACGTGAGGTACAGACAAACTCTTCTATAATCCAGGAAGAAGGAATGCATAAATAATTAGATTTTATTCTATCACACACACTCACACACAAACACACACACGCACACACACGCACACACAATACACATATCCGCAAGAAATCTAGTCCTCATCCTCTCAGTTTCTTTCTCAACTCCAAAGATTTCTGAAGATTTTACACACACACACATCAAAGCAGCGCAGGCAGCTGTAAATACACTTGACGGCAAAACCCACGTCAATCTCTCTCTCTCTCTCTCTCTCTCTCTCTCTCTCTCTCACACACACACACACACACTTCACTGCGCGTGTTTCTTTTTTTGTTCTTTTTACTGGGAAAGGGAAAAACTCTTCACAGGAAACTCTTGAATTCTTTAATGTCATAAGAAAATATAAATAAAAAATACAGTCCTTGCTTTAATTCCCACTAGTGTTTTTCCTTCATCTCTCACCAGCACATTGTGTAATCAATGATTTCTAAGGAAACCCAATTCTGATTTTATTTAGCGTTCTCTCTCGCTAGATTTTACCAATCTTGATTTTCTTGAGGTTTTGGATTCAATTTCTGCTCTTTTAGAGTGTTTAATTGATTGGAATGTGCCAAATTCTTGATACCCATTACTGATCATTAGCTGAATAATCAACCCTCTTTTATTTCGTATCTCTAGATTCTGTTCAATCTTGATTCTTTTGATGGGTGGGAGGTGAAAAGCAAAATGGGGTCTCTGGAAAGTGGGTTGTCATTGAAGAGAGACAACAGTCTCTTGCGGTCAACAAGCAGGAACAATAATGAGAGTTATCAGCAGCAGCAGCAATCCCAATCCCCATTTGGTCAAAGTAAAAAACAACCCAGATCAAGATTGGCTAGATTTCTGCTTTTCAAGAAGTTTGACTACTTGCTTTGGATTTGCACTGTCTCCGTGTTCTTGTTCTTTGTGGTTATTTTCCAGATGTTCTTGCCCGGTTCAATGATGGAGAAATCCGGAAATTTCTTGAAGGAAAGGGAATTTGGGTCCCCTGATTTCGAGTTCTTGAAAGAGATTCAAGGGTTGGATTTTGGGGAAGATGTCAAATTTGAGCCGCCTAAGCTGTTGATGAAGTTTGACAAAGAGGGTAGTCATGGGAATAACATGACTGTGGGTTCAAGGAGAGTGTTGAGATTTGGGTATCGAAAACCCCGGCTTGCTTTGGTGAGTGTGTTTATTCAAGAGGAATGTGTTGATATTTTGATTGCATTCTTGAATGGGAGCTTGTTTGGGGGCAAATTTGTATTCTAATGTTGCTGTTTTGATTTCGACTTTTGTAGGTGTTTGCAGATTTGTTGGTTGATCCACAGCAGATACTGATGGTCACTGTTGCAGCTGCTCTTAGGGAGATTGGTTATGAAATTGAGGCAAGTTTTTTAGTTTGTGAAGAATTTTGATTCAAGTGAAGTTTGATTATTTCATACATCGAATGTACTTACATATGACGCCTTTGACAATATGAATGTGTGCTTGGTGAGACTTTTTGTTATTATTATTAATGAATGCCTTAAGCTATTACATAATTGAAACTTGAAAGTGTCTTTGGTGAGACTATTGTGTGCATATAGTTTGATAATTTAGATTCTGGCATGTAGTTTGATAGTTTATAAGCTTGCTTTAGATTCTTGTATGTGTTCATGCAGTGCTTGGTTTTTAAGTAGAATAAGAGCTCATTATTGAACATGCAAACGGTGTGAGGCAAATGTGGCTAAAATTTTGGACATGCATCACTTTATTTGCTAATTTCTGATGAAAGTAAAGTCAGATTGCCCCGTGGATGATATAATTATGTTTTGTTAGGAAAACCAATAGTGTCATTGAAGTTTCCGCCCTCATTTCAAGTATCTCAATAGTAGATGCTTTTGGATGCCATTGCCACTTACCTCTGGCTGCATTGTTTACTGTCATCTCTTTCCAGCTCTTTAACTATATAGGCTATTGTATTATACATCTTATGAATTAGGAGACTGGGATGTTGACTTATTATCTATACTACTAGCATGTACACATGAATATCCTTAGGGCTCATTTGGTAGCAATACTGTATAATATCGATCAATACAGAAAAATAAATGATCTTATCCAAGATTAAATTATCTCACATTTATAGACCACAAATAAGACTACTTTATCTCTCTAAAGAGCAATTTGGAAATGAGAGATGCAATCTACTTCTGTTATCTGGGATTAAATTATACTTGTAATAGGGGAGTAAGGTATTATTTTGTCCTGGATAAAGGCTTTATCCACCCATTTGAGATATTTATTTTCTGTGACAAAAGTGTTTACAAATACTGAATATGGATAAAGGTAGATATCTGCAACATAGTTGCAAAAGGCTAGCGCCTCTCTCGCCCGCCTCACCTTTTTGGCGCCTTTAGGGGTCGACCGCCTTTTGGTTTTATGCCGGGCTGTTGTAAGCCTTTTTTGGCCAAGGCGAGGCCTTTCTTGGTCATGACGAGAAGCATGAGGAGTCAACCTTTGTCAAAAGGCATAATAGGCATAGTTATTAAAGGCTCAAGGCGCAAAAGGTGGGCCCGGAGCCTAGGCGCAAGGCGGAAGGCGGGCGCGCGCCCGAGTGACGAAGCCCAGAAAATGCCTTAAAATAGTAAAAATATATGTTTTAAGTCATAATAGATCATGCAATATCCTTATCCAAGGGTAAATTTAGGAAGAAACTTCTTTTTAAGAAAAATAAAATATTGCAATTATTCACATCTTTTTTATTCATTAGTCAGCATGAATTAATTAAATTAATGCTCCCTCCGACCCGACCCAAATGTCTCAACTTTCCTTTTTGGGCGTCCCATTTAAAATGTCTCAACCCAAAAAAGGAAATTTTTTTATTATTTTTTTATTGTGGGACCCACTTGTCATACTCACAATAAATATCCACTAACTATTTCCTACCCCACTTTCTCTTTGCTACATCACTTTCATACTCACAACATTTATTTCACTATACACTTTTTACATTATACTCCCTCCGTCCCTAAAAGTTTGTCTCATTTGACTTTTTTGTTGAACTTTGATCACAAATTTATGAGAGATTAATCATGTTCGTGAAATTCTAAAAGTTGTTGTTGATAATATTATTAATGGTGAATCAATAGGAATTTTTAGAATTTCATGAACATAATTAAATTGTCATATATTTGTGGTCAAAGTTCAACTAAAAAGTCAAATGGGATAAACTTTTAGGGACGGAGGGAGTATATATTTATTCCTTAATTCCCGTACCGAACCCATTTTGAGACATTTGAGCCGGGACGGAGGGAGTATATTCAAAAAGCTTATCTAAACAACAATTACAAAAGCATATTGACAAAGAGAAAAAGATAAAGAATAATTATACCCTAAATAATCTACATTACTGAATGTCTGAATCTAAACATCAAAATTCCAAGTTAATAAAAAACAAAAATAACAGAAAGAGAAAAAGATAAAGAATAATTACACCCTAAAAAAATAATAAAAAACTTTACATTAAAAAAAAAGAATGAAAAAAACACACCTATTGGAGCTGTTTGTATTCGCCGGATTCTCGCCGAAGGTCTCCGAAATAGCTGGATGGTTGCCGGAGGTTGCCGGATGGTCGCCAGAGGTCGCTGGAGAGTTACGGTAGTTTGAAAAGTTCCAAGGCTCTTATTTATACATTCCGTTTTGGAATTAGAACCAAATTAGGGTTAATTGACTTAGTAATTGACGGTCAATTACCTTCTGGAGCCTAGGCGCACACCATCAAGGCTTGCGCTTCAGCCCTAGGCGCGCCTAATCCCTCGCCTATGAAACAACGCCTCGCGTAGCACAATCCAGGCTCCAAAGCTGAGCCTCTCTCCGCCCGGAGCCTAGGCGCGCTTTTAATAACTATGATAATAGGTGTGTGTAATGTTAAACTAGGTCATTTTGTAATTTTAGTTTTAATAATTCAACTTAAAATGCGTTGTTTCGGGAAAACTCGAGGTAAAGATAGCTTGTGGCGTGCATGATAAAGAAAGAGATCCGTAATTTCTCTCGAGTGATCAAAAGAAAATAAGTGCGATAAATAACGAGTTAGAACGACGACAAAAAAGTGCGATAAAAACACTATTGATAGCTTGCTTTATGTTTACTAATTTACTTATTTTTTTCTTTTGACCTTCGGTCTCATTTGTCATTTCTTTTTACCTTCAGTCTCATTTGACATGTAAAGTTTTAACTTTATCTTATATTTATCTCTAGGTATGGAATTATACGTTTGAAATTATATATTCGAAATCACTTATTTTCACGCTTTTAAATAACTACATGTTTACTGATTTGAACATCAAATATGTTTTTTTTTTGTCTTAGAATTCTCACTTTTGGGGTGTTTTAATTGTGTTAAGTTGCTCTTACATGTGAAATTGTGACATTTATTTAATGCAAAATTTTTGTTATTAGTATGCTTAAGCCTTGTTTAATATAATTTTTTATATATATAATTTTACTATTCCTTTGTTCTATTTTACCGCCTTGCTCGCCTTTCGGCCGCCTTTCAACCGCCTCGCTATTCGCTTTTTTTAGGAGACTCTCGCCTGCCTTTCGCCTTTAACATCTATGGGTGCCTCTTAGATAGTAGGAGACAGAGCCTTCAAGGGTAAACTACAGCCTTTTTATGCTAAGCATCTCATAGATTTGAATGTTGTAATAAATGGGCTAGATATTATATACTTCCTCTGTCTCACTTCACTTGATATAAAAAAATTTGGCACAAGATTTAAGGAAAAATAGGAGAGAGAATTAGTGGAAGGAGTTGTTGTGAGTAGAAAAATTAAAGTAGGAGAGAGAATGAGTGGTAGGAATAGTAGTTTGATTGATGTTGTGAGTATAAAGTTTGCCATTTTGGGTAGTATCAAGTGAAGTGGGTTCTGCAGTTCTATTCGTTTACCACATGAGCCGTTAGTGTAAAAATTATATAATTGAAAATGCCACTAGTTTGGGACTTTCTTTTTTAATCTTTACATGCCACTCATTTCTAGATGGGGAGTAGAATGTAAGAGCACTTGCCATGCGTCTGTTGATCAATGACTCCCATGTTTCCAAGTGAAATTTCCGTCCCAACTTTAAGCCTGACAATGGTAGAATGCTTCCTTGAAAAAGCTTAGAAACATGACAATTGTAGAATGCTTCGGTAATAGATCCGAAAGGTAATCATCTGCCTTCAACCAAAACGTTGTTGTTAGTTTTGTACCAATTTGGCATTAATCACATTTGACGTTGTTCATATCAATACTCTGTACCCCTGGCGATTGTTTTACCATAACACACACACAGAGGATTTCATGCTTGTCCGGCTCATTCCATGAGGCACTCATGTTCGCTCATGGCTAAGCATTCTATTCTGCCTGCAGGTTTATTCACTAGGAGATGGTCCCGTGTATGCTGTTTGGAGGGATATAGGAGTGACGGTCAGTATTGTGGGACATACTGAGAATACGAAAATCAATGTAGACTGGCTAAAGTATGTTATATTTTAATATCTCTTGACAATCTAATAACTTTATATTAATTTTTAAATTAAGCACTTAGAATAGCAGTTTCTAAATGTTCTTGCACTATACAGCTATGAGGGTGTACTTGTCAACTCATTTGAAGCCAGGGAAGTCATCTCTGAGTAAGTTTGATCATTTTATATTTTATAATTGGAACTTTTTTATTATTGTATGAGGTTTGATTGATTCGTAATCTTCTTTCTTTTGCAAAAAAAAAAAATAAAAAAAATTCTTTATACTGACCGCAACACGCATTAAAAAGAATCTGATAAATAACATCAATTTACTTCTTTTACAGCCTTTTGCAGGAACCATTTAAATCAGTACCTCTCATATGGACCATCTATGAAGCAACACTTGCCACGCGCCTAAGAAAATACCTATCAAATGGCCCTACTGAGCTTATGGATGACTGGAAAGCACTTTTCAGTCGTTCTACGGTTGTTGTCTTTCCAAATCATGCCCTATCGGTAATTTTTTATGGACAATTTTCATATCCATTATTCTTGTATCAATTTTCACCGAAATCAATTGGTCAAAACAGCTAGAAAAAGAAATGATATAGAATGGAATGATAATTCGATGTTATATGTTTGATGTCAGATTTTATATGCTGCATATGATGCTGGAAATTACTTTGTTATCCCTGGTTCTCCTGCTGAAGAATGTCAAGCGGATAGCTCAATTGTTTTGTACAAAGATGCTCAGCGTCTTAAGCTGCAATTTGAGCCTGAAGACTTAGTAATTGCCGTTGTGGGTAGTCAACTCTTATACAGAGGCTTGTGGTTGGAACAAGCCCTCGTTTTGCAGGCCATTTTTTCACTTTTGGCAGAAAATTCCGTTTCTCATCTGAAAGTTATTATCTTAAGTGGTGACACAACTGGTAATTACAGTGTGGCTATAGAGGTAAAAAGCTTATTTGATTTTTGTGTTGATTTATTTATTGAAATTTTTTATGAAATTGACTTCTAAGATAACACTCGTGCTTCTTTTTAATAGGAAATCGCTCTAAACCTTGGATACCCCAAGGGTATGGTGAAGCATATATCCTTTGATGAAGATGCAGAGAGTGTCTTGAGGATCGCTGATCTTGTGATATATGGATCATTTCTCGAGGAACAATATTTTCCAGATGTTTTAATAAAATCAATGTGCTTTGGGAAAATCATAATTGCCCCAGAGCTTCCAATGATCAAGGAACATGTATGGTTCTAGACTTACACACACACACACACACACATATACATGCATTACTCCCTCCGCCCCAGAATAAGTGTCCACTATTTACGTTATACAAGTTTTGAAGAAAGTATTTTACCCATGTATCCCTTTAGTACCCTCAATACGTGCATTGCCTTTTTTTAATCTCACAATTAATAAGTGTACAAAATACAATATACAATTGATTTAGAAAATATCTAAGAAAAAGGAAACACAAATTTATGGACCCCCCAAATGGAGTATGGGACACTTTTTTGGTACCGCTGGCGTATGTAATTATCTAGCTATGTATGTATTTTCTCATTTTGTTACTTGTATTTGAAGTACTTGGTATTATGTTTACATCCTTAAAGCAAGTTACTGACTGATTTGGAAATAACTATCAGATTGATGACAGGGTAAACGGCTATCTTTTTCCAAAGAAGAATATTGGGGCTCTAACGCAGACTATCCGGCTAGTGGTTTCGAAAGGACAAATATCCCTTCAAGCTCGCAATGTTGCATTGACTGGAAAACAAGTGGCTAAAAATCTAATGGTTTTGGAATCTATTGAGGGTTACACTTTGCTAATAGAAAATGTTATTAAGCTCCCATCCGAAGTTGCATTGCCGCAGTCCGTATCAGAAATTCCTCCAGATTTTAAAATGGAGTGGCGGTGGAATCTTTTTGAAGACTATAAGGGTCCCACACGTGTTATTAGGACTTCTAGAAGTTACAATTTTTTGGACAAGCTCGAAAACGAGTGGAATCATACTAGAAAAGAGGGTTCTGATAATCTAAGTGCAATAGACGAGACATTTGTGTACTCTTTATGGGAGGAACAAAAAGATATCGCGATGGCGAAGCTTAGGAAGATAAGAGAAGATGATGAGGTGTTATTTCGTTTCCTTGATCGAAAATAATTAGCTTATGCAATAACTTAGACACTTGAGCTGATATTTTATTTTCATATATTTACATTTTCTTTGATGCAGTTGAAGGACAGAACGGAGCAACCAAGGGGGACATGGGAGGAAGTTTATAAAAGTGCCAAAAGGGCTGACCGGACTAAGTATGATTTGCATGAAAGGGAGGATGGAGAGCTTGAAAGGACAGGCCAACCATTAACTATTTACGAACCTTACTTTGGGCAAGGCACCTGGCCCTTTTTGCACGCTACTTCACTTTATCGTGGACTTGGATTGGTGAGTTATTAACCTCTTTATCTTCAACTTTCTGACATACTCTTGGTTTTGCTTATTTTTCTCACTTTTCTCTTTTTTCTTTCGGCTTTTTTTCTTTTCTTGTAAAATAGTACTTCACTCATTCCAAAATAAGCGACCATTTAAAAAAAAAAAAAAGTTCCAAAAAGTTACAAAATTCACTTTTGTCCATCATGTTCTAATTTACACACTTGCAATCATTTAGTGTGATCAACAACGTTGTTTATGTACATGCACTAGTAAAAGTGATTAATAATCAAGTTCTTTTTGAAACAATCTGCTAATACATTTTGAATTTCCAGAAATGCCGCTGTTATCAAACCTACACTCTACAGACACTATGTATGTTAATCTGCAATATGTTTGGGAAACTATTATTGACTTTTAGCATGCCGATTGGTTTAACTATGTGATTGTAGTCAACAAAAGGTCGAAGGCCCGGAGCGGACGATATTGACTCCCCTTCTCGTCTTGCTCTTCTGAACACCCCTTATTACCGTGATGTCCTTGGTGAATTTGGAGGTCTTTTTGCAATCGCCAACCGGATTGACCGAGTTCACAGAAATGCTTGGATAGGATTTTTGTCATGGAGAGCAACAGCCAGGAAGGTATGTGAATTTACTTCTTCTTTTATTGCTCCTTCCGTCCCTAAATGAGTGTCCAAATTTAATTATTAGGGACACTTTGAAAATGTATGCTTTTTTATACGTTTTAATGGCAAAGATGCATAAATATTATTGTTATCCACTTTCTAAGCATTTAATTTTTCGATAATATAATGAATAGCAAAATATTGGTAAAAAAGCGTTTAGGGACATTGTTTTTTACAAATAAGACGTCCATTTTGGGACTAAAATTCCTTGAATTTGGACATTCATTTAGGAATAGAGGGAGTAAAATTTTGAGTTTCCAGAAATACCCTTAGAGTTGCTTTTTGGCTAACATGTAGCTTGGACAGGCTTCTTTGTCCAAGACTGCTGAGATGGCATTGCTAGATGATATACAAGCACGAAGACATGGTGACTCGCTCTATTTTTGGGTCCGTATGGACAAAGATCCAAGAAACCCATTGCAAGAAAATGACTTCTGGTCGTTTTGTGATGCTGTAAATGCCGGTAATTGCAAGTAAGGCTCTGTGGTCATTTTCAAAAAAAAAAAAAAACTTCACATTTTTAATTTTTTTTGCAAAATCAAATAAGAGTTGACTGGATTTTATAATTGACTTGGCATGGTTGACCGCAGGTTTGCATTCTCCGAGGCTCTTAAGAAGATGTATGGCATGAATGACGAGTGGAACTCTCTTCCCCCGATGCCTGTAGATGGAGACACGTGGTCTGTCATGCATAGTTGGGTTTTGCCTACCAAGTCTTTCCTAGAATTCACAATGTTTTCAAGGTTTGCGCAATAACCATAAATCTGTTTCGTTTCATGGACATAATAATTGTTTGTGCGTCACTGGAACATAATAATTGTCTAAACCTTAAAAAATGTCAGAATTATTTATCTTCTTGTTAATGTATTCATTCAAACCATCATGTTTGCAGAATGTTTGTGGATGCACTAGATGCACAAATTTACGAGGAGCACCATCAGAGTGGGCACTGTTATCTTAGCTTGTCCAAGGTAAACAGGTTACCTCTATGTT
The DNA here is from genome assembly GCA_022495995.1 of Adenophora triphylla var. japonica. NCBI lineage: Eukaryota > Viridiplantae > Streptophyta > Magnoliopsida > Asterales > Campanulaceae > Adenophora > Adenophora triphylla. The sequence goes on along the minus strand of JAFEMH010000309.1, from coordinate 364,143 downwards.
GAATTACCACACAATGAAAAGCATAGACAAGCATTGCTACACACACACACACACACACCACACATGCAAAAGAGTGTTGAATCTTGTATGTAACAGGACAAGTATTGCTACTCGCGGGTTCTTGAACTACTCATAAATGTATGGAGTTACCACAGTGCGAGAAGAATGGTGTATATAGACCCAATCACTGGGTCAATGCAAGAACAACACAAGTTCAAAACCCGTAGAGGTCAAATGTGGGTCAAATGGTTCAATTACAACACAATGAAAAGCATGGACGAGGATCTTGCTGAGGTGGCAGATTCTGACCGTCCAAAGAGGCGGTGGCTATGGCCTTCAACAGGCGAGGTCTATTGGCAAGGTATTTTTGAAAGAGAAAAGGAACAACTTAAGAAAGATAAAGTAAAGCGGAAGCAGAAAAGTAAGGAGAAAATCGCAAGGATTAAGAAGCGGGCTAAGCAAAAATCTTTGGGCAAGTATTGGAAGCCCCCACCGGAGGAGGAGGTGAACATAACGGCGGTTGATAATTCAAACTTTACTGTTGCGGCGGCAAGGCGGTTTAGATAGCATTTGTTGATCATCCTTACAAGTAGGGCTAATTTGAAAATTCAATTCTTTGTGAAAATTTGCATATATGGTAAATCTCATATTTTTTTTCTCAGAAGGATGCATTAGGGTTTTTCTTGTATGATGTAGTTGAGGCTTTGTATGTAAATTTGCATCCTTCTGAAGGTGATCTTGATAGTGTATATCTTACTAATCAAATATCATGAAATTTCATTTCTAGTTATTCTGACAAAAGTGATCTCGAACACTATTATGTTATAATTTTTCAATAACCTTACAAATAAGATATAAAGTTTACCAAAAAATAAATAAAAACACATTATACATTTAAGTGACACATTATACATTTAAGTGATAAGTATCCAACATAAACTACCTCTTAATGCATTTTAACCACTACAAATTACATCCTAAGCTAATGTTTACTTGAAATGCATGCGCTAAATTACGGCGAAATGAATGACTCGACCGCAAACTTCTCTTCGGAAGCGATGAATGAACTCGTTCCTCGTTCTCTTTATCAAGCGACTGCCTTGTCAGAAGTCTTCTACATATGTAATCAGATGACTTAGCTTGCTTGAAAAAAGGATGCTTGAGAAGCACTTTTGCTGAAGGACGATTCAAAGGATCCTTAACAAGGCAAGTATCGATCATATGCTTGAAAGACTTTGAAAACTTATTATCCGTTGGGTCGTCAAGAGTTGGAGCGGGTCTCTCCAATGTCGTCAGAAGAATCTTCATTGCAGTACAGTCAGAGAGCGGGGCGTGTCCGTGAGCTAGCTCCAGTGCAGTGATGCCAAACGACCATATATCGACCTTGTAATCGTAGCCATTCGATGATGTGTTCTTGATAACTTCTGGAGCCATCCAGCATGGTGTCCCAACGAACGAGCTTCTCGAACGCTGCCTATCCCCTGCATCAAACAAGGAAGCAGAAACACCGAAATCTCCCAACTTAATTGCGCCATTCGAGTCAATCATAATGTTTCCCGCCTTAACATCCCGATGAATTTGACCTAAATCATCATGAAGATAAGCCAACGCCTTCAGTACTTGTCGCAAAACCGTAGCAATGATGACCTCGTCATCCAAACCGTTCGGGTAGGCCGTTTTCAATACGTGCAAACATGATCCGACGGACATGTAAGGCATCACGACCCACAAGTTGTGATCATTGACAAAAGAACAATGGGATCGCATCACATTAGGGTGGTCAACCATGGTCATTGTCTGACATTCCCGAGATACCGTGTTCAAATCTCGTTTATCGGTCTCAAAATCGAGGATCTTGATGGCTACCACTTGTTTGAGTGGTATGCATAATGCACGATGAACGGTGGCAGTCGCGCCTTCTCCGATCACCTCGTAAAGTGTGTAGAACTCTGCTCCGATTGGGTACTTCTGCATCTTCTTGATCTCCATTGAGAAGAAGATGACAAGTTAAGAAATGTGAATTTTATAGTAGTTGTGTATATATAGTAGTTGTACTTGTATAATGTCCAAAATAAGGTTACATGGTCCATATTAATGTACAAAATAAGCTTTTAGAAATAAGGTTTGTGGTCTACATTAATGTCCAAAATAAGGAATCATGCATGTTCAAGTTAGGGTTCAATGTAAATATAAATCTTAGTCAAGTTAGGAATATTTACAAAATAGTACTCCCTCCGTCCCAGACCAAGGGTATATGGGGGGATTTCACGCTTCTTAAGAATTTTTTTAAAAAATGAATACTCCCTCCGTCCCACTATACTTGACACTTCTTTCCATTTTGGGTCGTCCCACTATACTTGACACCTTCCAAAAATAACCAAATTTTTATATTTTTATATTCACTCTACCCCACCACTCATTCTCTCTCTTCATTTTCTACCACACATTTATTCAACCAACACTACTATTTACCCCACTCATTCTCTCTCTTCATTTTCCACCACACATTTTTTTTATTTTATTCTTTTTCCTTGGTTTTTGAACCCACCCCTTGGGTGTCTAGTATAGTGGGACGGAGGGAGTAAAAGTTAAATGTGAAATATGAAATAGTAATTAAATGTGTGGTAGAAAATATGAGAGATAATGTAAAAGTTAAATATGTGGTAGGGAATAGGAGAGAGAATGTAAAAGTTAAAAATATTTAATAGGAAAGAGAATGAGTGGGAGGAATAGTAGTTAAATGTGTGGTAGGAAATAGGAGAGAGAATGTATAAGGATATAATGAATGGTTTTTTTGTAAATATATGAAGATGATAAGGGTATTAATATATTCAAAAACTTGCCTTTTTTGGAAATGAACTCTTGGTCTGGGACGTCTCAAAAGAAAAAGATGAACCCTTGATCTGGGACGGAGGGAGTAGAAAATTGGAGTAGGAGACTAGGAAACACCAACACCTACCTTCAGTAGTAGTGTTAGTAGGGGTAGTGTTAATAAGTTTATAATAAATTTTGATTATTTACAAAAATATTATCGTACGTTTTAAAATAAATTTCGATTATTTATAAAAAAATTGGTCACACATCTTAGGCAATTTTTTTTAAAAACATATTTTTAATACAAGATTTTCATTATTTTGTGATCGAGATAATATTGCTTTCTGTTTCCTCATTTCATAATTGTCTATTTGATGCTCTTCAACCTTTTTTTTTCTTTATTGGGCTAGGCCCAACTTAAAGTAGAATGGGCCAGGATTCGGGAAAAGTCCAGACAGTTCGGCTATTGGGAGAACGCGCGAAACATCTCGAATCCCGTGGAAAAATCAGTTATTTTTTTTTTCTCGGAAAATGCGGTATATAAAGGGGTAATGGTTCCAATTCAATTCTATCGAAGAGAAAAAAATCACACAAGAGAAAAGCAGAGAAAGTTGTGCGAAAGGTTAAATTTTTGGGTTGGTGGATTGATTTGTGCTGACAACTTAATCAATTGGATTTGTGGAACCGATTGGAGAGATCTTTCTCGTTTGTTAACCTGTAAGTTATTTTCATAATTTCCATTTCATTGGTTTATTGTTTGATGTTCATAGGGATTAGATTATTGAGCGAATTTTATTATTTTTATTTATTTATTTTTATGTTTTAAATTTGTAGTTTTCATTTGTGTACATAATAATGGGATTGTTTTGTTGCCTTTCTAGCATTTTAAAAATTGGTTTTGTTTGGATTCATAATGCTGAAATATGGCCTTTTTGTTCAATTTAGGTTTCTTGTTTGGAAGTTCAATCTAAACTTTGGGTTTGTGGCCTTTTTTATTTTGTGAAGAATGTGATCCATTTCTTGTGATTATTGTTCCTTTAAGTTTTTTGCCCGATTAATGATTTTGTTAGGATGATTGAACAATTTTGGGGATTTCAAATGGGGGATTGATATGAAACTGATTAATTATGTGGTTTGATTATGGTCAGTATAATTTCATCCTCAAATAAATTTATTTTGGTGTTTTAGAATGTTTGGTTATATTAGTATTGTGTCATGTGTGTGAATTGAAGATGGTCAGGTTACTTTGGATTTGTAATGGCAGTGGTTTCATCGTAGAAAAAAATTAAACATTTTTCCCAGTGTATAACTCTGAAAGACAAGTGAGAAAAATATTTGGTCCCATAATACAATAAAGGTCGCATTTGACTTGTTACGTTAACGTGCTTTAATTGTTGTACAATAATAAAATTGCACTAAGACTATTTACTTCTTTTAGACCTTTATTTGGGATCAAACAAAAAAAAAAAGTATGACATTTATTATGGATAGAAGGTGTATGAGCTTATTAGTCGCGTTCGATGATTTGTTGAAAGTTGGAGCCTCCAACATTTAAAAGTTTCGTTTGTGAGGACTGAGGCATAGAGGGATTTTTTTTTTTTTTTTTCGCGTGCTCTTGAAAAAAGTGATTCTCTTGTTTGAATATTAAGTCAAGCAATAGAATAATAGGGTTTGGGTCTGGAATCTGCCTGCAAGACACAAAGGTCTTTTGGCAAGTATGACTATTGTCCGAATGAAACTTAATTTCCCGTAAACACTTTCTCTTCCATGTAGAGTTCAATTCGTGGTGTTTTTTCGTACCAACAGCCTCCATATTGCTGCACAGCCAGTTCTTCAATGTTTAGAGTCAGTAGCTTAAATATTCTTGATTTTTCTCATCTTCACATACTGTAAATGTGACATATCCAATTAGTGACAGGCTCTCAAAGAACCAGAGTCTTTGAATTGTAATTAGTGTTTATATTTGCTTTTTTGTGGCAACTTGCTGCGACTGCTGATAACTAACATACTCATTTAGTGGGTTAGCAGTTCTTGATTGTTGTGTAGTAATTTCTTCATTGATCTAGGTACATTATAGCAATTATTTGACCTAATCTATAACTTAGGATAAACTCATGGGCGGAGGTATGAAGGGGCAAGGGGGGGCCACTGCCCCTCCTTGACAATTTTTTTTTTTTTTTTGTGGTACTTATGTAATTCAATTTTCTTTTAAAAAAAAATTATATGTATTGTGACTATACTTTCTTCGTCTCATTAAAATTATATTTTTATTTTAAACACAAAGATTAAATGTAGGTGTACTTCCTCCGTCTCACTAACAATTTTATTTTTATTTTAAACAAAAAGATTAAATGTAATTTGATTGTGAGTATAAAGAGTGAGGTATGAGAGAGTTAATTGGTAGAAAAGTGTAATTTTTAATGAGACATTTGATAAAGAATTTAACTTTTAGTGGGACGGAGGAAGTATATTTTGAAAAAAAAAATGTTCTATATTTATAATTTTTCTTTTAATAGATTAATAGATGTGATTTGTAGACGTTAAATAAATATACTTGTTGAACTTTTTGATATGTGAAATTATGTTATATGTGTGTCGAATTGTATAAGATATCAATGAATGAATTATTGGCACCATTAAAGCAGATAATTTACTATGTCTAAAATTGTATTCGGTATGAAAAAATACACCAAATTTTTTTTCGGGGGCTACATCATTCCTTCACTCTAAAATTTCTTGCCCCCCCTTCACTTAATTTCTAGCTCCGCCACTGGATACACTTCATGCCCAACTAAATATTTTTTCGCCTAAAAAAAGAAAAACATAAGTTTCAGTTCTATTCTATGGACAGACATTAGCTTATGACCTATAGACCATCATCGTGTTCACGAGCTGCTGAAATGAATATGGTTACTTGGGTTCTTAGCAGTCCGTCTTTTCTGTTCTTTTTTTAATTGTTTTTCACTTCTCCTTAATTTTCAGTGCTACATATTCTGTCTTTGCAGGTGTTTGTTTTTCTTAAATATTGCACTCTGGTTGTTGTGCTGCAATTCACCAGATCTTTTTGCTTGAATAAATATCTTGAAGATGTATCCTATGTACGGATGGACGGATTCTTATCCTCACCTGAGGAACCAAATGGTTTATGCACCATATCACACTCAAAGCTTGGAAGCTGCCCCACCTCATATGAAGATGGATCCAGCAAGACCGGCCATGTTTGAACCTTGGCCCCACAGTGGCAGCTATGGCTATTCATGCACAACTGATTGCCATGGATGCTGTAACCATAACTACTTCCCCAGTCACTATTGTTTCCGGCCAACTTATCCTCATTTCTCACCACCACCACCACCACCTCACAGTTATCATGGAAGCTATCCTGCAATCTTTGGGGGTTATCCTGGATACCAAATTCCTCCTCCGCACTTCTCAGTGGAGCAGCCGAGATACGAGTATGATAAGAGTTTCCCTCGAGATCAGCATTGCTGCGGATGTCCTAATCACTCGTGCAAGAGGGAATTCAACGAAAATGTTAAGATCGAAGAAAGGAAGGCGGAGAATGAAAAGAAAAGCAATGATTCTTTGGTTCCATCGCATTTGAGAAATAGCCCGTTCCCATTTGTGATGATTCCGCCTGGTTATCTGATGGATACCGAGGGAAGCAAATGTGGGAAATCTGAAGGGAAGGAGGATAATAAGATTAATCATGAGACGGAGTGTGTTAAAAGTTCGAAATCATTGAACACTAGTGGATCTTTGCACGAAAAAGCAACTAGAAGTCAGCAAGATATACAGAGTCAATTTCCTTTCCCGTTATTTTGGTTGCCACACAAGCCTGAGGAAGTCGAAAAAGATGACTTTAAGGGGATGAATTCTGGCCAAGAAGCTGACATTGCACCCTATGAAGAAAATGACGAGGTGAAGATTCCATTGACTGCAACTGGTCCAAAAATGATTGGAAATGGTGCAACCCAAAAGGCAACTCCGGTAAAGAAGATGGAACAGGTAGAGGAAAAGCAGAGAGACGAGGAGAAAAAAATCAAAGCCATTCCTGTGGTGCAGCCCGATGATCATCAAGAGAAGGGATGTGGAGAAAATGGTGCTAAAATACGGGCCTCTTCATCAAAATCGTCTAAGCTACCTCCTGTATGTCTTAGAGTTGATCCCCCGTCAAAGTCGAAAAAGGTTAATGGTGGTTCAAGGTCTCCTAGTCCACCTGCGGACAAAGGAAGGTCAAGGCAATCGTCAAATGAGAACTCAAAATCTTTGGGTCAGAACGAGCAGTCCCAAAAGCAAGTAGACAAGAGTAAGGAAGTTGAGTCTCGAGAGAAAAATATTCAGATGGTCGAGGGTATATCAGAAGGCAAGAGGGAAGCTCAGACTAACAATCATGTCAGTCCATCACATGAAGACCCATCGAGAAAATCAAGGGTGGAAGGTGTTAATGATGTTCTGAACCAAGATGTAGGAGAGGCTACTGAGGGCGAAGAGGCAAGGTTGGAAGGTCAATTAGCAAACAAAGAGGAGGCTAACAAAGCGAAAAAGAAAATGTTGTCGGATGCTGAAGCAGCTGCATCTATCCAGTCTGTTTATCGCGGATATGAAGTGAGGAAATCAGAGCCCCTGAAGAAACTAAGGCAAATAACGGAGATAATTCAGAAGATGATAGAGGTGAAATCTCGCATTTCTATCCTTGAATCATGTTCTGATGTTGAGATCGATGAGAAGCAGTTGGTAGCTATTGGAGAAACTATTATGGGTCTCTTGCTAAAGCTGGATACTATACAGGTACTAAACCTTTAGAACTCTGTTGCTGTCTCATTATTTTTTGTGCTCTCTCCGTTCCAAAATGATGATCACTTTCCATTTTGGACAAATTTAAGAATTTTAACTTTTTGCTAGTTTTAATAACTAAAATGTATGAAATTTTTTGTTATCTACTTTTAAACTCTTAGATTTGGAAGTATATAATGAATGTTGGAATTTTTTTTGGAAAAAAATATTTAGGGACAAAGCTTTTTGCAAAAAGCATTTTGTGACAAAATTTTCCTAAAAGTGGTCATTTAGTTTGGGATAGAGGTGGTAGTTATTTTCTATGATGCTTAATTTTTGTAGATAATGTTGGCTTTCTTGGTCAGATTATATCGACTTTCACAATTGTTGATGTGTGTTTCTCTGCGTATTAGGGACTACATTCCAGTGTTAGAGACGTCAGGAAATCTGTAGCGAAGGAACTTGTGAGTTTGCAGGAGAAGCTGGATTCTTTAACCACAAGGAAGGCTTACGCACCAATCGTCCCTCCATCATCAGAAATTCCAGAGGGTCCCACTGCAATCACGGCAGATAATGTTGGTGTTGAAAGTAATCAGAATGCAGCGGAAGTTGTGCTTGGTAGTACCCAAGGTAATGGCATTGATACAGATGTTCAATCAGGAAACAATCATGTGGAGAATGGGATATCTGGGCATGAACACGTTGAAAAGTCAGAGCTGATAGCTGCAAAGGAACCTGGAAATAATGCCTCTAAATTGGGCCCCGTCAGTAATGTGGGTCCCCGGAGGCCAGATTCGGATGGAGAAATGGAACTGGAGGATCAGAAAGACCAAGTGGTCAACAATGGTGATGGGCAGATTACTACAGATAATGAAGAGGGTTTGGAGCTTGAAGGTGCTAGTGTAACTAAAGTAGAGGGTGTAGATTCCTCTTCCCTAGTTGAATTGTCAGGAAAAGTTGGTGAGGTGGCCCAACCAATCAATTTGCCACATGGGATTCTTGAAACAACTGAGACAACAGGAGATGTGGGCTTAAGAGATGATCCTGTTGTTGAGGACATTAAGGTTGATTCAGCTGCTGGAAATAGAAATCTGGGTGTGGATCAGTTAGAAAAGGTTGAAACAACTGAGACAAAAGGAGATGTGGGCTTAAGAGATGATCCTGTTGTTGAGGACATTAAGGTTGATTCAGCTGCTGAAAATAGAAATCTGGATGTGGATCAGTTAGAAAATGTTGATGGAAATGAGGAAAAAAACAAGAATTTTGCACAAGAATCTTGTCTCGAACCAGAGGAAATGCATGATGATGAGGCACATGAGAAAGATTTGAGTTACACCAAGAAATATGAAGTTGTTTCTGAGATTGAGGGTATTGATTTCAGTTCCAAGGAAGACAATGAAGTTCAAACTGAAAATGTGCTTACTACTTCAGCGCAAGAAAAAGAACCAGCTGACAATGATGAGGATCTTAAAGAAGCTAAAATAACACTGGAGTGGGTCCCACCAGCTATGGAGGATATAACAAACATTGATGAAAATGATGAAAATGCCCCTGCGATGCCAGAGGAGCAGTCGGAAAAAGAGTTACCAATGCAGAACGATACGGTTGACCAGGCTCGTGAGAATCTCAGCCAAGTGACTATAGGCTCTGAGAGTCCCGGTAAAGCAGAGATGGAAAAGGGTGGTGAAATGGTGATGGAAGAGAACAAAAGGCTGAAGGAAATGATGGAGAAGCTGATAGAAGCTGGGAACGAGCAATTAGCAACAATAACGAAGCTGTCAGGTAAGGTGAAGGATCTGGAGAAGAAACTATCCAAGAACAAGAAGTTGAAGACAAAGAAGAAAACCAAAGGAAAGCGTCAGGATATGGTACTTGCTAAAGCTTGTTGATTGTTGTACGGACTACATAATATTGGTAGCAGTTTCTTGTGTTCATGCTCTCCGAGCATTTTTATGTTTTTTTTTTTAATCATGTAAAATATGAAATAAAATGTGCTTTTCTTCTAGTATATTTATTGGCTTGATAATTAACACGAGTATTTTACTTGCTAAATACTCTTTTTGTCCCAAAATGTTTGTTTCATTTAACTTTTTTGTTAAACTTTGATCACAAATATATGATAATTTAATTATGTTCATGAAATTTTAAAAATTTCTATTAATTCATCATTAATAATATTATCAACAACAACTTTTAGAATTTCATGAACATGATTAATTTCTCATAAATTTGTATTCAAAGTTCAACAAAAAAAGACAAATGAGACAAACATTTTGGAATGAAGGGAGTATTTGATTTATTAAAATAAGAGTCCAACAGTCTGCAATCCCCAGCTATACGCTTTCTCCCCACCACAATCCCTCTTTCTTATTAAGTGGTTTCATGTTCTTGATGTTCAGATCAAATCCCCCCAAAATTCAAACAAAGAACATGAAATCACCAATCAATTTTCTATCATTTTGATTGAGACGGAGAACAGTAAAATTAATTACTCACATGGAATGGAAGATCAGACGAAGACGAAGACCCGAATTCTAGAGATCAACCTGATCTCCGCCCAATCCATGAAACCACCGTCTGCTAACTGCGCCGGCTACAAACATACGCACTCGCTTGGATCGACCCTTCCGCCAAGCTACGCACCAAGATCGAAAATGTCGGCGGCGAAAATGAAAGAGTAAGATTAGATTAGATTAGATTAGATTAGATCAGATTAGATTAATTGTGAAAATTAACTTAGTTTAGTTTTGATTTTGTTATGCTAACGACTGACTTTTATTTCTAATAGTTATCTTGTATCTTTTATTTATAGTAGTTAACTTTAGACGTGTCCATTTTATAAATCGAATCGGTCAATCGGGAGGTTGAAAACCGGTCAAAACCGGTCAACGGCGGTTAACCGGAACCGGCTAACCGTAACCGGTTATTGACCGGTTCGGTTAAGGTTGAGATTTTTGAAAAACCGGTCAACCGCCGGTTAACCGCCGGTTTTTGACTTGCTCGGCCGAGTCATATGAGGTGCTCGGCCGAGCATAACGCCAGAACATGTTCCAACGGCTACTTTTTCAAAAACTAGCCGTTATTTTTTCCAACTAGATGTTAATTTTGTTATTGGGCAGTCAAAAATTAAAAAAAAATGTTTTTTTTGCCTAATTTACTAACTATAAATATCACCCTCCTCCTCCCATTTTATTTCCACCTTATTTCTCTCTACTCTTTCTCTTCTACTCTCAAATATTCACATATACTCTCACCCTCATCCAATTTTCAGTTAAATATTATTCCATTTTCAGTTAGTTTTCTAACGAAATTAGTGCTTTTCTCCATTTTCATTCATTTTTAAGCTCCGTTTTGTTTTCAAACTTCATTTTCTCTTATACAAATGGCTGCAAATCAAAGAAGAAGCAATTTAGGCAAGTCCGTTGTTGATTCTTCCTCCCCCAACGATGATTTTGATCATCAAAATCCAAATATTCAACAAAATGAGGAAGAAGAACAAGTTGAAATTGAAAGTGGTAATGCTAGGAGTGGTAGGGGCAGCCGAGCTAGGGGAGGTGGTCGGGGTCGGGGTCCTCGGGGACAACGACAAGAAAGAGAGCCACAATCCGATACCTTCGCCATCCATTTCAGCAAAAGAAAAATTACTGCCGAGGATGATTATAATTTTCGAGCATGTTGCAACTATTGTAATGCGACTTACGCATGGAAAAGAGGTGGAGGGCATGGGACGCTCAACGGTCATTTGGCGGCAAAACATCCCGAGAAACTTGGCATTTCCGCTTCGCAAACTCAATTACAATTTCAACGTAGTTCGGGTTCGGGTGCACAAGGTTCGTCTTCCCCTTCTTCCGTCCTTTTTAAATTTGACAAGTGGGTTTATAGGGATGAACTAGCCAAATTTATTTGCGTTAAAGGCCTTCCTTTTAATTTTGCGGATTGTGATTTTTATGAAAATTTTGCTCGCCTTTCTTTGAACCCCGCCGCCACGAGAGTACCACGTACGAATCTCGTACGTGATATTACTAGAGTGGTTGAAAGATATAAAAAAGATTTAATTGGTGTTTTATCAAAATTAGAAAATAAAGTTTCAATTTGTGCCGATGGTTGGAGTGATCATTGGCAAAGAAATACTTATTTGGGCGTTACTTGCCATTGGATAGATAATTCATGGAAAATTCAAAAAAGATTAATTGCTTACAAAGATTTTGAGCCACCGCATTTCGCGGAAAATATTTGTGCGAAATTGCTTGAGATTTTTCTTGAATATGGTATTTTAAATAAAATATTTACTATTTCATTTGACAACGCAAGTGCTAATACGGCTAGTTTGCCCGATTTAATTACCGTTTGTCAACCCTCACTTGGGGGTAAGTTTTTTCATATTAGATGTTTATGTCATATAATTAATTTATGTGTTAGAGATGGTTTAGATGCATTAGAAACTAATGTTAAGCCAATTAGACGAGCTCTTCAATTTATTTCAAAAAAAAAATTCTACTACAAAAAAATGGATAAAGTTTTTAAGAAGTAAAAATGTGCCGGACAAATATTTTACTTACGATGTTCCAACTAGGTGGAATCCCACCTATAAAATGTCCCCCCTTATTTATAAAAGGGTAAGGTTGGTTGTCCCCCTCTTTGTAATTTTATTTTGATTAATAAAATTTAAGGGTACCGTCCCTTTTTTCTTTTATATACTTGTTTCTTTTAAAAAAAGTTAAGTTTTCTTTCTTTCAAAATTCATAACTTTTTTTATAAACCTTTTTTCAAAAAATGTATGTAGATAACTTAAGTTTAAAATAGTCTTATTTATCCAAAAAAAAATTGAAAAAAATTAAAAGTTAACTTTTTTCAAAAAACCGTTAACTTTCATTTCTTTAAAAATTCATAACTTTTTTTATAAACCTTTTTGTAAAAAATGTATGTAGTAAACTTAAGTTTAAAATAGTCTTATCTATCCAAAAAAAATTGAAAAAAAATAAAAGTTAACTTTTTTCAAAAAACCGTTAAAAAAATTAACTGAAAAATGATATGCTCGGCCGAGCAACACCAAAGACTCGGCTACGAGCAACCTCAACCCCTAAACCCTAAAAAGGGTTGCTCGAAGAAGACCAAAGACTCGGCCGAGCAACCCTCAAAACCCTAAACTCTAAAAGGGTTGCTCGGCCGAGCAACACCAAGGACTCGGCCGAGCATATCCAAACCGTCAAACCGGAGGTTAACCGGATAATCGTTAAAACCGTGAACCGCCTAAACCGTAACCGGTCTAGCCGGTTAGGCGGTTCGGTTCCGGTTGGGGATTTTGGAGGTTTCAACCGCCGGTTTTCAACCGGCTAACCGGCGGTTTGGTCAACCGGCCACCTCTAGTTAACTTGTATATAAGGTAGATTTTCAAGATGGAAAGAACTCTATGTTAATAAGGAAATTAGCAGATAAGAAGAATTTTAATTGGAGAGGAGTGCACTCAACCTTTATAAAAGCAAAGAGCCTCCTCACTTTGAAAGATATGGATTCTAGTAATTCATTAATAGATCTCGTGTTTATAAAGAGTCCTAGGTTATTCTTTAAGTTTTCAAGTTGAAAAATTCAAGATTGTTTTATGTTTGTTTCGTTTTACACTTAGAACCGTTTGATCTTTTAGTATTTTTGTTTTTCCTGTTATTGTAAGTTTATGTACAACTTGTTCTCAACAAGTTTGTGTTTTATAAAAGGTTTTACATGAAGTTATTTTTGTTGAAATGTTTATTTTTCCAAGTTTTTTCACTGCATTTAATTACTGTCGTGTGTGTGTGAAGTTGTTAATACACTTGTGTGATCATTATTACACACAAGTGGCTGATCTCCTGAACAGTCCTATCTACAAATCCTTCATTTGATATCAGAGTTTTTTCTCAACTTTACTGAGAATCAATCCTTAAAATAGACACTATTTACTGTCAACATAGTCGTAACAAACCGCCTAATATAGATGGTTCCAAATATACCATTTGGAATGCAAAAATGATTATGATTATGCACATTAAATATGTTGATCATCGTGCTTAGGTAAGCATTATTATTGGATATACTTCAACTTTTGTTGAAATTACCACCTCTACCTCAGAAGGTGATGGTAAAAAGAAAATTTATGGTTCTAATCCCATACAGGATTGAAATGTCTAGGAAATTGCTCTTGCAAACTATAATGCAAAGGCCATGAGAGCAATCTCTAACCATGTGAATCCTCATATGTTTAGGTTATTCTCTAATCAAATCATTTCAAAACTGCATGCTACATTCTCCAACTTTATTGTGAAGGACCAACAAGTGTTAAGCAACCAAAATTAATGACTCTAGTTACTAAATTTGAAACTTTAAGAATGTGAGAAACTGAAACCATCAAAGATTATTCTGCTAAGATATTAGACATCTCAAACGAGTCTTTTGCCTTGGGTGAATCTATATACAATGCAAGGCTTGTTAGTAAAGTACTAAGAACTCTCCCGAAACGTTCAACATTAAAATCTCTGTGATTGAGGAAATCCATGACGTCCAAACTATTGTAATTGATGTGATATTGTGTATTTTAACTAACTTTGAATTAAATCTTGGGGGGTACAAGAATCGAGCAAAGTAAACCCAATTGCTCTTGCTAGTGACCTCAAAGTATCTTAAGATCTAGTCCAAATATCCAAAGATATAGATGTGTCATACCTGGGAGAAGATGAGTGTGTCTTGATCACTCAAAAATCAATAATATGTTGAAGAAGAAACGGTTGACAAAGTTTCCTAATTTGGCATGCACCTTCACCTCGTTCCACGATTGAATCATTTAAAAGGGAAAGTACTAAGTAGTGTAAAGAAACCTTTTTCGGAAAGTAAAAAAATCCATTGACTCAATTCAATGTAGGGCGTGCAAAGGCTTTGGACATTATGCCAATGAACGGGGAATGAGTTTTTTAGCGACACTAACTGATTCTGATGATGACGATCAAACAGCAAAACATGTCTATATTGAGTTCATCTCAGTTCACCCTGTCCGATAGTCATTCTGATGTGGAAGATGTGCAGTATTCTGATTGCACAAATGACTGCACAACTGGTTGGAGTTTGTGTACCTTCTTGAATTCCTCAACTGCGGGTGAAACTGAAAATGATCTTACAGATGAAGAAAGTGCAACCTACGAGGATCTGCACAATAACTACATTGAACTCTATACTGAATGGGCCAAGCAAATGGAGCAAATCAAGGTATTCAAACAAGTAAATGAGAAACTTACCACTAATAACTTAAAACTAAAACCTGAAGTTAAAAGTTTGTCTTAGAAAAATGATTCTCAAAAGGACTCCATAACCAAATTAGAAGTTTTACTCACAAAGAAAGATATTGAATGTGAAAAATACAAAACTGATCTTGCTAGAGAAACGGCAACTCTAACTAAACTTAACAGGGTTAAGGCTAAGTTGGAAGAGGTCCAAAATCTGGTAACCAGGAAAAATCAGGAATTAGCTATAGAGATCGTGTTTTTGTAAAAGAGGGTGAGGGCACATCTAGATTTCATAATATCACTTCTGTTAGTAATGAATCTCCTGCTAAAAGTAGAAAATGCAGAAAATAGAGATATGTGTGTCATCACTGTTTGGCACATGTTCATATTTGACCATATTGTTATAAACTGAAACATGAACTTGGCTTGTAGAAGAATGGTGGACACTTGAGCAGACAATTGAGTGCACATCCGGAGACTCAACTGAGCAGACAACCCAAGACTGGAACAAAAACCACATGGCTAAGAAAGGAGAACATGAACTGTCAGGTGGCATTCACATCCCTCAAAAGTAGTATTGAAGAATCCTGGTACTTCGACAGTGGCTGCTCCCGTCATATAAATGGGTCACTTGAACATTTTAGTGACTATGAACCATTCAAATGTGGAAAGGTCAACTTCGGTGGAGGAGCTCAAGGTAAGATCATTGGCAAAGATACATTGAATGTGAAAGGTTTGCCAAAGTTACATTATGTCTTGCATGTTGATGGACTAAAGGCAAACCTAATAAGTATATACCAACTGTGTGATGATGACGTATTTTTTAAATTCGACTAGTCTAGGTGAGAAGTGTTTGATAAAACAAATGTCTGTGTTCTTACTAGTGTTCGATCCTTTGATAATTGCTACAAAGTTGGTAATAACATGTCTTGTCTCTCCACCAAAATTAATGAAACTGAAATCCGGCACCAAAAGCTTGGTCATGCTAGTGAAAGAAAAATCAGTGAATTAATAAGATTTGGGGCAGCAAAGGATTTGTCCAAACTGGACTTGAAGAAATTAAGTGTGTATGGATCATGTCAAAATGGCAAATAAACAAAACCAAGTCATAAAAAGGTGCAAAATTGTGGGACATCTTGATGTCTTGAATTAATGCACTCTGATTTAATGGGTCACATAGAATTGGAAAGTATGTCTCGAAAGAAATATTGTTTTGCGTGTGTTGATGATTTTTCTAGAAACAAGTGGGTGATTTTTCTAAGAGAGAAATAAAATACCATTGAGGAGTTTAAAATTTGGTATAAAAAGGTCAGAAACTTATATGGTTTAAAAGCTGTTAAAGTCAAGTCTGATCATGTTACTAAATTTGAAAATACCACTTTTTCTTCATTTTCGATTCAAAGGGGATAACTCATGAGTTCTCAGCCTCCAAAGCCCTTAACAAAATGGGGTAGCGTATAGGAAAAATTGCACATTTCAAAGATATGGCTAGAGTAATGTTAAGTTCTAAGAATATGTCTAAAATAAATTTAGGCAAAAGCTGTGAACACAACATGTCATGTGGGGAATCGTGTCTTTATAAGAATTGGAAATAGCATGACCCATATGAGATTTTGCTTGGAAAGAAACCAACGGTCAAGTACTTTCATGTGTTTGGTTCCATTTGTTATATCTTAAATGATCGTGAGTGCCTTTCCAAATTTGATTCAAAAAGTAACAAAGCCATCTTAATTGGATACTCCTCAAATAGTAGAGCATATAAAGTGTATAATCTAAAAACCGAAACAGTTATGAAATCTATAAATGTTGTTTTTGATGATGCTACTGATCTTAATGTCAAAACTGATGAGGATGATATTACATGTTACACATGGGAACAAAATCCGATTAATGATGAATCTGAACCAGGAAAATCAAATGAATTTGCATAACAGACACCAGTTTAGACAGTTGAGCAACCAGTTGTTCAGACAACTCACAACACCAGTGATTAGACAATAACACAATCATGTTCAGAATCTGAAACCGATGAAGGTGCAGTAAGAAGAGAGAGGCATATTCCTTCCATAGCACATGGAAATCATCCTACCTCCCAGGTTATTGGGGAAGTGGATGAAGAAATGAAAACAAGAGGAAAAAAGGTCAACTACCGTGACATTCCAGGTTTGGTGTGAATTCAATTCATGTACCATCATTCTTGCTATTTTGTTGATAATTATGAGCCAAAAAATGTACTTGAAGCCTTCAAAGATGATAATTGGATTAATCACATGCAAGAGAAATTAATACAATTTGATAAAAATGACGTTTGGTTCTTAGTTCCTATACCTTCTAATGTCAATGTGATTGTGACTAAATGGATATTTAAGAATAAATCAGATAAATAAGGCAATATAACAAGGAACAAAGCACGTTTGGTGGCTCAGGGCTACACCCAATTAGAAGGGGTGGACTTTGACGAGACATTTGCCCCCGTAGCCCGCACTAAGTCAATCAAACTGTTGTTAGCTATTGCATGCTATCTGAAAATCACTATACACCAAATGAATGTAAAGAGTGCGTTCCTAAATGGCATACTAAATGAAGAAGCATTTGTTGAACAACCAAAAGGGTTTGAATATCCCACAAAAACAAATCATGTTTACAAGTTAAAAAAGATGCGCTATGATCTTAAACAAGCCCCATGTGCTTGGTATAATAGGCTAACAGAGCACCTAGTTCAACCTGGTTTTAAAAGATGAGAGGTAGACTAGACTTTGTTTGTTCTAATAAATAAAAAAGGTATAATTGTAGCTCAAATTTATGTGGATGACATAGTCTTTGGTTCTACTTCCAATAATTTGCTAGAAATGTTTGTTAGGAGTATGGCATCCACATTTGAAATGAGTATGATTGGAGAACTAAAATTCTTTCTTGGGCTTCAAACTGTTCAAACCAAAGAAGGAATATTAGTTTCTCAATTCAAGTATGCAAAGAATTTGGTAAAGAAATTTGAACTTGATAATGCACCACATTTGAAAACTCACATGAGATTATCCCAAAAGCTTTGTAAAGATGAGGATGTAGAGAGTGTTGATCACACCCTTATCAGGAGTATGATAGGTAGCTTGTTGTACCTTACAGTTAACAGGACTAATATAATATTTAGTGTATGCATGTGTGCTAGGTATCAAGCTAACCCCAAGGTATCCCACTTAAGGGTAGTTACAAGAATAATTAGATATGTTGGGGGTACCACTCACTTGGAGTTGGGCTACACTAGGGATACAAACACCATTTTGGTAAGATTTAGTAACTCTGATTGGGCTGGGAATACAGATAATAGAAAAAGCACTATAGGTGGGTGTTATTATATAGGAAATAATCTAGTGTCTTGGTTTATTAAGAAACAAAATTGTGTTTCTCTATCAACTGTCGAGTCAGAATATGTGGCAGTTGGTAATTGTTGAACTCAACTGTTGTGGATGAACCAAATGATAAAATATTATGGTTTAAAAAGTGAAACCCTAACTGTATTCTGTGATAATATGAGCGTCAAAGACATTGCCAAAAATCCTGTGCAACACTCCCAAATAAAGCACATAGATATTAGGCACCACTTTATAATAGATCTCGTTGAACAAAGAATCATTACACTTGAACATGCAGGAACAACATATCAACTTGCTGATATCTTTACAAAGGCTTTAGATTTTGAGAAATTTTCTTCCCTTAATAAGACTCTCGGCTTGTGCGAATACAGATGACTGCACAAGGGTGCAGACGACTGTTTTCATCTCTGTATAAATGTATATTACAGAAAACACTAACAAAAAATAAATCTGCATTTATGCATTGCACGATTGTCTCTTGTGACCACTTGATTTTTTTTTGCATTATTAACATTGTGTTTGACTCTTGATCATAAAAACCCTCCTAACGTGGAGATAAAATTATCCATGTTAAAAAATTATGTGTGATAATTATCATGTAGTGGGTGTCTAATCTAAGGTCACTGAGTAAAAAATATGCCTCTATTTATTTTGAAGCTTCCACTCATGTGCTCAATGTCAATGCCAATGCCTTATTGTTGCATCACTTGAGAGAAAAAAAGTTGGGTAAACACTATGGTGTGAGAGTGTAAAGCTATTCTCAGACTGATTCAATGCCTAAACATGAAGACATTCTAGAAACTATATGATTGAGGGTTCTCTCATTGACTTCATGTCAAACTATGTCAATATGTAATTAAATCATATTATGTTACACTTTATTGAGATTGATCTCCACTGTATGTCCACTGTTTCATAATAGGTATAATGTGATGAATAGGTCATTCGAAATCCTTGGTAAAAATATGAACAAATTTATTTGCCCTTTTTACTTGGTTGTGGATTAATGATTTTACTGTGTTCAATGATGCTCTCATAAGGTTGTGTTCTAGATTTATTGCAGTCAAATGCAACTACGGGATGATGCAGCACAATTTAAGTGGTTGGATTTGTTGGGTTATGGCAAGACACCGATTTTGGGGGCAAGAAAATCAATCACAAAATATGGTAAGGATTCAAAGTTTAAATCCTTAATTGTTATGATAATGAATCCCAAAGGGTGAGCAATACTAACATCACACAGATTCCTCCCCCTCTCCTCATTTATTCCGAGTTTCTAGGTAAGTCATCATTATCCCTTGTTAACGATGTCATATTTATTGTCAAGACAAGTCTATTACAACTCACCGCTTAACTCTCCTCTCTATACTCTGTTTCTACTTCTCTGTTGCTACCCCTGTTGCAGAAACTAGCCATGGCGTCTCCATTGTTCTCTAGTGATCTGGCCTCCATCACTTGCAACGCCATTGTTGCAGACATAATCAATGAACCCCAATACGTTCCTCATATGGACGTCTCTTCAACGGGTCAGTCAGGCTCGACGATTGACGTTGACAACCCAACCATGCTTGAAACTGTGCATACTGCACGAGAACCCCCGATTCCTGGGTCTCGCCGGTCTCAGCGCCTGATCAATTTAGGTCATTCGAGTTTGTTTAGAGGCTTAAGGATTGCTGCCTCTAAATCCCAGTCGTCAAAGAAGAAGGAAGGAGATGCCCCTAGGGTCACAGGAACTACTGGACTTAGGAGGAAATTGCTTCTCCAAGATTCCTTCGAAGAAGATGAGGAAGCCCCAACCCCACATCAGTCACGGGTGAGTGGCTTCAGTGAAGACGACATGTCGATCATCACACTGGTAAAAGTCAGAACTCCTGTAAAATATGATAAAACTCCGACCAAATCTCAGACTCTTGTCAAATCACAAGCTTCAGCCCGTATGCAGACAAGGAGCTCCAAACGGAAGGCTGATCCTCAACCTATGATTGAAGAAGGGTCCTCTTCTTAACATGATGACTCTAGTGACAATAGTGCTTCTTTGGGCTCAGATGCACCCTAAGCGACACAGAGGTTCAAAGAAGAGGAAAATCCCGCCGGGTATCTCCAGTTTAGTCCAGGGGTCCAGCTGTCCAGAAACTTGCTCGAATCACTACTGCTCAAACAACTGGTCAGGCAAGGCAAGTGCCATTTCCTCCAAGTCTGCTCGGGTACGTAAACCTCCAGTTAGAATTTCATCTTCTCCTTATAATTTGGATCTTAAACACAATTCTCTCTTCTTCTCCACCGAGGATGAGGCTGGGTTCTCTGTTAATCTTCATCGCACGTTTGTTATTGGGAAAAAGAGAAACTTGGGTGTGTTTGAAAAACTTAATTTGATTGGGTTTATGGCTGAGAGAAACCTTGATAGGATCTTGGATTTTCCCACTCCCTACTCTAGGTCTCTAATGTTGGAGTTCTATGCTAATCTCAATTAAGATGTAAGCATAGACTGTTCCCCAGATTTTGGTAAGGTTTTTGTGAAGGATTAGGAAGTTGAGCTCTCTCCTTCTAGGATAAACAATTTTTTTGTACACTCCTGGTACCCTCTGGATTCTATGTCTTTAGACTATAATGAATTCGTTAGGACAATCACTGGGGTAAGGTAACCAAGTGGAAATCTGGGTTTAGGAAAAATCTTTTTTCAAGACTTTATGTGTTTCTTCATCGATCTTAAGAACAAACTAGTTTCCTACCTCTAATAACTCATCTGTGACCAAAGATCAGGTCATGTTACTGTATAGGATAAGTGTGAATAAATTTAACTTGGGGAAGGTCATTTTTGACACCATTCTTAGCTTTGCCGAGAGTCCCAAGACCACTTATGGTGACCCTCATCCTAGTTTGATCTATGATATTCTAAAGGATCAAGGAGAAGAAGATGTCTCTGGTCAGGCACTGTCCATCATTCATGAACATTGCAAGATCCCTAAAACCATACTCCCTCCGTCCCAGCCCACTTTGGAAATTTTGAAATGGCACGGGAATTAAGAAATATTATTATAGTATTAGGAGAGAGAATGAGTGGAAAAAGTGTTGTGAGTGTGAAAAATTAAATAGGAGAGAGAATGAGTGGAGGGAATAGTAATTATAATGGTGTTGTGAGTATTAAAATAATGTAGGAGAGAGAATGAGTGGAGAGAATAGTGATTTAAGGTTTCCATTTTGGGAATTCTTAAGTGAAGTGGGACGCCCAAAATGGAAAGTTTTCTTAAGTGAGGTGGGACGGAGGGAGTATTTGATAGTTTCAGGCATGCTGATCTCATGGAACCAGTTAAACCATCTATTGTTCAACCTGTTGTTCAGACAGTTGTCAGCACAACTTCTCCCTCAAGTTCTGGTGCCTCTGAAAAAATGTCATACTTGCCCAAATTGTCATATTTCAGGCCCAGCTTAACTCCCATAGTGATGTAATTAAGGGAAAACAAGTTTTGATTACTGGTCTGGAAAATCTATTGCTGAACTAAGGGATCTTCTTGGTGGTTCTTCTCAAAAAGGGGGAGAAGATACTAATACAAGGGGAGCAATTTAAGGGGGATAACCCATCACTGGTCAAGGGGGGGGGGCTGTATCATGTGTAAATGATGAAGATAATATGATCTTCGAGTTTGAAAGGGATGCTGATGCTGCGGAGGATGATGCTATGAAAGAAGAAGTCCTTGGAGAGGATTTGTATGTAGATGTTGGAGTTGGAAAAATAATTTAGTTTGTTTTCAATTATTTTTTTGTTTGGTCTATAATAACTTAAACTCGTGGATTTGAATTGTTGTGCAATGATTAGCTTGTTTTGAAACTTAAAGAATTTTGCAGGTTTTGATCAGAACCAGAAAGATAGGGGGAGATTGAAAGAGTATGATGTACTCGTGCTATATATCTTTGCTTTTTCTGATTTTGTGTACACATTTTGATTAAATTAAATTAGAAAATAATTGTGAATATTAACTTAGTTTAGTATTGATTTTGTTTGACTAACGACTAACTTTTATTTCTAGTAGTTATCTTGTATATAAGGTAGGTTTTCAAGATGGAAATGACTCTATGTTGATAAGGAAATGAGCGAATAAAAAGAATCCTAATTGGAGAAGGATTGCACTCAACCTCTATAAAAGCAAAGAGTCGCCTCACTTTGAAATACTCCCTCCGTCCCACGTGAATGCAAACTTATTTTCATTTTGGTTCGTCCCACGTGAATGCAAACTGCCCAAAATGGAAATAAATTTATTATTTTATATTCACCCTACCCCACCAACTCATTCTCTCTCTTCATTTTCCACCATACAATTTATTCAACCAACCTACTATTAACTCCACTCATTCTCTCTCTTCATTTCCTACCACACATTTTCATTATCTTAATAATATTTCTTAATTATTGTGCCCGGAAAAATGGTTCACAATGACGTGGGACGGAGGGAGTATATGGATTCTAGGAATTCATTCTGAGCTCTCGTGTTTACAAAGAGTCCTAGGTTGTTTTGAAGTTTGCAAGTTGAAAACCTCAAGATTGTTTTATGCTTGTTTCGTTCTAGACTTAGAACCGTTTGATCTTTTAGTATTTTTGTTTTTCCTTTCTTTGAAAGTTTATGTACAACTTGTTCTTTAACAAGGTTGAGTTTTATGAAAGGTTTTTCAGCAAGTTATTCTTGCTGAAATGTTTAATTTCCGAAGTTTTTGCACTGCAATTAATTACTGTCGTGTATGTGTGAAGTTGTTAAGACACTTGTGTGATCATTGTTACACGCAGTGGTTGATCTCCTGAACAGTCCTAGCTAAAGTGCTGCAGTAAACCCTACTTGGAACGAGAAATTCATCTTTTGATTATGTCTAGAGTTCCTCGCCGGCGAAACTGCCGGCGTCTCTGTTGAAATCTACGCCATCTATTATATCAAGGATGTTCTCGTCAGTAGGGTCATGTTTCTTTTAAGTAGCTGCCTTAAGTCCAAATCCAGTTGCACTTCGATTCGAACTCTGGCTTTCACTGCCGTCCATATTCGACGTCCGTCTGGGAGTTTTAGCGGCGTTGTCAATTTGGCTGATACGGTTTACGGTGGCTCAGAATTCTCGGTGTTAGCGGGAACTTCTTCGTTAGTTGTCTGTTTTCGCGATCTAGTTGCAGAGAACTAACACCGCCGTCAGAAAGAGCAATAGTGGGAGCATCGTCTCAACCGCGACGGATCCAAGCAGAGCAAGCAATCATCTGATGTCGATTCCTGTGTCATCTGTGTGTGTCATCTGTGGAGACTCGTTTCACTTTTTTGATGGCAGTGATTAAACCACATCATCATCGTCAAACACATCGACGGTGTTCAAGGACCGATACGGCATGAGGAACAAAAAAATGGCAGAAAAGAAGGATTTGAAAGCATCTGACGGTGGAGGATTAATGTGTGGGTTGATGCTACAGAGGAGAATGAGCTGATGTCCACCATCCAATCAAACCCTCCATTTTTTATTTGCTGGATTGCAAGGTAGGAAGTATTAAAATGGGCGGTCAAGATTACTCCTTTTAAACTAATGAAGCGCTGAGATTATAGCGTTTGTAAATGTTGTGATTATTTTGTGGGCGAACAATTCTAGTAGTTCTACAATGTAAAATTTTGAATTAGGTTTTACAAAGTCGTATTTTAGTTTTGGCATATTTATTTAAAAAAAAAATAAGGCCAAAATCTAGGGAGAAACGCGTTTCTCCATAAGTTATGGAGAAACGGGTATCCAGAACCTTTTGAAAATTTCTGGTTATTCATTTTGAAAGTTTCTGGATATCCAGAACCTTTTGAAAGGATATTCAGAAATTTTTGTATTAGATATCCAGAACCTTTTGAAAGGCTTCTGGATATCAATATTAAATGTTTTGGATATCTAGAACTCTTTGAAAGTGATATCCAGAATCTTTTTAAGTTGATATTCAGAAAGTTGGTATGTGTTGATCCCATTCTAACATAACTTCTGGATATCATGATCAAAGGGTTCTGGATATCCAGAACCTTTGAGACTGATATTCAGAACCTTTAAAAAAATACGTTTCTCCATAACTTATGAACAGGCCCGTCTCAATCATTTTTGAGGCCCTGTGCAAAAATAAATATTGGGCCCTTAATATATAAAAATAACAAAATATATAAGTACTTTTTAAAATTCATTACATTGATCATAACTTTTAAATACAACTTAAATATTTTATTTAAAAAATGACATTCTTCGAGCACTCTTTGAAGCAAAATCATCAATCAAATCTTCATAATCGACACTTTCCAAGAGCTCATTCTCAATTGCTATCATCGCTAATCCATTAAGTCTTTCTTGTAACATTGTAGAACGCATATAAGACTTCAACAACTTCAATTTTGAAAAGCTTCTTTCTGCGTAGCTTGCAAATCACATGAATAGTTAACAATATTCTATAAGCAATAAACACATTAGGAAAACAATCCAAATCTTTCAAAAATTTCAAAATATCAATAGCTTTCACTTTGTCTCCGGGTAAAACATCCCTAAGCAACTTTAACTCCATATATAATTCATTCCCATCAACATCAGATAACTCATTATGCTTAAGTGCATTTTCAAATTGCATACAAGAATTCTTCAAACTTATATCATCCATTGACTTAAACTTGCGAGAAGTAAACAAGAAACCAAAAATGCTTTCATATTTTTTAAATTGTTCAAATCTCCTATTAAGAGAACTAAGTGCTTGATCGACTATGTAAAGAAAATAATTAACTCTAAATGATTCCTCTCCGGATAATGGAGCAATTGACGATGTACTTGAACTCTCATCAAAGTATTTTTTTCTACGAATTACACGCTTATGAGGAAAGATAGGATCAATATGCATTTCAATGGCAAGTTCTTTAGCACAATCTAGGGCATCGTTGAAACCATTCTCTCTATAAGTCTCAAAGAAAGAAATCAATTCATTTATTTTTTGAATAGCCACATCAATAAGCATATCCTTCGATTGTAAAAATTTACTTACAGCATTAATAGCACACAATATTTCATACCAAATAATTATTGCAACCAAAAATTCAAAATCACCAAGCTCATTAGTTGCTAAAGATTTAGCTTCACTCTTTACTTTGGAATCATTATCAATTTCAGCTACTTGAAGCAAAGCTTCTCGTATTTCAGACATTTGAAATCTTATAGCTTTTACACTATCAACACGACTTTCCCAACGAGTAGATGACAATGATTTTAAAGTCAATCCTTTCACATTTTCTTTCAAAATTTGCCATCTCTTTGTAGAACATGCAAAAATTGTATATATGCGTTGTATAACTCCAAAAAAATCTGTTGCTTTACCACAAGTATTAGCCATATCACATAATATCAAATTTAGACTATGGCAACCACAAGGAGTATAAAAAGCTCTAGAATTTTCGTCAAGTAATTTTTTTTGTACTCCTTGGTTTTTTCCTTTCATATTTGAACCATTATCATAACCTTGCCCTCGCACATCAAGTATATCAAGATCAAGCTTTTTTAATTCATCTTGTAAAACATCAAAAAGCCCTTGTCCAGTTGTTTTATTCACGTTCAAAAATCCCAAAAAAGATTCTTCAATACTAACAGAATTTGATGAGACATCCACATATCTTAATATCAAAGACATTTGCTCTTGGTGACTCGTATCAGGAGTACAATCAAGTATCACTGAAAAATATTTTGCTTGTTTAATTCTTTTAATGATTTCGATTTTAATTGCAGAACCAAGCAAAATTATTAACTCATTTTGAATGGAGGGACCTAGATAATGAATATTAATATTATCATTAGTGATACGTCTAACATGTTCTTGGACAATTGGGTCAAACTCAGCCAACATTTCAATTAAACCCAAAAAATTACCATTACTTTTTTCATACAATTTCGCATTAGAACCACGAAAAGCTAAATTATGCTTAGCAAGAAATTTAACAATTAAAATAATTCTTTGCAACACTTTCTTCCAGTGATCTTTTTCTTTCTCAATTAATTTTTGAGCCGCCTTATCAATAGTTTGATTCTTTTGAAATCTTAGACGCAAATCATACCAAGTGGTCATATTTTGTATATGTTCCATGCTTGTCTCATGTTCTTTAAGCCTTATGCCAACATGCACCCAATCCGAAAAACCTTCATTTGTTAATAGACCTCTACCGATTCCCTTTTTAAAAATTTTACAACAAAAGCAAAATATTCTATCAAGCTCTTTTGAGTAAACAAGCCAATCTCTATCACACTTTTCTCCATTTGATAAAACTCTTGTATACAATTTATTAGTAAATCTCCTAGAAAAATTATCTTTGGGACCTTTCACAATGGAGTAATCCCTTTTAGGACCCTTTTCCACTAACAAATCAATCAATTTAGAATCAAGACTATCCCATACTCTTGGATCATATATATTAGGAAAATGAAAAGTTTGGGACGGAATTGTTTGTTCCACAGTATCATTTTCAACAAAAATATCGTCAATAATTTCAGCATCAATATTGCTTTCAATAGGAACATCATCAACATTAACATTCTCATCAGGTAAATCATCCAAATTATTAATTTCAACAGGTACTTCATCAAAATTATCATTCGCAATTGGCACATTTTCATTACTATCTTTTTCAATAGGCATACTAACAACATCATCAGATAAACTAGCATCAATAGGCACATTATCAAAATTTTGGTCTTCAACCAAAACTTGTGGGTCTTTTATAATAAATCTATTAAGTGCTCTCCTTTGAGATTCATTCAATTTTTCAATTCTTTTTCTTTTCTTACGCTTTTCATAACCACATTCTTGTTTTTTAATTTTATTACCAGATTCACGTTTACTATTTTTTTTAGGAGGCATTGTTGAAATTACAACAAAAAGAAAATCAGTAACACTAATGCTAATAATAAAATTATTAGAGTACAAAATTGGAATGAAAAACCTGGATGGACTGGAAATTGGGTTTCTTCAAAAGGGATTCTCTTCTCTCAAACATGGCGCATCATCATTCGACATTCATCAAAGAAATCATTAAGCCAGCCAGCTACAGAGAGGCGCAAGAAGTGCTTCAGTTCAACTTGATTTATCTATGAACAGAGAGGCGCTGGAACTAGAAATTGGGTTTCTTCAAATTGGGTTTCTTCAAAAGAAGTTTTCCGTTGAACAGAGAGGCGCTGGAAATTGGTTTCTTCAAATTGGGTTTCTTCAAAAGAAGATTTATCTATGAAGAACAGAGAGAAGTGCTGGAAATTAGAGTACAAAATTGGAATGAAAAACCTATATAAACATTTTTATTTACCGTTGTTACAATCAATCGATCGATTCCTCTTCAATCAAGACGTGATTTCCGAGTTGCCGATTGATCTTCTTCCTTGGTAATTTCCGATCTTGTTTTTTTTTTTTTCACTCATCGCTGTTTGTTTAAGAAGTGCCGTCCGTTCCGTTCACTCCGTTGTTTTAAAGAATTTCTCCTACAGCAGGCTACATGAAGGCAAAGGATTTTGGACTAGGTAAGCAATGGGCTGGGAAAAATATGGGGCCCTTGAAAATAATGGGCCCTGTTCATTTGCTCCCTTTGCACACCCTTGTCAACGGGCCTGCTTATGAAAAAACGCGTTTCTCCGGAGATCTACTAAAAAATAAAAAATAAGAGTCACGGATAGATGACATAGTAGATGAGATGATAATTGTTCAAAAACGCTATTAATAATGCAAATAGTAAAAGTAAATAGGAGTATAAAGTTGTCCAAAATCTTTAATGTAAATTGAAAAAATAAAATTGTCAAATAAGGTGGGCTTGAAAGATCACGGGCTGCCGCGTTGGGCCTAAAGGGTTTTGGATTCACGGGCCAGGCTCGTCCGCACGATTCGCAAGGCAATCATAGGTTTCTTTTGAGGGGTAGGGCTTGGTGAGCTCATGGATATCTCCAAATATGGTGCATATGAAAATAGTTTGGCAAATGGGATGGTATACGATAAGATATTCATTTTGTTATACAATTTTATTGAAAATGAATATTTATTTAGGGATATAGGTAATTGTTTGGAGTAACGTTACAAATTAGATAAAATTAGAGAGTGTAAGTGCATTTCTATAACTTATTTTTTAATAATTACGTGAATGAAGGTTTAAATTGCAATATAATTTCTTTTATAAGGTTCTTATGCAATTATCATTTGTACAAGGTTAAAATTACAATGAATAAATTTGTACAATGTTTATTTTGCAATTATCTCGAAGAAGAAATGGAAGAATTTAAGTCTTTCTAAGACGAATAGATGACAACTTATTTCACAAAAAATGTCTTTAACTTGTTTCAATGGGTCTCAATTAAATAGTGCCACTTTTATTTGTTGGTTAAAAGGTTTTCTCATTTAAATCATCTGATAATTTTTGTATAAATTCATAAATATACAAGAAAGAAAAAATGTATCCTTAAAAAGTTTTTTTTTTTTTTTTTAGATTGTATAGTAAATAAATTGGAAATGAGTATTTCATTATTTCTGGTCCCATTGTACGAAAGTAAAATGAAATTAAAAAGCTTTCATTTTTGGTCAATCTATGAAATGAAATACTCTATCTATCCGTCCCATTTGAAATTGTATAAAAATCTATGCATAAGCTGATTAAGAAAGAGGAATATAATATTAAAGTGTTGTGAATAATGAGATAGAAAAAAGAAAGTGAGATAAGAAATAATAAGGGGTCGTTTGGTAACCCGATAAAAGACTGGATATGATAAATAATACCGGATAAGGTTGTTTGGTACGATTTTAAACTTTTTAATTAATTAGAAGGGTGTGACCGATAAGGGGCTTATCCCCTTATTATTTATCCCTTGAAAGGGGGTGGTGTTATTAATACGGGAATTATTAGTATGAAGATGAATAACCATGCTTATTCTTATCTAGCTACCAAACGAGCCCTAAGTGGGTTGTAGTTGTAAGTATAACAAATGAGCCCAATTATTTATTGAATAGTAAAACTTTTTTATTTTGAAATTTTGTAATTTTAAATGGAACATCTAAAATAACAATTTTTACAATTTCAAATGGAACTTAGTAGAGAGTAATAAAATTATATAGGAGCTTAACATATCATCCATTACCACTAAATAAAAGAAAAATAAATATTAATTTCATGTCCAAATTATTTTAATATTAATTTTTATAGCATTATAATTAAGGTGGATATGAAATTGTTTTTGTATTTAAATGAGTTCTTTTATTTAAAGACTGGCACTTGAAATTGAAAGGGGGGTAAAAAGTATGATAGTAAGTACTATTTCTTTAGTTCCAATTAAAAAGGTAAAAAGTTGATTTTACACGGAAATTAAGGAGGATATATAGTATAGTTTCAATTAAAAAGGTACAAAGTTGATTTTACACGGAAATTAAGGAGGATATATAGTGTAGTAAGTGTTGTAAGTATGAAAATTGATTTAGGAGAGAGAAACTGGAGTAGAGAATAATTAGACTCCGTTTGTTTCGGGAAAAATAACTTTCGGAAAATGATTTCCTGGAAAATGTTTTTCGGAAAAGGAAAACGTTTTCCGAAAATGTGGAAAACGTTTTCCGGAAAATGAGGAAGATGTTTTCCTGGAAAACAACTTCCTTAGGAAAATGGGGAAAACGTTTTCCGGAAAATGAAGATGTTTTTCGAAAAATTATTATTATTATTATTATTATTATTATTATTATTATTATTATTACTATTATTTTATTATTATTATTTTATTATTATTTTATTATTATTATTATTATAATTATTATTATTATTTTATTTTTATTATTATTATTATTTTTATTATTATTTTATTATTATTTTATTATTATTATTATTATTATTTTATTTTTTTATTATTATTTTTTATTTTTTTATTATTATTTTATTATTATTAATATTATTTTATTTTTTTATTATTTTTTTTATTATTATTATTATTTTATTATTTTTTATTATTATTATTATTTTATTATTATTATTATTATTATTATTATTATTTTATTAGAATTATTATTATTATTATTATTTTATTATTATTTTATTATTATTATTATTATTATTATTATTATTATTATTTTATTTTTTATTATTTTTTAATTATTTTTTTATTTTTATTATTATTATTAATTTTTTTTATTATTAATATTATTATTATTATTGTTATTATTATTATTATTATTAAAATATTATCCATCCACTTTTTTTACACCATTTTCCGGAAAACAACTTCCTTAGGAAAAATTCGGAAAACATTTTCCTTAGAAACGGCGGAAAATGTTTTCCGAAAACCATTTTCTCCATTTTCCGGAAAACTACCAAACACCGGAAAATGGAGAAAACGTTTTCCGAAAATCAAACATGTTTCGGGGAAAATGGGGAAAACGTTTTCCGAAAAATTACCAAACACAGGAAAATGGGGAAAACGTTTTCCGAAAAACGTTTTCCTCCCATTTTCTTGGAAACAAACGGGGCCTTAGTGAATAGTTATTTTAATTATAACAAGTGAATTTCACAAATAAAGAAATATTAAAAAAAATTCGTTTTGGAAGAGTGTTTTTTTAAATGGGACACCCAAAATGTAAATTTATCCCTTTTCGGGTGGAACGAAATGAGTATTTTTTTTTTAATTCTAAAAAAAGGATATAAATATCCAAAATATTACTCATTATATGTCTAGAAATATAGCAAAACAACCTTAGGCTCCGTTTGTTTGTCGTAAAATATTTTTCGAAAAACGTTTTTTTCATTTTTTGGTGTTTGGTAAGCAACGAAAAATGGGAAAAATATTTTTCGAAAAATATTTTCCCCCCTTTCCAACGTAAAATAACTTACGGATAATTTCTAAGTAAAACATTTTTCGAAAAATGATAACACCATCACACACCTAACTTTTCATACACCCCCTACGTTACCCACCATTCTCACCACCGCCACCACCACTGCCCCCCACCCACCCCACTCACCACCACCACCACCTCACCCCCACCCCTGCCCCCCCTCCCGCCGGGTCAAAAAAAATATTTAATTATTTAAAATTTGTTTTTAACAACTCCCCAGCCGACCACCGCCACCACCCCTGCCCCCACCCACCCCCATTCGAATCAAGAAAAAAATTTAATTATTTAAAATTGATTTTTAACAACTCCCCACCCCACTCCACTCACCACCACTCCTGCCCCCACCCCACCCCCCATCGGATAAAAAAATAAAAATTAATCATTTAAAATTTATTTTTAACAACTTCCCACCCACTCCACTCAACACCACCACCCCTGCCCCCACCCCAACTCCACGCACCACCAACACCCCTACCCCACTCAAATTATCTCAAATTGTGTTTTTATCGGAAAATATTTTCATTAAACACATGATATTTTTTCCGAAAAATATTTTCCTTATCAAACAGTCGAAAACATATTTATCTAATTTTTCGAAAAATATTTTACAGGAAATTCATTTTTCAAAAAATATCTTACAAAAAATCACTTTTTACAAGTTATTTTACGCAAAACAAACAGAGCCTTTGTTTACATCTAAAAAGAAGAATAAAGCTTTAATCTGAACCGAGGGAGTATGTTGTAAGTACTCCCTCCGTCCCGCTAGAAGTGTCACTTTTTACCCAAAATGGCGTTCCGTTTGAAGCGTCACCTTTCCTAAAAAGGAAATATTTTATTAATATTCTATTATCCCATTCACTATTCCCTCCACTAATTCTCTCTCCTCTACACTCACAACACTTTTTAAATTCACTATTTTCTCCACTAATTTTCTCTCCTATTTTCAAATTACACTCACAACATTTTTTCTTCCCACTTTTTTCCATAATTTGCGTGCCGGGCTAAACATGGTGACGCTTCTGCCGGGACGGAGGGAGTATTTGCTAGCTATAGTATTTAAAAAATGTAATTAGAAAATACTCCCTCCGTCTGATGATGCCCAAACGGGCTATCCGGCCCGGCCCGCCAGATCAAGGCCAAACGGTGAAACGGCTTAGCCCGGCCCATCCGTGTGTATTAACGGGCTAAAGCCCGGCCCGACCCGTGCATAAATCCGAGGTGAGGCCCGCCCATTTGGCCCGGATCCAAGAATCCACGGGCCAAATGGATTTTATCTCTTTTTTTTTTTTTTTAAACAAAAGACGAAATGGGGTTGGGGAGATTTGAACCCTGGTGAGATGAAATAATTTAGAGCTATTTACCACTTGGACACAAGGTTATTGATGTTATTTATCCAAATGTTACATATAAATTATAAAAAAAAAAAAAAGGGGGCCAAACGGACAATGGGCAAACGGGCTTTGGAAGCCCGCGGGCTTGGCCCGCCCGTCACCAATAAATCCAAACCTGGCCTGTACCGTCAAACCAACGGGCCGGACCACGAGGCGGACCACGGATCACGGGCTAAGGGTTTAACGGGCCACGGGCCAAAAATAAGCCCACGGACATTAACCCATTTTGGCCTTCATCACCTCCGCCCCATTGATAGCTTCACCTTAATCAAAATGGGTGTCCCGTTAAAAATTTCACCTTTCCTAAAATGACAAAGAATCTTTACTATTTCACCCACTAATTCTCTCTCCTACTTTACTTTTATACTCATAACACAAATCAACTTTACTATTCCCTCCACTCATTCTTTCTCCTATTTTACTTTTATACTCACAACATTCATTTTCTCCACTATTTTTTTTTTTAATTTGCATGTCATGCTTAAAAGGGTAAGGGTGAACCTTCTTTATTTTTTATTTATTTATTTTTTTTTTGAGAAGAGGGATCAACACATTTCACTGCTCCCCTTTGATGCACTTCACAGAGGCGTCTAGCTATGCTAGGGAGGACAATGTCATTCCATCTAACCACTGGTGGGGGAATCGAACCCATGACCTCCAGGTTGGAAGCCATGAACTCTAACCATCAGGCTAAGACCCCGCGTGCAAGAATGAACCTATCAATGGAACGAAAGGAGTATAAAATATGAAATAGATTAGAATAATGCTATTACTTGACAGTGTGGTAACCTAATTTAAGAAATTCAGATATTTAAGTGAATGAGCGTTAGAGAAAAATAAAATAAAATAAAATAAAATAAAATAAAATAAAATAAAATAAAATAAAATAAAATAAAATAAAATAAAATAAAATACTCTCTCCGTCCCATAACAAGCGACACACTTGGTCATTTTGGACGTCCCACTGATAAGTCACACTTCCTAAAATGAAAAAGAATCTTTACTATTTCCTCCACTCATTCTCTCTCCTACATTATTATAATACTCACAACACCATTATAATTTACTATTCTCTCCACTCACTCTCTCCTACTCAACTATTTACACTCACAACACATCAACCTTTTTACTTTTTTTTTAATTTCCATGCAAAACAGTAACTGCATCACTTGCTATGGGACAGAGGGACTAAAATAAAATAAAATGGGTATTAAGTTTTAACCCCCTGATGGAGCAGCAGGTAGGTAATGCAGCCATATTTCTGCAAAGTTGACTTTTTAGAGATGTCATTTTTATATGGGTCATTTCTGATTTGACCTCGGATTTTCTGCCCTAGTAAAATCCTAGTTTCATTACCACCCAATCATATTTACCTAGAGTTCAAAATTCGAGTTAAATGCAACTTTACCTTTTGTCTTTTGAATCTTTATTTAGGGGTGTAAATGTTTCGGCTCGGTCCAATTTGGGTCAATTTATGAATCGAATTACTAGTTATCGATTTAGAAAAATTTCAAATTGAATTGAATTTTGAAAAAATTCAAATCGAACCCAATCAAACTGTCATGATTTAGTTCAGTTTGGTACAAAATGCGGTTTGATTTTACGGTTCAAATCACGATATAAACCACAATTCAAACCATGAAATAGAACATTGCTTAAACCATTATTTAGAACATGGTTTCAAACTACACAATTCATTGTCCTGTTTGTTTGAATTTTCCAAACATAACATAAATAAGAAATTCAATATATAAATACAACTTGAAATTGTGCTTTAATGTTTATGATAACAACATGCCCTTTGAGTACTTATAATAGTATGTGCTAAAGATTGGATTAACATTATTACAAGAAGATTAATCAAAAGAAAAAAAGGTTATGGGCTAAAACCCATGAATAGAATTAGGGATTTTTAAATCTAAATGTAAGGTGAAAATGAAAGATATACACGTCTATGGTTAATATTGAACGGTTTAGTGGTTTGATTTATTGGTTCGGTCTCGCGGTCTTAAACCGTGGTTTAGGGTTCTAAACCGCAGATCAAACCGAACCACACGGTTTGACAATTTTTGAAACCGAACCAAATCACGATTACTTGAAAATCGAACTAAACCGCATGATTTGATTTGGTTCGATTCTGAACCGCGATTCGAACCGAACCACTTACACCCCTACTCTTGTTTGTTGTTCACATAAATTTTGGCTAAATCTAGTTAATATAAATATTTTAGTAATTTATCAAAACAGAACTCAAAGGAATTGCGGAGTTTATAAATGAAATTGAGTAGATAGTACAGTCGGACTAATAAACAGAGTACTAGTGTTAGTCCTAGTGTGATAACACCAGGACTAAACAAATAGATCAAACAAAATAATTAAAACAAACAAAATGTAAAATAAAAGATTTTAATACTTATCTAAATCAATTTGCTGTACACAATAAATGCTTATCTTAATAAAAAGTTTTAAAATTCGATTACAATGAATAATGATGGATGTGATTTTACCCATCCAAAAGATATGTTTTCTAACTTATTTAATGCTCGAAACCTTGAAAATTTAATATGTTTTGTTAGTATTTTGAAAGTACAGGGGTTGAAGTGCAAATAATCAGAAAATTGAGGATTTAAGCTTGTTTTGAAAGTTTAGGGACCAAACTGCAATTATGAAAAATTGGGAAGGAAACTGATATTATAAAGCCAAAGTGCAAATCTGAAAAGTACAAGGGCCAAAGTGCAATTATTTTACTACTTAGATCTTATTGAGGACGTAACTGAATTTAATTGGATCTAGGTTCATATATTCTTTTGTTCTTAATGAATTCTTCAATTATTATATATACGTAACTGGAGTATAATAAAAAGAGAATATTTGAGTTGCAAATCGCACACCAAATCGTTTCAACTCATGATTTTGTGAATGAACCCAAGAATGAGATTGAATCCTTTTTACATGAAATAAAAAGCATAAAGTGACAATTGTTATGATTCCCAATCCATGAATCCCTTGTTTCTTGATTTATTTGCTTATTTTATTTTGCTTTCTTAGATTAATAATTAAACCAATCAAACCCCTTACTTTTGGTTACGTTTATACGCTAATAAAATACACTTGTTCTACTTTAGTCCCTGTGGATTTGACTCTTGCAAGTAAGCATATTACTACATTGATAAACTAGTGCACTTTCTAGGTAATTATAATAAGAGTGAGATTATCTCCATCAAGTTTTTGACGCCGTTGCCGGGGACTTGTGTAGCGAACAAGTTAATTTTGTCAGTGTATTGTAAATAGTTATCTTTTATTAGTTTCTTTTTGTGTAAATAATTTTCTTGTATTATTTTATTTTTCTAGTTTTTTTTTTAAATTAAAGGGCATGCATGAATCAAATTCTAATGAGAAGCTGGTCGGGCAAGTAAAACAATTAATTGCTATGATCAATGCAAAAAGTGCTTCGCCTAGTGTCAATATAATACAAGATGCATGTTCCTGTTGTGGATTATACTTTCATGCTACTAATAATTGTCCGTCTAGGACATATTTTCAAGAGTATTCTCCACAGGTACAAGAAAGGAGTTTGTTCCATCCATGTCAACCACAATATGATTATTCCCCTAATTGTTGTACACAAGGGAGGGGAAACTACTCATGCCGGGCATGAAACAATTATGTTCCACCGCAACCTAAAAAGCTATCATGGGAAGAGGATCTGATAAGATTGAAGGAGGAAAATCGTCAATTGAAGGAGGAAAATATTCAACAACAACAAGAAGTAGGTTCAACCGTAGGTAGGTTGGAAGAACAAGTTACTACACTGGTAGAGGCCTTGAGAGGTTGTGAGCGAGATACTAGTTCTATCCAACTTGAACGTTATGAATGGGAGGACGCTTCCATTAATGACGAACTACCGATTCTCTCTCCATCTTCTGCTAGTGATAGTGTGGTTGTTGATGAAGATGTTGATTGTAAAGAAGATGGGGTGGAAGAGAAATTAAAAGATGATGAAGGCGTTAATGTTGATGAGGTTGGGCCCGACCAAATTGACAAACAATGCCTCAATGAAGACCTTCTCCATCCCATTGAAGGCGTGAAAGTCTCCATCATTCTTTCACCTCCCCCTGTTTTTGAGGGTGAAGAAAGTGGTGAAGGATTGAAAGAGGAGGAGCCCAAAAATCTGAAACGTCAAAAATTCCCTTGGGCACAAAATAATATCAAAGCTCGAGGAATATATATGGGGCATGAACTGAAAATAAGGACCCGCGAAATCATGAAGTGGGCCAAAGGACGAAAAGTGAAGTCCAAACGTGAGCAACGGTCGGGCTAACGACCTTAACCAAATGCGCTTATTGGGAGCCAACCCAAGTAGGTACATTTTATTTGCTTTATTTATTTTGTTTTGTGTTGTCATATCATCCTTTGAACCCAAGGCATATTTTAGTTCTTTTTGCTTTGAGGACAGAGCTTGTTTTGAGTTTGGGGATAGATATCTCTCCGAGTTTGTGGGTTTATAGGGGAGAATATATAGTGTCACCCTCCAAAAAAATAGAAAAATTTAAAATTTTTGTTCTTTTCATATTTTGGGATTTTGGCTAAAGTCGATGATGATTTGAGAGTGCTTTAATTTTAAAATCACAAGTGTTATTATAAATATGGGGATATAATTGCATTGAAACATGTATAGTATGATTACTCCACCTTTCACTTCCATATTATTTTTCTTGATTATTGTTACCAATTTAGGAGACCTTTATAGGATCACTTTGGCATTCTCGGGATCCCTAAAATATGTTTGCATGAATGTCAATAACACATCAATTAGGCTATTCGAAAAGTGATATTTGGCTATTTTCTTTGAACCCTATTTGTGAGCTTTTAACTTTCTCGTCACTTATAAAAATTTCCGTTAGACTCCCTTTTGATGCTTGAAAAAGAATGAAATTTCTCACAAAGTGAGAGGTTATCTTAGAACACCATTCACCTTCATTTGTACCCTCATTATCCTAACATTTTAACTTATACATTATTTTTCTCACCTTTTCAAAAAAGTGAAAGTTGAGAATGAATAGGAATTGTGGGTGATGTTTGAAAAATCAAGAGTGAAAAGTGGTCATAAAAAGAAAGAAAAGGGTTATGAATGTATTGAAAAGAGGGGCTTGAGCAAAATATTGAATGCACATTTTTCGTGATATATTTGTGCAAAGAAAAAAAAATGAAAAGAAAAGTTGAAAAAAAAGTCTTGCCCTCTTTTATGTTGAAGTGGAAAGTGACCTAAAGGAAGAAAGGTGATCAACCCCAAGTGTGAAAGTATGCAAAATTATAAGTTTGGAGGTTGAATCAATGGTTGGCATGGAACGGAATGATAATTTCAGTGGGAGGATGTATGATGAAGACTTCTTAGTTTCACTTGCTTGACTTCGTATGTCCTTACCTTCTTTTGTAACCGTGAACCTAGCCCGCAATTTTCGCGATACATTACAAGCCATAAAGCCATATGTGATCCCTAAAGAGTAGCCGGGTTGATAGTTTTGTTTAAACATGCATATGAGTGTCCCTGTGCAGAAATTTAGCATATTATCTTTTATTTAGAGCATGACACAAGTAACCCTATAAAATATCTTATTTTGGTAAAATTTATATCCCATAATTCATTCATCTTTCATTATGTGGTGGATAATTGTAAGATAGATGCATCCATGTAAATATAATCCCATGTTCATGATAATGCTTGTAGATTATGTTTGTTGTAAGATCTGAGACTTGTTGTGCCAACAACCTATTATATGAATCGAACAATCCAAAAATATTTTTTGTGTTTTAATTAGTTAGTTAGTTTTTATTTTATTTTAGTTTTATTTTACTCGAGGATGAGTAAAAGATAAGTTTGGGGGTATTTAATGGATGTGATTTTACCCATCCAAAAGATATGTTTCCTAACTTATTTAATGCTCGAAACCTTGAGAATTTAATGTGTTTTGTTAGTGTTTTGAAAGTACAGGGGTTGAAGTGCAAATAATAAAAAAATAGAGGATTTAAGCTTGTTTTGAAACTTTAGGGACCAAACAGCAATTATGAAAAATTGGGGAGGAAACTGATATTGTAAAGTTCAGGGGCCAAAGTGCAAATTTGGAAAGTACAAGGGCCAAAGTACAATTACGAATCGAATCCAAGGCACAATCAGCACGACTTGTGGAAAACGCACGACTCGTGCCTTTAAGTACCCCAATCCGAATCGCTCCCCATCCGAGCACACGAGAAACACCGCGGACTCACACAAATGTGATCCCGAAAACTCGTAACCTCCAAAAAGTCCAAAACCACCAACCAAATCAAGGTAGGACCCTTCTGGGATAAAATAAAACAAAATGACTTTTTGGGAATTACAAAAAATAGTCAGCCTGCAAAAGTGTCTGCACGGACCACTTTGCAGGGTGAAAATCATCATTAAAAAATCCCCTTAAAGTCCACAATATTTTCTCAAATCTCGAAAAATCAAAAAATTGGGATTGCATAACAATCCGTGCAGACCACTTTGTAGTTTTCTTGGGCCTATAAATAGAGGGCACTCCCTCTCATATTTTTCACACCTCCCTTTTCTCCTCCCTCCCCCAGCAAGTTGGGACAACTCTAAGGCATCCCGAGCCCCTCCGACCATTCCTGAGGCCTCCCGAGCCGCCCCGAGGCGCTTTGAAGCCCTCGCGAAGCCCTGCCGAGCCGACTCGAGACGCTCCCGAGCCATCCCAAGGCGCTCACAAAGCATCCCGAAGCCCTGTCGGTCCATCCCGAGTCATTTCGAAGCATCCCGAGCCTTTCCGGAGCCCTGTTGGCACATCCCGAGGCATCCCGAGGCACGCCAAACCTCTGACCGAATCCACCTAGCAATCCCGAGGCACGCGGAACCTCTGCCCAAATCTACCTAGCAATCCCGAGGCACGTCGAACCTCTGCCCGAATCCACCTAACCATCCCGAGCCATTCCGGTCCATCCCGAAGCCCTGCCGACACATCCCGAGGCATCCCGAGGCACGCCGAACCTCTGCCCGAATCCACCTAGCAATCTCGAGGCACGCTGAACCTCTGCCCGAATACACCAGCAATTCTGAGGCACGCCGAACCTCTGCCCGAAGACACCGAGCAACCCCGAGGCACGCGGAACCTCTGCCCGAATATACCTAGCAATCTCGAGGCACGCTGAAGCTCTGTCCACAGACACCTGTGATGTCACCTGATTTTTTTTGAAAAATCAATGGATTTGCCACGCCGTTTTTAGTTTTAAGGGCCAAAACTTTGAAAAATGCCTAAAATTAGAGAAATTGAGTTAGGAGGTCACGTTACACTCCGGGATGGACGTTTGACGTGCACCTAGAATGCCTCGTATGACGAGTCTTCCTCACTTGAAACTTTTGTGTGTGTGTGTGTGTGTTTTAAAAAGGACTTTCTTAAAAAAAGGAGTTTTCTGGAAATAACTGAAATTCTAGGGACTGAACTGAAAAATAGTTAGAAAACAGTGATTAAACTGAAAATAACAGAAAACTAGAAAACTGTTTGCAGGAGACAAAGTCATCCGCGTGGATGAGACTGTAGTGCAGTCTTATCCGCGCGGATGGGCATGTAATTTCAATATTTTTTACAGTTTCCAGCTTAGTCACTGTAATTTTCAGAAACTTAACTGGATTTACAGGACTTAACTGGAAATATAACTGAAAGTAGAAAATGAAAGAATTGCTTGGATTTTTGGCATCCATATTTTGTCCTCTCTTTCCTTAGACTTTGATTAGTGGTCATAATTGATGAATCCACTTAACCAAGCCATTCCGGGGGTATGTTAGAACTTTGAAAATATGTCATTTGCTAGGGACAAGGGGGATTTTGACATGAAAAGTATGTTGACAAGAAAGTTAGGTCAAGATGTATCAACTTTAGAGGAAGATCTCTAAGGTGGCCATGAGAAGACCATCCTTGAGACCTATACTCAAGTGTATCTTATACATCTTGTGTGACCTATTTTTGTGAGTCTAGATAATTTTCATCCAAGGAAAGTGTTCCAAGGTGAGCATCTTAGACATGGGGAGGGGGATTTACAAGGAAGTAAAGGATGTAGACCATTTAAAGTGGTCATCTATGGAGATGGACTCCAAGATGACCATACTTTAGGTCAAAAAAAAAAAGAAGCAAGTACCAAGTGGAAGCTAGTTAATGTAAACAAAGGGACAAGGGGATTTGCATAATGAAAAGTATGGACCCTTGTAGAGAATCATCCATGGAGATGAACTCCATGGAGATCCTCTTGGATCCTTGGGACAAAGGGGGAAAGGGAGGTGAACAACAAGTAGTAAGTAAGACTACATAATTTAAATATGGAGTAAGTGTATGAAGGAGAGCGATATGAGTAGAGGGAGTGAGGGTTTACCAATTTTCTTGGGTTTATGTTTAGGGTTTGAAGGTTTCAAAGGGTTAGAAATAGTTTTGGAGTGGATTTGAGGTTGGATTTGGTGTGGAATTTGAGTTGTGAGGGTGTAAATGGCTGTTTGGGAATGGATTTTGATAGAATAACAGTAGATTTTCGTATTTTTTGGCTTTGTTAAACTGAGGGAGAAGGGCTGTATTTATAGGTTGGCTGGGGTGCAATCTTATCCGCGTGGATGAGATTGTAGGCACAATCTCATCCGCGCGGATGGGATCAGCAGCGTGCCTGGTTTTTGCAGAAAGCAGTTTTGGCTGTTTGCAAATGGTCAATATTCTTTTTTTTTTCCTTGGAAATGACAGGTTCCCAGCGAGGTCCTATGCCAATTTTTATTCCTAAGAGGCCCTTCCTCATTCAAATTGTCAAAATAATGTCCAAAATGCCCCCTAAATGATTATAAATCATTAATTTAGGCTGACGGAACATTAACGACCCAGATTGGGGTACTTACAGTAGCCCCTCGGTGACGGTACTTCCAGAGGAAGTGGGGTCGTCAACAAAGTGAGGATCCCAATCTAGCAAACTTTTACCTAGAGGGGTGAGGAGGTGACCAAGGCGGTCGGATGGCTGGACCTTTACGAAAGGATTCCTACGTATCCCAAGTGGGAATCAAGCCGGTCGTAGTTCAGGTCTTGCGGGGGAAAAGAGCGTTCAAACGAATGGACCTCCCATCGCATTTTTGTTGTCAAAGGTAGACTCTACTAATGGAGGCGTTGCCGAGAGTAACTCGACTAATGGAGGCGTTACCGAGGGTAACTCGACTAACGGAGACGGGGGTGTTGCCGAAGATAAATCAACTAACGGAGGCATTATCGAGGGTAGGCTCGACTAACGGAGGCATTGCCAAAGGAAACTCGACTAACGGAGGCGTTGCCGAAGGAAAGTCGACTAACAGAGGCGTTGCCGAAGATATACTTGACTAACGGAGGCGTTGCCGAAGGAAACTCGACTAACGGAGGTGTTGCCGAAGAAAAATCGACTAACGGAGGCGTTGCCGAAGATAGACTCGACTAACGAAGGCGTTGCCGAAGATAGACTCGATTAATGGAGGCGTTGCCGAAGGAAACTCGACTAACGGAGGCGTTGCCGAAGTAAACACGACCAACGGATGCGTTGCCAAAGAAAACTCAACTAACAGAGGCGTTGCCGAAGATAGACTCGACTAACGGAGGCATTATCGAAGAAAACTCGACTAACGGAGGCGTTGCCAAAGGTAGACTCGACTAACGGAGGCGTTGCTGAAGAAAACTTGACTAAAGGAGGCGTTGCCGAAGATAGACTCGACTAACGGAGGCATTGCTGAAGGAAACTCGATTAACGGAGGCGTTACCGAAGGAAACTCGACTAACTAAGGCGTTGCAGAAGAAAACTCGACTAACGGAGGCGTTGCCGAAGATAGACTCGACTAACGAAGGCATTGCCGAAGGAAACTCGACTAACGGAGGCGTTGCCGAAGGTAGACTCGACTAACGGAGGCGTTGCCGAAGAAAACTCGACTAACGGAGGCGTTGCCGAAGGTAACTCGACGAACGGAAGCGGGGACGTTGCCAAAGATAATTCGACTAACGGAGGCGTTGCTGAAGACGGACTCGACTAACGGAGGCGTTGCCGAAGATAACTCAACTAACGGAGGCGGGGACATTGCCGAGGATAACTCAACTAACAGAGGCGTTGCCGAAAGTAACTCGACTAACGGAGGCGAGGACGTTGCCGAAGAGAATTTGACTAACGGAGGTGGGGACGATGAATAAGATAACTCGACTTACGAAGGCGTTGCCGAAGGTAACTTGACTAATGGAGGCATTGCCGAAGGTAAACTCGACTAACGGAGGCGTTGCCGAAGGAAACTCGACTAACAGAGGCATTTCCGAAGGTAACTCGACTAACGGAGGCAGGGACGTTGCCGAAGATAAACTCGACTAACGGAGGGCGTTGCCGAAGATAACTCGACTAACGGAGGCGTTGCCGAAGATAACTCGACTAACGGAGGCATTTTTTATCACCGCAGACTTGCTTTGTTGCTTAGCTGGGGAAAATTTGGGCTTACGATGACTGCTGAGGTTTATCTGCTGGGGATATATACGGGCTTACGATGACGGCCGGGGTTGAAAACGAGGAAGGGAATGCGCTTTCGTTAAGTTTTCGTTAAAGGACGGGCTTACGATGACGACTGGGGTTTAAAACGAGAAAGGGAATGGGCTTCCATTAAGTTTTCGTTAAAGAACGGGCTTACGATTACGGCTTGGGTTGAAAACGAGGAAGGGAATGGGCTTTCGTTAAGTTTTCGTTAAAGGACGGTCTTATGATGACGGGCGAGGTTGAAAATGAAGAAGGGAATGGGCTTCCTTTAAGTTTTCGTTAAAGAACGGGCTTACGATGACGGTCGGGGTTGAAAACGAGGAAGGGAATGGGCTTCCGTTAAGTTTTCATTAAAGTACGGGCTTACGATGACGGCCGGGGTTGAAAACGAGGAAGGGAATGGGCTTCCGTTAAGTTTTCGTTAAACTGGTGGTCTGGATGCAGAGGGCCAAGAATTAAAAGGGCAAAGCAGGGATTTCGCCCTGCAATCTTATCCGCGTGGACCAGATCAGCAGGGCGCCTGGTTTTAAAACAGACATGCGATGTATCCTTCTTCTTCAGTCTTCTAAACAGCCGCCGAGAAAAAGAGAGAGAAAGGAGAGAGAAAAATGCCATTGTTATTTAAAATCTTCGCGAAAACCTTCAAAATCAAGGCTATGGAGCGAGAGGGAGGAGTTAATGTGGTCCGCCGAGGTCGGGTGAGTAGGGAGGCCGCGGAGAAGAGGCTTGAGTTGGTGAGGATGCACCGCCACTACACGCTCTCGCAATCGATGAATGAGGAGTTTTACCCGGATATGTGGCAACATTGGGCCACCGACGAGGACCTTCGCATGGTATGACACTCAATTTTGTCTATCTTGTTGATTTTTTATCAAAATTGGTTCATGCTAGATTTAGGGCTTGAACTGTCAAAATTTGGGGCTTTTGTTTGTTTTGTCGTTGATATATGGAATTGATGATGCATATGTTTGATTGAAGACATGGGTAGAAGGAATATGCAATTTATTTGTAAAAAACATGGGTAGTTTGCATAATGTAAAAATAAAGTGGGTACAAAATTGCCGAATTTGGGACGGACTCTTGCATAAGAGATTTTGATGAAAACTTGGTTTTTGTAAATGTAAAATGGATACAAATTTGACGAATTTGGAAAGGACTCACGCATAAGAGATTTTGATGAAAACCTTTATTGAAGAAGGGTACAAATTTACCGAATTTGGAACAGACTCTTTCATAAGAGATTTTGATGAAAACCTTTTTTGTAAATGTAAAATGGATACAAATTTGCTGA
This sequence comes from Adenophora triphylla var. japonica, assembly GCA_022495995.1. NCBI lineage: Eukaryota > Viridiplantae > Streptophyta > Magnoliopsida > Asterales > Campanulaceae > Adenophora > Adenophora triphylla. Next base: position 319,861 of record JAFEMH010000309.1, on the reverse strand, counting down.
ATTTGGAACGGACTCTCGCATAAGAGATTTTGATGAAAACATTGTTTGTAATTGGGTACAAATTTGCCGAATTTGAAACAGACTCTTGCATAAGAGATTTTTGATAAAAAACCTTTTTTGTAGAATGGATACAAATTTGCCGAATTTGAAACGGACTCTTTCATAAGAGATTTTGATGAAAACCCTTTTTGTAAATGTAAAACGGATACAAATTTGCCGAATTTGGAACAGACTCTTTCATAAGAGATTTTGAAATGGTTAATTGATAACACGATGCTTGAATGTGAGAAAAGATGCATGTAGAAAAAACGTGTCTGAAAATGGGATGGAGTTTATTTTCCTTCTTTTCTGTTTTTGTTGTTTGTGTCATTTTTGCAACTTTGATGACATACTTGCGCTGTGCTTACTTTCAGGGGAGAGCGGATGTCATCCAACGCAAGTTGGATAAGTTAAAGACACGGGGGTCCGTGGAGGCAGTTGTCAGGCTTTGGGATGCCCCACCTACAGCTGGTAGGGTGGGTCAGCAGAGTCCTCGCCAGCTCGTGGTGGCTTCCAACCTTTATGGTTTCGTTGAGTGCTTGAGAGGGGTAGCGGGTTTGCATAAGAGCAAAGGGCTCTATTTGGCGCTGATCGAGCACTGGTGGGATGTTATCCACACGTTTCACTTCTTCTGGGGGGAGGCTACTGTGACCCCCACTGATTATGCCGCTATCACTGACTTGTCCTTCAAGGGGCTTAACTTGGAGTGGCACGACGGGTATACGGATGCGGAGCTGATGGATCTGCTAGGGATTGTCCTCATTCCGAGGAAGGGGATGGGCATGGAATATGCCGTGGTAGACGTGAAGTTGACCGAGAGCATAGCTCGGTATGAGAGGGGGGACCAGACCATCTCAGCTGAGCAGATCCCTCGCTGCTTCTTGTGGTTCGCCCTTTCTAGCACTCTGTTTGGGCATGCTGAGGGCACATCTATGTTCGCCTTGCTGGGGTCTTTGGCGAATATTGACAGTATAGATGAGTATGCCTGGGGAGAGGCGGGCTTTGCGGAGTTGTACTTCGCTTTGGACAGATATAACAGGAAGGCGTCCACCTCCCTGACCTGCTTCGAGTTCCCATTGGAGGTATACTCTCTTCTTCTTCTCTTTATTCCCTTGTACATATTGTGTATGCACTTTTGGTATTGATGGGTCTCCTTTTTCGGATGCAGGTCTGGGCTCTGGAGATCTTCAGATGTGCGTTGTGGGACCATGTCCCGGAGGAGGCTTTCGCATACTGTGAATGTGGGCCCTCGCAGATCGAACTGTTTTTATAGGGTCGCCGTTTCACCTTAGTTTGAAGACACCGGTTTTATTGAAAAATGGAGTCGCCACGCCATTTTGATTTCCTCAAAACTTTGAAAAAAGGATAAGGGTCCGGAGGTTAAGTTACTCCTTGGGAAGAACGGATTGCGTTCACCCAAGGAGCCTTGCGAAAGCAAGTCTTCCTAGATCCGAAGTTTGTGCTTGTTTGTGTGCTCGTGGGTGTGTGTGATTTGAAAAAGGGAGGGAATGTTCCAAGTTATTTGCCGGACATATAAACCATATAAGAAGGTTATAGCTCGGGATTCCTTGGATTTGATATTTTTGGGATTTTGATCCCGTGCTCATTTTGGACTTGTGATCATCATTACATGACCTTTTTACCCTCCTGTTGGATTAATCAACCATAGTAGGCGTAAGAACCTTGGTGTGTCTTAAACCAACGTTCTTTGGGGACTTGGTCATATGTGATCGAGAGAGGGACGCCTTTTATAGTCCAAGAATGAGACTCTTTAGAAAAGGAGGAGTCTTTGCCCATCAATCCTACATCTTGAGACGATTGAGCTTCGTAGGGACATTTATACTCATCTCAAGTGATGATCGGAGATGTCGGGACTAAGGTTCATCCGCTTCTAAAGGGACTACGACTATGTCATTTTAGTGGCGGAGATGATGTAAAGATGAGGTCTTTACACCGATCCACACCACAGGATGCTCCAAGAATCAAGGGGGCTAGGGGAAGGGGTATAAAGACTTGGATCTTTTTACTCATCCTATGTCTTTCGTGCCTTAAAAGGCTACTAGAAAATCCTCGGAGAGTGATCCAACCAAAAGGGACGTGGGGGAATGACATTGAAAAGTAAAGATTGCATTTTTAAGGTAAATAACGTAATGAACATTATCTAAAGCTAAAGACATAATGTAAAGGGATGACCTTTATGGCTTTCCTATGTCCTTTAAAACCTTATAAGGTGGACAATCCTTGGAAGCTAGGTCAAGAAAAGGGGAATGACATAATGAGAGTAAAGATAGCATTTTTATGTAATAAAATGAAGGGATTTCACATCATCATGTGGTGAATCTTCCCTAGAAGAAGCCACATGTGGACCCTTGTTCATCCTTGGGAGAGGATTCCCCATGAATCATTTGTGTAGGGAAAAGGGAAAATATGATGTTTACATGGTAAAGATAGGAACTTTATAAAAAATAGTCAAGGTAAATGACAAATAAAGGCAAGATAAATGACAAGTAATGAATAGAGAAATATAATAATAGTATTTCAAGGGGAAAGGAAGGAGAGATTACCAATGGTGGTTCTCTCTATCTCCCAAGGGGATTTTCCTATGTAGGAATGGTTTTGGAAGGATTTTATGGAGGAGGGAGGTGGTTTTTGGAATGTTTTATTCTCTGGAAATTCGAGTTTTCAGTTTGGCAGAGTAACAATGCTTAATTGTTGTTTTTAAAATGGGTAGAGGAGGCCTCTATTTATAGACCGCAGTGTGCTTCCTAAAGAAGCCGCCCGGCATTAACCTTCTGCAAAAGAAGCCGTCCAGAGTTATCCACTGATGAGTCAGCCTGTTTCTAGAATCATGCAAGGTGGCAGCTGGAAGCTTCATTCCAGCGAGATCCCGCCTGGAATTTTAATTCCTAGCAAGTCCTTCCTCCCTTGGAAAGTTTGGAAAAGTTCCCGAATCGCCCCTGAACTTTATGAAAGTTCGGGGAGTTGCCAGAAAACTTAACCGGAAGACATGAGCCAGATTTGGGTACTTACAGAAGCCCCTCGGCAACGGTACTTGCAAGGCAAGTGGGGATGTCGATAAAAAGAATCCAATCTGGCGAACTGCCGAGATGGATTGGGTGACCAAGGAGGTCGAGTGACTGAACCTTTGGAAGGCTACCTACGTATCCCAGAGGAATCAAGCCATGATCATTGTCACAACCCAAATCCTAGGTTCTATTTTGAGTTATGATTAAGCTAGTAATTTGGTGTGCATTTCATATTCTAATATGTTTTGCATTTGGTTGTGATCAATTATGTGCTAGTTAGCATTTTAAAATAACTTATATGATATATTAAATATATTAATAAAGTAAATATACTTATTTAATGCCTTTTTAGAAATATTAGGAGTGTGTAGTTAAAATAGTAATGGTTGAAAATTATTATAACTTACTTTAATCCATGAGGTGCTAAAGAGTAGAAATTATAACTTAAGTTATTTAAATTTAAATATTTGAAATTTAAAATATTAAGTTTATAAGTGAGTGAGGTGCTTTTGTGTCAAGGGTGAAAGGGTAAGGTTATTAAGCTATTGTAACTAAGAATTGGAGGAGCTTTAGTAGAAAATCTCATATTTATCCATGGAAAATTAATCAAGAAGCTCATTTCAAGTTCCTCAGCTCAAGTCCTTCTCAATATTTCCATGGAAATGAAAACCTAGGTATTTCCTTCCAAAATTCCTAGTAAATCCAACTCATTTTCGTTTTTGAATCCGTTCGCGCATTATCGTTCGTGGAGTCGAGGAGACCTTATCTATCCGAAAAAAGAAATGATTATTTTCGAATTATTCCGGTAAGTTATTATAATTTTCTTGAATTATATGCTCATTTAGTATTATAATGGATGTTGTTGTGTTGTTAAGGTTTGCATGGGATTTTGAAATGATTTTCTTGAGGTTGGAAATGATTTTGGTGTTAAAATGGTGAAAGAATGGTTTTGGTTAAATTGGAAAGGTTTTGGTGTGTGTTGGAAATGGTAAAATTGCTTTGGGCAAGTGGAAAGGTTTTGGGTGTGTTGAACTAGTGAGTTGGCTTTGGGGTTAAATGGAAAAAGGTTTTAGTGTGTGTTGAATTGGTTTGACATGAATGGTGTTGAGGTTTGGTACTCATTTTGTGGTCTTATAAACAGGGGAAAAAGAGTATATAACAATTGGAAATTGTTGTTGATATTATTTAGCTCAAATCTGAATTCTGGTGAAGGGGCACGAGTCGTGCGCTGTGGCACGAGTCGTGCCATGCATAGGGGACTAGTCGTGCTCTATGGGACGACTGTATCAGACTGAATAAATAAGGGGCACGAGTCGTGCCCTGGGGCACGAGTCGTGCCCTGCCCTGTTGACTCTGAACCATTTTCCAAGCCTTAGAAACCTAATCTACCTAGTATATAATGGAACCCTCTTTGACTATAATTAAAGTATAACTCTTTAGCTTTACCATGATATCTTAATTGGTCAAAATGGATATGAGGAAGAGGTTTAAATATAGTGTGGAATATGGTTGAAAGACTTGATTTTAGCTTAACCAAAGTTAGTCAAAACTTAGTAATTTGATCTTGAACCTATATAGAGGCTACTCATTGTTATATATTGAACTCCACTATCAAAGTACAATGTATGAACAACAAAATGATGTATTAACATACCAATTGTGATAATTGGAAGATGTTTATATGATTGGGTAAAGTAGGTTGGCATCATTGAACCTAACTTGTTTAATATTATTATACCATTGTTGATACATCCTTGAATGGCTATTATAAGTGTGTAGACCTTATGTGTTACACCTTTTTCCTTGGTTTAACCTCTTTGTGATATGTTTGATTAGGGTTCCCTACTTTGGAATCCTAAGTTGAATTGAATTGGTTCAAGGATGGTTTAGCCTTAGTGCTACTTGTTATTGATACTTGTTATCGTTGTGCTATCATTGTGATATGCTATATTGGTATGGTTCCCTACTTTGGAATCATCCATTGGTTATTTAAGCAAGTAGTGATTACTGTGCTTATATTTGAAAGTCCAGCTGGTACTTGATTGTTGGGGCAGTGGTATGAGATTATAATGGCACCCGAGCCGAGTTCATTATGATCCGATACACTGGTTTCCCATTGTTTCCCCCTTCCATTGGCCATGGTTTGGGTAGTGAACTAGCTCCCCTTTTTGGGTGAGGCTCTAGTTTCACTTCGGGGTTTGACTTTGAGTCATTTTCACCTGTTTGTTGTTACTGTGAATGGGTTCCGGGACCGCTTCTTCAGCTGTAGATGCTGTCAAATTGGGATATCCACTTGTGATTGTTATATCCATTTGGGATTAAACCTTGGCTCAGTATCCTTCTAAGTGTTACATTAATGCACTTATGTGATATATATATCTTTCTTTGTGATGATAAAAATGTGATACATATATGATGATTTGATGCTATATGCTTTCCTAATGTGATTACATATCATATTGCTGCATATATAATAACTTGCTGAGATTTTTCTCACCCCGTCCTTTTATTGCTTTCTTAGATAGAGCCGAGCCAGGGGCTAGGTCACGTGGAGTATCGAGAGGGCGCCTAGTGGGGATTTTTTTGGAAAAGGTATTTTGTAAGGTTACATTATATAAATGTATAACCTTGGGCAGTATTCCGAGACTTTAACTTGTTGTCCTTCTTTTGTACTTTTTCAAGGTTTTGTAAATATGTTTCAATTTGGGAACTATGTTCCTCAGTTTGTAAATAAGTTGTGTATGGTTTGTAAATGGTTTGGAAGTGGGTGAGTTGGTTTGGTTGTAGATGGAATGATGTTACCTTTACTAGCAAGTTAGGAAAGTTTCTTAACACTTAAACATGTTTTTAAAGTAATAACTTTTATAAAGGACATTTCAAAAATTTGTTGTAAAAAGGCGTCTTCAGAGCGTGTCCCGATGTGGGGCCAAGTAGGTGCCCGGTTTGGGGCGGGTTAGTTAGTATTAGAGCCTTAGATTTAGATAGTCTAGAGTGACTATATGACCTAGGAGGGTAGTATGGATTGAGTGAGTGATGTTAAATGTTTTATGCAGGTACTCAGTTGTTATGGTAGGAGTAGAAGGAGATCCGACCGGACATTTAGGCAGTGGTAATGTCAGGGAAGAGACCCAAGACATGTTCCAAGGAATGCTAGAGGCAACTATGAAGGCCATGAATGACCAAAGAAGACAAGGAGAGCAAGCAGTGCCAAGAGTGGGATTAGATCAGTTTATGAAATTGAAACCTATAGGTTATGATGGGGAGCTAGATGTGGTAAAGGCGGAAAGATGGATAGAGGCCATGGAGAAGATCTTTGAGGTGTTGATATGTACCGAGGATGAAAAGGTCAGGTTTGCGGCTTATAAGTTTTTGGGTGTGGCTGAACATTGGTGGAGAACTCTAAAGGCAAGTTGGGATGAGGGCCATGTTCCGTACACTTGGGAGAATTTTGTTAGAAAGTTCAAAGAGCATTTTATTCCTTCCGTAGATCAAGACAAGAAAGAGATAGAGTTTCTAAAGCTGGAGCAGAATATGATGACCGTGGCGCCTTATGTGGCTAAGTTCACGGAGTTATCAAGGTATTGCACTCATTGGTGACAACCGAGGAGAGGAAGTCTATGTGGTTTGTTTGGGGTTTGAAGACAGTGATCCGGACGCTGTTAGTGGGCCACAAGTTTCAGAATTTTCAAGATGCCGTGGATCGTGCTTATCATGTTGAGCATGATATTGAAGAACATAAGAAGAAAACCGAAGTTTTAAGTGCCGGAAGGCAAGGAGAGCGAGGGAGACAACAACAAGACCCGAATAGTCCAAGTAATACTCCAGGGAACCAAAATAGGAGAGTTTGTACTTATTGCCAGAAGGAAGGGCATATAGAAGAATGATGTTGGAGGAAACAAGGAAAGTGTGTGAATTGCGGACAGTTGGATCATTTTCAGAAAGATTGCCCTAAGGCAAAGAATCAACCATTGGGGAGTGGCACCGGGGCTGTACAAGGTCAGAAACGGGATGCTTCAGGGAGGCCTAAGGTTCCAGGTCGATTTGACGTGAATCAGTGATAGGAGGTATCATTTTTATATATATATATATATAAAGTTTGAGAGTGTGCGCGCTTATAGACCCTGGCTCCTAGTATCTTTATGTTTCTATACATTTTTGCATCGCTATTGCATTCTTATGCCAAGTCCTTGCTTTAAGTGTTATAAGTATCCGGGGTTTTTTGATCTTCTAGATAGGTAATTTAAAATTCGGGTCGAATTTTCTTTTAGGGGGAGTGAATGTCACGACCCAAATCCTAGGTTCTATTTTGAGTAATGATTAAGCTAGTAATTTGGTGTGCATTTCACATTCTAATATGTTTTGCATTTGGTTGTGATCAATTATGTGCTAGTTAGCATTTTAAAATAACTTATATGATTATTAAATATATTAATAAAGTAAATATACTTATTTAATGCCTTATTAGAAATATTAGGAGTGTGTAGTTAAATTAGTAATGGTTGAAAATTATTATAACTTACTTTAATCCATGAGGTGCTAAAGAGTAGAAATTATAACTTAAGTTATTTAAATTTAAATATTTGAAATTTAAAATATTAAGTTTATAAGTGAGTGAGGTGCTTTTGTGTCAAGGGTGAAAGGGTAAGGTTATTAAGCTATTGTAACTAAGAATTGGAGGAGCTTTAGTAGAAAATCTCATATTTATCCATGGAAAATTAATCAAGAAGCTCATTTCAAGTTCCTCATCTCAAGTCCTTCTCAATATTTCCATGGAAATGAAAACCTAGGTATTTCCTTCCAAAATTCCTAGTAAATCCAACTCCTTTTCGTTTTTGAATCCGTTCGCGTATTATCGTTCGTGGAGTCGAGGAGACCTTATCTATTCGGAAAAAGAAATTATTATTTTTGAATTATTCCAATAAGTTATTATAATTTTCTTGAATTATATGCTCATTTAGTATTATAATGGATGTTGTTGTGTTGTTAAGGGTTTCATGGGATTTTGAAATGATTTTCTTGAGGTTGGAAATGATTTTTGTGTTAAAATGGTGAAAGAATGGTTTTGGTTAAATTGGAAAGGTTTTGGTGTGTGTTGGAAATGGTAAAATGGCTTTGGGCAAGTGGAAAGGTTTTGGGTGTATTAAACTAGTGAGTTGGCTTTGGGGTTAAATGGAAAAAGGTATTAGTGTGTGTTGAATTGGTTTGACATGAATGGTGTTGAGGTTTGGTACTCATTTTGTGGTCTAATAAACAGGGGAAAAAGAGTATATAACAATTGGAAATTGTTGCTGATGTTATTATGCTCAAATATAAATTTTGGTGAAGGGGCACGAGTCGTGCCCTGTGGCACGAGTCGTGCCATGCATAGGGGACTAGTCGTGCTCTAAGGGACGACTGTATCAGACTGAAGAAATAAGGGGCACGAGTCATGCCCTGCCCTGTTGACTCTAACCATTTCCAAGCCTTAAAAACCTAATATACCTAGTATATAATGGAACCCTCTTTGACTATAATTAAAGTACAACTCTTTCGCTTTACCATGATATCTTAATTGGTCAAAATGGATATGAGGAAGAGGTTTAAATATAGTGTGGAAAATGGTTGAAAGACTTGATTTTAGCTTAACCAAAGTTAGTCAAAACTTAGTAATTTGATCTTGAACCTTTATAGAGGTTACTCATTGTTATATATTGAACGCTACCATCAAAGTACAATATATAAACAACAAAACGATGTATTAACATACCAATTGTGATAATTGGAAGATGTTTAAATGATTGGATAAAGTAGGTTGGCATCATTGAACCTAACTTATTTAATATTATTATACCATTGTTGATACATCCTTGAATGGCTATTATAAGTGTGTAGACCTTATGTGTTACACCTTTTGCCTTGGTTTAACCTCTTTGTGATATGTTTGATTAGGGTTCCCTACTTTGGAATCCTAAGTTGAATTGAATTGGTTCAAGGATGGTTTAGCCTTAGTGCTACTTATTATTGATACTAGTTATCATTGTGCTATCATTGTGATATGCTATATTGGTATGGTTCCCTACTTTGGAATCATCTATTGGTTGTTTAAGCAATTAGTGATTACTGTGCTTATATTTGAAAGTCCAGCTGGTACTTGATTGTTGGGGCAGTGGTATGAGATTATAATGGCACCCGAGCCGAGTTCATTATGATCCGATACACTGGTTTCCCATTGTTTCCCCCTTCCATTGGCCATGGTTTGGGTAGTGAACTAGATCCCCTTTTTGGGTGAGGCTCTAGTTTCACTTCGGGGTATGACTTTGAGTCATTTTCACCTGTTTGTTGTTACTGTGAATGGGTTCCGGGACCGCTTCTTCAGTTGTAGTTGCTGTCAAATTGGGATATCCACTTGTGATTGTTATATCCATTTGGGATTAAACCTTGGCTCAGTATCCTTCTAAGTGTTACATTAATGCACTTATGTGATATATATATATATATATATATATATATATATATATATATATATATATATATATATATACACACACACACATATATATATATATATATATATATATATATATATACACACACATATATATATATATATATATATATATATATATATATATATATATATATATATATATATATATATATATACACACACATATACACACACACATATATATATATATATATATATAAATATAAATATATATATATATATATATATATATATATATATATATATATATATATATATATATATATCTATCTTTCTTTGTGATGATAAAAATGTGATACATATATGATGATTTGATGCTATATGCTTTCCTAATGTGATTACGTATCATATTGCTGCATATATAATAACTTGCTGAGATTTTTCTCACCCCGTCCTTTTATTGCTTTCTTAGATAGAGCCGAGCCAGGGGCTAGGTCACATGGAGTACCGAGAGGGCGCCTAGTGGGGATTGTTTTGGAAAAGGTATTTTGTAAGGTTACATTATATAAATGTATAACCTTGGGTAGTATTCTGAGACTTTAACTTGTTGTCCTTCTTTTGTACTTTTTAAAGGTTTTGTAAATATGTTTCAATTTGGGAACTATGTTCCTCGATTTGTAAATAAGTTGTGTGTGGTTTGTAAATGGTTTGGAAGTGGGTGAGTTGCTTTGGTTGTAGGTGGAATGATGTTACCTTTACTAGCAAGTTATGAAAGTTTCTTAACATTTAAACATGTTTTTAAAGTAATAATTTTTATAAAGGAAATTTTGAAAATTTGTTGTAAAAAGGCATCTTAAGAGCGTGTCCTGACGTGGGTCAATGTAGGTGCCCGGTTCGGGGCGCATCAATCGTAGTTCGGAATCCACTGGGAAAAGGGTGTCATATGTGACAAATTGGCTGAACCTAAAGTAGGCTACCTACGTATCCCGGAGGAATCAAGCCATGATCGTAGTTCGGAATCCACTGGGGAATGATGAATAGAATCTGGTCCCTTGCTAGGAAGATGGAAAGGAAATGACCTAGGAGGTCAAATGGCTGATCCTACTAGGGATATGCCAAATGAAGGGAGTGACCAATGTGGTCGGATGGCTGGACCTTTTTGAAAGGCTCATGCACCACTGAGGAGTGATGAATGAAAGGGGTGACCACTGTGGTCGGATGGCTGGACCTTTTTGAAAGGCTTATGCACCATTGAGGAATGATGAATGAAAGGGGTGACCACTGCGGTCGGATGGTTGGACCTTTTTGAAAGGCTCATGCACCATTGAGGAATGATGAATGAAAGGGGTGACCACTGCGGTCGGATGGCTGGACCTTTTTGAAAGGCTCATGCCTCATTGAGGAGTGATGAATGAAAGGGGTGACCACTGCGGTCGGATGGCTGGACCTTTCTGAAAGGCAACCTACGTATCCCGGAGGAATCAAGCCGTGGTCGTAGTTCAAGGTTCACTAGATAGTTAGGAACATGTCTAGGATCCTTGGAATTTTGAGGATTAATGGAGGAGTCACCTTAAGAAACTAAAGCTTACGTCGCTATCGAGGAGATAGAGGTAGCTAAAGTTGGAAGAACTAAAGCTTTCGTTGCTATCGAGAAAATAGAGGTAGCTAAAGTTGGAAAAACTAAAGCTTACGTCGCTATCGAGGAGATAGAGGTAGCTAAAGTTGGAAGGACTATAGCTTACATCGCTATCGAGGAGATAGAGGTAGCTAAAGTTGGAAGAACTAAAGCTTTCGTCGCTATCGAGGAGATAGAGGTAGCTAAACTTGGAAGGACTATAGCTTACGTCGCTATCGAGGAGATAGAGGTAGCTAAAGTTGGAAGAACTAAAGCTTTTATCGCTATCGAGGAGATAGAGGTAGCTAAAGTTGGAAGAACTAAAGCTTTCATCGCTATCGATGAGATAGAGGTAGCTAAAGTTGGAAGGACTAAACCTTTTGTCACTATCGAGGATATAGAGGTAGCTAAAGTTGGAATTTGACAATTCGGGGGTTGTCACCTAACGTTATCCCATTTGACGATAATGGAAGGTTTCCCGGAGGAGACATTATCCCATTTGGCGATAATGGAAGGTTTCCCGGAGGAGACGTTATCCCATTTGGTGATAACAGAAGGTTTCCCGGAGGAGACGTTATCCCATTTGGTGATAACAGAAGGTTTCCTGGAGGAGACGTTATCCCATTTGGCGATAGCGGAAGGTTTTTTGGAGGATACGTTATCCCATTTGGCGATAACGGAAGGTTTTGAGAGACAACGTTATTCCATTTGGAGATAAAGGGAAATTTTTGAGAGACAATGTTATTCCGTTTGGAGATAATGGGAGTTTGTTGAAAACGTCATTCCATTTGGAGATAACGGAAAATTTCGGAAGAAAACGTTATTCCATTTGGAGACAACGAGAATTCTTGTTTAAATGGAAAGTCCAGGGGCAAAAGTGTAAATTCAGTTTGAAGCGAATGAAGCCGCCCGGCATGAGATGGGAAAAAAGAAGCCGTCCGGCTTGAAACTCGATTTCACCAGATTTATTTAAATAGAAGTAGAATGGGCAACATCCATTGTTGCTGTTGTTTCTGTCGAGGAGAGAGAAGAAAAAAGAGAGAGAATCGCCATGGTTTTCAACTCTTTATCTTTCTATTGCTCAAAATGGATCAAGATGGGAACGTCTTGCCCTGCCAAGCGCGTCGGAACTTGTCGCAAATTGCGAGGATGAGGCGGAAGGAATTTGTTAGGACCAATCAGAAGTATGACTTCGTGGCGCCTACCTCTGAGTTCTATCCCGATAAAAGGGAGCACAAATCTATGAAACCTCAATCGATTGGGGTAAGCACTCTCGATTTACTTGATTTCATTAATTTTGATTGATTTTAGATTGATTAGGGCTAGACTCGAATTTTGGGGATTTTTGTATTTTTCTTGTGATTTTGTTGATGATTTTATGGACTTGATAATTAACCTATGGGGCTAAGGATATGGACAATCATGCATGTGCAATTTATTTGATAAAATATGAGAATGACTCATTTTTGAAAATAAAGTGAGAAAAATAATGCCTAAAATGTGACGGAGTTCTTGCATGTGCTAGAACTAGGTCGACTTCTGATCATGGATGTGAAAACAAGATTTTGGACGATGAAAATGATTCATGCATGCCATTTTGAAAGATTAAAACCTATATACAAAGAATTTTGTGAAAATTGGAATTTTTGTGTTTGAGAGAGCATGTGCTCGGGATGACGTGTTTCAGATGATGAAATACACGTGTTCTAGGAAAATGATGCTAGAAAACTTCTTATGAATGCTTTTCTTTGGCAATATGTGCATTATTTTGTGAATGTATGCATGCTTCTGAGATAAACTGAAGGACTAACGTGCTTTTGCTGTGCTTACCTACAGGAGAGCAAGTCACGGGGACCCGCTGAGGTAGCAGTGAAGTTGTGGGAGAGGATGCCCAACTTTGAGAAGGATGGCCACAATCCTAAACAGCTAGTGGTGGCGACTGGTCTCCATTCTTTTGTCGAGGCTATCAGTCGAGGCATTCATGTGACCTCCAAGAGCAAGGGGTTAGTCCAAGCTCTTTCAGAGTTTTGGTGGGACACCACTCACAGCTTTCATCTAGGCTGGGGAGAGGTCACGGTGACTCCCGCCGACTTTACAACTATTACTGGCTTGAGATTCACTGATCGGCCTGTGACCTGGAGGGATCACATTTCTGAGGCTGAGTTCAGGGATTATGTGGGATTTGACCTCCGTTCGAAGGGGCTAGGGATGGAGACTCGGTTTGTTGAGGTTGAGGTTTTGAGGTGTATGGAGGGATTTGCGGCCAATGAGGTGACTGCCCACCGGCTCGCGAGAGCTTTCTTGTGGTTGACTCTGTCTGTCACCATTTTTGCCAATTCTGGGACATTGGCGATGGTTTGTTTGATTGACTCTTTGGATGATCTGGATGTGGTTGGGGAGGTCTCTTGGGGTGAGGCCGGACTGGCTGAGCTTTATTTTCCTCTAGACTTGTACAGCCGGAACAAGGCTGCTTCGATGGACTGCTTCTCTTTTGCTCTGGAGGTATTCTCATTTTCTTTCTCTCTTTTCCTTTTGTGTCTTAAGACTTTATGAGAGAAATGACCCATATGTTTTGACATGCAGGCCTGGTTCTGTGAGGTGATTTCTTTCCTTGGAACCAACAGAGTGATCCCGCTATCTTCCCGGCTATGGTGCGCTGGAGAGGAGAGTCTAGGGATAAATTCATCGGGAAGACACGGATCACCTTTGACTATAAGATGGTGAAGCCCGTCATCAACAGGGACGGTCATGAGGGGGTGAGCTCTATCCTTGGGAGAGGTATCCGGAGGCTCTTATAGGAGATGCCGTGGTGGTGACCAGGCAGAGGAGGTGGCTGACAGGCTTGACCTCTGATATTTATCTATTTGGGGGACCGATTCTCCAGGCAGCACGGTCACGTCCCTCCTTTGGATGTGATTACCCCTCAGGACCCCCCTCCTTTTATGCTGCAGCCCAGGCACTGGTCAGTGGTTGAGAGGGACAGGTATAAGGTTGGCTTCGCGGCTGAGGACTATTTTTACTATGCCACCCCGTACGCTACCTTTGTGGAGGAGCGTTTGAGGATGCCTCAGAGGTTGGTGAAGATAGCCGCTGCCCAAGGGTACGGGGAGGCAGAGTCGACTGATCCACCTGTTCCTCCAGCTCACCTTTCTTATGTGGTGAACGGGGTGCCAAGGAGGCTGATGGTTCCTATTCCAGACGCGAGGGATGCTGAGTATACTTTGCTGACTGATATCACTGTAAGTAACTCTAGGTCCATTTTCTTATTTGGCTTTTCTATTTTCTGCGATTCTGAACTTCTTTGGGATTTTCTGAGCTTTTCCCTTTTTCTTCCAGGTCCCCGCTCGCACATATGACACCCTGGTGCGACATAATAGGGGCTGGAAGGAGGTGGCTCGGTCCCTCTTAAGGAAGCTGGCTTGTGCATCAAGGGCTGCGGGAAATGCACAGGAGCCTGAGCGCAAGAGAAGGCATGTTGGGAGAACGAATTTTACATCATCAGCCTCGGAGTACCACTCATCCTCTACCAGTACCGTGCCTCGGGGGTGAGGGCCTAACACTGATATTTTAGAGCAGCTGGCGGAGTACGAGCATGTGCCCATCAACCTGACCGCCGTGAGTGATGACGAAGACCTACTAAGGGACCCCGAGTTTTACGAGCTGAGCATCGATGATGATGAATCAGAGGCTTAGGGTTCCTTTAATTCAAACTTGGAGAGTGAGAGAGAAAACAATGAACAAATTATGCACAATTTGTATTTATTATTTTATTTTATTTGGGTGCTAAGGAGCAAAGACAATTTAATGATCTTTTTTTTTTCTTTTCTTATTGATGCTTTATTATTTTGCATATTACTTGAGCCTCGGGGCAACTTTTTGCATGGAAATGGGACGGGATTTGAGCCGAAATGGTTTATGATGGTATATGAATGTATGAATGGTATTTGAGAATGTTTTTATGCAGGTTTTGTTGAGAAAGTGGGGTGAGAATCCCACAAAGCTGCTGCAGATTTATTTTTCTGCAGAAGCGAATGAAGCCGTCCGGCCAGGTCCTGGGCAAATGAGGCCGCATGGCTTGGAGCCATGTCTGAACTGGTTTTCTGCAAATAAAACCAAGGGGGGACCTTTTCATTTCATTTTCAACTTAGACTTGTCCCAACTGATTCCAAAGCACATTTTTGACCTAAAATCATCGAGTCCGATCACTGCCATAGAAAAACCAGTCCGATTGTAAAAGGGGAAAAGGGATCGTTTTCTTTCCGACCTCCAATCTTGGATGAGACACAACTTTCAATCTCACAAGGGGCTGTTTGACAACACCTTCAAGATCAAGTCTTTATGGCATTTGAAGGATCTCCCGCCTGATTGGGACCTTTTGAGAGCAGCAGTGAGATTTTGGGACGTTTGGAGACATGTTTACTACTTTTCCAACAACGAGCTCGTTCCAACCTTTGAGGATTTCTGGGCATTGATTGGGGGTCCAGAAATTGAAGCCATTTTGATTCCTTTGACCGGGGACTTGATGGTGACCGTAAAGTTGGCATCTTTTCTGCAAATTTCTTCGGAAGAAGCCGAAGGGATGATGATAGCTCCTGACAGAATTGACATTTCTAATATTCCGAGCAGATTCAGGTCTCTAGGTACTGCTACAACCACGATATCTATGGACGCCTTTATCCTCTGTATTCACTGCTGAGTCATTCGGAGTGTGCCACAGCGGCCTTTTGGACATGGTCAGAGACTACAGGGCTGGGAGAGATATTGTTCCACTGATTTTGGGGGAGACTCTTCATGGCATTGACAGGATGGCTAGGGGGGACCGTTTCATGCGGTCTGGGAGCCCAGCTGTGTTGACTTTATGGTTGCAGGAGAGACTCGAGGCTTTGCTTGGGGCTTTGCCTACCCAGTGTCCTTGGGTGATTTCTCAGAGGGGTGTACCGAGACAGCAGGATCAGGGTAGCTAGGAGCTGACGATGGCTCAATTGTCCACCTCAAACATTCACTGGTGGGTGCCTCACTGGAGATTGCAGACTCGTAGGACATTTAAGGAGTCCTATATAGTGAGGGTTCCGGGGCTATCTTTGTCGTCATTCTACATTCCCTGCTTAGAGTCTAGACAGTTTGGGACCTTACAGGAGCCATTAGATGACTGGGAGGACATTCGCACCATGGAGGTGGCACCTTTTGACATGAGAGGTCCAGAAAACTTCTCCTTTTTCTCGAGAGTGTGGACATATGCCACTTTTTCTCCCAGGGCCATTCTCAAGAACAGGAAGAGTACCATCTTGACCATGGCTTACTTGGATTGGTACGAGAGGGAGATGGGGGCAACTCAGATTGTTTTGGGAGAGAGGCGCCAGGCTTTATTGGGTGCTGACAGTGACTCTAGCAGGACTCTGAGGGAGATCGAGGCAAAGGCTAGTCGCCATAACCAGTCGGGCGATCTTATCAGCGACATGGAAGCCAGATATGAGCGGTTATCAGAGGTTTCTCCCCTCATCGAGGCTCAGGGGGAGGAGATAAGGACTCGTGCCAGGATAGAAAAGGCACTTATTGACACGGGTTTGATGGAGGCTCCAGTGAGGATTCCTGAGATAGGAATGAGGGAAACCGACATCATTGAGAAGAAAAGGAAGAACACTCGACGGGGTCGAGGTAAAGGAAATAAGAACAAGGAGGACACGGTTACTGACAACTGAGAGACCTATTCCAAGCATCTTCTTATTGTCTTTTTGCAAACACATTAGTTGATTAGGTCTTTTTTGTATATTTTAGTCTTTGTAGCAGGTTAGCAGAGTCAAGAGTAGACCGTGCTTGAACTCATCAAGAAGTTTTTGATTTGTAAAAAATAAGAGATATTATCTTAGAAATTTTCAAGACACATTTCATGGAAATTCAAATGTCTTATTTATTATTTAGACCGAACAATTTCTGGCTACCTACGTTCCCCTTTTACAAGAAATGCTAAGGGGCTCAGATCTTCGTAGTTCATTCTAATGAACTTTTTGGATTTTTGTTTTTTTTATATATTTTTTTGGTGCAACCTTGTTTTCTGCCTAGACCGCCCTTTTCAGGGTTTTCAGTCTAGCTGGGTATTACTCTTTTGCACTATTTTTTTAGGTGCGACCCTATTTTTTGCCTAGACTACCCTTTTCAAGGTTTTTAGCCTAGCTGGGTATTACTCTTTTGCACTATTTTTTTATATATATATGTGCGACCCTATTTTTTGCCTAGATCGCCCTTTTCAGGGTTTTTAGTCTAGCTGGGTATTACTCTTTTTTTTCACTTTTTTCTTTTTTTCCTTCTTCTTTTTTATTATTTTATTTTTATTTTTATTTTAGACATAGTACCGGCGGAGCTTGTCATCGTTGACTGGGTGAACAAAAGGATTTCCGTATTGCTCCTCCCGATAGTATTTTCTGCACTATGTACGGGCCGATCCAAACAGGTTTCCACTTTCCTAGAGGGTTATCTCTGGTAGGGGGCTTCTCTTTCAATACCAAATCACATTCTTTGATGTCTCTGGCCTTGACCTTTTTGTCGAATGCCCTGGCCATTCGCCTTTTGTAGGCTCGGGTATGTTCCATGGCCTTTAGTCTCCTTCCATCAAGTAGGGCAAGCTCATCATGCTGGCTGCGTAACCACTCTACTTCATTGATGCTGTTTTCCAGGAGGACCCTTAGCGACGGGATTTCCAACTCTACTGGCAATACTGCTTCCATCCCGTAGGTCAATGCAAAAGGGGTTTCTCCCGTGGCTGTTCTGACAGAAGTTCTGTAGCCCCAGAGTGCCAGATGTAGCTTTTAGGGCCACTCATGATCGCGGGTGGCTATCTTTCGGATGATTCTTTCGAGTGTCTTATTTGCAGCTTCTACTGCTCCATTAGTCTGAGGCCTGTACGGGGATGATTTATGGCGAGTGACTTTGAATTCTGACAACAATCTATCGCAGTCTCCTTCAAAGTGCGTCCCATTATCCGAGATGATCTCATTTGCCACCCCATATCTGCACATTCTGAGGATTACTTGCATCAACACTCTGGCTTTCATGTGAGGACCGCAGGGACCATTATGAACTTCGTTCATTAGCTCTCTTGCCTTTTCTTTGGTGACACACAAAAGAAGTGGTCCTTGGCATCGCTTTTTGTACAGCTCACCTCCTAGGATGACATAGTGAGAGGCCAGCCATTTTAAGGCTTGCAAGCTTTGGCTTTGATGCCTCCTTTAGTCTACCTTCTTCGTCTTTAAAAGATGATTCCCCATCTTTGAGAAAATGGTAAACTTGATTGTACCAAGGTTCCTTGACAGGCTCAGGTCCCAATTCGACCTCGCAACAGAAAGCTGGGGCTTCTCTTCTACCCACTCTGAATGGTTTTACTGCCTTTCCCTCGGGGATCTCTACCAATGAGGCTAGAGTAGCTAAGGCATCTGCAAATCTATTCTTGTCCCTTAGCAGGTAGTGGAAGGTCACTTCTCTGAACTACTCCATCAATTCTTCCATGTAGGCATGATACCTCTGGAGGCTAGGATCCACAGTCTTCCATTTGTTAGAGACCTGGTTGATGATCAGGGCTGAGTCTCCATAGACCTCGAGTTCCTTGAAATTTCTTTCTAGGGCAGCCTCCAAACCAACTATACAGACTTCATACTCTGCCGCATTGTTTGTGACAGAGAAGTTCAACTTGACGGCTATTAGCGTATGCTCATCTTTCGGGTCTACCAGTAGCATTCCTATGCCATTTCCCTTTTTATTAGCAGCTCCGTCAAAGAAGAGTTGTGTAGCGTTGTGAGAAAGAAATTTTGATTCCTTTTATTTTTTATGAGTCGCCACCTATATTATTTGATTGGAAACATAGAAAAACCATTTGAAAGAGATTTGAGTTCGGGGCTTAGGTTATGAAATGGGTAGGTTTAGAAGGCATCCATTTCACCCAATCCAGAGATCGGTCTTGCTAAAGAAAAGAGAGGTTTTTCAAAAGAAGAAGTAAAAAACGAATCTAAATACTACAAATAAAGGTCCATTTGACGAGGTCAAACGGAATGTAGAATCGATTGCTTCGAGACCATCTCCATGATTTGGAGAGGCTCTAGGCCGATCCTAGATTCTATGGACTTATACCACTCTAACAATCAATTAGAAGGAAGTTTAGGAATTACCTTGCGTGAGGTGATTTGGGCAGAGTTTCGACTCAAGTTTAGAGTCGACCCTTCACACGGACAGAGCTTCGCCTTGGTCCTTGGTTTGGAGATTGATGCTTGTTTATCAACAAGGTTGACAAACAAACTATGAGGTGAGTTTTTAGGGTGATTTTGAGGGATTCCTTCAGGGAAAGAAAACGACAAAATGTGTGTGTTGTGTAAATTCGAGGTTTGGGATTTTCGACTTCCGACCCTCGATCCCTTGGAAGTCACCAAGTATTTATAGAGGTTGGATATGAAGAAGTGGAGAGTTAAAACCCTATCAGATGGTTCTAGAACTCCTCTCCCATTGGTTGGACGGAGAGATAAAGTTTTATCTCGAAAAGAGGTTGAAATCGACGAGGAACCGTCGTGCGCTCCGCAGAGGGGGATATCTCGCGCGAGACACGCCATCTCGCGGCGAGATATTGCTCCCGTGGACAGCTTTGTCCTTTCCTCGTTATCTCGTATGCGCTTTAGTCCCAAACTAAGGTAGTTAGTCAAAACTTAACGAAACATGATGAAATGGTGGATTTCTACTTCTTGACTCAAAGCGAGACTTAGAGTGGTATAAGTATGTTCCGATGTGTTCGTAATGGGGTGTCTACAAGAGCCCCTGGGCCGACAAGTCTTATGAAAGAAGTCATGTCGACGATAGAAAAGACATCATTCTGAACATCGGGATGGTCGTGCCGCACGGCTGCCTACGTATCTCTATCGGAGAATCAGACCAAAACGTAGTTCGACTCCAAAACACGAAAAGGCTGCTTTAGGTATTTTGAAAATCATTTGAAAATCGCGGAGATTTTATTTTCGAAAAGGTAAATTCATACCGAGGAATCAAATCAAGACCCACCCGAATATACCCGCCTATCTCGAAGATTCGCCCGTCCGGGGCTCCGAACCTGCGGGAATCATGTTAGAACACAAAGGCTCACCTGTCCGGCCCTCCGAGTCCTGTCGGTTTTGTGACGATTCGCCTTTCTGGGCTCCGAATCGGGCTTTTTGTTGTTGGGGATGACGATTCACCTGTTTGGGCGTTGAATCGGGCTTTTGGTTCGACGATCCACCCGTCTGGGCGTTGGACCGGGCTTTTCGATGACGATCCAATGTTTGACGATCCACGTTGGTCGACAGGCTGGGCGTTGGACCGGCTTTGGTTTGACGATCCACCTGTTTGGGCGTTGGACCGAACTTTTGGTTTGACGATCCCTTTTTGTTTGGGCATTGGACCGAACTTTTACGATGACGATCCACTGCAGGGCGTTGGGCACGAACTTTTGGGTTTGACGATCCCACTGTTTGAGGCGTTGGGCAGAACTTTTTCTGATGACGATCCACCTGTCTGGGCGTTGGACCGGGCTTTTTCTTTGATGATTCACCTTTCTGGGCTCTGAATCATATGGATTGAGTTGATCTTTGGACCACTCGGTTTTCGGGCGACTGGTGCCGTACCGGGCGATTGTGCGGGCGTCACGTTTGGCTCGTTCCGTGACTTGCGGTGCCGGTTTTTCCACGTTTCCCTGCTAGTTTATCATTTCCAAGGGTAAATGTGTCAAAATTTTGAACTTTGACGTTGCGTAGACGCTTATTGTCGAGGACAATTTTGTCCTTTTCCAGAAGGTTTATCTCGCCGCGAGATATGATATACCGCGCGAGATATCTACTGTCGGGGCATATAAACAGCAGCTCTTGTTTATTTTGAAAACATCTTTTCCAAAATTCCCTCCCTAGCTCAAGCCAAGGTCGCTTTCTTTGCAATTTTCTCGTGGATTTGATTGGTGATTCTCCCCCTCTAATCCATTCTCAATCCCTCCTTCCTCCATAATCCATGGCTCAAGAACAAAGGAACCCGATTTTGGGTAGCTATTTGCTAGGGAAGGACTATCCCCGCGATGATCTCACCTTCGATAGGCACGCCCACATCTCTACCGCTGTCCGGGAGGGCTTGGTAAGAACTCTATCTTCACCTCTTGTTTCTTGTATTGCTTTGATTTGAATCCCCTTTCCCTTGAATTCAAAACTCCCTCAATGGCCTTTTGTTCATGTTTGAGCTTAGAGCTAGGTTCCCCTTGCATGCTTTAATTTCGTGCATTTCTTCGGATGCTTGTTGTTGCATTGTGTGCGTATGAGCCTCCTACACATCATGGATCGTAGGAGAGGTTGATTCGGATTATGATTGACATCTTTGGGCAAGCTTTTCTTGTACGCACGCCAAGTGTTCGATGAAATGTCCCAATGAAAAATTTCTTCTATTTCATTGATTTCTTGATTTGGAATGATTTCTAATGTTGCCCTCTCTGTTTTTCCTCTGTTTTGCAAATGTACAAGCCAATTAAGAACCGTCTGGGAGTCCGAAAATGGCTATAAGGCGGTGTGGGACAAGATCAAGGATCTTGACTTCCAAGGTCCGGGAAGCTAGGGTGGCCCAAACGGCTTTGTTGACTTTCATTGACAATCTCCAGGGAATAAGGCGGACTCCCCAAGTTCTCCAGGGCGATTCGGGAGAGGTGGTGGGACACTACCCACACCGCTCACTTGCGCTCGGGAAGCGACTATGACTCCGACCGATTTTCTTGCTATCACGGGGTTAGAGTTCATTGGCGATCCTCGCCGAAGTTTCCGAATTATAAGCCCGCGAGTCCGGCGGCGTGGAGGCGCTTGATTGGTTTCCCCTAACAAGGTTAAGGGGTATCGCTGAGTTGACACCCCTCCGGCGTCGATTGAGGACTACTCGGAGAAGCCGAATGTGAATATTGATCGGTTGGTGAGGGGTGCCCTCTGGTATATCCTTTCTGAGACTATTTTTGCGAACCATTCTTCTACGGCCCGTCTTTCTTTGTTACGCTTGTTGGTTGATTTGGATGAAGTGAGCGGCTATGATTGGGGCTCAGCGGGGCTAGCCTACTGCTACCATGCCATGGATGAGGCATGTAGGAATACCAAGGACTCTCTGTCGGGGTATTCTTATGCCTGGGAGGTATGCTCTCTGATTTTGTTTCTGCTCTTCGTCTGTATGCTCTATCTGAGTTTTATACTGAGTTTGATCTGCTTTCTTGTGCAGATATGGGGTTACACTGTCTTTGGGCTGTACAAGTTTGAGTTGGAGAGCCGGACCCCATTGTTCCCAGATATCAGGAGGTGGAGCCACCCGAATCGGACTGTTGATGAGGAGGAGAACCAGGATTGGACTCTGACGGTGGCGGAGGCGCGGGCCATGTTGGATACCTTCGAGTATGAGAGGCTGGGCCTCTATCCCTGGACTTTGTTGGCGCGGGAGGTGCATCGTGCTTGGGATGCTACCGGGATGCAGAGGATGATGGCATCTTTAGAGGGAGATACCATGTACCTTGGTGAGCGGGTCTTCCCACAGCATGAGCGGGGTAGAGAAGCGTATAGGGTGCCGGCGGATCCGCCGAGGGCGATGTATCCCACCCACTCTATTCCAGAGGATGATTATGCAGGTCTTTTGGCGGGTGATGCGGCGACGACTTGCGTGATCCCCGGGGCTTCTTATGCGGAGTTTCTGCCTCGGTTGATGGGTCCCCTCCTGGTGGGGGATAGGCGATCACATGCTCGTGGCTCCGCCTCTGCTTCTGCTTCAGGTTCTTCAGCCCCTAGCACTTCCTCTCAGGCTACCGGTTCTCTGCCTTTTGCCCCAGACTACGGCCCTCTGAGCTACACGTATATGATGGGGAGCATGCCGATGATGGGGCACATCCCGTCTCCTGATCAGATTCCCGAGGGTTACCGCCTCCCAGCTGATGTCTCTTCGGTATGTTTCTGTTTGTACTTGTTTCGTATTCGTCCATATAAGTGTATATGTCCGACTCCATCTGAGCATCTTCTTTTCTTTGATTTTTAGGTCACCATATCCGCGGCCGATTACAACCGTGGAGCGACCAAGATGGCTGGGTTGATGGCTTTGGTGTCGGACCTGTCCGAGAGGCTGTTCCAGAAAGCTTCTTCGGCGGCCTCAACGGTGGCCTCGGCGATGACCCCTACTTGCGGAGCCAAGAGGTCGAGGAGGGATGGTAGCCCCCATGGTGGTGATGGCGGAGGTGCCGGCGGCTCGAGCGACTTGATGGCGTGATCCCCTCCCTTTCTGATTATCTGATTTCTGACGATTTGTACATATTGGCAGTGTGGGCCCAGACAATTTTTCTTTTCTTTTCTGGTACCTGTTAGGAACACATAGGTAGCACAAAACAATGGTTTTTTTTTCTTAGCCCCTAATCCTAGGTCTAATTAGTTTAATTTAACTTTCTCGACTTTCCATGCTTTCGGAAATGGAATGGCCGTTAGGCCGCAATTTTGAGCCTGAATATGGTGTTTTATTGCATGTTATGAACTGTACACGCAGGTTTTTCGAGACTTGCTTCGTCAAGTCGGGGCTAGATCACTGTTTGAGTAGAACTGATGTTGCTTTGCCGTAGGGATATCTCGCGCGAGATAAGGTGTCTCGCACGAGACACGCTACCCAGGCAGAAATCTCTTCCTATTTCGAACAGGATTTTGACAGTTTTCCCTATAAAATCACCCTGTAGTCCGGCCAGATAACTCATTCTAGCTTCTCAAACTCTAGAGATATCCTGTTAGGGTGAAACTCTTGTCTTCTTTTTCAACCCTGTGATCCATGGCTTCCAAGGAGATTGCCCCAACGTCCATGATTGTCGATGATTTTTCTTTGTCCTCTGAAGTGATTGCCTCTTTCAAGCAAGCATCAAGGGATTTTGTAAGGTCGTTTCGCAACCGGTCTCGCAATAAGTTTATCGCGGGAAATTCGGATTTAGAATTCTTTTCACTTTAAAGAACCTCCAACAGGATTGGAAGTTATTGCGGGGGTCTTTGCTCGATTTTGGGATCCCTCTATCCATCTTTTCAATTTTTCTTTGAATGAGATGGTGCCTACCGTGGAGGAATTCGCCATTATCTTGGATATGCCTTTGACTGGCGAGATTGCTGTTCCTAAGTATCATAGGAATCATTCGGAGGCTTTGAACGAATTGTTAGGGATCCCCCTTGATACTTGCTATGAGTTGGTTCACCGCAAGTGGGTTGATTGCTCTTCTTTCCCGGGACGCTTCAGCGGTGATTCTGATGATGATGCTTTTCATGTCCATAAGCGGAACTTTCTGGCTCTTTCTCTTTTCGGAGATGTTTTGTTTACGTGTAGGGACGGCTTGGTCGATTCCCAACTGGTGGAAGTTGTTCTGCAGGCTAGGAAACGTTCTAGGAACAATATTCCGCTAATCTTGGGTGAGACCCTTCATGGTCTTGATGAGCTGCATAGGACTGGTGTCATGACTCAAGGGAGTCCCCTCCGGTTGACTATTTGGCTTAGGGAGCATCTCAAGTTGATAGGTCCCCCATTGGAACATTCTCCTTTTACATATCATACACGAAAGTTGTTGATCAAAGATCTTTCAGCGGATGAATGGGCTGAGTTGATTGCGAAGACCGAAACTGCCGATATTCTCTGGTGTCCACCTTATTGGAGGTTGAACAAGTATGTTGCCAATACCAAGGGTTTTGACAGTGGTTGTTTCTTCCGGTTTGCGAGATTCCTCCTTCTACTTTCCTGCCGGGTGCTCCGTCGCTTTGGTCGCCAGCAGGACACTTATCTTTTCGAAGGAGCTTCTCGTGTAGTGTCTTATATTGGTGTAGAGTTTGCGCAGGTGCTAGCTCAAGCATGGGGTGAAGGAACTAATCGGGACCGTTGGTCAAACCTTCGGACTTTTAATGTAAGCATCTTCTTGTCTGACAAATATTTGGATTGGTTCCTCCATACCGGTCATCCTAGTGCAGAGAAGATTGATGATTTGCGGCTCTCACTGCTAAGAGATTCTTTTGTAGCTAGCAGTATCTTGCAAAGGAGCGAGGCTCAGTCTGATCCTACTAATGTGCGAACTGGTCCAACTCAGGATTTCCTTGACGGGGATTGGTATGAGAGGCGAGGCAAGGGAATGCCTGGAAAGACGCAAGCTTTGGATAGGCCCCATGTCTTCAAGAGATTGTCGGAATCCGTCTTTGATCATCTCGAGGGATGTTCTGCTTTGAGAGGCTCAAAGCGCAAGGAGGATCACGGCGACGGTGGAGACCATGTCCGCCGGCCAACCAAGTCAATGAAAGGGTAGATCTTTAGGAGTACCAAGAGATTGCTTTGATAGATCAATTGTTTCTGCTTTATTAGTATTATTTTTTTTCAAGTTTGTTAGCTTAGCAAATTAGTCGTTGTGGTTAGGATTTCCCTATTATCATTAATGAAATGCATTCGATTAATAAAGGGGACAACTTTGATTTATTTATTTGATTAGACCGAACCCGAAGGCTGCCTACGTTCCTCTTTTACAGCAATTAAACAAGAGGCTCAGGTCCAACGTAGTTCATTTTTGAGAAAAGGACAAAATATGGCTCTAGGCCATAGAGTAATCTCGCGCGAGATAAGGCCCCTTTTTTTTTTTTTTTTTTTTTTTTTATGCACACCCTTTCTTTTGCCTAGACCGCCCCTTTGGGTTTTCAATCTAGCGGGCTTCTTTTCTTGTGCTAGCTCTAATTTTTGCCTAGGTCGTCCTTTCCGGGATTTTCAACCTAGCGAGCCATTTCTTTTAAGGAGGCCAAGTCACGCGAAGTACTTCTTGAGCTTGTCCATGTTGACCGGCTTCGGTAGTTGATCTCCGTCTAAGTCTACCAGTGAAGGGCTCCCCCAGAGAATATCTTCTTCACAATGGAGGGTCCTATCCATCTTGGTCCCCACTTGCCTAACGGGTTGAAAGGTCCGTGACGATGCTCACGGAGCACCAGGTCGCCTACTCTGATGTTCCTTGTCTTGACCTTTTTGTTGAAAGCTCTTGCCATTCTTCTTTGGTAAGCTTGAGTGTGTTCGGCTGCTTTCAACCTTCTTTCGTCCAACAGGGCTAGCTCTTCGTATCTGCTTTCTAGCCAGTCGACTTCATTCACTTGGTTTTCTAGGAGAACCCTTAGTGATGGTATTTCCAATTCTATCGGTAAGACAGCCTCCATCCCGAATGTGAGGGCGTAGGGAGTTTCCCCTGTTCGGACTGAAGTGCGGTACCCCCATAGTGCGAATGGTAGCTTGTCGGGCCAGTCTTTTCCAGTGACTGCCATTTTTCTGATGATAGTCTCGATTGTTTTGTTCGCGGCTTCAACTGCTCCGTTTGTTTGAGGTCTATAAGGAGATGACTTGTGTCTCTGAAATTACCCGGATCCGAGCAGGCCTCGCGGCCCCGGCATCTGGCATCTTTCGCGTTGGAGGTGTCTCGCCGTTTGTTTTCGCATTTGTAGAGTCGCCACGCCGTTTTTATTAAGCCCAAAACATTGAAAAAGGGCATCAGTTTAAAGATAATTTTAAACTGTTTTTGTGTGATGAGATTTTGAGTTCGGAGGTCAGATGACTCCCCGGGAAGAGAATATTAGAATATTAGAGCTCACCCGAGTAGCCTCGTAAAACGAGTCTTTCGGATACCCCTAATATCCTTTAAATGTTGTGTGTGTGTGTGTGCTTTTTAAAAATGCATGCTGTATCGGATGTCTACATTGTATGCTATGTATGGAAATGTATTGAAATAGTGTAGGAAGGAAGCCTTACCAATGTTGGTTCGTGTCTGTCTTCCGCTGGGGAATGGTGTTTGAGGTCGGAGTAGCGTTCCGGTATGGATCGGGATTGCTTCGGGAGATGCCGGTTGTCCGCGGACAGAGTTTCGGCGTGCGTGGGGATCGTCGGGATCACTCGGGCAGAGGTTCGGCGTGCGTTGTGGTGGCAGGAGTCACTCGGGCAGAGGTTCGGCGTGCGTTGTGGTGGCAGGAGTCACTCGGACAGAGTTTCGGCGTGGTTTGGGATCGTCGGTTTGACTCGGAAAGAGCCGGGACACCGTGGAAAGACCAGGCAAGGCCTCGGAGTACCACGAGGGGCCTCAGAGTACCTCGAGAGTGCCTCGGGGCAGCGCGGGAGCGTCTCGGGAGCGCTCGGGGAGGCTTCGGAGCACCACAAGGGAGCTCGGAAGGCCTCGGAAGGATCCGAAAGGGGCCGGGAGTGCCTCGAGAGGACTTAGAGGGGAGCCAGAAGGCTAAGGGAGGAAGAGAGAAGAGGGAGGTGTGTGAAAATGAGGAGGGGGAGCCCTCTATTTATAGTAAAAATTTCGGAGCAAAGAGGTCCGTACGGACCTTCTTGGTTATCCAATTTTGGATTTCCTCGATTTGAGGAATCTCGCAATGATGGTGAATATTCTGGAATGATGGTGTCCCACGAGCAATAAGGTCCGTACGGACCATCTTGCATGCAAAGAGGTCCGTACGGACCAACTGCAGGAGTAATCATTTCTTCCGGATTTGAGGGAATATTGTGGACTTTAAGGGGATTTAGTAATCATTGACACAAAGAGGTCCGTACAGACCTTAATTGCTTTTCGATTTCTGAAAATTCCCAAAAGGTCCTTTTGTCCCTTTTTATCCTGGAAGGCTCCTCCCTTGGTTTGGTTGGGGGTTTGAGAGGGTTTTGAGAGGGTTTTGAGTGAGAGAGGTCTCGAGACTGCGTGGATGAGTCTCGCGGTGTTTCCCGTGTGTTTGAAAGGGGTGATCCAGTTGGGGTACTTACGTGAAGCCCCTCGACGACGTCACTTATGAAAGAAGTGGGGTCGCCGATAAGATAAGTGGTCCTAATCTGGATCGCGTCGTGGGAGAGGAAGTGACCGTGAGGGTCAATGTGAGGACGTGGTGGTGTCCTTTGTGTGACCGTTTAGGTCAATAGGCCGGACCCCGTGATAGGATTCCTACGTATCCACTGGCGGGAATCAAGCACAGTCGTAGTTCGGGTGTGGGGTGAGTGTTTTGTGAATGCGGGCGTGGTGGTGCTGAAGTGTCGTGTGACCGCCGAGGTCGGTGGTGAGGACGTGGTGGTGTCTGGGTGACCGCATAGGTCGATGTGGAGGACGTGGTGGTGTCCTGGGTGACCGTATAGGTCGATGGCAGGACATTGTGATAGGATTCCTACGTATCCCTAGCGGGAATCATGCTTGGTCGTAGTTCAGAGGTCGTGTAATCGTGAGTGTATGTGGGCGTGGTTGTGCCCTGAAGTGTCGTGTGACCGCCGAGGTCAGTGATAAGGACGGGGTGGTGTCCTAAGATGTGGTGACCGCCGAGGTCAATTGTGAGGACGTGGTGGCGTCCCAGGGATGGAAATTTTACGATTTTCCTAATCGGGTGGTTTAAGGCCTTCCGGGAGGTAGGAGATAGAGTGAGGACTGAATCGTGCTCTGATTGCGCGGTTGGTGCCACGGCTGGAGGACTTTGAATCGTCATCTGGCGGCGGTTGGTGCCACGCTGGAGGACTTTGAATCGTCATCTGGCGGCGGTTGGTGCCACGCTGGAGGACTTTGAATCGTCATCTGGCGGCGGTTGGTGCCACGCTGGAGGACTTTGAATCGTCATCTGGCGGCGGTTGGTGCCACGGCCAGAGGACTTTGAATCGTCATCCGCGGCGGTTGGTGCCACGCTGGAGGACTTTGAATCGTCATCCGGCGGCGGTTGGTGCCACTGGAGGACTTTGAATCGTCATACGCGGCGGTTTTGATGTAATGCACGAGGACTTTGAATCGTCTTCTAGCCGCAGTTGATGTAATGCGCGAGGACTTTGAATCGTCTTCTAGCCGCAGTTGTGGAGGCATGGCTGCCTTGTGCTTCGAGAGGCGTAGATGCCTTTGTGTTTTTGCATGTTGATGTAGAAGGTTGGACTTACGATGACTGCCGGTGCTTGAGCTGCCGTTGAAGTGGGCAAGGATGACGATCGGTGCTGGGGATTTGCAGTCCTGTATGACTTCCCTTTCGACTTGTTGGGGGAGGAGCTCGGGCTTACTTTGATGGCCGGTGCTTGCGCTGCCGTTGAAGTGGGCGAAGTTCGGGCTTACATCTGACTGCCGGTGCTTGAATTGCTGGGGATGCGTGACCTTGTAAGGGCCCTTTTCTGTTGGGAAGATGACTTCGGACCTCCTTTGAGGGCCAGTGGTTGAGTTGTCGTTGAGCGTTTTGGAGGCGTCTTGTGCCTTGATATTCGTGCTGGGAGGTGTTGGCTCCTTCTTGCATTGCCGTCGGGCGTTTTGGAGGCATCTCGTGCCTTGGGATTCGTGCTGGGAGGTGTTGGCTCCTTCTTGAATTGCCGTTGAGTGGGCGAGGACCGGTCTTACGCTGATGGCCGGGGATTGAATTGCCGTTGGAGTGGGCGACCACCGGTCTTACGTTGATGGCCGGTGGTTGAATTGCCGTTGGAGTGGGCGAGGACCGGTCTTACGTTGATGGCCGGGGATTGAATTGCCGTTGAAGTGGGCGAGGTCCGGTCTTACGCTGACGGCCGGTGGTTGAATTGCCGTTGAAGTGGGCGAGGTCCGGTCTTACGCTTGACGGCCGGTGGTTGAATTGCCGTTGAAGTGGCGAGGTCCGGTCTTACGCTGACGGCCGGTGGTTGAATTGCCGTTGAAGTGGGCGAGGACCGGTCTTACGCTTGGATGTATGCGGTGGTTGATTTGCCGTTGAAGTGGGCGAGGTCCGGGTCTTACGCTTGACGGCCGGTGGTTGATTTGCCGTTGAAGTGGGCGAGGTCAGGTCTTACGCTTGACGGCCGGGGATTGAGTTGCCGTTGAAGTGGGCGAGGACCGGTCTTACGCTGATGGCCGGGGATTGAATTGCCGTTGAAGTGGGCGAGGACCGGTCTTACGATGACGGCCGGTGGTTGATTTGCCGTTGAAGTGGGCGAGGTCCGGTCTTACGCTTGACGGCCGGTGGTTGAATTGCCGTTGAAGTGGGCGAGGTCCGGTCTTACGCTTGACGGCCGGTGGTTGAATTGCTGTTGAAGTGGCGAGGTCCGGTCTTACGCTGACGGCCGGGGATTGAATTGCCGTTGAAGTGGGCGAGGACCGGTCTTACGCTGATGGCCGGTGGTTGATTTGCGGGGCTTGACTTGTGATGTCATGTATCTGGGGGAGCGGGTCTTCTGGCAGCATGGCCCCGGTGTGCTTCCCGTGGCTCCGAGGGACCCTCCCTTTGGGATGCTTGATTCCCGGGACATGGACGTGCTTGACTTCGAGAGGTACCTTGGCGGTGTCGGCGCCGAGGAGTTCATCTTGTATGGAGAGGAGTACGGGGCCTTCGTGAGGAGGAAGCTGAGGACGCCGCAGCACCGGCGAGGAGAGAGAGGGCCGCCCGCAGCTCCCCAGAGGTTCCGATGCCGGGACCGGATTTCACGTACGTCCGCGGACGGAGTCGAGGAGGAGGGTGTCTCGTACCCGTTCCCGAGCGTGCTCCCGCCGCATACCGAGCGGATCCCGACAGATCGGTGAGTGTGCGGCCGACTCTTTTCCATCTTGGCATCTTTTACGCATTTTTCTCTTTTTGTTGTTGAGTATAACCGCATTTGATGAGCGTTTCTTTGGCTTCTTGTTGGTGCAGTCCTGGGGAGAGCCTATGATATGCCGACTCGCTGCTACGTGGCGATGCGCTCCTTTGCTAAGAAGATGGCGTCGAAGGTGTCCTGCCGGTCTTCGCGTCGTGTGCCACAGACGAGCCTATGCCTTCGAGGCATTCTCAGAGACGTTCCTCCGCCTAGAGCCGAGCCGGCGCCGCAGCAGGAGGGACCTTCGAGGGGGCGGCATAGCATGGATGCCGGACGTCTTTCGGAGCCGCAGTGGCCTTCGAGGGAGCAGCCTTTATCGCTTTATGCCTCCGCATGGCGCATGTGGTGAGGGTTCCTAAGAGCCTTCTTTCTTCGATCCTTTCGCCGGATTTGATCCTTCGGATTACTTTTCGTGGGAGCCTCCGCGGGTGCTCAGTATTCCGACGACGAGGATGTGACGGGCGAGTTCGCCGGATGCCCGACTTTTCTTTGGAGGACCTCGGTGAGGATGATGATGTGCCGAGGATTCCGATTAGTATTCATTTGCTTTCCCTCTTTTCATATCCCTCCTCTTTTTTTTTGTTTAGCAACAGACATTTTTGGGTACCTGTAATAAAACACATGTATTTGCATGGCAAACAGTATTTTATTTTAAGATGTAATGTCATTTTTTGTGATTCCCGGGATTTGTCCTAGAAATTGTTGCTATTATTATTTTTTTATTTTGTGCATGCCACGTGAGCTGAGAGTGCATTTGTGGGTAGTGTTGGTTTGCCGGGAATGGCTTTGGCCAGTGTTTGGGCAGTTTGGAGCAAGGTTTTGCTGAGGACAGTGGTTTTTGTACTTGTTTCTTTGGCGGGAAATGGGTTCTGTTTGCAAGGAGGTCCGTACGGACATACTTAGCATGCAAAGAGGTCCGTGCATTTAACCAACCTTGCTTTTGGGAAGGACATAAATGCTTTCCAAAGGTGCTGGTTCTTCCTCATTTCCCCATTTGCAGCCATTTTCGAGCTTTCTTCCCCATTTTCTCTAGGAACCTCCATTTTTGCCATGGATTCTTCGTACGTCCCTAGAATTTTGCCGAGGCTTTCGCAGGAGAGGCAAGCACACTTCCGATGGCGATTGAAAACGTGGATGCGGCGCCGTATGAGGCATCGAGACGGGCTTTCGAGGTAAGGTTTCGTCTTTGCTCGATTTGGTCTTTTAAGGAGTTGGTTCCTGATTGGGATTTGTTGCGGGTCGCCGCGAAGTTCGGGATGTGAGGAGGCACGTGTACTGTGTCTCCTACAATGAACTGGTGCCCACTTTTGAGGATTTTCGGGCTGTGAGTGGAGGACCGGAGGTGGAGGCCATCTCGCTTCCTTTCGATTGGTGGTGTCGCCGTGAGCGTGAAGCTTGCAGACTTTCTTCGTACTCCGTTGGAAGAAGTGCGGGGCATGATCCTTGATTCGGGTCATATCGACATTTCCGAGCCGCCGGAGCGGTTCATGGCCGATGATGAGAGTGATGTCTCTTGGGACGCATTTGCCTTGTGCGTGATGGCGACGCTTTTCCCGGTCGCCTCCCTTGGCATTTGCGATGGCGCTTTGCTAGATGTGGTAGGGCACTGCGAGAGATGGAGAGGATATTGTCCCGTTGGTGCCGGGGGAGACTCTTCATGGTATCGACCGTCCGGCGACCGGGGATCGTTTTATGAGAGGGGGAAGCCCCGCTTTGCTCACCTTGTGGCCGCGAGAGAGACTTCAGGCCATGCCCGAGGCTCCGACGTCGTTTAGCCCGTGGTCATTTGCTCGCCGACCTCTTGTGTTGGATATGGATCACTCCGCCCGGGAGAGATGGATGGCACAGCCTTGGTACGCATCGATTCGCCGTGGGTTCCACCGGAGGATTGAGACCAGGAGGATCTTGCAGAAGGGTCTTACGTTGTCGAGTTCCAGGTTTGTCTTGGTCCTCCTTCTATATTCCGTCGCTTGTTTCCGGCAGTTTGGGATGAAGCAGAGCCTTTGTTGGGCTCTGGGATGACCTTGCTACTGCGGAGATAGTTCCTCTTTGTATGGCAGCTTCAGGTTCCTTCTTGTATTTTCTAAGGGTATGGAAGTATTCCGCTTTTCCTCCTGTGGTACTCCTTATACGTCGGGGGAGCGTCGTATTGACGACTCGGCATCCGGCCCGGTATGAGCGAGCGTGTTGGGCGTCCCAAGTGGTCTTGGAGAGAAGGCGTGCAGCGATTCGGGACCCGGTTGCCGTAGTAGCTATTGCCTTAGGAGTGCCGAAGCCTGGTTCCGACCCTTTGGATGTGACGGGAGACACTTTGTTTGACTACGAGACTAGAGTTGACCGACCGACAGGGAGAGGTCCTCTTTCACGCACTCGCAGGAGGAGATCCGAGCCGAAGCACGGGCGAATGAAGCCCCAGAGCTACCGGATTGTTTGACTCTACGGGGAGGACCCTGCATCTCTGGACCGAGAGACGCAGAGTTGGTTCACGTGGAGCGAAAGAAGACTCGCCGGGGACGAGGGAAGAAAGGAAAGAATGGCGAGGGGACAAGCGCAGATGGCGCGGAATGACCTCCTAGGTATCCATTCATTGCATTGCAAACACATTATTTGTTAAATGTATTAAGCTGTCTTTTAGCATGTTGTGAACTTGAGAGTAGACCGTGCTTGAACTCATCAAGAAATGTTGTAACCGTTAGTGATTTGTGATTTACTTTTTAAAGCTTTGTCGAGACGCAAGATCTTTTGTTTGCCTTTGCTTCTGTTGTGCACTTTGTCGGCGCCCGTCTTTGGACTTTTCTGTTTCATTCGCGGACTGAAGCAGTCTGGGCCCTGACGGCAATCCCCTTTGCTGAGGCTTTGTGCTTGGCTGAGAGGTTGAATGCTCCTTTGACAAGTCGTTTTGACGGTCTTCTTCGCAGCTTCCTTGCCTCTTGTTGGCGTCGGGCTCTTGATCTCAATTTCGCAGCTTCTGCTTGAGCTTCTTTTGTTTTTTTTTTGTGAGCCCTTGCTCGAGCTCTCCTTTTTTTTTTTTTTTTTGAAGCGCGTGAGGGCGAAGACAAGCCCCTGGCTTGGAAGCAGATATGAGTCAGTCGTTTGATGCTGAGTGACCCTCGGATGTCCTTTGATGTTGCCGCCGCCGTTTGACTTGGTCAAGGTGACTGTTGGGGCGTGTTCTTGAAAAGTGCGTAGCTTGATGGAGGTCTTGATTGACATTCAAACTTTTGACTTTTTTTGTGTATTTTTAGACCGGACCAATTAAGGTTGCCTACGTTCCCCCGGACTAGAGGGCTCAGGTCTGCGTAGTTCGACACTACATGGAGTGCCAAGAGATGCACAAATGTTCTTCTTCAGCGAAGTATCTGCGAAGTTTGCTTCCGTTGACTGGATTCATGAAGGGATTGCCGTCTAGGTCTGTTAGTTTCATGGCGCCTCCGGAGAAGATCTTTTGAACCACGAAAGGGCCGATCCATGTGGGTTCCCATTTTCCCAGTGGGTTGGTTCGAGTGGGAGGCTTTTCTTTGAGTACAAGGTCACCTTCCCTGATGTCTCGGGATTTGACTTTCTTGTCGAAAGCTCTAGCCATCCTGCTTTGATAGGCTCGGACGTGTTCCATGGCCTTTAGTCGTCGCTCGTCTCCAGCGCAGCCAATTCGTCATGTCGGCTTCGGAGCCATTCGACTTCGTTGATGTCATTTTCTAGCGGCACTCGGAGTGAGGGAATTTCCAGCTCGATGGGAAGGACTGCTTCCATCCCGTAGGTCGTGGGCAAATGGGGTTTCTCCGTGGGTCGTTCGGCTGATGTGCGGTAGCCCCAAAGTGCAAGGTGCGGCTTCTCGGGCCAATCTCGTCCTCGGGTGGTCATTTTTCGGATGATCCGTTCGAGGGTTTTGTTCTTTGCTTCCACGGCGCCGTTTGTTTGTGGCCGGTAGGGAGAAGATTTGTGACGTGTGATCTTGAATTCAGCCAGCAATCTGTCGAATTCCCCTTCGAAGTGTGAGCCGTTATCTGATATGACCTCATTTGGGATGCCGTATCGGCATATGATGTTTTCCTTGAGGAAATGCGCGACCTTCTTGGAGGTGAGTACCTTGTAGGACTTGGCTTCGACCCATTTGGTGAAGTAGTCGATGGCTACTAAGATGAACTCGTGACCGTTGCTGCCTGGCGGAGCGATTTTCCCGATGACGTCAATTCCCCAGTGGCAAAGGGCCAAGGTGTAGTCATGCAGTAGAGATCGTGGGGTGGTAGATGATTGAGGTCGAGAACCGTTGGCACTTGTCGCGGCTTCGGACAAAGTGGATGCTGCCTCCATGGAGATCCGGTAGTAGCCCATCCCGAGAATGATTTGCATCGTGGCTGTGGCGTTCATGTGGGGACCGCAAGCCCCATTGTGGACTTCATTCATGAACTTGTCTGCTTCTTCTTGGCTGACGCAGCGTAGGAGTGGCCCGTGGTAGCGTTTCTTGTATAGCATGTCCCCGAGGATGACGAAGTGAGAGGCGAGGCGTTTTAGGGCCATGATGCTCTTGGTTTTGACCCCTCCTGTGTGTGGGTCTTCCTTGTTCATGAAGGTGGTTTCCCGCTCTTGAGGTGTGGGAAGATCGGTTTTGTCTGAAATGGCGTCGGACTTGCGTCTCTTTGGCTCTTGGCAATCTTGCAAATCGTTGTGATTAAAACCTTCTCGGCGGCTTGGGCCCGGTTTTTCTCTCGTTTGACAACATGCTTAAATGTGCTTAATGTATTGTTCATTTAATGTGTCCGCTTCTTTATCAAGTGAATCGTTATTAACCTTGTTTGTGTGTTAGTTAATTTATCGCTTGTTAAAGATGCAATGAGAGGATACTTAAAGATCGAAGCATTCATTAAGAGCATACGGGAATACATTATTGGCAATGAGTTCGTAATCTTACGGCGTGAGGCCATCGGATGACTCGAGAGACTCAAATTCAAAGCTAATGGACTCGGGATGAGTTTTGACACTAGACTCTAGGACTCGAGGGTCGTGCCAAGTTGTTCGATCATGTCCTTTTTGGCCGGGCGTAGGTCCTGAGAAGGTGGCCCAGCTTATTGAGTGGCAATGAGCTTGATAGGAGATGGGGCTTGAAAGGCTCTATGTCACCGTTCCCGATCATTGCTATCACAGAGTTATCGAAACAAAATCGATTAGATCCGGCATCTCGATTTCTTCTTTGAAGAGCAGTGTAGCAATGGTTCGTCCCAAGCATCGTCTCGCGGAGTCTCTTGCTTGGGTCTTGGGCATTACTAGCTCGAATGCGCACTCGTCCCGCTTGTTGAAGGCAGGAGTGTTGACAGAGAGTTTTTCGAATTCTTCCGCCAAAGAGGGGGTTTTCCGAACCAAAATTCGCTGTGAATAGTGGTGGTTGTGGATCCCGGCAGGGCGGTGTGTCGAGGAATGCTCTTCGGACGGGATTTGGCTTGAGGCCTCCGAATCTTGCCAGTGTTCGCCGGAGCTTGTCCATGGTTGTCTGGCCGCCTTTGTTTGGCGCCGATCAGCTCTGTTTCCTTTTCTGAATCTTCTTCCGAGTTGCCGGCCTTCCTTGTGAAGTACTTGGTCATGTCGAAGCTGTAAGGACGAAGATCGGAGATGACGTGCAAGCCTCTTTTGTAATCTGTGGAGCGTTTACGTGCAGCTCGCTTGTCCTCCGCAATGTGTTCGGGAGTAGGAGAGTATCCTGTGCCGTGCAGGTATTCTGCTCTTTGATATTGATGATCCGTTGAGTGCCACGATGGCGTTTCCCAAACCGAGCCCCGGATGTAGTTCATGTGCTTCATCATTTTCATCGGGGAGGAATCTTGTCCCAAATCAAAGGCAGGTCTATGTGGCACACCTGGGCCTTTGGGCTCTCGATGGTGAACCCTGTGAGCATCATGCCGTCATCATCGTGTTTGATCTCTAAAACCGGGACGCCGTTGGTGTCGGTCCTTTCAGTGACCATGCTGTCACCGTAGATGATGGTCAGATCTGTTCCTTGGACGAACTTTACGCACCGATGGAGAGTGGATGCCACCCCATTGATCTCGATGTAGCTAAGGGCGTCCCAAAATGGCAGTGAAGGTGATCGGGATGTCGATGACTTGGAAGTCCTGTCAGACCATTTGTTTTCCGAACCACAAGTTCAAGGTGGCTATTCCCAAGACTGGGCGGGATGTTGAGTCGTATGCCTTGATTGCTCGAGTCGAGGGTTTTAGATCGCTGCTTTGATCCCTAGCAAATCCATCATTTTGGCCGGAAGGACGTTCATGGATGATCCCCCATCTACCAAGACCCGAGGGAGACGGCGCTCGTCCAGCTGAAGCGTTATGTAGAGAGGCTCGTTGTGGTCGGCCCCAAATTTTGGAAGATCGAGCTCGTGAAAGTGATGATATTGCTTTGTAATTGACGTTGCCAATCATCCGAACCGCTTCATCAGGTGTCACCGTGATGGGAACCATGGTCTCGGGCCAGGCTTTCTTCCAACTTGAGCTTGTGCGGGTAAGATGAAGTGAGTAAGGACCAGAGTGAGATGTTAGCTGCGTGCGCTTGAGCCGTGTCAAGACAGGATCTTCAACCTTCGGGGTCCAAGGTTTCAGCCTCTTTGGCGTAGGGTCCCTTTTCAGTTCGTGGCTCAGGTATGGGCTGGCCTTTTGTCTGTCCGTGGAGGATTCATCGGGATTTGACCAGGAACGTGTCGAACATTCACCTCTGGACTTATGGTTTTGCTTGTCTCTCCCATTTCGGGAGTGGGAGGAGCCTCGATTGGCGTAAGGCCGACCGCGCATTTCAATTCGTTCACCGTCATGGCTTTTATCAAGCATCAATAGTGGCTTTGAGATCTTCCCAAGACAGGGTTGGATTATCTGGACCTTCGGGCCTTCGTTGGCGGTGCGAAGCTCGTCCCTGATCATGGAGCAAACATTGTCGTGGCCCCGTGCGTAACTAGGGCCGGGGAGATTTCTTGGAGTAGATGACATAGTAGTCAAACTTTCCCGAGGGTTCTCCAAGGGTTCCGACTGTGGGATCACCGATTCATACCTCTTTTTCGGTTTTGTTGAGAAGATAGCTTCTTCTTTCGTCGAGGACGGCCCTCGTTCATTGCATCCTGGAATTCCATTTCCAGACAAGCACTGCAATCGCAGACGTCCCACCAGATGTGTTCGTTGTTCGGCGGTGGTATCGGGACCTCAGGAGGCTGGATGGGCAAGCTTTCCTCTGGAAGGTCTTGTGGTCTTACGTCATAACTGCATGGCTCGTACGAGGGTAACAGGTTGACTTCTGGGAGACAATGAGAGATGTTAGAGGGCTGTAGGAGCGCCATGGCTTGGGAAGCCCCAGGTAGTTGGGTGGCTAAGGTTCCGAAGTGGTGCATGGCACCTTCGATCCAGGCTTGTTGCTCACCTTGACGTTTCTCAATAGCCATGAGGACCTGCCAAACTTCTTCCAGTGTTGGGAAATTTCTTGGGGGTAAGGTCCCGTTCTCATCGTTGTTATCCACTGACTTGGCCATGGGGATTTGACGGACTGTCCTGGTGAC
This sequence comes from Adenophora triphylla var. japonica, assembly GCA_022495995.1. Classification (NCBI taxonomy): domain Eukaryota; kingdom Viridiplantae; phylum Streptophyta; class Magnoliopsida; order Asterales; family Campanulaceae; genus Adenophora; species Adenophora triphylla. The sequence continues at coordinate 281,645 of JAFEMH010000309.1, read as the reverse complement.
AGAGCTGGGAAGGAGGTAGGACCTTGTTGTTTTGACACTGGGAGACGGGTTCCCGGGTACTCTCGACCACTTTCTGTTAGCTGGAGGGGGTGATGGGCAAGGTTTAGACACGGGAATGGCCTAACGGGATAAAAGGGGGAAAGCTCACGTGGCATGCGGTTTCCGTTTCTTTTATTTTCTGATTTTTTTTGTTGTTTTAATTTACTTAAAACATGTTTTCTCAGAATCCTAGGTAGGTTGGAAAAGATTGCTCTTGTTTTTCGCAACTATGCTAGATCCTGGGTCAGTGGAGACCATCTGTGCGGCTATAAGCCCCTCGTTTTGCACCTGTATTTCGACATCCCGGGGTGGACAGCCTGGGCGAGGTCCTATAGTGCAAGCGGTTTCCACCGGCCTAAAGAAAAATCGAACCCGAGGACCGAGCCTGTCATGTTCGTTTTGATGCGTTAGCCATGTGAATAGTGAACCGAGCCGGCACCGAGTCAAGATCGGAGTCAAGAGTTCGGCATGACCTCTCTTTACCTTGCTTGCGCAAGGGATGCGTGACGTTAGGTGTTGGGTGGGTCATATTGTCATGGCTGACGTATCAAAGGCGTGATGACATGGTGTCATGCGAGCATGGATGTATATCCGGGACGGAACATCGTGCAGGTGTAGCCGGAAATCAAGATCAGGTCAAGATTTTAGCATGACCTTTCATCCCTTTGCTTGCGCAAGGGATCTTGAGTTCCGAGCCTTGACTCGAGAAAATGGCCGGCATGGTATATGTATCCAGTGTATGACACGGGTGGGTAAAAACCAACCGAGTGCGGACGAGTGTGACTCAAGACTCAAACGTGCGGGGTTGACGCTTGGCTAGGATGGGATGTTTGGAATGATCCCGTGCGCGCCAAGAGGCCTAGGAAGACCAAACGGACTGCAGCGAGACCACTCCGGGTTAAGGGTTGTAGTGTGCGGTGTATCCGGCGGCGGTGCGCGTAGTGTGCGGTGTAGCCGAGGCGGCGGTGTGAGTAGAGTGCGGTGTAACCGAGCGGCGGTGCGCGTAGTGTGCGGTCTCTAAAATTCTTTTTCGAGTAAAACAGAAGTTTTTGAAGAATTTTAAATGTATGCACAGATGTATATTGATGCATTTTTTTTTTGTATTTTTATTTTTTTGTAAAATAAAAACGAAGCACGTGCACACACACACAACAGTTAAAGGAAGGGGTAAAATGAAAGTTTGACCCTCATCATCGTTTTAAAAATCTTTTGTTTTGTTTAAAAGTTTTTTTAAAACAAAATGTCCCCAGCGGAGTCGCCAACTGAAATTACCCGGATCCGAGCAGGCCTCGCGGCCCCGGCATCTGGCATCTTTCGCGTTGGAGGTGTCTCGCCGTTTGTTTTCGCATTTGTAGAGTCGCCACGCCGTTTTTATTAAGCCCAAAACATTGAAAAAGGGCATCAGTTTAAAGATAATTTTAAACTGTTTTTTGTGTGATGAGATTTTGAGTTCGGAGGTCAGATGACTCCCCGGGAAGAGAATATTAGAATATTAGAGCTCACCCGAGTAGCCTCGTAAAACGAGTCTTTCGGATACCCCTAATATCCTTTAAATGTTGTGTGTGTGTGTGTGCTTTTTTAAAAATGCATGCTGTATCGGATGTCTACATTGTATGCTATGTATGGAAATGTATTGAAATAGTGTAGGAAGGAAGCCTTACCAATGTTGGTTCGTGTCTGTCTTCCGCTGGGGAATGGTGTTTGAGGTCGGAGTAGCGTTCCGGTATGGATCGGGATTGCTTCGGGAGATGCCGGTTGTCCGCGGACAGAGTTTCGGCGTGCGTGGGGATCGTCGGGATCACTCGGGCAGAGGTTCGGCGTGCGTTGTGGTGGCAGGAGTCACTCGGGCAGAGGTTCGGCGTGCGTTGTGGTGGCAGGAGTCACTCGGACAGAGTTTCGGCGTGGTTTGGGATCGTCGGTTTGACTCGGAAAGAGCCGGGACACCGTGGAAAGACCAGGCAAGGCCTCGGAGTACCACGAGGGGCCTCAGAGTACCTCGAGAGTGCCTCGGGGCAGCGCGGGAGCGTCTCGGGAGCGCTCGGGGAGGCTTCGGAGCACCACAAGGGAGCTCGGAAGGCCTCGGAAGGATCCGAAAGGGGCCGGGAGTGCCTCGAGAGGACTTAGAGGGGAGCCAGAAGGCTAAGGGAGGAAGAGAGAAGAGGGAGGTGTGTGAAAATGAGGAGGGGGAGCCCTCTATTTATAGTAAAAATTTCGGAGCAAAGAGGTCCGTACGGACCTTCTTGGTTATCCAGAATTTTGGATTTCCTCGATTTGAGGGAATCTGCAATGATGGAGAATATTCTGGAATGATGGTGTTCCCTGAGCAATAAGGTCCGTACGGACCATCTTGCATGCAAAGAGGTCCGTACGGACCAACTCTGCAGGGGAGTAATCATTTCTTCCGGGATTTGAGGGAATATTGTGGACTTTAAGGGGATTTAGTAATCATTGACACAAAGAGGTCCGTACGGACCTTAATTGCTTTCCGATTTCTGAAAATTCCCAAAAGGTCCTTTTGTCCCTTTTTATCCCAGGAAGGCTCCTCCCTTGGTTTGGTTGGGGGTTTGAGAGGGTTTTGAGAGGGTTTTGAGTGAGAGAGGTCTCTGAGACTGCGTGGATGAGTCTGCGGTGTTTCCCGTGTGTTTGAAAGGGGGTGATCCAGATTGGGGTACTTACAGAAGCCCCTCGACGACGTCACTTATGAAAGAACTTTGTAGGAGGCGGCCTCGACCCATTTAGTGAAATAGTCGATGGCTACTAGGACGAAACAGTGTCCGTTGGCTCCTGCGGGTGTGATCTTTCCAATCACGTCTATTCCCCATGTAGAGAACGGCCAAGGTGAAGTCATTGGATACAGCAAGGAAGGCGGTGCATGCTGAAGATTGGCGTGTATCTGACACTTGTGGCACTTCTTGACCATTTTGGTACAGTCGGCTTCCATGGTCAGCCAAAAGTACCCTTGTCTGATGATCTTTTTGGCTAGCATGTTTCCGCTCATGTGGGTTCCACATATGCCTTGATGAACATGGTCCATTATTTCCTGGGCCTCTTCCTCGGTGGCGCAAAGGAGGTTTCCTTGGGAATGTTTCTTGAATAAACGGCCAGCCGTGATGACGTAATTGGCGGCGGCCCAACCTCTTAAGGGCAATGCGAGTCTTGAGTGCATCTCGGGTGGTATGGTTCCATCTAGGATGAAATGCCAAATGTCGTGGTACCATGGTTTCCCTTCGGAGTTTTCAACGGCGGCACCTTTGGATAACCATTTGTCTTTGCGATCGTGAAGATCTATAACGGCGCGGTATGCGGGAGTTGCACGCCGTGTTTTCTTGAAGGGTTTAACCTGCTTTTCCTTTAGGGATTTCGACCAAAGAAGCAAGTGTGGCTAATGCGTCCGCAAACCGATTTTTGTCTACGGGGAGATAGTGGAATGAGACATCTTGAAATTGATGCGCCGATTCTTGGAGGTGGGCAGCTGTATCTTTGAAGGGTTGGATCTTGGACCCTCCACTTCTTCAATGTCGATTGATGATCAATTGGGAATCCCCGAATACCTCGAGTTCGGTCACGTTGCGTTCTAGGGCTGCCTCAAGCCCCGCTATGCAAGCCTCGTATTCTGCGGTATTGTTGGTGGCGTCAAAGTCAAGACGTACCGCTAGTGGAGTGTAGATGTCGTTAGGGTCTACCAATAACATTCCGATGCCAAACCCTCTCTTTTTAGCTGCGCCATCGAAAAATAATTGCCACTTATTTTCTTCTATGCTTAGGATGTCCTCATCGTGGAATCGCGGGTCTTCCCCCTTCACTTCGTCGCAAGGAAATTCGGCCAACCGATCTGCGAATACACTCCCTCCGACGGATTTCGAGTGACGTAAGTGATATCATACCCCGCGAGCATGAAGTACCATTTGGCTAGTCTCGAAGACAAATTTGATTTGTCTAGGATATATTTCGGTGGATCCATCTTTGCGATGAGACGGATTTGGAAAGGCTTCCATATAGTGCTTTAACCTTTGTGATACCCGGACGAGAGCGGCGCATGACATGTCGAGTGGAGAGTAGTTGATTTCACGCCTTGGAATCTGCGGGCGACAAAGTAGATGGCATTTTACGTGTGCGAGGGGCTGTTCTTGAGCAAGCATAGCCCCTAATGCGTTGTGCTGTGATTGTGAGGTATAACTTCAAGGGCTTCTCCTTGTGTGGTGGAACCGGGATAGGTGGGGAAGTCAAGTAGTGCTTAACTTTCTCGAATGCTTCTTGACATTCTTCGGTCCATTCTTGAGGTGCATTTTTCTTAAGCGGCTTAAAGATGGGGTCGCACATTGTAGTCGGTTGATTAATGAATCGGCGATATATTGGAGTCTGCCCATGAATCCCTTTACTTCTTTCGTGTCCTGGGTGGAGGCATGTCTGTGATGGCCTTTATCTTGGCGGGATCTGCTTCTATGCCGCGTTACGTGACCATGTATCCCAAGACTTTCCCTTTGACTACTCCGAATGAGCATTTGGCGGGGTTGAGTCTCATTTTGTCTTTGTCTCGGTCGATTGAAGAATTTTACGAGATCTACGAAGTGTTGGCCATCTGTCCCCTTCGAGTGGATAATCATGTCGTCCACATACACCTCTATTTCTTTATGGATCATGTCGTGGAATCGTGTCGTGCCTGCTCTCGATAGGTAGCCCCGGCGTTCTTGAGACCAAACGGCATGACCGTGTAGCGTAACGTCCCCAAGGTGTGGTGAATCTTTGTTTTGTCTTGGTCCTCTTCTTGCCATGAGGATTTGGTTATACCACTGCGAACCCGTCGACGAATGAACGGACCTCGTATCTTTGCTTTGTGGCATCGACCAACATGTCTATGTTTGGTAGCGGGAAGTCATCTTTAGGGGATGCCTTGTTCAAGTCTCTGAAATCAACACAGACTCGTATTTTCCCGTTCGACTTGGCTACTTGCACTGTGTTTGCTAACCATTCCGGATATTCAATCACTTTGATGAACCCTACATTCAAGAGTTTCATGATTTCTTCTTTCACTTGCATTGACCATTCCGGCTTGATTCTACGTAGTTTCTGCTTGACTGGCTTGGCGTTGGGTAGCAGTGGTATCTTGTGTTCTACAACTGACTGATTCAACCCAGGCATATCTTTGTAGGACCAAGCGAATACGTCGACATATTCTCTGAGGAGCTGGGTCAAGGTTTCTCTGTCTTCCCCCTTGAAGAAGCTGCCGATCTTTGTTTCTCTGGGTCTTTTGTTGTCCCAAGATTAACTGTTTGCATTTCCTCGTCGTCAACGGGGCCATTCTTTCCACAACGACCTACTTGCTTAGCTAATTCTTTTAAGATTTGTTCGTTATCTTGATCTATCTCATCGTATGATTCATTATTAACGTGTTCGTTATATTGATTATTATTAGTTAATTCATCATTTACGATGTTAGCAATCTCGGTGGTACTCGGAAAGATCAAAGTTTTCATTAAGGAAGTAAGGGAATACATGTTCGGCCACCGCCTCGATTTCCTCTTGAGTGAGTTCATCGGAGGTGGAGCACACTTCTAATGTAAAAGTTGTAGGGCCTATCTTCTGCGAGGGTGGGGAGTGCAACCAAGCTCTTTGATCATGAAGTCTTCATCAACAATGGTCCTCAGGTGACGTGCCGCTTAGAATTGGCTTATCACATTTCTGTATTAGTCTTGTGTAGTCGGTAGTTGGAGCGTCCCCCTTGGATATTGCATGAATCTCGTCGTCTTCTAACCGGCACGGAGTCTTGGAACTGTCGTAGCATGTCTTCTCCCAACACAAAGTCCCATTCGCTTGTCATTTCTGCCTTCGTGCCCCACAAATCATTAGGGATCAGTGGGACGGATTCTGTTTCATCTGGAGAAGTATCGCAGTCGCTGAAGATTTCAAAGCCCGGTTGGCGCTTTCCTTTATCATCAGTCCATGGTTCTGAAAAGATAAAGTAGGGAATACTTTCCCCTTCTCGAACAAAGTAGCCATTGAGTGTCCTTCGATATGGTTTGAGGTTGCAATCCTTGAACTTTGGGTCGTTGCAGTCTTTGTACGAGGTTCCTTCCCACTTGATTTGAGTGAAGCCCCACTCTTCTATGTCATCTTCATCGTGGATGGAGATATCGTATCTGATAAGTGACTATTATATAGTCATTTATCCCATTATTTATTAATCATTTCCTTAGTTTTTAGTATCATTTAGTTTGCATTTAGGTTATTTTAGCTTCTTTTATCATATATCTTCGATTTTATGCTTTTGGTAGATTTTATACTCTTAGACAGGTTTTAGAGTCAGATTATGATCAAATTGGAGCCTTGGAAATAATCAAGTATCAAAGCCATGGAGGGACGACATCGAAATAAGCATAAAGGCCAAAATTCAGTCGGAGCGGCCGTGCAGCCAAAGGTGGAGCGGCCGTGCAACAATGTCCAGTTCAAAATAATTTTTGGCGCCAAGATCGCACGGCCGTGCAGTTCCCTTGACTCGGCCGTGCAGTCGCTGTACCTGTTCCAAAAAGGCACCTTTTGAAGGCACCACTTTGAAGAGTCCCAACCTTTAGCATATATGTCTATATAAAGAAGCATTTGTACTCAGTTTTAGATATCCAGAAACATCCAGAAAATCCGAAAATGTTCATAGAACACATTTAGAAAGGATCATATCATACTTAGAATTTATAGCAAAATACTTTAGCAATTTATACTCGATGTTCAAAAGTTTATCAAGGATTCGTGACAAATCTTGTGTACTCTTGAAGATTGTGAATGAAGATTATTTCCAGCCATTGTCTCTCCTATTATAAGTATTTCTTCCCTTATCTTTATTTATTTACTTACTTCCTTTTATCATTTCAAATGGTTTGAGTAATCCTCCATTTCTCGGAGTTGGAAACTCATTTATTTATATTCATGCTTTCTCTACATGTCATTTCAATTCTCTTCTTATTAAACTTAAATACTTGCAATTAGGGAGACGTTCTTGATTGTATAGCCTTAGTTAATCGAGAGAAGTACCTAGCGGAGAATCTTGATTAGCGGATCTCTAAGAATTGAACTAGGCCGATAAATTACACACAGTGATTTAAAGACCTAGGGGTGACCCTTTAGTGGAAAATACGTGAGATCATAGATTTAATTGGTATCTTTGATTTATTTGGTACCCTCGAGAGGTGAGTCGGATATCCCGCGTGACGAACGGGATTACACTAAGCCGAACCCTCGAGAGAAAGGCCGGTGAGTCTTAAGATACATGTGCTAGTTAGCACAACTTAGCGTATCATCCTTGACTTGGCACTTTTATCTTAAAACAATTTCTTCATATTATTCTTGAATTACTTGCAATTATAAAAATGTTTATTTTTGTGGAACCCCGATCAATTGAGAGAAGTACCTAGCGGAGAATTTCAATTGACGGAACCATATGAAGGAACTAGGTTTCATTGATCACGAGAGTAGTTCAATGGCCTAGGGGTGTTCTTTGAATGGAAAGTACGTTGACTCTCGTTCTTAATGGATTCTTACTAATTATGGTCGGCTAGAGATAGTAGGAATGCCCGTTTGTGACGGGCGGGGGCAAACATAAACGGATTTCTCAAACGGTTAGGACATAATTAGTGAAGGATACAAACGCTCTGTCTTAACCCGAAGTAGCGAAGGCCGAACGTACCATCCTTGTTATTTTGATAAAAGCCTTTATCTAAAAGCATAATTATCTGTTTTCAATCCCGTGAATACCATCATTATATGCTAGAGTAGTTTATATATCTTCCTAGTATTTTATCTTACAAAATCAATATCTCCCCAAATCATCTATATATTTATATAAAGACAAATATCATCCCAAAGTAAACCCCGTCTCTGTGGGATCGACTCGTACTTGCACCCGCTATATTACAATAGCCCGTGCGCTTGCGGGAATTAAATAAACCGTTAGGTTTCGACCAAACAAAGTTTTTGGCGCCGTTCTTGCAAGTGAATGACGGTTTACTTTGTTATTTGTCTTTATTATTTATATTTTTATTTTATTTTATCTCGTATATTATTTATTATTATTATTATGTACTAACTCTATTTTGCGAGATGTAAAAAAAAAAAAAAAAAAAAAAAAAAAAAATTGAGCAGTAGAAATGGAGCGGCCGTGCTCTATGACGTGAAGCGGCCGTGTCGGCCAGGGGAATGGCCGTGCAGATTTGTTGGTTTGGCCGTGCACATTTTCTTGATTAAAAGGTTGTACCGATTACTTCAAAGGTTGTACCGATTAATTCAAAAGCTCAACGGTCGTGCCTTTTTCCTCTCTTCCTCATATTCTCTTCATCTTCACCCTTTTCTCATTTCTCTCTCTCGTAAAACCTTCTCTATACCCACCTCCTTTCACCACAAAATTATCCCCAAACTCTCCATAAATGCCAGCAACTACCATCTCCCCCAACCTTAATTTACCATTCAAACATCATCCCCACCATCAACAACCCCATTTTCACCCCATCCCTAAATTCCGAAAAGCCAAACACTATCCCCAATCTCTCGTCTCCGACCAAAACCCACCATTACTTCCGACCAAACATCCTTTATTCATCACAATTACATCTCCCTAACACCAAACCACCTCCAAAACCGAGATTAAACACCGAAATCCTCAAAAACCCGAAAACCTAATTCTTCCCCAAATTCGAAATTTTCGAATTTCGTGACATTGAGAGTTCAAGAATCAAATTTTTGGAAGGATTCAAGCTATTGAGGAAGGAAGAATTCAGATTCAAGGACCATTCAAGCAATTTTCTACCTCACTTTTCGGAGCAAAGCCGATGCGTTTGAGTATGCGCTGACCAAGTTTTGGAGCGTTGGTACCCAACCATTGAAGAAGGAAGCAATAAGGGCATTGTGGTGCTTGGTACCGATCAAAAAGAAGGGGCAATCACCGGAGGCCCCGATTTTAGTAAGGTCATTGGTGATACCGTTCTTGATGCCACTACATCGAGAGAACATTCTGGTAAGTGCACATTTTTCTTGTTTATGAGATAGTATATCTTTTTTGTATCCAAATTGATTACATGGAATTTCTATCTTCAAGAAGTAACTAGATTCCTTTCAATATTACATAATTAGTTCCAGAACTTGTGACTACCAAGTTGGGCCACGGTGCAAATTAAGTTTGCTTCATTATAGCAAAAAAAAAAAAAACATACAAAAGCCTCACTTTTGAATTTCTTAGTACAGTGAATAAGAGATATGAGAGCATGAACCAATTCCCCCAAACCTTACCTTTTCCAACTTTCAAATTAACCATTAAAAGGGACGAGTCCAACATATCCAAGAAAGAATTAATAACTTGTATAATTATGCTTCGGATAATTGGCCAAATTTACCACCACCAACTATGTAAGTATTTTATTTTCCCCCACCCAGTTCTCTTATTGTATTTCACTTTGTCCTTGAAACATTGAGGACAATGTTTGTCTCAAGTGTGGGGGAGTATTTATCCACTTTTTAAATTGCATCATATTTTCTCTCTTTCCATTGTATGCATGTTAAATTAGAATCACGTTTCATTTCCGTACTTGCATGTAGTGTAGAGCATTTTTTTCCTTATATATATATAAAAAAAAAAATAATAAAAAAAAAAAATATATATATATATATATAATAATAATAATAAAAAAGATATATAATCCCTATGATGATCCATATGTTTAATCCATATGTTTGCTATTTGCTATAGAATAATGCCTTTGTCTTTCTTCCCATATTTTTTATAAACTTAGAAATTAATAAAAAGAAAAATATAAGGGATATTTTTAGGAAATAAATTAAAAGCCTCATAAGTTAATATAGCAAAATATAGGGTTTTGTCAAGAAAAAGCATTTGATTAGATGGAATCATTATTGATCATATTTATACACTTGGTTGTTCTTATGAAAGAAATTTATGAAAATATTTCTTTAAATGTACATTTCAAATTTTATTAAATATTTATTTTCTTATTAGAAGCATTTACTTTGTTTTGCATCCCTTGAATCACACCCCTTCATTTAAATTCCATCTTTCCATTTCCGCAAATCAAATCAAAGTTAGACATTTTTATCTTATTGCTAAAAAGAGTGACTTAGTCACCAAGCCTTAAAAAGCAAAAAGAAACCTATTACTTCCTAAGTAACTCGGGGCACGGCGTTCGCTGCGACGATGCTTCCTTGCCAAAACGGGAGTAATATCCAAAAGTATTCTTGATCTAAGTATTAGGAACATGGGGTTCGCGACCACAATGTCTCCTACTTGAAAGGATAAAAAATAACTAAAGGTCTTTTGCAAAAAATATAACACGTGCAAAAATAAGATAAAAATTGTTGAAACTTTGATGAGATTTTTCCACTATCATCATCCATTTTCCACCTTCGTGATTCAAAAATGCAATACAATTCTATGAAAGCTTCTAGTTTGTGAATAAATGTTTATACTTCCCTTTGTACATTTTAAAGTAATAAATTCATTTTCTCAAAAATCACTCTAAAAAGTGAAAGCTTCTCTTTTTACCAAGTAATTGATCTAAGATTCATCTTCCTAGCATGCCTTGCTTGGTCAAAATTCTATATATGTTATATTAGGTTATAGTCTAAAAATTGTTTCTTTAAAAATATCCCCAAAATACTTCTTTCTAACAATTTTTAAAGGTATGAAAAATATGAATAGAAAGATAAAGACAATATTTAAAGCAATAGCATGCAACAATAAATTTTACGAAGGATCATTCTCGTTTTTTCATCATTTGAAATTTTTCTCCCTCTCCAATCTTCTTTTTTATCCTAGTCTTGCTTGAGGACAAGCAAGGTTTAAGTGTGGGGGAGTTTGATAAGTGACTATTATATAGTCATTTATCCCATTATTTATTAATCATTTCCTTAGTTTTTAGTATCATTTAGTTTGCATTTAGGTTATTTTAGCTTCTTTTATCATATATCTTCGATTTTATGCTTTTGGTAGATTTTATACTCTTAGACAGGTTTTAGAGTCAAATTATGATCAAATTGGAGCCTTGGAAATAATCAAGTATCAAAGCCATGGAGGGACGACATCGAAATAAGCATAAAGGCCAAAATTCAGTCGGAGCGGCCGTGCAGCCAAAGGTGGAGCGGCCGTGCAACAATGTCCAGTTCAAAATAATTTTTGGCGCCAAGATCGCACGGCCGTGCAGTCGCTGTACCTGTTCCAAAAAGGCACCTTTTGAAGGCACCACTTTGAAGAGTCCCAACCTTTAGCATATATGTCTATATAAAGAAGCATTTGTACTCAGTTTTAGATATCCAGAAACATCCAGAAAATCCGAAAATGTTCATAGAACACATTTAGAAAGGATCATATCATACTTAGAATTTATAGCAAAATACTTTAGCAATTTATACTCGATGTTCAAAAGTTTATCAAGGATTCGTGACAAATCTTGTGTACTCTTGAAGATTGTGAATGAAGATTATTTCCAGCCATTGTCTCTCCTATTATAAGTATTTCTTCCCTTATCTTTATTTATTTACTTACTTCCTTTTATCATTTCAAATGGTTTGAGTAATCCTCCATTTCTCGGAGTTGGAAACTCATTTATTTATATTCATGCTTTCTCTACATGTCATTTCAATTCTCTTCTTATTAAACTTAAATACTTGCAATTAGGGAGACGTTCTTGATTGTATAGCCTTAGTTAATCGAGAGAAGTACCTAGCGGAGAATCTTGATTAGCGGATCTCTAAGAATTGAACTAGGCCGATAAATTACACACAGTGATTTAAAGACCTAGGGGTGACCCTTTAGTGGAAAATACGTGAGATCATAGATTTAATTGGTATCTTTGATTTATTTGGTACCCTCGAGAGGTGAGTCGGATATCCCGCGTGACGAACGGGATTACACTAAGCCGAACCCTCGAGAGAAAGGCGGTGAGTCTTAAGATACATGTGCTAGTTAGCACAACTTAGCGTATCATCCTTGACTTGGCACTTTTATCTTAAAACAATTTCTTCATATTATTCTTGAATTACTTGCAATTATAAAAATGTTTATTTTTGTGGAACCCGATCAATTGAGAGAAGTACCTAGCGGAGAATTTCAATTGACGGAACCATATGAAGGAACTAGGTTTCATTGATCACGAGAGTAGTTCAATGGCCTAGGGGTGTTCTTTGAATGGAAAGTACGTTGACTCTCGTTCTTAATGGATTCTTACTAATTATGGTCAGCTAGAGATAAGCTGGAATGCCCGTTTGTGACAGGGCGGGGGCAAACATAAACGGATTTCTCAAACAGTTAGGACATAATTAGTGAAGGATACAAACGCTACTGTCTTAACCCGAAGTAGCGAAGGCCGAACGTACCATCCTTGTTATTTTGATAAAAGCCTTTATCTAAAAGCATAATTATCTGTTTTCAATCCCGTGAATACCATCATTATATGCTAGAGTAGTTTATATATCTTCCTAGTATTTTATCTTACAAAATCAATATCTCCCCCAATCATCTATATATTTATATAAAGACAAATATCATCCCAAAGTAAACCCTGTCTCTGTGGGATCGACTCGTACTTGCACCCGCTATATTACAATAGCCCGTGCGCTTGCGGAATTAAATAAACCGTTAGGTTTCGACCGAACAGTATCCTAGTCCATGTTTTGTGTGAGGCGGGGGGACCGGTGGTGGTTCCGTTATTCCTTGTAAGTGCTTTCCAAGCCCCAATCCAGGAAAGTACCCTTTTGCTAGCATCATTCTCCAGACAGGAAGGCTTCCGGAAAACCTAAGTGCCTTTGAGTAGTCGTTTTCGTTGCAAGTGTCTATGACATTCACAGTGCTTTCTTTCTCGATCTCAAAACCACTGAACAGGAAATCAGAAGTGCTATGTTGTACTTTGAGGATAGGACTAGCAGTGACCATCTCTCCGTGTATGGTGACTATCGTGTTGTTGTGTCTGAACTTGATGCATTGGTGCAGGGAGGAGGGCACACCCCCTATGTCGTGTAGCCAAGGGCGACCAAGTAGCAAATTGAAGGATGCCGGGATGTCGATGACTTGAAATTCGATGCTCATAGTGACTTGCCCCATTTCTACAGGTATCACAACTGATCCCAGAGCGGTTCTAGCAGTACAATCGTACCCCCTTACAGTATGCCCAGATGGCTTGAGGTCTTTGTGGGTGAGGCCTAATGATGATAAGGCTTTCTTCGGGAGGACATTGATTGCAGAACCATTGTCGACCAAAATGCGTGGCATTCGGTACCCATTCACCTTAGCAGTTATGTAAAGGGCCTCATGATGATTGTTCCCATAGGATGGGAGGTCCAAGTCAGTGAAAGTGATGACGTTGCCAAACTGCACTTGGCCAATCATTTGAGTGAGCTCTTCGGGTGTTGCTTCTGAGGAAATGGTCATTTGAGCCAATGCCTTTTTCAACATCTCACGGTGCTTGTGAGATGCTCCTATGAGATCCCAAACCGAGATATTTGCTTGTGTCTTTTTCAATTGAGTTAAGAGAGGGTCCTCCGGCTCACTTGGCGATGAGGCTTTAGCTTGTTTTGGAGGATTTTCATCCCTTGGGTCTTTGTTGGTGATCACACGACCGGATCGTGTGAGTAGGTTGACTGTTTTAGACCCTTTTTCCTTTTGTTCTAAGATTTCCTCCCAAGACATCATATAACATAAAGAAGATTCATTAAATTCAAGAGGGCTCTCGTCCACAATTGTGGCTAGACGAGTAGGGTCCTCGAAGCTACTTTCTATCTCTATTAAATTGACCTCATTGTTTGGCAAAGGATTAGTAACAACATTTGGTAACCCTATCTCTTTATCGTCAAACAAATCTTGGATGACGTCTTTCAAGTGGAAGCAAGAGTTGGTGTCGTGACCGGTGAAGTTGTGGTACTTGCAGTAAGAGATGATGAGCATGGTTGGCGGGGAGATCTTTCTTTGGAGGTCCGCCTTCTCTTGGTTTGATTTTCCCATTCTTGACAAGTACTTCGAAGAGTTCTTCTTGGGTGATTCCTTCAAGCTTGTCATAATGCCTATCTTTCTTCTTCTTTTGTGGTGGAGGTACCGCAGAGTACTTACCATTTCCGGGATGATTGAAGACAATGGCATTGACAGATGCATCCTTGGGATTGGAGGAGGAAGAAGAGCTCTTGTTGTAGCGGAATCCACTTTCTTTCTTGGCTTCCCTTTTCTGTTTGATGAGGTCATCTAACCGTATGCCCGACTTGTGAAGTTCGGCGAAGCTAGGAAAGTAGTTGCCGGCTAGCTTGTCTTGATATTCCTCTCTAAGGTACTGTATGAGGATGTGAATTTGCTCGTCTAGGCTGGGCCTATAAACGATTTCGGTTAGCTTGGTTCTCCACCTTTTGACAAAATCTGTGAAGGACTCGTTCGGTTCTTTGCTTGGTTTGCTCAAGATCCCTTCTAGTGGTGCGATAAGTGGAGTTGTCCTCGTATTGCTTTTGGAAGTTACAACTAGCAAGTGGCCAGTCTAGTCTTGTTGAGAGTGGGAGGGTCATATACCAATCTCTAGCAGCACCATCGAGAGTTTGTGGAAAGCATTGGGCTAACAGGTTGTCATCAATACCCATAGGTAGCATGGCCCAAGAGTAGGTCTCCAAATGTGATTTGGGACAGGTGGTGCCATTGAATTTTGCAATGTCGGGTGTCTTGTACTTTCTAGGAAGCTTTGACATAGACTGACGAAGGGTATCGTAATCAATGGAGAGCGTGGCTCCCTTACTCACATCAAGGGATGCGAGTTTCTTTTCTAGCATGGCCATGGTAAGGGGTTCATTCTTGCTTTCCCCCTTGCTTTCTTTCTTGGATGTGCAGCTTTCATTGTCGGATGAGGAAGATGATGAGCTAGACTCGTACCTCTTTTTCTTGCCTTTGCTTTTGCGGCGACCCTTGGCCCTTTTAGTGTATGACTCATCTTCTCCGGAGGAAGAGTCATTTTTCTTCTTCTTTTCTTTGTTGGCTAGTGCAGCCCTAAGCTCTTGAATTTCTTCCACGAGAGTGTGGATTTGGGAAGCTTGCACTTCTAGGCGATCATTGGCTTCTTCTAGAAGTTTGTGGTTGTTTTCGGACAGGGTCTCATTTCCCGGAATGTTGTCGATGTCAGACATTGTGTTGGGAGTCTTGGAGTTGAGTAGCTTCGGAAAACTGACAGAAGATATGCAGATATCAGGATCTAGCCCCAACGAGTCGGAAGCAGGCTTAAATGGCTCAGGCTCAAACTCAGCAGACAGAAGCATTATCTCGTGCGAGATTAGTAATCCCGCACGAGATAATCACACGGAAAGTCGATTTTTATTTAGCCCTAATTTTTGGTCGGAACGGAAAGTCCGTTTTGAGGGGTTTCTAAGGCCTTTATCAGAACCTAACGACTAAGCAATCAATCCGATTTTTGTAAAGCAAAGCCATGTAAGATTGTTTTTTTTTTTTGAAGGATTATATGCACATTTTTTTTTGAAGGGACATCCGAAAGGGTCATTCCGAAGGGACTTTTTCCGAAGGGACTTTTCCGAATCCTTCTTTATTGTCAATTTTGCATGGCTTTGTTTTGATCAAAAACAAGAAAAGATCACCGAGTCAAAACCGACCGGTCACAGAGTGATCCTAAAAAGTCAATCTACATGAGAATGTGGCGATGCTGGGCTGGAAGGCTAGGCTCCCCGCGATATGACAATCTAAGTGGATTGAATACGCGGAGTGGGATTGTCCAACTTCGGAGAGACCGGTGACTAGGTGGTTACCGTCATCCGTCCTTAGTGTGGGTCCCGGGTTTATAGAGGGTATGTAGTGCAATGACAGTTATATATGAGTGCGCGTGTGTGATAGTCAATCTATGTGATAGAGTAAAATAGGAAGTTTTTTTTGAAAGTCAAAAGAGAAAACAGATAGTGGCCGCACCAAGTGGTTGCCTACGTTTCTCCCAATTTAGGAAGACTCAGGCCGTCGTAGTTCCACATAAAGAGAGATAAAGAGAGATAAATAATTTAATTTACAACTCCCGAATCCCCAATGAACCGGACTTTAATTAAATAAAACCCAATCACACGCAGTTCATAAATAATAATCAATTATTTAAGGAAAATAAAGGTCCGAGTTCTACACCTTAAGGGAGGCCTTAAGATGCGAGAACTCTGCAGATAATGAATCCTGGGATCCCCCTTGCGTGTTCGACCCTCGTCTTGGACCACGGGATGAACAGGAGAAACCAGAAAACAACCAGATTGCCGAAGCCATATCTCGCGCGAGATATGATATCTCGCCGCGAGATAAGCTTCATCTGAGAGCAAAAAATTCGAATTTTACTAATTTTTTTAAAAACCTCTCTTTTAATTTTGACGCAGGTTTAAGCCTCTTAATTTTCAGTCCCCAGCAGAGTCGCCACTGTAGCGTTGTGAGAAAGAAATTCTGATTCCTTTTATTTTTTATGAGTCGCCACCTATATTATTTGATTGGAAACATAGAAAAACCATTTGAAAGATATTTGAGTTCGGGGGTTTGGGTTATGAAATGGGTAGGTTTAGAAGGCATCCATTTCACCCAATCCAGAGATCGGTCTTGCTAAAGAAAAGAGAGGTTTTTCAAAAGAAGAAGTAAAAAACGAATCTAAATACTACAAATAAAGGTCCATTTGACGAGGTCAAACGGAATGTAGAATCGATTGCTTCGAGACCATCTCCATGATTTGGAGAGGCTCTAGGCCGATCCTAGATTCTATGGACTTATACCACTCTAACAATCAATTAGAAGGAAGTTTAGGAATTACCTTGCGTGAGGTGATTTGGGGCGAGTTTCGACTCAAGTTTAGAGTCGACCCTTCACACGGACGAGCTTCGCCTTGGTCCTTGGTTTGGAGATTGATGCTTGTTTATCAACAAGGTTGACAAACAAACTATGATGTGAGTTTTTTAGGGTGATTTTGAGGGATTCCTTCAGGGAAAGAAAACGACAAAATGTGTGTGTTGTGTAAATTCGAGGTTTGGGATTTTCGACTTCCGACCCCCGATCCCTTGGAAGTCACCAAGTATTTATAGAGGTTGGATATGAAGAAGTGGAGAGTTAAAACCCTATCAGATGGTTCTAGAACTCCTCTCCCATTGGTTGGCCGGAGAGATAAAGTTTTATCTCGAAAAGAGGTTGAAATCGACGAGGGAACTGTCGTCTGCAATCTGCAGAGGGGGGATATCTCGCGCGAGACACGCCATCTCGCGGCGAGATATTGCTCTGTGGGACAGCTTTGTCCTTTCCTCGTTATCTCGTATGCAGTTTAGTCCCAAACTAACGGTAGTTAGTCAAAACTTAACGAAACATGACGAAATGGTGGATTTCTACTTCTTGACTCAAAGCGAGACTTAGAGTGGTATAAGTATGTTCCGATGTGTTTAGAATGGGGTGTCTACAAGTTGCCACCGGTTCTCAGGCTCAACAACGAAGATCCCTTCATCTGGAAACTGGGGTTCAAGCCCTCAGTCCTCATTGCTAGGGACATTTGCCAGATGGTCTGATAGTGCCTGACCCTTGATTGCCTTTCTTGTCACATAGTTGATGTCAAACTCTGCTAGGAAGAATGACCACTTTTCTAGGCATTTCGAGAGGGAAGGTTTGTCGAAGATGTACTTGATGGGGTCCATTTTTGAGACCAAATTCACAGAATGGGCCTGCATGTAATGTTTCAGCTTCTCGACTACCCAGACTAGTCCTGCACAAGTCTTTTCACATGCCGAGTAATTGAGCTCACTCCCTTGCAGCTTTCGACTAACAAATTAAATGGCATTTTCTACCCGAGAATCCTTATTTTCTTGAGCTAGCATAGCCCCAACTGCCATGTCAATGACAGTGAGATAGAGCATAAGAGGTTTCTGTCCATGTGGGGGGCATAATACTAAGGGATTTACTAGGTATGCCTTGATTTGGTCAAAGGCATCCTGGCATTCTTCATTCCATTCTGTATCAACGTTTTTCATCATAAGCTTGAAGATGGGCTCACACATGGTAGTCAGCTGATTGACAAAATGACTGATGTACTGTAACTTGCCCATAAAGCTTTTGACTTCTGTCTGGGTTCGAGGTGGCCTCATGTCCATTATGGCTTTGATCTTTCGGGGATTGGCTTCAATGCCTCGTTCTGTGACCATGTACCCAAGCACTTTTCCCCTCGTCACTCCAAAGGTCCATTTTGCAGGGTTCAGTCTCATAGAATGTTGCCTTAACCGCTCAAAGAACTTTCGCAGGTCGACAAGGTGTTGTCCATCCACGCCTTTAGAGTGGATAATCATTTCATAAACGTAGACCTCAATTTCCTTGTGGATCATGTCATGAAAGAGTGCAGTCGCTGCCCTTTGATACGTAGCCCCTGTGTTTTTCAACCCAAAAGGCATCACCGTATAACAGTACGTCCCCCATGGAGTGGTGAAGACTGTCTTTTCTTGGTCCTCTTCGGCCATCTTAATCTGATTGTAGCCAACAAAACCATCAACAAAAGATTTGACTTCATAGTTGGCCGTGGCATCCACCAAGATGTCTATGTTTGGCAACGGGTAATCGTCCTTGGGACTGGCCTTGTTTAGATCCCGGAAATCCACACAGCAGCGCACATTCTCTTTGGCCTTAGTCACAGTCACGATATTTGACAACCAGGTCGAGTATTCAATAACCCTGATGAATCCTGCCCACAGCATCTTTTCAATTTCCTCCTTGACCTGCAGAGAGCATTCTGGCTTGATTTTCCTTAGCTTCTGCTTTACTGGCTTGGTATCGGGTGCTAAAGGGATCCTGTGCTCCATAATTGAGCTGTCCAGCCCCGGCATGTCCTTGTAAGACCAGGCGAACACATCCATATACTCTCTGAACAGATCGACCAGTCTGTCCCATTCAGTCCCTTGAAAGAAGTTCCCGATCTGCGTCCCTTTAGGTTCTTTGATAGTACCCATGTTAACACTCGTCAAAACCTCCTCGGCATCTTGGGCCCGATTTTCCTATTTATCAGTAACCTGCTTAAAGATTTCTTTAATTTATTGTTCATTTAGTGTGTTTGCATCTTGTTCAAATGAATCATTATTAACTGTTGTTAGGTTATTAGTAAATTTATCATTTGTTAAGTTGGCAATAAGGGGATACTCGAAAAGGTCTATCATTTCATTTAATGCAAAGGGAAAGATAACATTGGCGACACACTCATAATCTTCAGGCATGAGGCCATCAGATGACTCAGAGGACTGAAACTCAAAGACTCTTGACTCTAGAGTATGGATGACAGGGTGTTTGACATGACTAGAATGAGAGGGACGGGGAACCAATCCAAGCTCCGTGATCATTTGCTATCGGCTGGCTATTGGCCCTGAAAATGTCTCCCAATTCTTCAAAGGCATCTCTGTCTTAGTCACCAGAGTGCGGGGATCGAAAGGTTCTTCACTGCCGTCTCCAATTACCGCAACTATCTCATCATCTGAGCTGAAGTCGATTAAGTCAGGAATCGGTGCTTCTTCATTAAATAGCTTTTGTAAGACCAGCTCACTATCCTCACTGCTGGCAGCTTCTATCTGGCTGATCTTTGGAAGAACTAACTCGAAGGTGAGAAATCCATTACCCCATAGGGAGAGTGCTGGCTCTTTGAAGCAGTCTGGGTTTCCTTTAAAGACATACTCGTTCTGAACAGTGGTAGTAGCCCCAGTAATATTCAGTGAGTCAAGAAACATCCTTCGAATAGGATTAGCTGGTTTTCCACGAGCCTTTTCAAGGTTTTACAGAAGACTTTCTTCACGGACTGCTGACTATCACTTTCATCATACTGCGTCTCACCTTTTATGAAGTACTGAGCCAGAGACAAACTGTAAGGACGGAGAAGGACCCCTTCATTTCTATTTCACAGAACTGTTCCCCCATCTTTTCTGTAATCCTAAGGATGAGGTTTGTAGCCTAGACCATTTCGGGTGGTTTGTTCTCTTGCATTGATGACAGTGTTGCGACCCTGAAGCCTTTTGCCCAATCCAAGCCCCGGAAGATAACTCATCTTTCTCATCATTCGCATGGCAGGAGGTATTTTGTTGGAGGTAGTAGTGAGGTCTGCACATCAAACTTGCACCTTAGAGGTGGCCAAAGAGAAGCCGGTTAGGGTAAGCCCCTCATCATCATGTTTGATCTCCAGTATCGGAATACCCCCGATGTTGGTTCCTTCCACAGTAACACTGTCCCCGTAGACAGTAGTGATAGTTTCATCATCAGACTGGAACTTGACACATTGGTGCAGGGTAGAGGCTACTCCATTTATCTGATGGATCCAGGGTCATCCTAGCAAAGCGGTAAATGAAATGGGAATGTCTATCACTCGGAAGTCTACATCCATGACCTTCTTTCCGAATCACAATTTTAGAGTCGCAATCGCCAGAACTGACCGAGCAGTGGAATCATAGGCCTTAATAGTTTGGCTGGAAGGCTTCAAATCCGTGGGCTTCAAATCCAGCAAGTCCATCATTTTTGCTAGCAGGACATTCATTGCAGACCCTCCGTCGACTAACACCCTTGGCAACCGGCATTCTTCCAACTGGACAATGATGTACAACGACTCAGTATAATTAGCCCCATATTTCGGTAAATCCAGGTCAGTGAAAGTGATGATGTTCCCATAGTGAATGTTTCCAATCATTTGGACGACCTCATCTGGGTGACATCTATGGGCACCATGGTCTTGGCCAAGCTTTCTTCTAACTTCAGCTTGTGAGGATAGGAGGAGGTTAACATGGACCACAGGGAAATATTGGCTTGAGTGCACTTCAGCTGAGTTAACATTGGGTCTTCCTTCTCAGAGTCTAGCTTTTTTGCTTCTGACTTATAAGGCCTTTTGTCTGTCTTCGGTTCGGAGCTGACATTACTTTTGTCACCTTTAGGTAGCTCCGCATTCATCTGCCCAGACCGGGTTATCACATAGATGTTAGACTTCCCCGAGTCATTAGTTCTATTGGAAGATTCCTTCAACTCCTTCAGGGTTAAAGGTGGGCCTTTGCTGGCATACGACCAACTTTACTGATTGATTTGGTTCATAGCATCATCGGAGGTATAGGCAGCCTCAGGAATCTGATCCCAGGTTACAGGCTTTCTGGCTCTTTTCGAATTTTGAGTTCCCCATTGACTTAGTAACTAGCTGATCTCAGTTTCTTCTTCCTCACTCAAGGCCTTGACAATTTCATTCAGGCTTTTTAGAGTCAACATGCAGCAGGAGTTATCGTTCCCAGGGTTTGGAGGTTTGCTAGTGGCTTCATCATCTTGCCATAGCAGCTTTTTCAACAAAGCAGGGTTACATTCCTCATCACTGTCAAGCATATCCCTTCTTTCCTTCGGGGTCAACCTTTTGATGACATCTTTGATATTGGCCAAACACTTCCTGAAGTGGGAGATTCCATCATCGATAAGGGTTTCTTTAGGGTCAAACCTTTTGACCAGTTTCAGGTCTTTACCTTCGGGAGGGTTTTCTGGGCTAGTTGGCTTCTGGGCTAGCCATTCTTCTACCGTCCCTTCCGACATCTCAATTGTGTCTTCCTCAGTCTCACTACAATAGCTTCCCTTAAAACTTTTGTCCTGACTCTTGTGACCAATGATGGCAAAGGAAGGCCGGGATATTTGGCACCATATAAGGGGCGCTCTGGGCTCTTCTCCTGATGTAGGGAGTACCAAGAAAATGTCATTGTCATCATAAGATAGGAAGGAGATCGGGGTCGCTTCAAACTTTAAAACCCTTTCTAAAGCTTCCACACATTCTCTCTTGGATAAAGTCTCAGGGGTTACCCTTAATACTGCAATAGAGTCCACTCTTCCTGACGGAGGTTCAGTCTCAATGACGCTTACATGTTCTAGATCAGCGGGTGGAGCCCAATTCCCTTGCTCAGCTAAAGCTTCAATCAAGTTTCTCCATTCACCAATCAGGTCTCTATAAGGAGTGTTGAATTCTAAGATGTTGAATTCATACTCTTCCTCATCTGAGCTTGCGTCCATTTTCTCCTCTAAGCTTCTGCAAGAGTGACAGTGGCATTTTGAGGTAATATCATCCTCATTCTCAGGCCTGTGGTTCCTACCCCATCTGGCCCTTTGGGTTTCACTCCCATTGGCTCTACGTTCATACCCTTTATCGAGCTGTCATCGTCACTGTAAATCCACCCATTCCTGTTCTCATTTCCAACCGACTCTTCACTACCACTGTTTGAGTGAGAGAGAGAGAGATGCAAATTCACAAGCATTGACAAAGTTGGAAATGTCAAACTGGTCAAAAGCCTCATTGGGGTTATTTGCGGATTGATACTCGGGAAGGATGACAAAGGGATATTTAGACTGGTACTGGAGTTTTGGGATCAACTGATTTGGTTTGTACTGAGGAGGAGGGATGAATCCCATGGGATAATGCAGAGACTGAGTGACTGGGGTGGCAGTAGCATTTATTCTCTGTTGGTAGTGAACAAAGTTGGGTCTTATCTGAGGAGGCGAGGGTGTTAGGGCCCTGATGGCCTGGGATGTTGGAAAAGACTGAAATGAGTAGTCCTTGGTAAGGGATAATATGTGGATGGAGGAGGGCATTGGTTATAGGATGGAGGGGCTGAAATCACTATTTCCGGGGTTTCATCTTCCACCATGACCAAAGAGCCATTGGCTTCAACCATTATCTGAACCCCATGATGACGGAGAGCATTAATGAGCATGGCTTGCTATTCCTCATAGACCTTACGACTGTTTTCCAAGGCTAGGGCTAGCTCTTCCTCTCTAGTCACCGGATTACCCATACAACTGCTGTTTTCTGCCAAATCTGCCATTCTGAATCTCTGGGCTGACGAAACTGACGATTCTGATAAACTATCTGAGCCTGGAATTTCTGCACTGACAAGCCACTGACCCGGTATTCTCACCCACTTCTTTCTCCCTGCGAGAAAGGGATAGGCAAGGTTTAGACTCGGGGGTAGGTGTTTAGGCTGAAGGCTCAAGTAATATGCAATTAAGAATCTTCAAGTTTACTTAAAATAGTGTCTTTTATTTATTTCTATTTGGTTGGAAAAGGTTGCCCTTCTTTTTCGCAACTACTCTAGATCATGGATCAGTGGGTTCTGTCACTACGTCTATAAGCCCCCCATTTTCCACCTGTATTTCGACCTCCTAGGGTGGACAGCCCCAGGCGAAGGTCCTATAGGGCACTCGGATCCCACCGACTGAGAGAGAAGAACGGTCCTAGGGTCTAGTGGATCATAGGAATTTTTAACGCGCGAGTGATGCGGATTATAGTCAATGTCAATGTCAATGCCATGAAAGTCAAGTCTTTTAGCCCCAACGAAATTTCGGCAGAGTTTCGCTTATGCGATAGACGTTTTGACTTCGGCATTGTCCAAGGAAAATAATAGGCATGAGTTGGACGTTAAAAGTCGAATGACACGGTGTCACATTGAGCGTTGTTGCATACTTTGTGCAAGTCAAAGTCAATGCCGGGGTCAAGATTATGGCTTCGCTTGCACGAGAGATCTTGATTTTATAGGCACGGACTCGGGTTTGACTCTTACATACCCCGTGCGGGTAAAAGTCAAAGTCAATGTCCGGGTCAAGATTTTGCCAGTTTTTCCTTGATGGAATTTCGGCATGGCTTCGCTTGCGCGAGGGATCTTGACTTTTGGCATGGGCTCGGGTTTGACTTTTATGGGGGTAAACAACGAGGCTGTATGACACGATCTAGACCAAAAACCAACCAAAAAAGTCACGGTTTTAAAAGTGTGACATTGACTAGTTCATTGGTCGACACTGCCTGCCTTGGGGAGTTTGGGATGATTCCGTGCGCGCTCTGGAGCGTCGTAACACTGTCCGTGACTGCAACTGAACAACCATCCCAGGTTAAAAGGACGTGCGTGCAAAGTGTACAGGAAATATGTAGTGCACGTAGTGTGCGGTCTCCTAAAAATTCTTTTTTGAGTTAAAATAGAGATTTTCATCATGTGTTTTAAAAGAATGTTTTTTTTTTCGAGACAGGGTAAAATGCAACACGTAAGCACATAAATTTTCTGGAACCTGGCCTGACTTAGGACTGGATAGCCCCAAGCTGCCAAAGCTTCCAGATTAATCTCAGAAAGTGTCCTGGTGGAACCGTGAATGAAGCCGCCTGGCTATGATCCAGGCAGATCAAGCCGTCCGGCTGGATCCAACAGTTTTCCAGGTTCAAATTTACTTCATTTCCAGACTGTTTGCCCGAGTATTTTTTGGCAACTTTCAGCTTCAGAATGGTCCCTGTTTATTATTTCAGAGTATGCACAAACCAAAAACAAAGATGCATGCAAAAATAAGAAAAAGAAGCACAAGCACAAAAATCGAATTCAGGATCGAAGGCTAACCCTCGTAAATGTTTCCAATGCTTCTTACGAGAAAATAATTTTGGAAACATTTACTTTCCCCAGCGAAGTTGCCAAACTGTGAATGTGGGCCCTCTCGGATCAAACCATTTTTATAGGGTCGCCGTTTCTCCTCAGTTTGAGTTTGAAGACACCAGTTTTATTGAAAAACGGAGTCGCCACGCCATTTTGATTTCCTCAAAACGTTGAAAAAAAGGATAAAGATCCGGAGGTTAAGTTACTCCTTGTGAAGAACAGATCGCGTTCACCCAAGGATCCTTGCGAAAGCAAGTCTTCCTAGATCCAAAGTTTGTGCTTGTTTGTGTGCTCGTGTGTGTGTGTGTGATTTGAAAAAGTGAGGTAATGTGCCAAGTTATCTGACAGACATATAAACCATATAAGAAGGTTATAGCTCGGCATTCCTTGGATTTGATGTTTTCGGGATTTTGACCCCGTACTCATTTTGGACTTGTGATCATCATTACGTGACCTTTTTACCCTCCTGTTGGATTAATCAACCATAGTAGGCGTAAGAGCCTTGGTGTTTCTTAAACCAACATTCTTTGGGGACTTGGTCATATGTGATCGAGAGAGGGACGCCTTTTATAGTCCAAGAATGAGACTCTTTAGAAAAGGAGGAGTCTTTGCCCATCAATCCTACATCTTGAGACGATTGAGCTTCGTAGGGACATTTATGCTCGTCTCAAGTGATGATCGGAGATGTCGGGACTATGATTCATCCGCTTCTAAAGGGACTACGACTATGGCATTTTAGTGGCAGAAACAATGTAAAGATGAGGTCTTTACACCGATCCACACCACGGGATGCTCCAAGAACCAAGGGGACTAGGGGAAGGGGTATAAAGATTGGATATTTATACTCATCCTATGTATTTCGTGCCTTAAAAGGCTACTAGACAATCCTCGAAGAGTGATCCAACCAAAAGGGACGTGGGGGAATGACATTGAAAATTAAAGAATGCATTTTTAAGGTAAATAACGTAATGAACATTATCTAAAGCTAAAGACATAATGTAAAGGGATGACCTTTATGGCTTTCCTATGTCCTTTAAAACCTTATGAGGTGGAAAATCCTTGGAAGCTTGGTCAAGAAAAGGGGAATGACATAATGAGAGTAAAGTTAGCAATTTTATGTTATAAAATGAAGGGATTTCACATCATCATGTGGTGAATCTTCCCTAGAACAAGCCACATGTGGACCCTTGTTCATCCTTGGGAGAGGATTTCCCATGAATCATTTGTGTAGGGAAAAGGGGAAATATGATGTTTACATGGTAAAGATAGGAACTTTATAACAAATAGTCACGGTAAATGACAAATAAAGGCAATATAAATGACAAGTAATGAATAGAGCAATATAATAAGAGTATTTCAAGGGGAAAGGAAGGAGAGATTATCAATGGTGGTTCTCTCTATCTCCCAAGGGGATTTTCCTATGTAGAAATGGTTTTGGAAGGATTTTCTAGAGGAGGTAGGTGGTGTTTGGAATATTTTATTCTCTGGAAATTCGAGTGTTCAGTTTGGCAGAGTAACAATGCTTAATTGTTGTTTTTAAAATGGGTAGAGGAGGCCTCTATTTATAGGCAACAGTGTGCTTCCTAAAGAAGCCGCCCGACGTTAACCTTCTGCAAAAGAAGCCGTCCGGCGTTATCCACTGATGAGTCAGCCTGTTTCTAGATTCATGCAAGGTGGCAGCTGGAAGCTTCATTCCAGTGAGATCCTGCCTGGAATTTTAATTCCTAGCAGGTCCTTCCTCCCTTGGAAAGTTTGGAAAAGTTTCCGAATCGCCCCTGAACTTTATGAAAGTTCGAGGAGTTGCCAGAAAACTTAACCGGAAGGCATGAGCCAGATTTGGGTACTTACAGAAGCCCCTCGGCAACGGTACTTGCAAGGCAAGTGGGGTTGTCGATAAAAAGAATTCAATTTGGCGAAATGCCGAGATGGATTGGGTGACCAAGGAGGTCGAGTGGCTGAACCTTTAGAAGGCTACCTACGTATCCCGTAGGAATTAAGCCATGATCATTGTCACGACCCAAATCCTAGGTTCTATTTTGAGTTATGATTAAGCTAGTAATTTGGTGTGCATTTCATATTCTAAATGTTTTGCATTTGGTTGTGATCAATTATGTGCTATTTAGCATTTTAAAATAACTTATATGATATATTAAATATATTAATAAAGTAAATATAATTATTTAATGCCTTATTAGAAATATTAGGAGTGTGTAGTTAAATTAGTAATGGTTGAAAATTATTATAACTTACTTTAATCCATGAGGTGCTAAAGAGTAGAAATTATAACTTAAGTTATTTAAATTTAAATATTTGAAATTTTAAATATTAAGTTTATAAGTGAGTGAGGTGCTTTTGTGTCAAGGGTGAAAGGGTAAGGTTATTAAGCTATTGTAACTAAGAATTGGAGGAGCTTTAGTGGAAAATCTCATATTTATCCATGGAAAATTAATCAAGAAGCTCATTTCAAGTTCCTCAGCTCAAGTCCTTCTCAATATTTCCATTGAAATGAAAACCTAGGTATTTCCTTCCAAAATTCCTAGTAAATCCAACTCCTTTTCTTTTTTGAATCTGTTCGCGTATTATCGTTCGTGGAGTCGAGGAGACTTTATCTATCCGCAAAAAGAAATTATTATTTTCGAATTATTCTGGTAAGTTATTATAATTTTCTTGAATTATATGCTCATTTAGTACTATAATGGATGTTGTTGTGTTGTTAAGGGTTGCATGGGATTTTGAAATGATTTTCTTGAGGTTGAAAATGATTTTGGTGTTAAAATGGTGAAAGAATGGTTTTGGTTAAATTGGAAAGGTTTTCGTGTGTGTTGGAAATGGTAAAATGGCTTTGGGGAAGTGGAAAGTTTTTGGGTGTGTTGAACTAGTGAGTTGGCTTTGGGGTTAAATGGAAAAAGGTTTTAGTGTGTGTTGAATTGGTTTGACATGAATGGTGTTGAGGTTTGGTACTCATTTTGTGGTTTAATAAACAGGGGAAAAAGAGTATATAACAATTGGAAATTGTTGCTGATGTTATTTAGCTCAAATCTGAATTCTGGTGAAGGGGCACGAGTTGTGCCCTGTGGCAAGAGTCGTGCCATGCGTAGGGGACTAGTTGTGCTCTAAGGACGACTGTATCAGACTGAAGAAATAAGGGGCGTGAGTCGTGCCCTGGGGCACGAGTCGTGCCTGCCTTGTTGACTCTGAACCATTTTCCAAGCCTTAGAAACCTAATCTACCTAGTATATAATGGAACCCTCTTTGACTATAATTAAAGTAAAACTCTTTAGCTTTACCATGATATCTTAATTGGTCAAAATGGATATGAGGAAGAGCTTTCTGGAATCGACCGAATGCTCATGTATGTGCTGATCGCGTTCTTATTATTTAGCATTTGTACTTCTTACATCATTGCTTCGACTGTTTTTTTTTATTTTTATGCTTTCGTTTATTCTTTGCAGTACTCGGCCCGAGTTATCAATTGGCTCCTACGCCAGGTCATCAGGGCTAAGAGGTTCATTCGCAACCTCGTGATGCGGGGCAACGCTCGAGGTTCCAAGAGGGCATCACGACTAGCACCTAGTGCCTCTGCGATAGAGAGGTCGCCTATTCCAGCCGGCGGGTCTATGCCAGGTAGGCGATCTATGGAGACTCCCTGCACCCAACCCAGAGAGTCGACTCCTTCGCTGCAGTCGACGGACGTCCCTCTTTCTCCTTACATGGATAGGAGTGTGGAGATCTCCCGGGACCACATTATCTTTGTGGGCATGGAGGGGCCGAGTTATGTTCAGGGTGGAGCTGGTGAGGGTTCCTATTTGCATCGTGGGGGTTACAGTGCCTTTGAGCCGCAGGGAGACTACGGGACTCCCTTACTGACTCAGGGGACGTACGGCCAAGGCTCTGACGCCTTCTCCTTCGGATACGACTTCTTTGCCGACATCGGGGTGCCGTACCGAGGGTTGCCGAGGAAACATACTCTGACGTAGAGCAGGATGACATAGAGCCGGGGATGGCTTTCCCGGAGGCAGTGGAGAAGGGGACAAGCACGACTCAGCGAAGGGTACGGAGGCGCGGTAAGGGAATCGCTAGGGAGGACGACCCAATTCCTGATTCTGACAGTGATTTCGACTGATTGTACCTGTTAGGGCAGAGAGAGAAATATATATACATCTTATGCACATTGTTTTTTTATATTTTTGGAATGTAATAACTAGGTTAATACATTTTATTTCACTATATATATATTTTTTGTATTTTTGTTTAATTCTGTACTGAATGCAAGTTGCATGAGCCCGATTTTGTGTTTTATATGGACAAATATGGGATCTTTGTTGGGATTTTGGATGAAAAACATGGGGAATGGGCATATTTTTGTGTTTGGCCATTTGGGAAAAGATTTTCTCATTTTGGGACAACATTTTTTGCTGCTGTCAGGAAATTTTTTGGACTGGGAGACAATCTTATCCGCGTGGATGAGATTGAGGCTGCAATCTCATCCGCACGGACGAGGGTAGCATCTGGCAAGGTTATTTAAATTTTCACCTCATATCTGGTTTTCATCACTCAGCTTCATCTTTCTCTCTGTTTTTTCTGAAATTTCGAGCAAAACCATAAGAAGCCATGGAAAACATGAAGAATTCTCCTAAATTGCCAAAGGAGTTGCAAATGGTCTTCTTCGACAAATTCAAGGAATGGTCTCGGGAGATCATGCATGGGAACAAGGTGTTCTTTGAGGAGAGGTACAAGATCAAATCCTTGTGGTCTTTTAAGGAGCTTGTTCCGGATTATGACTTGATGAGGGATTCTGCTGTGTTTTGGGACACTCAGAGGCACGTCTTTTGCTTCTCCTACAACGAGATGGTTCCCACCCTTGAAGATTTTACGTCTTTACTTGGAGGGCTCAAGGTGGAAGAAATTGCACTTCCCTTGCTTGGAGGGATGTCCTTTGTCAACAAATTGTCTATTCTTCTTCAAATCTCTTCGGAGGAAGCCCGAGGTATGATTCGAGGACCTGACTATTTTGACATTTCTGGTCTCCCGAATAGGTTTAGGAGCTTGGGTATGGTTGGTGATTGCTATTGGGACGCATTTGCTCTTTGTGCAATCGGGTCCTTGTTCATGGTTTGTTCCTTTGGGATGTGCCACCGGTCTCTGTTAGATGTTGTTGTTCACTGCCGATTGGGTCGGGATATAGTTCCCTAGGTCTTGGGAGAGACCCTTCACGCTATTGACCGGTTGGCTATCGGGAAGTGGTACATGAACCGGGGAAGCCCGTTTCTGCTATCAATGTGGCTGATGGAAAGGCTGGGGGTCCTGCGAGAGGCTCCACATGCATTCAGACCATGTACTTTTGCCAGGAGGGGAGTTACAGTTGAGATCGAGGATCAGGCCTCGTGGGAGTCCTGGATGGCTCAACATCTTACCCAGGATATCCGATGGTGGATTCCACACTGGTAGATAGAGACTAGAAGGACGCTTCAGGACGGATCTCAGGTAGTCATGCTTCCGGGGCTATGTTGATCTACCTTCTACATTTCGGCTCTAGTTCTCAGACAGTTCGGGATGGAGCAGGTTCCTTTGGAGGGCTGCGATGATTTTGCAACCTGGGTGGTTGTGTCTGTTTCTATGGATGATCCATCATCATTTTCCTTCTTCTCCCGAGTTTGGAGGTACCATGCTTTTCCTCCTATGGTCCTTCTCAGGCATCCGGAGCATATTTTCCTGTCCACTTGGTACTTGGATTGGTATGAGGGACACATGGGGGAGAAATCAGGTGGCTCTTATGAGGAGGCGTGAGGCCATTGTGGGACCAGAGACGTCCCAGTTTCAGCATTGAGGAGAGCCGAGGCTCGGGGTAGTATTTACGACAGGAGCGGGGACGACATGCTCGACTATGAGGTGAGAGTGGAGCGTCAGAGAGATAGGATTCCCATGGCGCCGCCCAGGAGGCAAGAGATCAGAGATGAAGCCCAGGCGACCTGAGCTCTGATAGAGGCAGGTTTGATGGACCCAGCCCCTATGCCAGAGCTAGGGGAAGGAGGACGGACATCATTCCCGTGCCTAGGAAGAACACGAGGTATGGTGGGAGGAGACGGAAGAGGAAGGAAGGGGACGCGAGCACTAGTGGCTAGGGCCTCGAGTATCCACTGATCATCCTTTACAGGCACATTAGTTTTATGTTATGTATTTTTGATATCTTTTTCTTTTTGCTCAGTTGTGAGTTTAAGAGTAGACCGGGCTTGAACTCATCAAGAAATTTTTAACTGTAATGAATATATGAATTGCATTAGAGTTTTTTTGACAAAGAATGATTTTTGTTTTTGTTTAGACCGAACCGTTTCCGGCTGCCTATGTTCCCCTTTTACAAGAGGACTGAGGGGCTCAGGTCTCCGTAGTTCGACTCTATAAGTTTGTTGATTTTTTTTAGAAGGGGTAGGTAGAGAGAGGGATGAGAGAAGTACAACCCTGTTTTTTACCTAGGCCGCCCTTTCGGGTTTTCAACCTAGTTGGGTATTACTCTTTTAGCACTTTTGAGGGGAAATGACTCGATCTTCAGGCATAGTATATGCGGAGCTTGTCTCCGTTCACTGGATGCACGAAAGGATTTCCATCTAAGTCTTAGAGCTGCATGGCTCCTCCAGAAAAGATCTTCTGAACTACATAGGGTCCGATCCAGACAGGCTCCCATTTGCCAAGTAAATTGGCATGGGTTGGAGGCTTCTCTTTTAGCACGAGGTTACCTTCTCAGATGTCTCTATGTTTTACTTTCTTGTCAAAAGCTCTGGCCATTCTTGCTTGGTAAGCCCGGGTGTGTTCCATGGCTTTTAGAAGACGTTCATCTAGCAGGGCCAACTCATCGTGGTGACTCTGGAGCCATTCGACTTCGTTGATCTGATTTTCCAACAGCACACGGAGTGAGGGGATTTCCAATTCGATTGGGAGCACGGCCTCCATTTCGTAAGTGAGGGCAAAGGGCGTTTCTCATGTGGCAGTTCTGACGGATGTTCTGTATCCCCAGAGGGCAAGGTGGAGCTTGTCTAGCCAATCTTTGCCTCGGACAACCATCTTTCTGATGATGTTTTCTAGAGTCTTGTTTGCTGCTTCAACGACGCCATTGGTTTGGGGCCGATAAGGGGATGACTTGTGACGAGTTATCTTGAACTCCGCCAACAATCTGTCGTATTCTCCCTCAAAATGAGAGCCATTGTCAGAAATCACTTTAGCTGGCAACCCATATCTGCACATGATGTTTTCTTTGATAAAGAGGGCCACCTTCTTGGAGTTAAGGACTTTGTAAGACTTCGCCTCGACCCATTTGGTGAAGTAATCTATAGCTACCAGGACGAACTCGTGACCGTTGCTTCCTGGTGGGGTAACCTTGCCGATGACATCGATTCCCCATGTAACGAAAGGCCAAGGGGTTGTCATACAGTAGAAGTCGTGCGGAGGCAAATGGTTGAGATTTGAATAGCGCTGACATTTTTCGCAGCTTCTCACGAATTGGATGCAATCCGTTTCCATAGAGATCCAGAAATAGCCCATTATCAGGATGACCTGCATTAAGGCTTGAGCATTCATGTGGGGGCCACAGGTACCACCATGTACTTCATTCATTAGCTTGGCAGCCCTTTGTTTGCTGATGCAACATAAGAGGGGACCTCAGTAACGCTTTTTGTATAGTGTATCTCCCAGGAGGGCGTAGTGGGAAGCCAGGCATTTCAGAGCCATCATACTTCTTGCCTTGATTCCTTCTTTGTATTCTCCGTCTTTGTTTTTGAAAGAGGCATCGCCGCTTTTCAAGTATTGGTAGATCTGAGCATACCACGGGTTGTTTACTGGTTCATCCTCTGCTTCAATTTCAAACAAGTAGGCTGGGTTTTCTCTTCTCCCAACCCTGAAGGGTTTGACTGATTTTCCTTCGGGTATCTCGACAAGAGAGGCTAGTGTTGCCAAGGCATCTGCGAACCTGTTGCGATCTCTGGGCATATAGTGGAAGCTGACCTCCCTGAACTGGGCCACGAGGTCTTCCATATAGGCGTGGTACTTTTGCAGTCCCGGATCAATTATTTTCCACTTGGTTGATGATGAGGGCGGAGTCACCGTATACTTCTAACTTCAAAATTGAGTTTTACGGCATTGGGAGTATGTTCGTCAGTGGGATCGACCAGGAGCATTCCTATCCCACTCCCTTGTTTGTTCGCTGCCCCATCAAAGAAGAATTGCCATTGATTTTCTCCTTCTAGAGCGAAAAATCCATCGTCGGGGAATAGAGGTTTAGGTCCTTGGCATTCATCACTTGGGAAATCAGCCAGTTGTTCTGCCATTATCTGCCCTTTCACAAATTTTCTTGTCACATAAGTGATGTTGTATTCGGCCAGAAAGAATGACCATTTTGCCAATCTCATGGAGAGGGACGGCTTGTCGAACAGGTATTTGATGGGATCCATCCTTGAGACCAGGTGCACTGAGTGAGACTGCATGTAGTGCTTCAACTTTCCCACTACCCATACTAGGCCTGCGTAGGTCTTCTCGCAAACTGAGTAGTTGAGTTCGCTGCCTTATAGCTTCCTGCTCACAAAATAGATGACGCTTTCAACTTTGGAGTCTTTCTTTTCCTGTGCCAGCATAGCCCTAATTGCTATGTCTGTGACAGTCAGGTATAGCAGTAGTGGCTTTTGCCAATGTGGGGGGCAAAGGATTGGAGGATTCACAAGGTATGCCTTGATCTTCTCAAAAGCAAACTGGCATTCTCGGTTCCATTCAGTGGATGTGCTCTTCTTCATCAGCTTAAAGATAGGCTCACAGATGGAGGTTAGTTGATTCACAAAGCGGCTTATAAACTGTAGCCTTCCCATGAAATATTTGATTTCTGTCAGTGTTCGAGGCGGCTTCATCTCAACTATGGCTTTGATATTCTGCGAGTCTACTTCAATTCCTCGTTCAGTCACTATGTACCCCAACACTTTACCTTGCTTGACGCCGAAGGAGCATTTAGCTGGGTTCAGCCTCATGGAATGTTCTCTGAGACGGTCGAAGAATTTTCTCAAATCAATGAAGTGCTGGCCGTCGGATCCTTTGGAGTGGACTATCATGTCATCCACGTAGACCTCTATTTCTTTGTGAATCATGTCGTGGAATAGGGCTGTGGCTGCCCTCTGGTAGGTAGCCCCAGCGTTCTTCAGATCAAACGGCATGACTGTGTAGCAGTATGTCCCCCAGGGAGTAGTAAAAGCTGTCTTAGCCTGGTCCTCTTCGGCCATTTTAATCTGGTTGTAGCCGGCGAAACCGTCGACGAAAGACTTGACTTCATAGTTGGTCGTGGTATCTACCAGCATGTCAATGTTGGGTAGGGGGAAGTCGTCCTTTGGACTGTCTTTGTTTAGATCTCTGAAATCCACGCAGCATCGGACTTTTCCATTAGCCTTTGTGACTGTTATGATGTTGGAGAGCCAGGTGGGGTATTCAATGACCCGGGTGAATCCCACTTTGAGCATCTTCTCAATTTCTTCCTTTACTTGTAACGACCATTCGGGCTTGATCTTTCTCAGCTTTTGTTTTACTGGCTTGCCTTCGGGGTCCAATGGTATCCAGTGCTCCACTATAGAGGGATCGAGGCCGGGCATATCCTTGTAAGACCATGCGAACACATCCACAAATTCCTTGAGTAGTTCAGTCAGGGTTGCTTGTTCGGCCCCATCGAAGAAACTGCCAATCTGCGTCTCTTTAGGCTCTTCTGCAGTTCCCAGATTCACACGAGTCAAAACCTCCTCGGTAGCTTGGGCTCGGTTTTTCTCTTTCTCGACAACCTGCTTAAAGATTTCTTTAATGTATTGTTCGTTTAGTGTGTCTATATCTTTATCTTGTGAATCAATATTAACTTTTAAGTTATTAGTTAATATCATTAGTTAAAGTGGCGATCAGGGGATACTCGTAAAGGTCGATCATTTCATTCAGAGCAAAAGGAAGTATAACGTTGGCTACAATTTCATAGTCTTCTGGCGTAAGGCCATCAGAAGACTCTAGGGACTCAAATTCGACAATAAGAGAGGACTTGAGATAGGTGGACACAAAGGGACGAGGGACCAATCCAAGCTTCGTGACCATTTCTTCTTTGCTCGCGGATGGACTGGAGAGAGTCTCTCAATTCTTCAGGGGCATGGTAGACCGCATGACCATGGCTTAGGGATCCAACGGCTTTCGTCCTCCCCCTTCGATTACCGCAATCATTTCTTTCACTGAACCCAAGTAGATCAGGTCTGGAATGTGTATTTCTTCCCCAAACATCAGCTGCATGACGGGACCATCCAATTCATCTAGGGACAATTATGGAGTCTTGGCCATTGGCATGACCAGTTCAAACTCAGCTTTTATGGCCTCTGCGACAGTCGGGATGACTTCATCGAGCTTCTCAAACTGCTTTACCAACTCCGGCACTCTCTTGAAAGTATACTCACTTTTCATGGCGGTAGTAGCTCCAGGTATCTTGGGTAAATCGAGAAACATTCTTCGGACGGGGTTGGCTTTGGTTCCCCTGAGCTTGCTAAGGTTCTCCTGTAGTTTCAGCCAGCCTTCTGTAGGAGTGGGCTCTTTGACTGCGGCATTGTCCACATGTGGAGCACCCTTTATGAAGTAGTTAGTCATGTCAAGACTGAAAGGGAAAGATTTAGGACCACTGAAAGGGACCTTTCTTGCAACAGCTTCCCTCCTCTTCCGAGCAATTTCCATTTCTTTTGCAATCTCTTTCGAGGTTGGCTTGTATCCCAGGCCATGGCAAGTTTTTTGTTCCTTCACTTCAATGACCTTGTGAGTCCCTTGTAGGCGTTTCCCAAGACTCAGACCAGGCAGGTAGTTCATCTTTCTCATCATCCTCATGATGGGAGGGATTTTGTCTCGAGTGACAGTCAGATCCACATTGAACACTTGAGCTTTAGGAGATTCGACTGTGAAGCCAGTTTGCATGAAACCATCTTGTAAGTACCCAAATCCGGATCGTCAAAATCCGTCAGAAAGTTAACCGAAATCCGTTAACTGGCCCGCTCCAGGTTAACCGGAACCCGTTAAGCTCCCCGTTGCCACGTCAACGAGACGTCCCGGGACTGCCCCGTGCATCCCAACGTCGAAGCGTACTTAACACACGTCATCGCACGTGAAAGTATGACTTTTTCTGAAAAACGCACTTTTCGGCACTTTCCAGGGGCATTTCGGACATTTTCCGGACTGTTATTTTAAAAAAGGGGCAAAACCGGGACCCGGGAACGAACTCCCACATGGCTGGTGACTCACAGGACACGTAGCAAGCATGCCACCTCCCTCTAGTCACCTTTCAATCAAAAATCAAGGCCAAAAGACTAAAATACCCCTGGTATACAGTCTCAGTCCGACCGGACTCCCTTTGCAG
Organism: Adenophora triphylla var. japonica; assembly: GCA_022495995.1. Lineage (NCBI taxonomy): Eukaryota > Viridiplantae > Streptophyta > Magnoliopsida > Asterales > Campanulaceae > Adenophora > Adenophora triphylla. The sequence continues at coordinate 245,809 of JAFEMH010000309.1, read as the reverse complement.
ACTTTCAGAAATTGCCAGCAAGTCCCTCAAAATTCTAAAACACCACAAAACCCCCTGGATTTCAGTCTAAGTCCGGCCGGACTCCTACTGAAAATTCACCTATAAATAGAAGGGCTGTCAAAGCCATTTAAAACAACAAAATAACTCCCCAAAATCACCATAGCCACGGCCCAAACCAGTTTCACCCCTTCCCGAGCTCCCGTTTTGCCTCGATTCACGTGAAACCTTCGTATTTTGATCAAATACACCCTCCTCCACTCCGAAACACCATTCTAAACCACCTTCCGTATTCCCTATACACCTCCCGAGCCAAAGGAGTCGACCCTAGCCATAGGTATAACTCCCTCTCTCTAATCTCTCGTTTCATCTCGGTTTACGTGCCTGTCGCTACAACCGTTTTGAACAATGTTATTGAAATGTAGATGCCTCCGTATAACGGGGTCCGATACGTTTTAGCCCCTCGATCCTCTTCTCTTCCCGTAAGAGAAGTAATCACGGGTTAAAACGGCGTTCCGACCCCGTTCCGTTTACTTTTTTTTGTCATTTACAACTCCGTATCGATCGATCCGTCGATTGTCATTTACTTTTCTGTCATTTACAATTTCGGACCGTTTGATCCGTCGAACGTCCTTTACATTTCATGCAACTTTACCACTCCGAGCCGTTTTGGCTTGTCGATCGTCATTTACCACTCCGAGCCATTTTGGCTCGTCGATCGTCATTTACAACTCCGAGTCGTTTGGCTCGTCGATCGTCATTTAAGATTCCGGATCGTTTGATTCCGTCGATACCACATTTAAATACTGTCATTTACAAGTCCGACCCGTTTGGATCGTGATAGTATTTACTTTTCAAAGTTCGAGTCGCAACCCGATTCGTTGATTGTATGTCATTTAATATGCTTTTTCCCGTAAAAATCGTTAACAATGTAACGCCCGGTTCAAAACCGGAGTTCGACCTTCGAACTCTCTATCAAAAAACGCGCGAAATGACGTTTGGCATCCAAACGCTCATCTTCAAACTAAAAGCTGACTTTTGACATTCAAAATCATTTAATACGCTTTTTCCCGTAAAAATCGTTAACAATGACTCGCCCGGTTCAAAACCGGAGTTCGACCTTCGAACTCTCTTTCAAAAAACGCGCGAAATGACGTTTGGCATCCAAACGCTCATCTTCAAACTAAAAGCCGACTTTTGACATTCAAAATCATTTAATACGCTTTTTCCCGTAAAAATCGTTAACAATGACTTGCCCGGTTCAAAAACCGGAGTTCGACCTTCGAACTCCTTTTCAAAAAGCTCAAAATCGACGTTTGCCACGCAAACGCTCATTTCAAACTCAAAATCGACGTTTGCCACGCAAACGCTCATTTCCGTCTCAAAACCGATGTTTGTCATTCAAACGCTCGTCTTTTCAAACAAAGTCACCTAATCAACGTTTGACATTCAAACTAGGATTAAGCTTGTCATTTAAGCCCCCCATTTCAAAACACACACACACACGATTTCGAGAAAGGTAGAAAGACTCGTCATGCGAGGCATTTCGGGTGATCTCGTAATACTCTTCCCGAAACATAACATGACCTCCGAACCTAACAATCTCTGGTACTAAATAGCTTTTTACTCGTTTTTGCTACCAATAAAAATGATCCCCTGTTTTCAAAGCCTTTTCCTAAGTTTTTGCTACCAATAAAAACGACACCATTTTCACAAAAGCCGTTTCTCAACGTTTGGGCTCAAAATACAAAACCGCGTGGCGACTCCTCATTCCTTCCCATGAAGCGAGGTCTCAGACACCAACCCTTCGCGAAAGACAACCGCGTTTCGCGTCGCGCGAAATCCCGGGTCATTTCAGTTGGCGACCCCGCTGGGGAAATGGATACTTTTTTCAAAACTGCCGTTGTTTCTAAAAAGCCTTCCGTGGGTCAAACTTTCGTTTACCCTTCCTCATTTTCGTGTGCATGTGTTACTTTATACCTCGAACGGTTTTTTCAAGGGCATTACTTTGTCATCTTTTCAAAATCATACCATGTTTGTGCATCCCCATTCATGTTTGATTTTCATGCTATCTTTTGAACTGCGCATCAAAATTCTTTAAGACATATTCTGAAAAATATCTGTTTTACTCAGAAAAAGAATTTTAGTGACCGCACACTACTCGCACTTGCTGCCTCGGTACACCGCACTCCACGTGCACTTGCTGCCTCGGTACACTGCACACTACGACCCGTAACCCGGGATGGCCTTTTCAGTTGCACCTCGGTTGGTCTACCAGACACCTTTTGAGGGCGCTCGGGGTCGTCCCAAATAGCCCATCCTAGCCCGTGTAAGCCATGCACTCTTTGTGTCACACTTTGTCCAAGACCCCGGTTGGTTTTTGGCTTAGTTCGTGTCATAAAGCCTAAGTGTATTTTTTTACGCCGGGTCCCGCCAAGAGTCAAGCTCGAGAGGTTGAGACCGAAAGTTGTTCCCGACCCGAAGTCTTGAGCTTTTCAAACTTTGATGCGGAGCTCTGCCGAAAAATATACCCGAAGGTTCAATGTGACATCGTGTCACCAAATCTCGCCGTATGTACCGTGCCAGCCACAACTTGGCCAACGCCAAAAGCTAAGGCCCCTCGCGCAAGCGAGTCAGGAGAGGTCATGCTGAAATTTTGGCACGATCCCCGCCTTAACTTAAGGACGTTGACTTCGACTGTGGCCCTTGCGTCACATACGTTGGAAGTTTGCGTGATCAGCTAGCCTTAAGTTCACTTTTTCCTTTGTCGGTGGAACTCGCTTGCCTTATAGGACCTCGCTCGGGATAGTCCGTCCCGAGAAAGATGATCTATAAATGGAAACAAGGGGCTTATAAACGTAGTGATGAGATCCACTGATTAGAGCTCTAAGATTAGTTGCGAAAAAGAAGACTTTCTCTTTTCCAACCAATTAGGACTCTAAGAAAACGCGCTTTAAGTAAACATTAATCGGTAACTGTACATTGCACAAGCCCGAAACCTTGATCCAAATCCCCCTTTTCCGAAGCCTAAACCCTGCCTTTCGTTCCTGCGGCGAGCAGAAAGTGGTTCAGATTTCCGGGTCAGCGCCTTGCCAGAATCACCGTTACGGCAGCGTCAGACAGTTCTTCGGTTCCCTCAGTTCCCTCAGCCAGAATTTCTGACATGTCTAGCTCACCGAGAAATCGTGACGGGGAAGGACCCCCGCCACCGGTAACAGATATGACATTGGAAGAAGCCATCCGGGCTTGTGAGGTTCACAAGAGACAGAAAGAAGATCAGCAGAATTTCGTGGTACAACTTCTGAATGAGCGAGGTATAGCAGCTATCCCCCAGTCAGACGGTACTTTTGTCCTGGTCGAGGATGACGATTCCCCGAAACTAGCTCCCCAAACCTTCAACCAGGTTCCTCTCCCGCCAACTTACGGGATTCCTTCGAACCAAGGAAACAGCCGGCCTAGGCTCCACGTTGCCACCTCTCAGGGCAACCCTGCCATATTTGGCCAGGCCAGTGCTACTCCCATCACTCAATACCACCAGCGCACCGCTGGACCATCTCAGACAGATGCCAATATCCTTCAATACCCTCCCGGGTTCGTCCTGTTGCCTATACACAAATCCCAAAACACCGGGGATAAACCCCGATACAGTTCAGAAAAGGCCCCCCATATATTCTCATATATCAAGCCTTCCACCTCCAATCACTACCGCTCATGTGGTAGCACCCAGCGTCGAGCCTCACAATCCACCACTGGACCCAACCTTGGCTTGGATGGTCGAACAGATGAAAGACCTGAAAGCCACCATGAGCAGCTCAAAGCAGGAAATGCTCAAATCCACAGATCCAAGAATGGTCACGCCTCTCCCTGCCAAGTTCAAAATGTCGGAGATGGACCGATTCGACGGAACCAAATGTCCTCAAACGCATGTCGACACCTACGTTCTCGGTATGAGAGCGAAAGGAGCAACCCTCCAGCAAATGGCCGACCACTTCCAGCATACGCTCAAAAGTTCAGCGTTACGATGGTTTCTGAGAGTCAAGCCTGCGGATCGCCACACCTGGGATCAGATCAGTAACAACTTCCTGGAATGGTACTGTAGACACCCCATTCTGAACCCATAATTACATGATTACACTGCTCTTCATCTCTCTTTTATGTTTTGATGAAAGCATATCAGTTTCGTCATGTTTCGTTAAGTTTCTAACTAACCTCGTTAGTTTTGGACCTAACTGACTAACGGAACAACTGAAGAGGACAAAATAGTCATCAGACTAGTTATCTCACACGAGATATCATATCTCGCGCGAGATATCCCCTCGACAGGATGCGCAGAAATCACTCTCCTTCTCCGTTTCAAACTCTCTTTCTGGATAAAACCTTATCAATTCGGGTATCCAATCACAACTGAGTTCTGGAACCTTCCTAAGGGATTTTACCTCTCCACCTTCACCTCTCCAACCTCCTATAAATACTGGATGACTTTCAGTGTTTCAGGGGTCGACAATTCTGATCCTTGATCAAGAAAACGCACAACACACACAATTTGTTGGTTTCTTTCCACGAAAGACTCCTTCAAATCACTCACAAACAACTCCTAAATTCGTCCTTCAACCACGTTGATTGACGAACATCGAAGCCCGAATCAAAGGACCAAGGCGAAGCTCCATCCCCATCAAGATCCGAATCAAGGATCGAGGCGAAGCTCTGTCCGCATCAAGGTTCAACTCTAAACTTGAGTCGAAACTCTGTCCGAATCTCTTCTCAAAAGGTAATCATCCTTTTAAACTTTCGTTTCTCTTCTCAATCTCTCTATTGATTTTAGAGTAGTGTAATCCCATCAAAAGGATTAGCCTAGAGTCCCTTCAGTCAATGAATGCGATCTCGAAGCATACAATCCGACATTCCTAATCAAGAAATTGATTAGGGTTTGCTTGTTTTTCTTTAATTATTTATTATAAAGATTGAAAACCTCTCTTTTCTTTAGCAAGACCAATCTCCGGATTGGGTGGAATGGATGCTTCTTGACCTACCCATTTCATAACCTAAGCCCCGAACCCAAATCTCTTTCAAAATGGTTTTCCTATGTTTCCAATCGAATAATATAGGTGGCGACTCAAAAAGATGAAAAGATGAAATTTTCTCACAACGCTACAGTGGCGACTCCGCTGGGGACTTAAAATTAAGAGGCTTAAAATTGTGTCGAAATTAAAAGAGAGGTTTTCAAAAAAAAAATTGTAAATTCGAATTTTCTGCTCTCAGATGAAGCATATCTTGCGGCGAGATATCATATCTCGCTGAGATATCGCCTCGGCACCGGTTATTTTCTCGTTTCTCCCGTTCATCTCATAGTCCAAGACGAGAGCCGAACATGCAAGGGGGATCCCAGGGAATTCTATTATCTCGTGAAAGTTCCCACATCTTAAGGCCTCCCTTAAGGTGTAGAACTCGAATCTTTGTTTCATTTAAATAATTGATTATTATTTATAAACTGCGTGCGATTGGGTTTTATTTAATTAAAGTCCGGTCCATTGGGGATTCGGGAGTTGTAAATTAATTTATTTATCTCTCTTTATCTCTCTTTATGTGGAACTACGACGGCCTGAGTCTTCCTTATTTGGGAGAAACGTAGGCAACCACTTGGTGCGGCCACTATCTGTTTTTCTTTTGTTTTTTCAAAAAAAATATCTATTTTACTCTATCACCTAGATTGACTCTCACACACGCGCACTCATGATATAACTGTCATTGCACTGCATACCCTCTATAAACCCGGGACCCACACTAAGGACGGATGACGGTAACCACCTAGTCGCCGGTCTCTCCGAAGTTGGACAATCCCACTCCGCGTATTCAATCCACCTAGATTGTCATATCGCGGGGAGCCTAGCCTTCCAGCCCTGCATCGCCACATTTTCATGTAGATTGTCTTTCTAGGAACACTCCGTAACCGGTCGGTTTTGACTCGGTAATTTTTCTTGTCTTTGACCAAAATAAAGTTAATGTAAAATTGACTATCGAGAAAGGATTTGGAAAAGTCCCTTCGGAAAAAGAAAAAGTCCCTTCGAAAATGTCCCTTCGGAATGACCCTTTCGGAAGTCCCTTTAAAGAAAAAAAAATCCTTTCGGTCAATTTTATGTGGCTTTATTTTACAAAGAATGGTCAATTACCGAGCCTTTAGGTTTGGTTCAAATTATGCCTGTAAGATTTACCTAGGATTCTAGATAGAAAACGGATCTTTGTCCGTCCAACCATGAATTTAGGAAATAAAAAGAGGAAAAATCCATCTTTCCGAATGGTTATCTCGTGCGAGATGACCTCGTCTCGCGCGAGACTTTATTTGCAGAATCTGTGTTTGTAATTGATGATCGATGTGCACTCCCTCCTTGTGTCGAAACTCCGTCTCTAATAAAGATAAAACTTCAAAAAAAAATCGCTCGTGAGGTAATTTTAACCATCATCCTTTTCTCCATCTAGGATCGTTTGGGGCTAATATTCTAAAAGGCGTCTCGTCGGGATATCTCTAGTTCATCTCTAAGGTCGTCAAGCTTCCTTACCTCTCCAACGGTAGCATCTCAATTTCTTTTCGACATGATGAGTTCTGAAGCACTCAAGAAGGAAATTGAGGATCAAAGGATTCGATATGAATAAATGCTACAAGCCCAAGCCGATGAAATGGAGGCCCGATTAGAACTTGAAAGGAGAATCCAAGCCGGGGAAATGAAAGCCATGGTTGACAAACTCCAAGCCATGAAACTACAATTGGCCGAATTAAGCTCAAAGAAGAAAGAGAGTAGGACCTCTTCCGATGATGAAGTATCATACACTAAGAAGGCTAAAAACCACCGCAAGCACAAGAAAAAGGTGTATGAGTCTAGCTCATCATCTTCCTCCTCTGACAATGAGAGTTATGCTTCCAAGAAAGAAAGAAAGAGGGAAAGCAAGAACGAACCCCTTACCATGGCAATGCTAGAAAAGAAACTTGCATCCCTCGATGTGAGTAAAGGAGCCTCGCTCTCTATTGACTATGACACCCTTCGTCAATCTATGTCAAAGCTTCCTAGAAAGTACAAGACACCCGACATTGTCAAATTCAATGGCACTACTTGTCCAAAAGCTCATTTGGAAACCTACTCTTGGGCCATGCTACCTATGGGTGTCGATGACAACTTGCTAGTTCAATGCTTCCCTCAAACCCTCGATGGTGCCGCTAGAGATTGGTACATGACTCTTCCACTCTCCACAAGGCTTGATTGGCCACTCGCCAGTCGTGCCTTCCAAGAACAATTTGAGGACAACACTACCTACCGCACTACTAGGAGAGACCTTGAGCAAACTAAGCAACTTCCGAATGAATCATTCGTAGACTTTGTCAAAAGGTGGAGGACCAAACTGACTGAAATCGTTGATAGGCCAAGCCTAGACGAACAAATTCATATCCTACTTCAATGTCTCCGCGAAGAGTACCAAGAGAAGCTTGCCGGCAATTACTTTCCTAGTTTCCTCGAACTCCATAAATCGGGCCTTAGAATTGATGAATTGATCCGTCTTAGAAAGAATTCAGAAAAGGAGAATTGTCCAACAAAGGGGAGCACCGGTCGGACCTATCATGATTTTGGTGGGGCTACTCTTAAGGAAATGTTCGATGATCTAGTAGGCCAAGGAAAACTGAAGCCAATGGAAGACTATCATCCTAAGAAAATGAGAGAAGATTGGGACCACGACAAATTTTGCGATTACCATCAGTTTAGTGGTCATGGCACCAACAATTGCTACAATTTGAAGGATGCCATCCAAGACTTGTATGAAGCCGGCAAGATCAACTGAAGCATCACCGCCTTGGGGCTCCGATTTTCCTCTCCCTTTTTCCTTTGAAAAAAAAAAAAAGAATATAGATTAGGTCAACTTCCTAGTATGTTCTCGAAGAGTCGTTCTGTCATTCTAGTCCATCTCTATCCTCTCTAGTTTGTGTCAAGTGAACTACCGAGTCTGTTTCGAATTTCCTTATCAATAAAAGTTATCTCTTTATCCTAAACACTTTCCCAAAAGTTGTTTTTATTTATGAATATCATTTGATCTATGTTGAATAGTGGACCCTCATTCCTTAAATCATCACGAAAAATAGAAACTTTTAAACAAGTTTGAAATGAAAACTATCCTTAGAAGGCTTAAGGCTAAACATTACTCATGTTGAAAGTCGAAGATCAACAAACGAAGGAAGTCAAAGGCACTACTATCAGCATTCATCCCAAGAAGAGTGGGGCTACTCAATTCAAGGCTTTGAGAGTACAAAAATAATAAAAAGCTCGCTAGGACGAAACTCCTCAAATCGTCCTAGGCAAAAATTAGAGCATCAAAAAAAAAAAAAGAGGAAAAACTCTCAAGCCTTCATCGCCCCACGACAAGGATGGAATTTCGACAAAGGCAAGAAGGACTCTCCCACAAAGAAAAAGAGTCAAGTGATACCAACGAAGAAAAGAGGATTCCTCAACATCCTCTTACAATGAAGCCCGAATGGCAACACAAATGAAGAAGACTTTCAACATCAATCCATAAAGAAAAATGTTTAGCCTTAAGTCGTACTAATGATTGGCTTTCTTTTCAAACTCGTTAAGAAATTTCTAGATGATACAAGGTCCATTAAAAGTAGAACAACTTTTCTAGACCTTTGAGCCATGTAGCGTTCTTTGTTGAGTCTAGGGGCTTCCTCTTAGCCATTCTCATACACACTCTTGAAATCCAAGCATCAAAACTGGGGCTTCCTAACCTTTCCTCCCCCAGTCAATCCCTACTCAAACTCTCAAGAGTAATCAAATCTGCATTAGGAGCTTCCTCCTTTTTGCCTCTCACTCTCATCATTAGAGATTATACTCTCCCAAAAGAGTCAATGCTTGGATCACCTTCCAAAAAAAAAAAAAATAGAGTCCGTCTCTCCTCAACTAAACTTGAGATCTCATCTTTCTCCTTAGTGAGATTCTTCCATCTGAGTCCCCTTCGAGTAAACATACTTTTCAAAAAAAAATGGCTCGCTAGGTTGAAAACTCGTAAAGAGCGGCCTAGGCAAAAGTTAGAGCACAAAAACAAAAGACGCAAAAGAGATGTCCGCTAGATTGAAAACCCGAAAGGGCGGTCTAGGCAAAAACCAGGGTGCGTCACTAAAGAAAAAAAATCATCAAAAGGAAAAAGGAGGGGATCCTTCTTCAATTCATACAGCCTCACAAGCCCGTTCACGAAGTCATCTACAACATACAAGAAGTCTTGGGGCTTAATGTCAAGAGAAGCCTTGGAAAATACGTGCTTTGGAGTAGGCAGCATAAGTTCTACATAGCAAAAGCCATTGGAGTGGTTTGGACCTTGTTCAGTCAATGATCATCACATGAGAAACTTGGGGCTTGACGATGAAAAAAAAAAGTCCTACGACAACGGAAAAATCCTCGAAGTATCCTGAACCTTAGTGTTGAACTTGGGTTATCTCAACGGAATCCTATTAGACGATTGTCTCATTCGATCTTTAGATGGACCTCACGAGTTGGTCTTCTAAACCAAAATCTAAATCACACAAACGATTTTCAATTCTCACATAATATAACTCATTCTCCCCGCTGATTCTTGGAGTCGTGTGCACATTGATCATCTTGAACAAACAAATGCTTAAGTGAATATATGTTGTTATGCAAATGCTTTCACTAACCCTCTTGCAGGAATTAAAGCACGTCAAGTGCTTACTTTTAGATCAAACATGTTGAGTGTTTGGATTTCGCCTACCATCTACCTTTCCATATAGCAATGCATCCAATTAAGTGCGTCGAGCATCTCTTAAAGCGTCAAGCAACCATTGCGTCAAGCAACCATTGCGTCAAGCAACCATTGCGTCAAGCAACCATCGCGTCAAGCAACCATTGCGTCAAGCAACCATCGCGTCAAGCAACCATCACGTCAAGTGCCATGCGTCAAGCATATTTCATCAAAAAGCCCGATCCAACGCCCAAACAGGTGGATCGTCAACAGTTAGGTGTGTCAAACATCTAAGATGCGTCAAGCATCTAGGGTCAGTATGCCAAATGCTTACCTTATCAAAAGCCCGGTTCAACGCCCAGACAGGTGGATCGTAAACAATTAGGTGTGTCAAACATCTAAGATGCATCAAGCATCTAGGGTCAATATGTCAAATGCTTACCTCATCAAAAAGCCCGGTCTTGAATCGCCATGATCGTCACCAACAAAAGCCCGATCTTGAATCGCCAAGGTCGTCACCAATTAGGTGTGTCAAGCATCTACAGGTAGTATTTCGAATACTCACCAACAAAAAACTCGGTCTTGAATCGCCAGGGTCATCACCAAGTAGGTGTGTCAAGCATCCACAAGTAGTATGTTGAGTACTACTCAACAAAATGCTCGGTCTTGAATCGCCAGGATCGTCACCTCAACAAAAGCTCGGTCCCGAATCGCAAGGATCGTCACCTCACTCCAATCTCAAAAGACAAACCAACAGGATGCAAAGGACCGGACAGGTAAATCTTTGTTTTCTAACATCTTTCCCCGCAGGTTCGGAGCCCAAGCAGGTGAATCTTCAGACAAACAGGTATATTCAGAATTGGGTCATGATTTGATTCCTCAGTATGGATTTGCCTTTTCAAAAATAAAATCTCCTCGATTTTCAAAAAAATGATTTTCAAAATACCTAAAGCAACCTTTTCGTGTTTTGGAGTCGAACTACGTATTGGTCTGATTCTCCGATAGAGATATGTAGGCAGCCATGCGGCACGACCATCCCAGCGTTCAGAATGATGTCTTTTCTATCGACGACACTTCTTCTTTCATAAGACCTGTCGCCGAGGGGCTCTGTAGACACCCCATTCTGAACTCATAATTACATCATTACACTACTCTTCATCTCTCTTTTATGTTTTGATGAAAGCATATCAGTTTCGTCATGTTTCGTTAAGTTTCTAACTAACCTCGTTAGTTTTGGACCTAACTGACTAACGGAACAACTGAAGAGGACAAAATAGTCATCAGACTAGTTATCTCGCACGAGATATCATATCTCGCGCGAGATATCCCCTCGACAGGATATGCAGAAATCACTCTCCTTCTCCGTTTCAAACTCTCTTTTTGGATAAAACCTTATCAATTCAGGTATCCAATCGGGCGAGTTCTGGAACCTTCCTAGGGGATTTTACCTCTCCACCTTCACCTCTCCAACCTCCTATAAATACTGAATGACTTTCAGTGTTTCGGAGGTCGACAATTCTGATCCTTGATCAAGAAAACACACAACACACACAATTTGTTGGTTTCTTTCCACGAAAGACTCCTTCAAATCACTCACAAACAACTCCCAAAGTTTGTTCATCAACCTTGTTGATTAACAAACATTGAAGCCCGAATCAAAGGACCAAGGCGAAGCTTATTCCGCATCAAGATCCAAGTCAAGGATCGAGGTGAAGCTCTGTCCGTATCAAGTTTCAACTCTAAACTTGAGTCGAAACTCTGTCCGAATCCCTTCACCAAAAGGTAATCATCCTTTAACTTTCGTTTCTCTTCTCAACCCCTCTATTGATTTTAGAGTAGTGTAATCCCATCAAAAGGATTAGCTTAGAGTACCTTCAGTCAATGAAAGCGATCTCAAAGCATACAATCCGACATTCCTAATCAAGAAATTGATTAGGGTTTACTTGTTTTCTTTAATTATTTATTTTAAAGATTGAAAACCTCTCTTTTCTTTAGCAAGACCGATCTCCGGATCGGGTGGAATGGATGCTCCTTGACCTACCCATTCCATAACCTAAGCCCCGAACCCAAATCTCTTTCAAAATGGTTTTCCTATGTTTCCAAACGAATAATATAGGTGGCGACTAAAAAAGATGAAAAGATGAAATTTTCTCACAACGCTACAGATTGGCGTACTTACAAAGTTCCAAAACAATATTTTGCTTTTTTGTCTTGAAAATACTTGAATGTCTTAGCCCAGTTTTTGGGAGGCATAAAACTCCATAATTTTTATTTTGCTCAAGTCTTGGCCCGCTTTTGGGAGACTTACTTATATACAATCGTAGCTGACTTTATATCCATGTATGTTGTATGCTTTTGTTTCAGCATGTGTGCGTCGAGCTAGATGTAATAGGATGAATAAGTCACTCACCCTAAGCGTCGACCTGGTTTGATGGCGACTTAATCAACCTTGGACTTGTAAGGATTTTTGTAGACAAGGTTGACTCGGAGTCGAACATTTTAAGAGGTCAGAGCTGACCAAGGGTCGAGCTTATAAGAACGAAGTCGACCTAAGGTCGGATTTGTTAATAGGGCTCAGCTGATTAAGGATCGAGCTGATTTAGAATAAAGCTGACTAAGAGTCGAGCTAATTGGGACAAAGTCGACTAAGAGTCGGACTTGTTAAGGGAACATAACTGATTAAGAATCGAGTTTGTTAAAATGAAGCTGACTAAGAGTCTAGCTTGTTGAACGAAGTCGACTATGAGTCGGACTCGTTAAAGGAACTAAGCTGATTAAGAATCAAGCTTGTTAAAATGAAGCTGACTAAGAGTCAAGCTTGTTGAAGTTCGTGTACAGTGTTTGGTCGAATAGAACTGCGATTTTTATTGACGTAGAAACATGCTTACATCGAATAGAAAGCTAGAATTATGACAAATTGGGAACTGCTTTAACTTTGAACTGAACTAAGGACTTGAATTAGAAGTAGTACTTGATAAGATGAGTAGCATGCCATAGGTGCTTCAACTCCTCCCCATCTGGATGAGCTATCATGTAGGTTCCTTCTTTGATGATGCGAGTAACAATATAAGGGCCTTCCCAGTTAGGAGATAGCTTATTCTGTTGGGTTCTCCTTCCTGTTGCCTCAATCTTTCTTAACACGTGATCACCTACTTGGAATGACCTCGTCTTCACCATCTTGTCATGGTAATTCTTGGTCCGCTGCTTGTAGTTGACCATTCGAAGGTAAGCTGTATCTCGCTTCTCGTCAATCAAATCCAGGTCGATCAATCTGTTGGTGTCGTTCTGCTCTTGGTTGAAGAAGGTTACTCTAGCAGTAGGAAACCTCAACTCAGCTGGAGCCATAGCCTCTGACCCGTATGTAAGAGCGAATGGGGTTTCCCCCGTAGGCCCCCAAGTATTTGTGCGAACTGCCCAAAGAGCAAGGGGGAGTTCGTCCAACTAGTTACTGCGTCGACCTACAAAGCCTGTCTTAAGTGAGGATAGTACTAGCTTGTTCGCTGCTTCAGCTTGCCCATTTCCTTGAGGATAGGCTACAGATGACTGTCAATGCTTGACCCCCACTCTATTCATTTCTTCTTCAAAAGCACTGAAGAACTGTAGCCCATTGTCTGAAACTATAGCTCGAGGGATCCCAAATCGACACCAGATGAAGTCATGTATGAAGTTGATTGCGTTTTCCTCTGTGATGCGAGCTAAGGGCTTTGCTTCAACCCATTTTGTGAAGTAATCAATTGCAACGATTGCATACTTGCAATTCCCAAGGGCGGGTGGGAAGGGTCCAATCAGGTCGACACATGTCGAATGGCCAAGTAGCGATCACAGGAGTCTGCTCCGTTGTAGGCATATGAGGTAGGTTGGCAAACCTTTGGCATTGATCACATTTCTAAACAAAGTCATGAGTGTCAGCTCTCATGTGTGGCCAATAATATCCCAAGGTGATAATTTGTCGGCTAAAGTCCTGGCCCCCGGGTGTCCACCGTAGATTCCATTGTGCACTTCATGCATTAATTGGGTGATCTCTTGAGGGTGGATGCACTTCAGCAATGGCCTAATATATGATCTTCTGAAGAGCATGCCTCTATGGATGACATATCTCGGAGCTTTCTTTTTAACAGCTCGAGCTTTCTTCTCGTCTTTGGGTAGCTCGCCACTTTCCAGGTACGCCTTCATTTCTTCGATCCAACACTTGTTATTTGAAGTGTCTTCCACACATTGAATCTGAACCCTTTCATAAGCTGGGTTCTCAAGGTAGGAGATAGGCTCTTCATGTGGCTCATCTGAAGTGGCCAGTTTTGAGAGTAGGTCGGCTAGCTCGTTGTCTTCTCGACCAATCCTCTGAATTCCCTAAAACTCCAAATCCTTTGTCAATTCCCTCACCAGGTCGTGGTACTTGACTAGAGTAGAGTTTAGCACCTCGTACTCTCCTCGGACCTGGTTGACTATCAACAGTGAGTCACAATATGCCATGACTTTAGTCGCTCCAAAGCACTTTGCGTACTCGATGGCTGCAACCAATGCTTCGTACTCTGCTTGGTTGTTAGAAGCATCAAACTTGAATCTCAATGACTCCTCATGTACTGTCCTAGATTCCGGCTCGATTAGGACTATCCCAGCTCCACTAACACTTTTGGTTGCTGACCCATCTGAGTAGACTTTCCAGCAATCGTCGGGCAGGTTAGTGACGACTTGGGACTCTGGCTCTTTCCCTTTGACTTTCTCCTTCTGAGCTCGCACCTCGCTATCTTCCTTGGTGAACGTCAGCTCGACCAAGAAGTCTGCTAGAGCTTGAGCCTTCAACGCCTTTCGAGGTCGATACTCGATGTCGAATTTCGTGAGGTCAATTGACCAATTGAGTAGGCGACCTGAACTTTCTGGCTTATGAAGAATTTTTCTTAAGGGGGCATTCGTAAGCACCACTATGGGGTGAGCCAAGAAGTAAGCTCGCAGCTTCCTTGAAGCCACGACTAAAGCATATGCGACCTTTTTTGCGTTGTAGTACCTGCCTTCAACATCTGATAGAGCCTTGCTTAAATAATATACGGGCTTTTGAAGTCCCTCCTCTTCTCGAACCAACACTGCAGCAACTGATTTGTCTCCCACGGATAGATACACGAACAAGGTCTCGCCAATAGTCGGGCTGCTCAATAGTGGGGGAGTAGCAAGGTACTCCTTGAGTTGTTGGAACGACGAATGACATTCGGCCGTCCACTCAAAAATTTTCGTCCCCCTCAATGATTTGAAGAAGGGGAGAGACCTTTCAGCCGACTTGGATATAAAACGACCTAGGGCTGCCACCCTGCCATTAAGTCGCTGCATCTTCTTTACACTTGCAGGCTCCTTCATTTCTACTAGGGCCTTGATCTTCTCTGGGTTAGCTTCTATACCTCGTAGGGACACCATAAATCCAAGAAACTTGCCAGCTGCCACACCAAATACGCATTTGCTCGGGTTGAGCTTCATGTCGTTTGCTCGCAAATTGGCGAATGTTTCCTTTAGGTCGACCACGTGACGTCTGGCCTCTGTTTTGATGACCATATCGTCGACGTAGGCCTCCATGTTTCGGCCAATTTGTGAGGCAAAGACCTTATTTACCATGCGTTGATAAGTTGTTCCTGCGTTCTTCAACCCAAATGGCATCATGTTATAGCAATAGATGCCCCCAGCTGCTTGAAAAGCTGTCTTCACCACGTCATCCTCAAGCATTTTGATCTGATGATAGCCTGAATAGGCATCTAGGAAGCTGAGGGTGGAGTGGCTAGCAATAGAATCCACGAGCATGTCAATCCTTGGGAGAGGATAGCTGTCCTTTAGGCAGGAAAGATTGAGGTTGGTGAAGTCGACACACATTATCCACTTGCCGTTTGACTTCTTCACCATGACCTCATTGGCTAACCAGGTTGTATGTGTAGCCTCCTTGATTATACTTGCACTCAATAATTATTGTACCTCGATTTTGATGGCCTCCTCTTTATCACGAGCGAAGTTCCTTAGTTTCTGGGGCCTTGTCTTAATGGTCGGGTTGACTTCCAGCCTGTGGACCGCGACCTCCTCTTTGATCCCTTTCATGTCCTCAACTCGCCATGCAAAGACATCACTGCTTTCCTTAAGCAACTCGACAATCTCTAACCTTTCTTCAGGTGACAGCTGTTTCCCTATCTGAATTTTTTGCTCGGGGTAGGAAGGGTTGGTGATTACTGATTCCAATTCGTCCACAACTTCTAGCTCTGGACCATCTCTGAATTGCAGGGTCTCAATGATGATCTCTCTGACCCTCTTCCTTTCCTCAGCCCCCAAGTGTGGAGCTTCCTCAGCTATCATCTCATCTAGCTTGTCGGCAGTCTCACTGGTGGTGGCCCCCGAGTTATTGTCGATCTGGAGGCATAGCTTGCCTATGGAGACTTGGTCGACCATAACTGTATCCGGATCGACCATGGTGGTTTCAGAGTGACGTGTCGACTCAGTCATGATCTCGTCATGTGAGCGATAGGTCGACTCTTCCACAATGGTGATTGTAGATAGTCGAGTAGTTTTGGTGACTGACTGAGACAATTTTAAGTATCCTTCTGCAGTCTCAATCTCTAGTTCCCTTTTCTTCCTTTCACGAAGTACATGATCCAGGTATGCTCGAGTTGTGCCTTGCACGCAGCCGACTCCAGCTGGTGTGGGGAATTTAACTCGTTGATGGGGGATGGAGGCCACCATTCCAAGTGCAACCTGGCCAGGGATTCCAAGAATAGCAGCATAATCACTATTCACATCTATGACAATAAATTTTACCTTAGACACGATCCTATAGGGATGCTGGCCCAGGTCGACATCTAGCTCAATCTGCCCTTAGCATCAACTCGATGGTTTGTGAAGCCTTCCAATCTGCCATCATACCTTTCAAGCTGCTCATTCGAGAGTCCCATCTCTTGGAATGTCTTGTAGAACAGAATATCCTTGCAGGCCCCCGTGTCGACTAAGAGTCTGGTCGTCGTACATCCATCAATGAGTCCTGGGATGACGAGAACTTGCTCTCTAGCCGCCATATTAGTTGGTAGCTCGTGAGGAAAAAAGCTGATCACCTCATCTCTAACGTGGCTCCTTGGGGGCACATGTGGGGCTTTGTTGAGCTGAAAGATCTTATGCTTGATGGATGTATTGATGGCTTGTTCGGTGATAACTCCCAGGTTCAGTCTAGGCTGCCTTGGTTCCTGATGTCCACCTGCAGGTCGCTCACCTCCACTGCCTTGAGGCCTTTTAACATATGTGTTGATCCTACCTTGGTCGACCATCCTCTAAATGATACGCTTCAAACTCATACAATCCTCAGTAGTATGGCCTGTATCCTTATGGTAATCACAGTATTTACTATTTTCCCTCCTGAACTTGTTGCCTGGGTTCATTGGGGCAGGTGGTGCCAGCTCGACCGCATTCATAATCTCAGCTCGACTCACCGTTAGGGGAGTGAAAGCCTCAGGCACCTTTTCTGTCGCCCTGGTCCTGTTCTTACCATTCTTGTTGTTTCCCCCATTTTTGGCTGAGTCTTTCTTATCATCAGTGACCTCATCTTTGGGGCCTTTCCCATTCTTCTTTTCTCTCTTCGGCTAGTGCCACATTGTAAGCCTTCTCAAACAACTCCTGTCGAGTAGTGACTGTATGGACTGTCAGCTCGTAATCCATGTCTGCCGAGGAAATTCCATTTTTGAAGCAATTGATCACCTCTCTGTCCGTGAGATCCTCCTCGATCTTGTCGACCATCTCCTTAAACTTGGTGTAGTAGCTCATTGAGCTTTCATTTTTCCCTTGCACCAAGTTGTTTAGATCGGTGACAGTCATCTTTCGAGCTCCAGCAGTTGAGAAGCGATCTAGGAATTTTGTTCTCATACTCATCCAGGTCGAGATGCTACCGGCTGCCAAACCATTGAACCATGTCAGAGCTGCCCCTGTGAGTGTGCTTATGAGGACTTTGCACATTGTGTCGTCCTCACTGGAGACAAAGCACATTGTGGCTTCCAGGTGTTGCACATGGCTTTTTGCATTGGTTGCCCTTGAGTACTTCTCTAGGAGGGGCAATCTGAAGCCAGGGGGAGGTCGACTGTCAATCAACTCCTTGGATAGAGGTCGAAGAGCAAAGTCAATTCATTCGACCTTTCCAGTATCATTTTTCTTTTCAGCCTCCCATTGTTCAAATTTTCTCTTCCACAGAAACCACTCCCTAGCATCAGGCCTGTCTTCTCCAGCAGGAGGGACATCATTCGATCTTTGACCCTCACTTCTAGGGGGAGTTACTTGCTTGCTTCTCCTGTCTCTGTGAGAAGGGGACCTTACTGAGCGAATTGGTGACCTATGCCTGTCATTTCTTGGTGGCGACCTGCGCCTTTCATCTCTGGGTGGCGACATGCGCCTATCATCTCTTATAGGCGACCTGCACCCATTCCTTTCCCTATGGGACTGCGACCTCTACGTCCGGGCAGGGGAACCACGTCGGCTTCGGTTGGCCTCTAACTGCGTTCTCAAATCCGACTGGGCTTCCTGCTCCCTATTCCTGTGAGGCTGGCTCTTAAGTCGTTACTTGGCACATGAATAAGGGATGGAACACGCTGCACTATCCTGTTCTCGCTTTTCTGTCCCAAGGTTTCATTCGGCCTAACGCTCCTAGCATGTTGTCTGTTAGAGACTTGAGAAGGAGCCACCCTCTCTGACCTTCTATCCGCCTGTTCAGCCTCTTCCATTGCCAATAACTCAGCCAGAATCTGAGCTCGCTCCATCAGCATTTCTTTTCTGCTCAGTGGGTTGGATGAGGGGCCTGCCCTGTTCCCAGCATTTACCTGTCCTGTTGGACGCTTAGGAGGAGGAGCTCCATGCCCTTCCATAGGTCGCTTATCTCTTCTCCGGTCTGGCAGTCCTCGACCATCTGCTATACTGTTAGAGCGCGTCGCCCTAGCATGATGGCGAGGTGGAGGAGGAGGCAAATCAGCGTTTGCATTGGTATTAGCGTCGGTGTTAGTGTTAACATTCACTTCATTAAATTCTTCTGAAGCGTCTGTAACATGTCCGTCTGGGGTTACCATGGTTGTGGATTGGAGAAAAACTTCGAGGTTAAGCTATGCACGAGTACCCGGCAATGGAACCAAACTGATGCCGCAGGAAATGTGCTTATCAATCTTCCTCCACGTGGCAGGACTGATCACCTAGCTCTTTGACCTGAAATCAGAACCCACGACTAGCTAAATGTGTCTCCAGCTTAGACCCTCGGGCGTGAGAGTAAGTATTTGAAGATTGGAGAGCAAAATGTATTGAATCAATCAATATTTAGATAACAAAATTGTCGTTACCTTATCACCATTGTAGTGGTCATGTATTTATAATTGATGTAGGTTGTTTAATTGACAGGGCTATATGAGCTCTGTGATTTTAGGGACAGTTGTACATCATGTAAACGTGTCCTGAAACGGTCCCTGATTTGTAGGGAAGCAGTTATGGAAAGATTTGAAGCACGTGCGTCTGTATCAGTTAGGTCGACACTTGCTTATTAGGTCGAGGTCGCCATTTGAGGTTAGGTCAACCTGACTGGCGAGTAGAGCCGGATCATACCCGAAATATGACTGGGTCATAAGGTCGGACTAAGTTAGGTCGGGACCTAGTAGGTCGAACAATGAACTTAGTCGACGGATATATGAGATGGGCCTTGAGCCATGTATTGATTGGGCTTAGCCCACTAGAATGTGGTGGCAATAATTGCTTGAGGACTGGGCTTCACTCGCTCGGCCCAACTCGATACTTTTGGTATGTTCACCTCCCATTTTTGGATGGAATGATAATCCATTCCAAGGAATGGAA
Organism: Adenophora triphylla var. japonica; assembly: GCA_022495995.1. NCBI lineage: Eukaryota > Viridiplantae > Streptophyta > Magnoliopsida > Asterales > Campanulaceae > Adenophora > Adenophora triphylla. Next base: position 226,252 of record JAFEMH010000309.1, on the reverse strand, counting down.
CTTCATTCCTTTTGGAATGGAAAATTTTTCATAAAAATGAACCAAACATGCTCAATGGAAAAGTCAAAAGGAATTGTCCATTTCATTCCCCCACTTTTCCTCACTTTACCACGAACCAAACGCCCCCTTAGAATCTGTGGCCTAAGCAATTCCTTCCTATTACATGTCCACTTTCTTATCCCAGACTATGTTTTAGAAGAGTTGGAGAAGATGATGAACTCCTTTTGGTGGGGTAATCATAAGGACGGGAAGAGTAGTATAAACTGGATGTCGTGGAAAAGATTGTAGGTTCGCATGTCGTTTGGAGTTTGGGAGGTTTGGGGTTTGGTAATCTTCAACTCTTTAATATCGCCATATTAGGAAAATGGGGGTGACGCTTATTGAAAGACCCTCAATCTTTGGTGTGCCAACTTCTAAAAGCAAGATACTTTCCAAATGGTATATTTTTAAATGCAAAGTTAGGGAATAGCCCGAGCTACATTTGGCGAAGCATAATGGAGGCACAAGACTTTGTGAAAAGTGGGTTAAGGTGGAAAATTGGAGATGGCAGTATGGTTCGGCTTTTGGGAGGCCCATGGTTACGTTGAGATAGCACATTCTATATTCAGAGTTTAAGAGAGTCTATAGATCAAGATACTAGGGTGAGCATTTTGTTAATGTCGGGAATGAAGCAATGGGATATGGTTCGTATAAGAGAAATGTTTGGGGAGGAAGATGCAGACGTAGTTCTATCCATTCCACTTTCTACTCGCATCAATGAAAATGCTTTGATATGGAACTATTCTCTTAATGGTAACTACACGGTCAGAAGTGCTTATCATCTAGAAATCTCTATGACATTAGACATAATCGAAGGATACCTGGTCTGTGGGATTAGTTATGGAGGCTAAAAATTCCACCAAAACCTAAATGCTTTTTGTGGAGATTGGGTCGCACATGTCTTCCTACCAGAGCAAGACTACTTTCGAAGGGGGTAACAATCGACACTGACTGTGGTATTTCTGGTCAGCAGGTTGAAGATTTGTGGCATCTTTTTGTTTCATGGTGAAAGACACTTGAAACCTTACAACTTTTGCTACCAAGGTCTCTCAAGTCAGTGGCATAAGAAATAATTTTATGCACTGGTTGATGGAGATGATTTGATGCCTTAAAAGGAAAAGATATAACAAGGTTCGTAAAGGTGATGTACGCATTGTGGAAAGATAGGAATGACAGAATTTGGCGTCAATGAATGAAGTCGCCTGCTATTATGTTCCGACGTGCTGAATCGGCATTGCTGTCAAAATTAGTGCATCTTCTGGTAACAAATAAAATCATTTTAGTTTGTTAATTTGTTCCTATTGTTTTGCATAATTATAGGATTAGACTAAGTCAGTAGTTTGTTCTTTTCTTGTTTTACTTGGTCTTTATTGTCTTCCTAGTTAGCTGCTAGTTGTTAAGATAATTTTAGGAAAGTCGGTTAGTAGAAGCTTATAAATAGGCCTTCATGTATTCATATTTTCTCAAGTCACTGAATAAAAAGTGCTCTTCAACTAATCTGTGTAGTTCTTCTTATCAAGAGTGAGAATTGGGTTCATTAGTTAGTGTGTTTTAGTACTTCTATACACTCTAATATTTTGTGACATGGTATCAGAGCCTGGTTAAAGTCACTCTGATTATTTTCTTGTTTTGTTCTTCTTGTCTATCAAGTGTGATCTTGTTGGAGAAGTATAAAACTTGTTTAGGATTTCTTACTCTTTGATATGGATTTTGTCAACGAAGGAAATGGCTCCACGCATAACGGTATCGAGAAACTTGTAGGTAATAACTACAAGTATTGGCGATTCTGTATGGAAGCTTATCTTCAAGGACAAGAATTGTGGGAGCTTGTAGCTGGTGATGACTCTAGAATTCCTGTTGACACCCCGAAAAATGCTGAACCGCGAAGAAAATGGAAGATCAAGTATGGGAAAGCTCTTTTTGCATTGAGGACTTCAATCAACAAAGAGTACATTGATCATGTTCGTGAGATTAGTTCACCAAGAGAAGTCTGGGAGACTCTTGAGAAGGTGTTTACTAAAAAGAACACAGCACGGTTGCAGTTATTAGAAAACGAGCTTGCTATGTTAACTCAAAAAGGTATTCTATTTCTGAATATTTCTTGCGGGTAAAAACACTATGTGCTAAAATTTCAGAATTAGATATTGATGAGAAAATCAGTAGCGGAAGAGTGCGGCGTTATCTTATTCGTGGTTTAAGGAAGGAGTATAGTCCATTCATTACCTCTATCCAAGGGTGGGCAACTCAACCATCTATTGAGGAATTAGAGAATTTGATTTCCAACCAAGAAGCATAGGCCAAGCAAATGGCCAAGAAATCTGGTGTGGAAACTGATGAAGTTTTATTCTCTAAAGGAAAGTCAAAGGAGAAGCATGTCTCAACCACTTCAAGCGTTGGGGTTAAAAATTCTGGAGGAGGTTCGACTCCAAAGCAGAATAAAGGAAATAGCTCACATCAAGACGGTCCTCCTGTATGTTATCAGTGCGGAAAGGCTGGCCACATCAAGAGATATTGTCATGTGAAACTCACAAATGCTAATGTTGCGAGTGAAACCGAAGGAGATGAGAAATTGAAGTGGGAGCAGTGTTTCTCTGTCACATCGGTCGAAAAGAAGAATGTAGATGTACCTCAAAAGGAAGCCTTTGTTAATTACATTGATTACAAAGAGGACTGGATAGTTGATTCTGGTTGTTCTCATCATGTGACGGGAAATGATTCATTCTTTCTAAAGCTGCGGGAACATGAAGAAGATCGATCAATTATCACGGCCGACAACTCGATACATCCAGTTGCAAAAGAAGGTACTGTTAAGATTAATGCAAGTACTGATATTATGCTAGATGATGTTTATCATGTACCTGGGTTAAAGAAAAATCTTGTTTCCATTTCGCAAATCATTGATTCCAAAAAGTATGTCCTCTTTGGTCCGAATGATGTGAAAATTCTTGATAATGTAAGAAACCTGGAAACTGATACAGTTCTTATTGGCGAAAAGAAAGAATCTTTGTATGTTCTTTCTGCAGGAGAAGCTTATGTCAAGAAGACGAGCCAAAGTGATAATTCTGCAATTTGGCACGCACGACTTGGCCATGTAGGTTATCAAATGCTGCAGCAAATTTCATCCAAGAAGTTGGTTGACGGTATTCCTGTCTTGAAGAATGTGAAGGAAGATGTGGTTTGTCAAGGATGACAATATGGCAAATCCCATCGCCTTCCCTTTGAAAGTTCTTCAAATCGCAGATCTAAAGTACTGGAACTAGTACATTCAGATCTGATGGGTCCTACAAAAACTCCCAGTTGTAGTGGGTATCGCTATGTGATGGTTCTTGTGGATGATTTTTCAAGGTATACGTGGGTATATTTTTTAAAGAGAAGAGTGAAGCCATATCAAAATTTTCAGAATTTAAAAAAAGTCGTGGAGAAAGAGTTTGGGCTGAAAATTAAATGTTTGCGGAGCGATAATGGCGGTGAGTACATGTCAGATGAGTTCCTGCAATTTTGTGACGATAATGGCATTGAACGACAAATGACATGCCCCGATACCCCACAGCAAAACGGGGTTGCTGAACGAAAGTTAGGGTATCTTGCTGCCACCAGTTTATCGTGGTTACATGACAAAAATCTTCCTCGAGCGCTCTGGGCTGAAGCTATTTGATGCTCATGTCATGTAATCAACAGGCTACATCCGTGGCCAGGTAAAGAAAAATCTCCTTTTGAAGTTGTGTATAATATAAAGCCAAATGTGAGTTATTTTAAGGTGTTTGGTTCTACTTGTTATGTTCATATTCCAAAGAATAGGAGAACAAAGTTAGATCCAAAAGCAAAGAAATTCATATTTGTTGGCTATGATCCTTGTAGGAAAGGTTGGCGGTGTATGGAATCAACATCAAAGAAATTTGTTACATCTAGGGATGTAGTATTTGATGATGTTTCATCATTTAATACTAATCCGAAGGATACTAACAGAAGTGATTGTTCAGCAGGCATATTTATGCCTCTTGGCAGTAATGATTCTTCCTTTGAAGAACCTGATGACAATGTATTTAATGATGTACAAGCTGAAGGTTTGGATGGTCCTGAACATGAAGAGACTATGTAGCATTGTGAGAAAATTTCATCTTTTCATCTTTTTGAGTCGCCACCTATATTATTCGTTTGGAAACATAGGAAAACCATTTTGAAAGAGATTTGGGTTTGGGGCTTAGGTTATGAAATGGGTAGGTCAAGGAGCATCCATTTCACCCAATCCGGAGACCGGTCTTGCTAAAGAAAAGAGAGGTTTTCAATCTTTAAAATAAATAATTAAAGAAAACAAGTAAACCCTAATCAATTTCTTGATTAGGAATGTCGGATTGTATGCTTCGAGATCGCCTTCATTGACTGAAGGGACTCTAGGCTAATCCTTTTGATGGGATCACACTACTCTAAAATCAATAGAGAGATTGAGAAGAGAAGTGAAAGTGAAAGGATGATTACCTTTTGAGGAGAGATTCGGACAGAGTTTCGACTCAAGTTTAGAGTTGAAACTTGATACGGACAGAGCTTCGCCTCGATCCTTGATTTGGATCTCGATGCGGATGGAGCTTCGCCTTGGTCCTTTGGTTCGGGCTTCGATGTTCGTCAATCAACGTGGTTGAAGGACGAATTTAGGAGTTGTTTGTGAGTGATTTGAAGGAGTCTTTCGTGGAAAGAAATCAACAAATTGTGTGTGTCGTGTGTTTTCTTGATCAAGGATCAAAATTGTCGACCTCCAAAACACTGAAAGTCATCCAGTATTTATAGGAGGTTGGAGAGGTGAAGGTGGAGAGGTAAAATCCCCTAGGAAGGTTCCAGAACTCAGTTCTGATTGGATACCCGAATTGATAAGGTTTTATCCAAAAAGAGAGTTTGAAACGGAGAAGGAGAGTGATTTCTGCATATCCTGTCGAGGGGATATCTCGCGCGAGATAGGATATCTCGTGCGAGATAACTAGTCTGATGACTATTTTGTCCTCTTCAGTTGTTTCGTTAGTCAGTTAGGTCCAAAACTAACGAGGTTAGTTAGAAACTTAACGAAACAAGACGAAATTGATTATGCTTTCATCAAAACATAAAAGAGGGAAGAAGAGTAGTGTAATCATGTAATTATGAGTTCAGAATGGGGTGTCTACAGAGCCCCTCGGCGACAGGTTTTATGAAAGAAGAAGTGTCATCGATAGAAAAGACATCATTCTGAACACTGGGATGGTCGTGCCGCACGGCTGCCTACGTATCTCCATCGGAGAATCAGACCAAAACGTAGTTCGACTCCAAAACACGAAAAGGTTGCTTTAGGTATTTTAAAAATCATTTTTTTTTTGAAATCAAGGAGATTTTATTTTTTGAAAAGGCAAATCCATACTAAGGAATCAAATCATGACCCAATTCTGAATATACCTGTTTGTCTGAAGATTCGCCTGTTTGGGTTCCGAACCTGCGGGGAAAGATGTTAGAAAATAAAGGTTTACCTGTCCGATCCTTTGGTCCTGTTGGTTTTTCTTTTTTGAGACTGAAGTTAGGCGACGATCCTGGCGATTCGGGACCGAGATTTTGTTGAGGTGACGATCCTGGCGATTCAAGATCGAGCTTTTGTTGAGTAATACTCGACATACTACTTGTAGATGCTTGACACACCTACTTGGTGACGATCCTGGCGATTCAAGACCGAGCTTTTGTTGAGGTGACGATCCTGGCGATTCGGGACCGAGCTTTTTGTTGAGTAGACGATCCTGGCAATTCGGGACCGAGCTTTTGTTGGTGAGTATTCGATATACTACCTGTAGATGCTTGACGCACCTAGTTGGTGACGATCCTGGCGATTCAAGACCGAGCTTTTGTTGAGGTGACGATCCTGGCGATTCAAGACCGAGCTTTTTTTGTGTTGGTGAGTACTCGACATACTACCCGTAGATGTTTGACACATCTAATTGGTGACGATCCTGGGGATTCAAGACCGGGCTTTTTGTTGAGTAGTACTCGACATACTACTTATAGATGCTTGACACACCTACTTGATGACGATCCACCTGTCTGGGCGTTGAATCGAGCCTTTCGTTGGCGAGATGAGTATTTGACATACCCACCCTATAGATGCTTGACACATCTATTTGATGACGATCCACCTGTAAGGGCGCTGAATCAGGCTTTTGTTGGAATATGCTTGACGCATATGGTTGCTCGACGTTATGGTTGCTTGACGCTTTAAGATATGCTCGACGCACTTAATTGGATGCATAAATGGTAAGCGAAATTCAAACACTCAACATGTTTGATCTGAAAGTAAGCACTTGACGTGCTTTTATGCGCTTTAATTCCTGCAAGAGGGTTAGTGAAAGCATTTGCATAACAATATATATTCACTTAAGCATTTGTCTGTTCAAGACGATCAATGTGCACTCGACTCCAAGAATCAGCGGGGAGAATGAGTTTTGTTATGTGAGAATTGAAAATTGTTTGTGATTTAGATTTTGGTTTTGAAGACCAACTCGTGAGGTCCATCTAAAGATCGAATGAGACAATCGTCTAATAGGATTTCGTTGAGATAACCCAAGTTCAACGCTAAGGATACTTCAAGGATTTTTCGTTGTCGCAGGACTTTTCATTGTCAAGCCCCAAGTTTCTCATGTGATAATCATTGACTGAACAAGGTCTAAACCACTCTGATGGCTTTTGCTATGTAGAACTGATGCTGCCTAATCCAAAGCACGTATTTTCCAAGGCTTCTCTTGACACCAAGCCCCAAAACTTCTTGTATGCTGCAGATGACTTCGCGAACATGCTTGTGAGGCTGTGTGAATTGAAGAAGGATCCCCTCCTTTTTCCCTTTGAAATTTTTTTTTCTTTGTGAGGCACCCTGGTTTTTGCCTAGACCGCCTTTTCGGGTTTTCAATCTAGCGGGCATCTCTTTTGCGTCTTTTGTTTTTGTGCTCTAACTTTTGCCTAGGCCACTCTTTACGAGTTTTCAACCTAGCGAGCCATTTTGTTTTTTGAAAAGTATGTTTACTCGAAGATAACTCAGTTGGAAGAATCTTATTAAGGAGAAAGATGAGATCTCAAGTTTAGTTGAGGAGAGACGAACTCTATTTTTGGAAGGTTATCCAAGCATTAGCTCTTTTATGAGGGAGTATATTCTCTAATGATGAGAGTGAGAAGTGAAAGAGGAAAGCCCCTACTGCAGATTTGATTATTCTTGAGAGTTTGAGTAGAGATTGACTGGGGGAGGAAAGGTTAAGAAGCCCCAATTTTGTCGCTTGGATTTCAAGAGTGTGTATGAGAATGGCTAAGAGGAAGCCCCTAGACTCAACAAAGAATGCTATATGGCTCAAAGGTCTAGAAAAGTTGTTTTACCTTTAATGGACCTTGTATCATCTAGAAATTTCTTAACGAATTTGAAAAGAAAGTCGATCATTAGTATGAATTAAGGCTAAACATTTCTCTTTATGGATTGATGTTGAAAGTCTTCTTCATTTGCGTTGCCATTCGGGCTTCATTGTAAGAGGATGTTGAGGGATCCTCTTTTCTTCATTGATATCACTTGACTCTTCTTCTTTGCGGGAGAGTCCTTCTTGCCTTTGTTGAAATTTCATCCTTGTTGTGGGGCGATGAAGGCTTTGAGAGTTTTTCTCCCTTTTTTTTTTTTTTTTGATGCTCTAATTTTTGCCTAGGACGATTTGAGGAGTTTCGACCTAGCGAGCCCTTTTTTTTTTCTTGTACTCTCAAATCCTTAGATTGAGTAGCCCCACTCTTCTTGGGATGAATGTTGATAGCAGCGCCTTTGGCTTCCTTCGTTTGTTGATCTTCGACTTTCAACAGGAGTAATGTTTAGCCTTAAGCCTTCTAATGATAGTTTTCATTTCAAACTTGTTTGGAAGTTTCTATTTTTCGTGATGATTTAAGGAATGAGGGTACACTATTCAACATAGATCAAATGATATTCATAAAGAAAAACAACTCTTGGGAAAATGTTTAGAATAAAGAGATAACTTTTATTGATAAGGAAATTCGAAACAGACTCGATAGTTCACTTGACACAAACTAGAGAGGATAGAAATGTACTAGAATGACAGAATGACTCTTCGAGAACATACTAGGAAATAGTTTACCTAATCTATATATTTTTTTTCAAAGTAAAAAAGGAGAGGACGATCGGAGCCCCAAGGTGGTGATGCTTCAGTTGATCTTGTCGGCTTCATACAAGTCTTGGATGGCATCCCTCAAATTGTAGCAATTGTTGGTGTCATGACCACTAAACTGATGGTAATCACAAAATTTGTCGTGGTCCCAATCTTCTCTCATTTTCTTAGGATGATAGTCTTCCATTGGCTTCAATTTTCCTTGGCCTACTAGATCATCGAACATTTCCTTAAGAGTAGCCCCACCAAAATCATGATAGGTACGACCGGTGCTCCCCTTTATTGGACGATTCTCCTTTTCTGAATTCTTTCTAAGAAGGATCAATTCATCAACTCTAAGGCCCGATTTATAGAGTTCGAGGAAACTAGGGAAGTAATTGTCGGCAAGCTTCTCTTGGTACTCTTCACGGAGACATTGAAGTAGGATATGAATTTGTTCGTCTAGGCTTGGCCTATCAACGATTTCAGTCAGTTTGGCCCTCCATCTTTTGACGAAGTCTGCGAATGACTCATTTTGTTGTTGCTTAGTTTGCTCGAGGTCTCTCCTAGTGGTGCGGTAAGCAGAGTTGTCCTCATATTGCTTTTGGAAGGTACGACTAGCAAGTGGCCAATCAAGTCTTGTGGAGAGTGGTAGATTTATGTACCAATTTCTAGCGGCACCATCGAGAGTTTGAGGGAAGCATTGAACTAGCAAGTTGTCATCGACACCCATAGGTAGCATGGCCCAAGAGTAGGTTTCCAAATGAGCTTTAGGGCAAGTAGAACCATTGAATTTTGCAATGTCGGGTGTCTTGTACTTTCTAGGAAGCTTTGACATGGATTGACGAAGGGTGTCATAGTCAATAGAGAGCGAGGCTCCCTTGCTCACATCGAGGGATGCAAGTTTCTTTTCTAGCATTGCCATGGTAAGGGGTTCGTCCTTGCTTTCCCTCTTTCTTTCTTTCTTGGAAGCATAACTCTCATTGTCGGAGGAGGAAGATGATGAGCTAGACTCATACACCTTTTTCTTGTGCTTGCGGTGCCTTTTAGCTTTCTTAGGGTATGATACTTCATCATCGGAAGAGGTCCTACTTTCTTTCTTCTTTGAGCTTAATTCGGCCACTTTTAGTTTCATGGCTCGGAGTTCATCAACCATGGCTTTCATTTCCCCGGCTTGGATTCTCCTTTCAAGTTCTAATCGGGCCTCCATTTCATCGGCTTGGGCTTGTAGCATTTCTTCATATCGAATCCTTTGATCCTCAATTTCCTTTTTGAGTGCTTCGGAATTCATCGTGTCGGACAGAAATTGAGTTGTTACCGTTGGAGAGGTAAGGGAGCTTGACGACCTTAGAGATGAACTCAAGATATCCCGACAAGACGCCTCTTAGAAGATTAGCCCCAAACGATCCTAGATGGAGAAAAGGATGATGGTTAAAATTACCTCACGAGTGATTTTTTTTTAAGTTTTATTTTTATTAAAGGCGGAGTTTTGACTCAAGGAGGGAGCGCACATCGATCATCAATCACAAACACGAAATCTGCAAATAATATCTCGCGCGAGACGAGGTAATCTCGCACGAGATAACCATTCGGAAAGACGGATTTTTCCTCATTTTATTTCCTAGATTCATGGTCGGACGGACAAAGATCCGTTTTCTATCTAGCATCCTAGGTAAATCTTGCAGGCATACGTAATTCGAACCAAACCTAGGGACTCGGTAATTGACCATTCTTTGTGAGGTAAAGCCACGTAAAATTGACCGGAAGGATTATTTTTCTTTTAAAGGGCCTTCTGAAAGGGTCATTCCCGAAGGGACTTTTCCGAAGGGACTTTTTCTTTTTCCGAAGGGACTTTTCCGAATCCTTTCTCAATAGTCAATTTTATATTAGCTTTACTTTGGTCAAAGACAAGAAAGATTACCGAGTCAAAACCGACCGGTCACGGAGTGTTCCTAGAAAGACAATCTACATGATATGTGGCGATGCAGGGCTGGAAGGCTAGGCTCCCCGCGATATGACAATCTAGGTGGATTGAATACGCGGAGTGGGATGATCCAACTTCGGAGAGACCGGCGACTAGGTGGTTACCGTCATCCGTCCTTAGTGTGGGTCCCGGGTTAATCGGGGTATGTAGTGCAATGACAGTTATATCATGAGTGCGCGTGTGTGATAGTCAATCTAGGTGATAGAGTAAAATAGAGATTTTTTTTGAAAATCAAAAGGAAAACAGATAGTGGCCGCACCAAGTGGTTGCCTACGTTTCTCCCAAATTAGGAAGACTCAGGCCGTCGTAGTTCCACATAAAGAGAGAGAAAGAGAGATAAATAATTCAATTTACAACTCCCGAATCCCCAATGGACCGGACTTTAATTAAATAAAACCCAATCGCACGCAGTTTATAAATAATAATCAATTATTTAAAGGAAACGAAGGTTCGAGTTCTACACCTTAAGGGAGGCCTTAAGATGCGGGAACTCTGCAGATAATGAATTCTGGGATCCCCCTTGCATGTTCGGCTCTCGTATTGGACTATGAGACAAACGAGAGAAATCAGAAAACAACCAGATTGCCGAAGCCATATCTCGCGCGAGATATGATATCTCGCCGCGAGATATGCTTCATCTGAGAGCAGAAAATTCGAATTAAAATTTTTTTTTTGAAAACCTCTCTTTTAATTTTGACGCAAGTTTAAGCCTCTTAATTTTAAGTCCCCAGCGGAGTCGCCACTGTAGCGTTGTGAGAAAATTTCATCTTTTCATCTTTTTGAGTCGCCACCTATATTATTCGTTTGGAAACATAGGAAAACCATTTTGAAAGAGATTTGGGTTCGGGGCTTAGGTTATGAAATGGGTAGGTCAAGGAGCATCCATTTCACCCAATCCGGAGATCGGTCTTGCTAAAGAAAAGAGAGGTTTTCAATCTTTAAAATAAATAATTAAAGAAAACAAGTAAACCCTAATCAATTTCTTGATTAAGAATGTCGGATTGTATGCTTTGAGATCGCCTTCATTGACTGAAGGGACTCTAGGCTAATCCTTTTGATGGGATCACACTACTCTAAAATCAATAGAGAGATTGAGAAGAGAAGTGAAAGTGAAAGGATGATTACCTTTTGAGGAGAGATTCGGACAGAGTTTCGACTCAAGTTTAGAGTTGAAACTTGATACGGACAGAGCTTCGCCTCGATCCTTGATTTGGATCTCGATGCGGACGGAGCTTCGCCTTGGTCCTTTGGTTCGGGCTTCGATGTTCGTCAATCAACGTGGTTGAAGGACGAATTTAATAGTTGTTTGTGAGTGATTTGAAGGAGTCTTTCGTGGAAACAAACCAACAAATTGTGTGTGTCGTGTGTTTTCTTGATCAAGGATCAGAATTGTCGACCTCCGAAACACTGAAAGTCATCCAGTATTTATAGGAGGTTGGAGAGGTGAAGGTGGAGAGGTAAAATCACCTAGGAAGGTTCCAAAACTCAGTTCTGATTGGATACCCGAATTGATAAGGTTTTATCCAAAAAGAGAGTTTGAAACGGAGAAGGAGAATGATTTCTGCATATCCTGTCGAGGGGATATCTCGCGCGAGATAGGATATCTCGTGCGAGATAACTAGTCTGATGACTATTTTGTCCTCTTCAGTTGTTCAGTTAGTCAGTTAGGTCCAAAACTAACGAGGTTAGTTAGAAACTTAGCGAAACAAGACAAAATTGATTATGCTTTCATCAAAACATAAAAGAGGGAAGAAGAGTAGTGTAATCATGTAATTATGAGTTCAGAATGGGGTGTCTACAGACTATATTGCCAACACAGCGAAGATTCACAAGAGATAAAAGGAGACCAAACTACTTAAATGATTATGAAGTACAGACAAATCAATGTTTTGTTACTTCATGTTTCTTTGCTGGAGCACAGGAAGCGAGTGAACCAACATGCTACGAGGATGCAAAGGGAATCCCAGAATGGGAAGCAGCGATGCAAGAAGAAGTTGCAGCCTTAGTAAAAAATGAGACGTGGGAGCTGGTGCCTAGGCCCACAAATTGTGATCCTGTGACATGCAAATGGGTTTATAAAATTAAAAGGAAGGCTAATGGAGAGATTGATCGATGGAAAGCTCGACTTGTAGTTCGTGGTTTTTCGCAGATCTATGGACTGGACTTTGAGGAAACTTTTAGTCCCGTTGCTAAAATGGTGACCGTTCGAGGCATTATTTTGTTGGCAGCTTGCAACAAATGGAAGATATGGCAACTTGATGTAAAGGATGCATTTCTTTACGGAGAATTGGATTGTGAAGTGTACATGGAGCAGCCAAAAGGATTTATTTCAGAGAGGTTTTCGAGCCACGTGTGTAGACTAAAGAAAGCTCTATACGGCCTTAAGCAACTCCACGTGCATGGTATGGTAAGATTGGTCAATATCTTTCATTTTGTGGGTATATTGTTTCAAATTCAGATTCTAGTATGTTTATCAAAAAGGGATCTGACATGCGAGTTGTAGTTCTCTTATACGTGGACGATATGATCATTACCGGAGACAATGATAATGAAATATCACGTTTACGGGATGAATTGTCTATTCGTTTTGAGATGAAAAATCTGGGTGAAGTTGGGTGCTTTTTGGGTTTAGGAGTTGAGAAGCTCGAGCATAGGTATTTTGTTTCTTAAAGAGGATACTCTAGAAGCTTGCTGGAATGTTTTGGCATGGGGGAGTCAAAAGTAATGGCTACTCCAATGGAATTAAATATGAAGTTGAAGAGAGATGAAGGGAAGTTGCTGAAAGATTCAAGAAAATTCAGGCAACTTGTTGGTAGCTTAATTTACTTAAGTATCACACGGCCTGACATTGCTTACTCTATTGGTGTCATTTCTCAGTACATGCAAAATCCACGAGTTCCTCACTTGGAGGCTGCAAAAAGGGTGTTGAGATATGTGAAAGGAACTTGCGATTATGGCCTGATGTACACAAAGAGCGAGTTCATTTTGAGTGGATACTACAATACAGATTGGGCAGGAGACTATGATGATCGTCGCTCAACGTCAGGATATTGTTTTAGCACTGGTTCAGCAGCAATTTCGTGGTGCAGTAAGAAACAGCAAATTGTAGCTTTATCTAGCACTGAAGCTGAGTATGTTGCAGCAACTAAGGCTACCCAGGAGTGTATTTGGCTGAAATGTATGATGAGCGACATCAACAATAAGGTTAACTATGCTGTAGCAATTCGATGCGACAATGAAAGTGCTATAAAGCTTGCTTCAAACCCGGTGTTTCATGCCCGTATGAAGCACATTGAAGTTCATCATCACAATGTTCGAGAGAAAGTGCTAGAGCAAGAAATCAATCTTGAGACAGTTCGTTCTGGTAATCAGCTTGCAGACATCTTCACGAAGCCTCTTGCAAAATCCAAGTTTGATAATTTTAGATCCACTCTTGGCTTGATTGATAGGAAGCATGCACTAAGGGGGAGTGTCAAAATTAGTACATCTTCTGGTAACAAATAAAATCATTTTAGTTTGTTAATTTGTTCCTATTAGACTAAGTCAGTAGTTTGTTCTTTTCTTGTTTTACTTGGTCTTTATTGTCTTCCTAGTTAGCTGCTAGTTGTTAAGATAATTTTAGGAAAGTCAGTTAGTAGAAGCTTATAAATAGGCCTTCATGTATTCATATTTTCTCAAGTCACAGAATAAAAAGTGCTCTTCAAATAATCTGTGTAGTTCTTCTTATCAAGAGTGAGAATTGGGTTCATTAGTTAGTGTGTTTTAGTACTTCTATACACTCGAATATTTTGTGACAGCATGAGTGGAAGGTGGCGAAGGAAAGTCTAAACCACATTCTAACCCAGGAACGAGAGGCTTTAAAGGGTGGAATGTGCCCAAGAATGGTTTTCTCAAAAATAAATTTTCATGTGTCGTTCTCTAGTGTGCACAAAATGACAGGTTTCGGTCAGGTTATAAGGGATGATGCAGGAGTATTCAAGGCAGCAAGATGTCACTATATTTATGGTGTGGGACGAGTGGCGGAATGAGAAGCTATGGGTCTTTATTCTTCTCTTTGTTGGGTTGTGGATATGGGGTATAAGAATGTTGAGTTTGAGTTAGACTCTTAAGGTAGTATATGATTCAGTTTACTCAACTACTCAAGGCCATTCCGAACCGGACATTATCATTGAGTCTTGTAAGGAATTACTACATTTTATCCTTCTTTTGTAGTCAATTTGGTTTGTCGCGAAGTGTTAGAAACGTGAATGTGTGAAGAGGAAATTGTTATTTCACTTCTTGAAGAAATATGAATAATACAATCCTATATATACACAATAATCCTTCTTTGACTAGGATTCTATTCTAGCTATACATTCTACTTTCCTATTTACCAAAGGAGTCTTCCTAAAATACAATACTAATGAATTACCTCATGATCATTACAACCAATGACCAAATCATCAACGTACACAAGAACGTGTAGCTCAAAGCATATCTCAGTAAGTGTTTTCACATGAAAGATTTGGGACGATTGAAGTATTTTTTGGGCCTTGAAGTGGCCACACATCCCAACGGCATCTTTCTTTCTCAACGAAAGTATGCCCTTGACATTCTTTCCGAGGCAGGACTCCTTTGCGCTCGACCGGACCTTACACCCATTGAACAAAACCATCGTTTGGCCTTGATCGAAGACGATGATTTATGTGATCTCAAGTCTTTCCGGCGCCTTGTGGGGAGACTTATTTACCTCACCATTACACGCCCGGAATTGTCCTATAGTGTGCAAATTCTTGCACAATTTATGAACAAGCCCAAGATTGCTCATTGGACTGCTGCGTTGCGTGTGATTCGATATTTGAAAGCACGTCCTGGACAAGGCATCCTCTTGAAATCATCGTCCGTGTTACAAATGCGAGTTTATTGTGATTCTGATTGGGCTAGTTGTCCCATCACGTGACGTTCAAGAGCATCAAGCTCTTTATTAATAGCCTCACACCATTTAGGAGATTTGACCGCTTCACCAAAATGCTTCAGCTCAACACCTGAGTCAATGGCAGCCAAAAAACAACGATGTGCCATAGAAAATTTAGTTCAAGTGTGATAAAGGATACCGAGTACCTGAAGATTTCTTTTGGTCTGGCGAACAATCCGGGGAGGGGACACGTGCGGCGTGAGCATTACCCAACTCATATTCATTTGGAGGATACTTTGAAGAGGGAACCTTAGCTCTCTAACCTCGGCCCAAAATCTCTGCTGCAGCTTGTTCAGTCTCCTGCAATGAATCATAAGCGGGTTCGAGCCTCTGATCAGAATCTGTAACCGGATGTGCACGCACTTGTGCAGCAGGTTATTCAAACAACTGTTCGCAACCTGTTCGAGCCGTTTCATCGGGTTGTTCACACTGGCGGTCGGACAACTGTTCATGTGGGCTCCTCCCAACTCCCGAGACCTATAAACTCGTGTCCCAGGATGGAGAGTCCCAAAATACCATTTCTCAAAAAAACTTTTCTTTACTTTAACTTGAAAAGTATACAACTCATTTTTTAAAACATTTTCAAAATAACCTCTCTACACGGAGGCGATATATAAACCTATTTGCAACCAAACACAACCTGTTTATAAAAATATACAACTGGTAAGGCTTACACAAGCCAACCATAAAACAAACTAGTCCCAAACTTAATTACCACACCATCCAACTAATACATGGTTATAAAGGTTTTATATACAAAACCCTTCCCCAAAAGAATAACCACCAACAATCCCAACTCCCCAAAACAACACATACCCCGACAACCAAAAGATGTCCAAATTCCTGCTCGGCCTCACTGGTCCGGTCTTCCTGTCTCAGCGGGATCTAAAACAATAAAGGGAGAAGGGGTGAGATAAAATCTCAGCAAGCTATTATGTATGCAACAATATTCCATACAAGATGCAACACATAAACAAGTTGCTCAACAAATATGAAACACCAAACAGGTTGCTCAATCACATTGGGAAAACAGTAAACACGTTACGTTACCTTTCCCTTTACCTTTTCTCCATCTGGGTCATAAGTAGTACTACGGTGGGAGTTATACTTATACTCCACTCATTTTGGTGAACTGCTAGTGCACCTTCACCTCTTATGTGACCCCTTATAGAGATCCATATAAGCTGCCTCGCTATCATGTGGCATGACTGCACATATCCACAGAAGCTGAACCCCTCAATCCGTGGCCACAGAAGGGGGTGAACGGTACAAGTATAAGGACATCCAATCACTTTATGAAATAGCTTCTCATAAGTGGTTGCATTCCCTATACTCTCAAGGATCAACTGGTATACCATATTCAAGCACATTACAGATACTTGAAAATAAGTCCACCCAATGGGACATCAACATATATATAACATGGTACTGCAATTCATGTTAAACCATTGAAACAATGCAACACGTATCTCACACTATGTGCACAAGTAACTTTGAATATGTAAACTCGTATGACACAAAGTAGATATCGTAAGTCCTACACATTCATTACATAATATGTAAACCAGTAACAGGATGCTACTATTCCTGTCCAAAACCAAATAAATAGTGCACAACACGTTGAGGCACTTATAAAGTAGATAACCCTACCTAGGTCATCACATAAGGCTACAATATCATATAAGTAACCCTACATATTCACAATATTATATTAAACAACTTCTTTTAAGGTTCCAAGTTCATTTACCAAGTTTTATAAACTTTGGTTGAAGTTACACACTAGCCTCTCAAGCATTTTCAAGACATTATTTAAAGCTCTTCCACATATCCATTTGGACTGTTTCAAGTTCCACAATGTAGTATTAAAGTTGTACTAGAATCCTAGTTAAAGAGTGTACCCATCCATGCCCATTAAACTAGGTTCCCATAGCTTCAAACATTGTTCAAGGTCTGCAGGTTAGGGCACGACTCGTGCCCTTTGAACCCCCACCAGATACAGTCGTGCAGGATAGAGTCACGACTTAGTGTATCATCAAGTCACGACTGAGGCACGACTCGTGCCTCTGGGCATGACTCGTGCCCTTGCCCAGAAATTGCTGTTCTTCAGCAACATCAGCAGCAACAACATCCACAACACTTCAGTTCATGCACAGCTCAAACAAAGTCATTCAATAACAGTCTATACACAAGTATTAGACCTTATCATACTCTCTTCATACCAACATACACCACCCTTTACATGTTCTTCAACCAACTTCATTTACCTTCATTCCAAACCCCAAGGAAATGATCCAACCTTTATCAAAATGATTTACAACATCAAAATAACATCATTTAACAAGTTATGAACAAGTATAACAAAGAACCATAACAACTTACCAAAATTTACCAAAATAAAAAGGAAAGATAATCGGATATTCTTGCTCCAAACACCACCCTTAGCAAAAATTTGAAGTTGGAATCGCCAACCAAGCAACAAATGATTTTCTGGGATTTTTGGAAGTTAAGTAGGGTTTATGGAACTTTCAAGAACGTAGGAGGAAGAAGAGAAACTGAGGAGGTTACAAATGCTTCCTTAAGAAGCTTAAAATGAGATATATATATATATATATATATATATATATATATATATATATATATATATATATATATATATATATATATATATAAAAACAAGTTACAACCAAGCTCCTCCGAGGTTGAAACTCAACAAATAACTACTTTAAACTTATAGTTACACCTAAGCACCTCATACTTTTTATAACACTTTCAACTCAAATTTCAAGTGTTAACACATTACTACACAAACTTTCCTTTACTTAGACATTATATGATTCAATCATTTTATAACAACTAAATCACATAGTTTAACAACAATGACAAAATGAACACGTAATGAACCAATTAACACAAAACAAGGGATGAGATGATATGAAATCCAACCCCACGTGCTTCACTTGTGACCAAAAATGTGCCCTTAAATAAAATTCGTCCCGAATTTGGACTTCACTTACCTGAATGATCAAACAAATCCGGATATTTCTGTCTCATCTCTGATTCCAATTCCTAAGCAGCTTCCTCAATGGTGTGATTCTTCCAAAGAACTTTCACCACGGGGTACGCAATTCCCGAACCTGCCTCTCCAGAATCCGTAAAGGTACCTCCACATAGGTCATATCCGCCTGAACATCCTCAGGAGGAGAACTCGACACATGAGAGGAATCATAACAGTACTTCCTCAACATGGACACGTGGAACACATCATGAAGAGAAGAAAGAGAGGGAGGTAGGGCCAAACGATAGGCTAACTCACCTACCTTCTCTAAAATCTCAAAAGGACCAACAAATCTAGGAGCCAATTTCCCTTTGTTGCCAAACCTCTTGATCCCCGTTCTCGGTGAGATCTTCAAGAACACAAAATCACCCACCTGAAAGGATAACTCCCTTCTTCTAGTGTCGGCATAGCTCTTCTGACGACTCTGGGCTGTCCTCAATCGGTCACGGATCACTTTGATCTTCTCAGTTGAGTCTCTAACCAAATCTAGACCCCAAAGTCTAGCCTCACCAACCTCGTCCCAACACATTGGGGACCTACATTTCCTCCCATATAGAGCCTCATATGGTGCCATCTCAATGCTGACTTGGTAGCTATTGTTGTAGGCAAACTCCACTAAAGGAAAATGGTCTTCCCAAGACAACTGGAAGTCCATCACACAAGTCCGTAGCATGTCCTCAAGAATTTGAATGGTCCTCTCTGTCAGCCTATCAGTATGAGGATGAAATGCTTTACTGAAACTCAACTTAGACCCCAAGTCTTCATGCAAAGCCCTCCAGAACCGCGAGGTGAATCTCGGATCCCTATCAGAAACGATGTTGACAGGTACCCCATGCAATCTCACAATCTCACGGATGTACAACTGAGCCAACTTCTCCAATGAATACTTGGTTGAAAATGGAAGAAAATGAGCTGATTTGGTCAACCGATCTACAATCACCCATATAGCATCCATCTTCCTCGGAGTAGGAGGCAATCCAGTCACGAAATCCATAGAAATGCCCTCCCACTTCCATTCTGGAATATCCAAGGGTTGTAACAATCCTGATGGCCTCTGATGTTCCGCTTTGATCTGTTGACAAGTTAGACACTTTGACACGAATTTTGCAATCTCCTTTTTCATGCCATTCCACCAGTAACCCCTCTTCAATTCCTGATACATTGTGGTGCTTCCTGGATGAACAGCAAATCGAGACTTATGGACATCCTCTAATACTTGCCTCTTGATTTCTGGGGAAGAAGGTACACAAATCCTGCCTTTGAAGGTTAGAATTCCATCCCTATTCAATGAAAACTCCCCAGATTTTCCATCTTGCAATTTCTCCCTGATTTTCTTCAACTCATCATCATTCAACTGAGCTTCCCTAATATCTCCATAAAGAGTAGGAACAGCTCTAACATTGGCAAACAACATATCAACTCTCACCTCCCGAGACATCAAGGACGATAGATGAACCTTACGGCTAATAGCATCAGCTACCACATTGGCCTTCTCGGGATGATAAGAAATAACGCAATCATAGTCTTTCAGAAGCTCCAACCATCGCCTCTGTCTGTTGTTCAGTTCCTTCTGGGTAAACAAGTACTTCAGGCTCTTGTAAACAAGTACTTCAGGCTCTTGTGATCTGTAAATATCTCAAACTTGGCCTCATACAAGTAGTGCTTCCACTTATGCAATGCAAACACAATAGCTTCTAACTCCATATCGTGGGTAGGAAATTTTGCTCCGCTGGTGATAACTTTCTCGAAGCATACGCAATTACCTTCCCATTCTGCATAAGTACACAACCCAGTCCTTCTTTAGAAGCATCATTGAATATAACAAAGTTCTCACAACCCTCTGGAAGTGTAAGAATAGGAGCTGAAGTCAATCTCTTCTTCAGTTCAGTAAAGCCAGCTTCACACTTAGCATCCCATATAAATGGTACATCCTTCCACGTCAATCTGGTCAACGGAGTTGCAATCCTCGAAAATCCCTCAATAAATCTTCGATAATACCCCGCCAGGTCAAGGAAAGTACGAACTTCTATCACATTAGAAGGCTGTTTCCAGTTGACTACGGCCTCAATCTTGGAAGGATCCACTGCAATACCAGTACTGGATACCACGTGACCCAAGAAAGAAATCTGTTCCAACCAAAACTCACATTTGCTGAACTTTGCAAACAACTGTTTCTCACGAAGTACAGATAAGAAAATCCTCAAGTGCCTCTCGTGATCTTCCCTGGATTTTGAGTATACCAGGATATCATCAATAAAAACAACCACAAAACTGTCAAGATACGGCTTGAAGATCCTGTTCGTCATATCCATAAAGACTGCCGGTGCATTGGTCAACCCAAATGGCATAACAAGAAATTCATAGTGCCCATACCTTGTTCTGAAAGCTGTTTTAGAAACATCATCTGGCTTGATTTTCAACTGATGGTATACGCTACGTAAATCCAACTTAGAATATATAACGGAACCTTGAAGTTGATCAAACAAATCATCAATGTGAGGAAGAGGATATTTGTTCTTAATTGTAGCTTGATTCAGTAGTCTGTAATCAATACACAACCTCAAAGTACCATCCTTCTTCCTAACAAACAACACTAGTGCTCCCCAGGGTGATACACTGGGTCGAATAAAACCCCTGTCTAACAACTCCTGCAACTGAATTTTCAACTCTTTTAACTCAGCTGGAGTCATTCTGTAGGGTGCCTTAGAAATTGGTGAAGTACCCGGCAATAAATCAATACAAAATTCCACTTCTCTATCAGGAGGCATGGAATACTCAGTTGAGAACACATCACTGAACTCATTCACAACTGGAACACAAGATAACTCAGAAGACTTCTTACCAGAGTCTACTACATAAGCCAAGTAACACTCGCACCCTTTAGACAACAACTTTCTAGCCTTTATAGCAGATATAACATGAATGCCAAATAAAGATTTATCAGCATCAAATACAAATACAGGCACATCAGGCATAGAAAAGGTGACTTGCTTTCTGCGACAGTCCACCAAGGCATGACAAGAGCTCAACCAGTCCATGCCCAAAATAACATCAAAATCATGGATTGGCAACTCTACCAAATCCACTGGCAATACATGCCCACATATAATGACCTCACAGCTATGATAGATCAAGAGTATTCGAGGTGCTCTCCCACAGGAATAGAAACCTCTAACACATAAGGTAACAACATAGGCAACTTATGCAATGCAAATGCAAAATGAGATGCCACATAAGAATGAGACGATCCAGGGTCGATAAGGATACGAGCCCAGACCCCTGAGATAGGGACAATACCTCTAATCACCGCAGTAGGATCTACCGTGCCTCTATCCAAAGCAAACACTATACCTTGGACTCTCTCTTTGGGTTTCCCCTCAACATCTCTCTTTATCCCACCTTTGGGCTGATCACCCTGTGGTCTACCACCCGTGGCTTGACCCTTTTTGAACTTAGGACAATCCTTTCTGAAATGCCCCATCTCACCACAACTCATACACTTGCCCTGCTTACTCCAACAACTATTTTTTGAATGCCCCACTTTCTTACACTGATTACAAACGGTGCCAAACTTACTTGAAACAGGTCGAGTAGAAACTGTAACTGTTCCTCCCTTAGCCACTCCAGAAGTTGAGGACTTAAGATGATTCTTGCTCTGACTTGAACTCTGACCTGAGAACTTAGTCTTGCTTCCACTACCCTCAGATTTATCTCTATGTTCCTAGATGTCATTCTCAATTCTGTAGGCCATGCTAACTGCCGCCTGGTAGTTAGGAAAATCATGAGTCAACAACTGCTTTCTGAACTCCAACCTGAGTCCCTTGACGAACTTGTAAACCCTCCTGCTCTCATCTGGTACAAGATGTGGACAATACCTGGCTAACTCTGTAAATTTGGCAGAATACTGAGATACTGTCATTGCCCCTGCTCAAACCTCAGAAACTCTACCTCTTTCTTGTCTTTGGTAATCACAGGAATGAAGTGCTCCTTGAATTTCCCAACAAAGTTCTCCCAAGTCTGGGGCGTATGATCCCGCTCCCAGCTTTCCTTAAGAATTTGCCACCAATGCTCAGCAGGACCTTCTAGCTTGAACACTGCACATCTAACCTTTTCTTCATTTGTGCTCTCCAATTCAACAAAGATTTTGGTCATGGCCTCCAACCATCTCTCAGCTATCAGTGGATCTGGATCTCCGTTGAATCTTGGTGGAGACAATTTAATGAATTTCTCCAACCCCTGTGTTGGCCTTGCCTCAGGTTGCTGCTGTGCTCTACCCTGAGCTGCCATATTCTGGACGAAAACCCGAAACATAGCCATCATCTCGGCATTCTGATCTCCCCCAGCACCCTGATCACCAATGTTCCCCTGTTCTCTCTGCTGGTCACCACTAGTCCCAGCCATTACAATGATCCCTGCATTAAACACTCGACGTCAGAGATCACACACTCCCCCTTAGACTAGACATCTACCCTTGACTTCTAGCCAAAGATCTGATACCAACTGTGGGCTCCTTCCAACTCCCGAGACCTATAAACTCGTGTCCCAGGATGGAGAGACCCAAAATACCATTTCTCAAAAAAAAACTTTTCTTTACTTTAACTTGAAAAGTATACAACTCATTTTTTAAAATATTTTCAAAATAACCTCTTTACACGGAGGCGATATATAAACCTATTTGCAACCAAACACAACCTTTTTATACAAATATACAACTGGTAAGGCTTACACAAGCCAACCATAAAACAAACCAGTCCCAAACTTAATTACCACACCATCCAACTAATACATGGTTATAAAAGTTTTATATACAAAACCTTTCCCCAAAAGAATAACCACCAACAATCCCAACTCCCCAAAATATCACATACCCCGACAACCAAAAGATGTCCAAACTACTGCCCCGGCCTCACTGGTCCGGTCTTCCTGTCTCAGCGGGATCTAAAACAATAAAGGGAGAAGGGGTGAGATAAAATCTCAGCAAGCTATTATGTATGCAACAATATGTCATACAAGATGCAACACATAAACAGGTTGCTCAACAAATATGCAACGCCAAACAGGTTGCTCAATCACATTGGGAAAACAGTAAACACGTTACGTTACCTTTCCCTTTACCTTTTCCCCATCTGGGTCATAAGTAGTACTACGGTGGGAGTTATACTTATACTCCACTCATTTTGGTGAACTGCTAGTGCACATTCACCTCTTATACGACCCTTATAGAGATCCATATAAGCTGCCTCGCTATCATGTGGCATGACTGCACATATCCACAGAAGCTGAACCCCTCAATCCATGGCCAAAGAAGGGGGTGAACGGTACAAGTATAAGGACATCCAATCACTTTATGAAATAGCTTCTCATAAGTGGTTGGATTCCCTATACTCTTGAGGATCAAATGGTATACCATATTCAAGCACATTACAGATACTTGAAAATAAGTCCACCCAATGGGACATCAACATATATATAACATGGTACTGCAATTCATGTTAAACCATTGAAACAGTGCAACACGTATCTCACACTATGTGCACAAGTAACTATGAATATGTAAACTCGTATGACACAAAGTAGATCACATAAGTCCTACACATTCATTACATAATATGTAAACCAGTAACAGGATGCTACCATTCCTGTCCAAAACCAGGTAAATAGTGCACAACACGTTGAAGCACTTATAAAGTAGATAACCCTACCTAGGTCATCACATAAGGCTACAATATCATATAAGTAACCCTACATATTCACAATATTATATTAAACAACTTCTTTTAAGGTTCCAAGTTCGTTTACCAAGTTTTATAAACTTTGGTTTAAGTTGCACACTAGCCTCTCAAGCATTTTCAAGACATTATTTAAAGCTCTTCCACATATCCATTTGAACTGTTTCAAGTTCCACAATGTAGTATTAAATTTGTACTAGAATCCTAGTTAAAGAGTGTACCCATCCATGCCCATTAAACTAGGTTCCCATAGCTTCAAACATTGTTCAAGGTTCGCAGGGGTAGGCACGACTCGTGCCCTTTGAACCCCCCAGATACAGTCGTGCAGGATAGAGTCACGACTTAGTGTATCATCAAGTCACGACTGAGGCACGACTCGTGCCTCTGGGCACGACTCGTGCCCTTGCCCAAAAATTGTTGTTCTTCAGCAACAACATCCACAACACTTCAGTTCATGCACGGCTCAAACAAAGTCATTCAATAACAGTCTATACACAAGTATTAGACCTTATCATACTCTCTTCATACCCTATAACACGTCTATAACAAGTTTCCAATCCAATTCATTCCAACATACACTACCATTTACATGTTCTTCAACCAACTTCATTTACCTTCATTCCAAACCCCAAGGAAATGATCCAACCTTTATGAAAATGATTCACAACATCAAAATAACATCATTTAACATGTTATGAACAAGTATAACAAAGAACCATAACAACTTACCAAGATTTACCAAAATAAAAAGGAAAGATAATCGGATATTCTTGCTCCAAACACCTCCCTTAGCAACAATTTGAAGTTGGAATCGCCAACCAAGCAACGAATGATTTTCTGGGATTTTTGGAAGTTAATTAGGGTTTATGGAACTTTCAAGAATGTAGGAGGAAGAAGAGAAACTGAGGAGGTTACAAATGCTTCCTTAAGAAGCTTAAAATGAGATATATATAAAACAAGTTACAACCGAGCTCCTCTGAGGTTGAAACTCAACAAATAACTACCTTAAACTTATAGTTACACCTAAGCACCTCATACTTTTTATAACACTTTCAACTCAAATTTCAAGTGTTAACACACTACTACACAAACTTTCCTTTACTTAGACATTATATGATTCAATCACTTTATAACAACTAAATCACATAGTTTAACAACAATGACAAATGAACACGTAATGAACCAATTAACACAAAATAAGGGATGAGATGCTATGAAATCCAACCCCACGTGCTTCACTTGTGACCAAAAATGTGCCTAGGCTGAGGGTCGTGACAGTTCAGGCAACCGATTGCCCTCATGAACTTTGTCTTCTTCATGGGCAATTTCATCTGTAGACTCATAAAGAAAGATGTCTGAAGCTGTATAGGCTTTTTCCGGATCAGTCCAATCACTAGCAAAGGGAAATTCCTTTTCCACAAAAACTATATCCCTCGAAACAGGCAACTTATTTTCATCAAGGTCATAAACATACAAACCTTTCTTTCCATAAGGATACCCCAAAAATACACATCGCCTACTTCAACTAGCAAACTTATCATGATCTCTTCGAGAGTAATGAACATAACATAGAGAACCAAAGACCTTAATGTGTTTATAAGAAGGGGATTTTTCAAAAAGAATTTCATAGGGGGTTTTTCCATTCAACAACTCCGAAGGGGTTCGATTAATAAGGTGCCATGCCGCTAATACACATCCCCCCCCCCAAATTTGACCGATAATTTTGCTTGAAACATCAAACCACGAGACGCATTCAAAATTTGTCTATGCTTTCTTTCAACCCTTCCATTTTGTTGGACATGCGAACACAAGTAGTGTGATGTTCAATGCCGTTTTCAAGAAAATATTTTTCCAAACAAGTGAATTCCGTTCCATTATCACTTCTAATTTTCTTGACACGTTTATTAAATTGCCATTCTACCATGGCAAGGAAATTTTTCAAAATTTGCATGACATCACTTTTAGACTTTATCAAATAAACTCACACGGCACAGGAACGGTCATCCATAATAGTCAAAAAACTGCTCCACATCAAGCAGGTTTTCTATAATCACCCCAAATATCACAGTGTATTAAATCAAAAACTTTATCAGACTTACTTTCACTAAGCAAAAATGTATCCTTACTTTGCTTAGCCTTGCAACAAATCCCACAGACATCTTTATTAATACTACCACGATTAATAAAATGCAATAGACCAACCACCTTACTTGACGGATGTCCAAGTCGTTGATGCTAAAACTGATAGCTAGCTTCCAGATTCTCTAACATTGCAAGATTGTGTCACTGTTGTTCCCCTTAAGTAGTTCAATCCCCCGTCTTGTTCACCCGTTCCAATCGAAATCTTCGTGGCTCGATCCTGTATGACACAAACTTTATCAGAAAAATGCACCACATAATTGGAATCATTTAGTAATTGAGAGATAGACAATAAATTGCAATTGAACGCAGGATCATATAAAACGTTTCTCAAAGTTAGGTGTGATCCGATGGTAACATCGCCTTCTTTTGTAGCCAATATATATCTTCCATTAGGCAAAACTATATGATTAGCCTCGATCTGACGAACATTCTTGAGCAAGGAAATGTTGCCTGTTATGTGTCGATTAGCTCCGCTATCGATGAGCCAATTGTACGTCTTACCAGCCATGTGGTCAGTTGTGCGACCAGTTGTGCAGACAGTTGACTGCACAAGCTCCTTAATAACATTCCACCGTTCAGGTGTGAAACCCATCAGACGAGCCTGATCTGCATCCGTCCTTCCAGAAGTTTCTCCTCCATTGATCTGCACAGTGCTGACTCGCGCACTCAATGCGTTAGTTCTGCGACCAGTTCTGCGACCAGTTCTGCAGACAATTGACTGCACAAGCTCCTTAACAATATTCCACCGTTCAGGTGTGAGACCCACCAGACGAGCCCAATCTGCATCCTTCCTTTCATTAGTTCCTCCTTGTTTAATTTCTTCAACCTTCTTAGGTCTATTAATAGTTGATGTCGGGTAGTACGGCAACGTCCGCTCACTACCTCTAAGCAATTTCTTGTTACCTCCTTCGGCGAACATGGCGAAGGGTTTGTATTTGGCCATCCGTGATTGCCTAGGGCTCTGTTATCATGTTAGAAACGTGAATGTGTGAAGAGGAAATTGTTATTTCACTTCTTGAAGAAATATGAATAATACAATCCTATATATACACAATAATCCTTCTTTGACTAGGATTCTATTTTAGCTATACATTCTACTTTCTTATTTACCAAAAGAGTCTTCCTAAAATATAATACTAAAATAAGAAAATAATATTTACAAGGAAAAGAAAAAATTTTGAATATGTCAATATCTCAACACGAAGCCAATTCGTTAGATGTCTTATTTAGGGAGGCATTTGTTAATATTAGTCCCACAATATGGGTTAAGCTACCGTTGTTTGTGTATTGTCAACTCTTTAATGTTTGTGGTTATTAATAAAATTGCTACTTTCCCTATAAAAAAAAATAACACTAGTTTTTTTTTTCATTTACACAATGCAAGTGTTTTATATGTAGTGGTTGGTTTTTTATATTTACTAATTAAATACTCCCTCCATCCCACTTTTTTATGAGTTCTAATTTTTCTTTTGATCCGTCCCAGACTAATAGTCTCATTTCATAAATGGAAAAATTTGAACAAGGTTTCGGACAATTATACCCTTATAATGTAAATATATTTATAAAAGAAACCATTCATTATGTCCTTATAATGTTAACATATTTACAATGTAGAAACGATCATGGATCCATGATATCAGTTGGATTTGGCGGACGGTTATGTTAATCAATTGCATAACCCCAAATCCCTACTTTTATACTCCTTCCAAAACAAAAACAAAAAAAAAAAAAAAAAATTGTCTCATGACTTTAATGTCAACACAATCGAATTTTGATTATCATATTATAAAAATTTAGATATAACTATGCAATTATAAAATTGTTATTGTTTTATTATTATGAATATTGTCAATAACAGCTTTTATAACTGTATAGAAATATCTAGATTTTTGTAAAATCATTGATTAAATAATAATTTGGTCTCTAAACTTGACATTTTTATTAGTTTGGTACCTTATTAATATATTTTAGGGAGAGTAACCGGGAAGTTCTAAAAGAGTATCATAATGTTCGAGAAGTTCATTCACCACCATGTTGTATTATAGATGCAGTATTATATTCACATATAAGTGAATATAATAATATGAGTGCGTCTGGGGAGAAACGCGTTTCTCCATCGTGTATGGAGAAACGGGGCTTATTATGTCGCGCGACGTAAGTAGCCAGTTTCTGGATATCCTTTACAAAGCTTCTGGATATCCAGAAGCTTTGAAATGGATAGCCAGAAGCTTTGTAAAGGATATCCAGAAACCAAGTATTTTTTCGGATATCGCTTTACAAACTTCGATATCGAAGCTTTGAAATGGATATCCGGAAGCTTTGTAAAGGATATCCAGGAAAAATATTTGATTTACGGATATCCTTTCAAAGCTGATATCCTTTTCAAAACTTCTGGATATCCTTTCCAAAGCTTCTGGATATCCAGAAGCTGATGAAGTGATATCCAGTTTTTGTGGCTAGGTATGTCGCACGACATAACAAGCCCCGTTTCTCCATAAGCGACGGAGAAACGCGTTTCTCCCCAGATTTTGTGTAATAATATTGCATGCAGTATTATGTATTACTGCATAAGAACTTTCAGGTCATTTCGATTTAATGAGGAACTTGAGGGGAAGTAATTTGTTTCAAAAGGAACTTTCGGGTCAAATTCCCTATATTTTATTAGTTTGGTCCCTGATGATGGTTATTTTTGCCAGTTTACCCCATCCGTCTAACCGAGTTAACTTTCAGCCGTTAAATATTATAAAATGCCAAAACTACCCTTAATGCATCGAATGCAAATTTATTAATGCAGATTTATTGACTTGGTTAGTCGTACAAAAAATAAAGGCACATAATTACAAAAAAAAATTACTTAAGGGGTGGGTGAGGGATTGTGGGAGAGCAAATTAGGTTTTTCTCCGCCGCTGCTTAGCTTGGGTGAAGATTCGAAGGTTGAGAAGTAATCAATATGAGGTACATCATAGTCCATAGTTGTTTCTATCTCATATTGCCATAACAATTAGGGTTTTCTGCTAATGAAAATTAGGGGATTTTGAAGTAACTAGTAATTTTATGTGACTAATCACAATTTTGTACTACATGGTTTATTCTTGTACAAAATAAACAATTGTTCTCTATATGTGCACTTCATGAGCGGTCTCAGTTGCTTAGTTAGGTTCAATATCACTTTAGGGAATTATTTAGTCACTCACTTCTTCGGTAACATAATCGGATATATAATAAATGTCACACTTTTCTTTTTGATTCATTCCAAGTCTTGGTACAATCTAATTTCGTTGTAGCAATGATACACACGTAAAGCACGTTCATTAAAAATATTCATAAAGACAAATGTAACAATAACTACGGAACAGTGATTATCTATCTTCTTATTGTTTTTTGTCATGTTGTGTTTTGTTTAATAATAATCAATGGAATTATTTAATCACCATTTATCCTGTCATTGTTTCAGTTGCAGTGGTCCAAGTGTAGTTGTGTGTTATTATATTCTTAAGCATGTACTGCATGAAAGTAGCAGAGTTAACTTTGACTACTATGGTTTGAGTTGTAGCGTTAATTTGCTTATGCTTTTGATTGGTATAAAGTAGCGACATGTATAACACCCCTCCCATTTTGCAGTATGACTACATCCAATATACAGTTTGATGAGGCATGAATCATTTCGGATCAGTGTTAGTATACAATAGGTTGTAATTCAGCTACTATAACCTGAAACCACGAATAAACAACTTGCCATAATGGTATTCGGCTAATACCCTTCAGAGTAGTGATGATAAGATATACTATTATGAGTTTAGATAAAATTGTATTGAAACAACTTAATCTCCAAATAGCCAAGATAACATTATATTTTTACTTAAGATTTAGTTTAATATATATATTGGTGATATAGGAATCCCTTGGATCACAGAGATATTTCTGGCGTCACTGTCTACGAGAATATAGACAAATGATGACGTGGATAGATGCACGTGTTTGTTTGGTCGAGGTCGACCTGAATTCGTGTCTTGGTTATGCAGAGATTCCCAAGTAGTGGATCATATGTCGTACGAAGCTAGGTCGGTACCAAGGAAGGTCGGACAATGAGCATGGTCGACTGATCTCTACTGATGGGCTGGTAGAATTGGGGTTGCTTGATAAGTTCACTTCGTTTGACAGACCTTTAGGATGATCTGGACCTTGGTCAGCCTGTTGGGCCTGACCCATCACTTTTATTTCGTTCAGTGTCCCCTAACTTTCTGGGTCGACTTGTCGATAAAGAAGTTATAGAAAAATTTGTGATGACTTGTTTGGGGCACCGGTTGAAGGTCGTCTCGTTATATGTAGGTCACTCCCGGCGATAGATTTTTGGCGGTTGGATGAGCTGTCTTTAATGCACCATCATATTCGCCATAATGGGACACAATCTGGCAATTGGACAACTGTATTGGGAAACGGCGTTATCTTTCGATCTGACAATTGAACGGTTTTGCCCCCAAATCTTTCCAATTCAGGTATGAAAAAGGAGGTATAAAAGGAGAAGTCTACTCCTTTCCAAACTTTACAATCTTCAAATCTCTAAAAACCCAGTAAAAGCAAAAGTAAGGAAATCCTCTCTGGTGTTTAGCAAGCTCTTCCTCGTACCACAGTTGCGTTCTACTTATCCAAAATCACAAAGGTACCCTTCAATTTCATTGCACTAGGTTTAATTTTAAACTTCCCTTTTTCCCGCCATGGCCAGGACCTTTGCCAATGAGCTAGGGGTTAGACACGGTTACAACTGTGTAAACCTTAGGATTTATAAGTGGTTGGAGGGTCCCTGGAAGGAGTTTACCCTAGCTGAGTCTATCACCATCTTAGACAGGTGGAGCTTGTTTTATGGAGAAATAGGGTTTCTAGTAGGTGAGAGTATGGGATACTTGGAGGCGGATGATCTACGAATTATCTGTTTTCGTCTTTTCAACAAACTAATTGACCATTTAATCATCTTTTACATAAAATCCAATAAACCACTGCTTCCTCGTGAGAGGTTAGCTTTCCCATGGGAATCTAGGTCGTCCTTAGATAGTTCAGAATCTTCATCTTCTAGGTCTGATTCCCCTGTTTCTGTGTCTTCTGTAGATATGGCGGCCAACGTCCAACAATCTGCAGTCTCTACATCGTCGAGCTCCTCCACTGGCAACATTGTGGACAAATTCTGCTCGAAGGTGGTCCCAGGTCGTAATGAGAAGAGGTATATGACCCCAAGGCCTGCCATTGGAAGGAAGAATGATGAGTCCCGAATTAAGGTCCTTCATAACCACTTTGAGGTATCTAGGGCAGACTTCCAGCTATCTCACTTCACTGAGAGGCAAAAAGTGCAGTCTAGGTCGCATTGGGCCCTCAGTACGACCAAAGTAGCCATCTATTATGGCCAGTTTAAAGCAAGCCTGAGACTTCCCCTAGATCCCTTCCTCTGTGAGTTTCTCGAGTGTATGGCAGCGGTCCCCATGCAACTCTGAGCCAACATGGTTGGAGTGTTGGTGGCCTTTGCTATGATATGCAGGTTCGTAGGGTTCGAACCATGCATGTTTGTTTTTAGGATGTTTTTTAAGGTCGTTATGAATGACAGCACCCCAACCAAAGCTAAGTCTCCCAAGTCGTTTGTTAACTTGCCCAACAATATTTCGGGGTGGAATAGCTGTGGGCACCTGACCCGAAACCTAACACGTGTCCCGAGTCTTAGAGCCCAAACTCCGAAATACCACCTGAACTTTTTCAAAACATTAACTTGACTTGAAAAGAACTAACTCTAAACTTGGGGACATCTCCACATTGGAGGAAAGGGGAATAAAACATAAACTAACTTTCAAACCAAACTTATTTACAAACCTTTACAAAACTCTATCTACTACCATTTTAACTACTACTTGGTTTCCATATTTACAAAAGTTAAACCATATCTTACAAATTTACATAACTTGTTCTATTAACAAACTCCAACAAAGGAGTAACAACCAAAATACAACCATCTAACCATCAACATACCCGACAAACCCAAAATCAAGCACAAACTCCGTACCGGCCTCACTGCCCTGGTCCTCCTGTCTCAGTCCGATCTAAAACATTAAAGGGAGAAGGGTGAGAATAAATCTCAATAAGTTATTATGCAATGCATCAATATGCCAAGTAAATGCAACACATATAAGGTGCATATAATCACGTTGGTAAAACCATAAACACTTTCCGTTACCTTGGTTTACCTTTTTCCCGTCTGACAATAAGTCGTATTCAAATTGGAAGATAAAACTCCAAATATTCCGTGAACACATGTCCACCAGAATCAAATCATATAACGGAGATAGCTACAAATATAACTCATCTCTTGTGAGCTGGCGATTGCATATTCACGTCTTATAAAACCCATTTTCCAGGGAAGATATAAGACTTCAACATTCATATGAACTGACTGCACATATTCATAGAAGTTGAAACCCCAATCTGTGGCCACAGAAGGGGAAAGGCCAAAGATATAATGTAGTCCGAGCACCTTATGGAACTATTTCTCATAAGTGATCGTACTCCATTATACCCCCTACATCAGCTGATTAACAACATTCAAGCACATATAAGCTACTTGAATAAAATCCACAACATGGGATAACAACCACAATATATATATATAACATGGTAAAACATACTCATGTTCCATCGTCAATATAGTGCAACATTCATATTATACACAATATATATATAACAATTCATTCATATGAACTCAAATGAAGTAGGATGATATCATATATTATCCCTACATAGCCAATATACTATAATCTATAACTTTTATAAAGGTCCCAACTTCATTTACCAAGTTGGAATCACTATTGTGAAGTTATAATTTATGGTTGCGAAGCATTTTCCAACCCATTTTTAAAGTACTTCTACTATTCCATTTTGATCAAGTAAAGTATCATTGTGTAGCTAAAAGATTCTACTTTAATCTAAGTTAAAGAGTGTTCAAGTTGGTTCTCATTTGATTAGGTTTACAAGCCTTGGAAACATCTTCAGTTCCTGCAGGGGAGGGCACGACTCGTGCCCCAGGGCACGACTCGTGCCCTTTTGACCCCACCGGATTACGGCGTCCCCTAATGGTCACGACTTAGTTAAATGCTCAGGGGACGACTCGTGCCCAAGTCGTGCCCCTGAGCACGACTCGTGCCCCCTGTGCAGAAGTTAGAACAGAATTGGTACAACACCAGAATTCATACCAAATTGACCCCAAACCCAATTTACTCTGTTTCCAAGTAACCAAAAGCAGTATCAAAGTTATCAATACCAACTCCAATCCATTCAATACTCCTTCTACACTAATTCAACACCAATAAACATCATTTTAACATCATACTTGATACCAATTTACCATGCAATGACCTATGTCAAAAGCATTAACACTATACATGAGTATCAACCCATTTACTTGCTATTTCAAAACCCATTTCATGGAATTCAACTTCACAAATTCAAAACCCATTCTTTCCCTTTCAAAAGTGTTTTCCTTTTTATAAAACATGCTTACAAACATCCATAATAACCATATCAATGATTTAACAAGGTTTTGAAGAGAATCCATAATAACTTACTTGAATGATGAAAAATGAAATAATTTATGGAGTAGCTCTACTTGATCTCCTTGCCACCACGATCAAGAATCCGCCCTTGATTTTGAAAACGGAGAAGAAATGAAGTTGCTAGGATTTTCTAATGGAGAGCTAGGGTTTGAGGGTTCCTTTCCATGGATGGACTTAGTGAGGAAGAAGTATACTGATGAAACCTATTAAGTGAGGTTTGCTCTTTTTATTATTCCATGGATAAGAACACTTAATTACAAGAAACCCCTCACCCAAAAATAACCCAACTAACAATAATCTTTAATTATTAAACTTGGTAATTAAACACATTATTACAATTAACATTTTGTTAAAAATTCTAACTATTATAAAATCACTATCCACTTTAGAGTTTATCCCCTTTTGACCCTAAAACATTATTTTTAATTCATTTTCATCCCATTTTCACATAAGTAAGTTAATGCCAATTCTAACTTACTAAATTCAAGCAAACATATAAGTAATCACATGAAGTCAAATAAAATCATAAAATGCACAAAATAAAATACTTCCACCCGAATCCCACGTGCTTAACAAATAGATAAATAGTGCCTATTATCGGGGTCGTCACAATAGCCATATGATCCTGGTAGAGAGTAGGAAAGGATGGGAATTCCCTTTGCCTGAGGAGAACTCTGAGTCGATGAAGGAGGAGTATTATTAGCTCCTAGAGTGGAGTGATGAGCTCGCTCGTAGATTGACATTGGTAGCTCAGAGGAGCACAGTTAGTTGGGTCACCCTGCATTCTGACAAAGATTACTACATCCAGCACCGATGATAGGAGGTGATGGAGAGGTAGCTCCCCTAGTCTACATTATAAGAAGCATTAGGTACCCAGATTGGGTGATTCATAAGAGGAAGAGGTTTGAGACCAAGTACCACTACTGCAAAAAGAAACCAGGTCACCACAAGGGTCTTTTCCATTATGGCGGTTAAGTACTTGGTTCATTTCTCTTTCTACTTTAACTTCTTACTCGCTTAATTATATGTTGACTTTTTTCTGTTTGTCATGCAGTTCTTACCCCGGAACAAGAAGCTCAAAGATTGTTGACCTTGGTGACTGTAGGAGAAGCAGAAAAGAATATGGGAGGGCTAATGTTGGGGCTAGCACGGAGAAAGAGGCCATGGATAGGAACAACCTGCTCCCAAAAGAAGGAGTCGGGATGGTACCCATTAGTGGATCTTGGCAGGTGGAGCCTATCAAGCTTCAGTTACAGGTTGAAGTTTTTAGGTCGAAGAGAGAGAGCAGTAGGCAGGCGGAGCAGGGCTCGGGCTCCGAGCCACAACATGGATCTATGGGGCAGGATCCCCAAAAGATTGTAGAAATGGAACTCGAAGTTGAGGAGCTCTAGGAGGCAGAGGACGACCAGCCGCTTGACCAGATCAGGAAAATATCCCGTGTTGAGGTGGATTCTGAGAAAGCCGGAACCTCCAAGGCAGCAGGCTCTATTTCTAGCCATTTCCCCCAACTAACTCCCCCCACCAGGGGCACTGATGAAGTGAAAGCTATGGTGGAGAGGCTAAGTGATGTCCCCCCTTCCTTACTGGGATTAACAGTTTAAGCCGCCAGTACCCCGAGATGGGACTGGATAGGTGATAGTGAGGAGGGAAGCTGATAGGGACATGCTTGCTCAATTTGTTGAGTAGGGTCTTACTCCAGAGGAGTACATTTACATGTCTGTCATGCTTGTTTCCGAGGTACCACTTTACCTTTTTCTTTATCTTTTCATATTTTTCCATTTGTTTTGATCGTCATAGTTTTGATCGTCATTGTTTTTGTCTTGTAGTCTCTAGCCCGGACTAAGCAAGCCTAGTGTAGTTGGAGGGCTGCATTGGAAAAGAAGCAGATTGCTTCGGCGAACTACTCTAGGAAAGCCAGGGAGGCTGTTGAGCTCAAGATAGAGCTAAAGGATGCAAACTCCCAGTGTCGGGCTCTTCAGGCTGCCCATTTCAATGCTGAGAAGGAGAGGGGTGAAGCCTATGTGGGTTTGAAGGTGGCAAAGGAGCAGCTCGCTCCCTTCAAGCCCAGGTGGATTCTTAGGCTCCAACTAAGGCTGCCCTGCAAGGCAGGAGAAGGCCACATTGGAAGGACAGCTGGGGCAGTTATCTGAGATGGTCCAGGTTTGCAATAATATAATGATTAAGATGAGTAACGACCATCGAGCTACCAGGATCAAATGGGAGGAGGAGGCTCAAGCTAGGGAGAAGGTTGTCGTCGAGCGGTTCAAAGCCAGTAATGAGTGCTACCATATCATAGTATCTTGAGCTAGAGATTTCTACGATGGTGGGCGTCTGTACATGATGCACCGAGCAATAGTGGATTCCTCTATCGACCTGAGTGTTGAAAAATTAGCTCAGTAGGCTTATGAGGATCGCTATGATGAGCAAGCTAGAAGCGCCACTCCCTTGTGCCTTAAAATGATAACGACTTGGCTGTCATAGCCAAGCAAGATGTTAAGGATGGGATTGAGCCCTGGGTTGCCCCTGCCATTGATCCAAGAAACTTCAACGCCATCTCTAAGAGCTCGCTGATGCAGATGAAGAAGAAGAGGGAGAGGTCACTCAAGACCAGGTTTTTGAGGAGGTCGAGCAACAGCAGCAGGAGGACCAGCAGGATTGATATTATCCTTTTATTTTTGTAACGAACAAGTACCAAACAATTTTTGTTTATTGTTTTAGTCATTATGCCTCAGCCCAGTTTGGGAGGCATTTTACTTTATGACTCTTTTTATTTATGTTAGTCTTGGCCTGCTTTTGGGAGACTAAACTTCTTATGCTAGTTGATTTGAATTACTTTTGTTTGATCCAAGTGTCTTTACATTATTGTCGGACTAGTATGAGAAAGACATCGACCAAAGTCTTGGTCAGATCAATTATGATATCGAGACTGAATAAGGCTTCAGTCAAGCTTGTTTAAGAACGAGGTTGACTAAGGCTTTAGTCGAATCTGTTAAAGAACGAAGTTTACTAAGGCTTTAGTCGAACCTGTTTAGGAGTTCGAGATCGACTAAGAGTTGAATCTGAATTTAACAAATTAAAATCATAAGACAATAATGTGAATAGAACTTCCTGGGGTTGAACCCTTTTTATTGCAGATGTAGCTCGTTACATATAGATTAAACTTCAGAAATAATATCTAATCAAATGACTAGCATGACAAGGGTGTTTCAGCTCACTTCCTCTAGGATTGCGAATCATGTAGGTCCCTTCTTTAACTATCCTTGTGATAATGTAAGGACCTTGCCAATTTGGATACAATTTGTTTTACTCGCTTTTGCGCCATGTCACTTCAATTTTTCTTAAAACATAGTCCCCAACATTGAACGATCTTTACTTGACCTTCTTGTCGTGGTACCCCATGGTTTTCTGCTTGTAATTGACCATCCTGAGCTGAGCTGTCATCCGTCTTTCCTCGAGCAGGTCCAAGTCGATCAACCTATTGGATTCGTTCTGGTTTTTATTAAACAATGCAACCCTTGCTGTAGGAATATGTTGGTCGGTGCCTTGGCCTCTGACCTAAAAGTAAGAGCAAATGGGTTTCCTAGTAGGCCCCGGGTGGTTGTGCAGACTGCCCATAAAGTAAGGGGGAGTTCCTTCAACCATCTGCTTGCTCGCCCATCTAGGTTATTACTTAGAGCTGTTAAAGCTAGCTTATTAGCTCCCTCTGCTTTCCCATTTCCTTGAGGATAATTGACTGAAGAATTCCAGTGTTTTACTCCCAACTTGTTCATTTCTGTCTCGAAGGCTATCGAAAATTGTAGCCCGTTGTCAAATACGATTGAATGTGGCACCCCAAAATGACACCAAATGTAATCGTGGATGAATTTGATGGAGTTGTCCTCTGTTATCTTGGCCAGAGGCTTTACTTCGATCCATTTGGTGAAGTAGTCAATAGACACAATCACATACTTGCAATTTCCACGGGCGTATGGGAAGGGTCCGATTAAATCTACCCCCAACATGTCAAACGGCCAAGCAGCAATTATAGGAGTTTGCCCAGGGGTTGGTAGCTTTGGTAGTTTGGCATATCTCTGACACTTGTCACATTTCTGCACGAACTCACAAGCATCTTCCCTAAAGTGAGGCTAGTAATACCCCAAGTTATTATTTTGTCTGCCAATGTCCTGGCCCCCGGGTGTCCGCCACATATTCCATTGTGTACTTTGAACAAAAGGTGGGGGACTTCTTGAGGGTGGACACACCTTAGCAATGGCTTAATGAAAGACCTTCTGAACAAAGCTTCCCCGTGGATAGTGAACCTGGGGGAATTTTTCCTTATCACTTTGGCTTTTTGTTCGTCTTCTAGTAGCTCGCCTGTCTCAATATAGGCCTTTATCTCATCAATCCAATACTTAGGGTTGTTTATCGAGCATAGAACATGTACTCTTTCGTATGTTGGTTGCTCTAAGTATGAGATTGGTTGGCCATGTTACTCGTCTGAAGTGGCTAATTTCGAAAGTAAGTCGGCCAATCTGTTGTCTTTCATGGCCTACCCTCTGAATTTCCCAAAATTCTAAGTCTCGGATTAAACTCTTGACCAGCTCGCAGTACTTAACCAGATTTGGACTAAGTACCTTATACTCTCCCTTGACTTGATGTACGATCAATTGTGAGTCACAATAAGCCACTATCTTGGTCGCCCCAAAACACTTGGCATATTCAATAGCAGCAATCAGAGCTTCATACTCGGCCTGGTTGTTAGAGACTTGGAATTTAAACCTCAATGAACACCTTTTTACTTTCAGGTTCGACCAAGACGATTCCAACTTCACTAACATTCTTTGTTGCAAATCAATCTGAATATACTTTTCAGCAGTCGATGGGCAAACTGAATGACTGCTGACTTGATGGCTTTTTCCCTTTAGAGGCCTTATGTTGAGATTCCTCTGAGTTATCTTCTTTGGTGAACGTTAGTTCGACCAAAAATCTACCAGAGGTTGTGCTTGCAGCGTCTTTCGAGGCCTATACTCAATATCGAATTTTGTCAATTATATTTTCCAATTGAGTAGTTGACCTGAAATTTCTGTTTATGCAGAATTTTCTTCAAGGGAGCATTAGTCAGCACACACCTATAGGAAGGGTCAGAGAAATAAGCCCGTAATTTTGTTGCTGGTATTACCAAGGCGTATGCCACCTTTTCAGCATTAAAGTATCTCCCTCCACATCAGATAAGGCCTTACTCACATAGTAAACTGGCTTTTGGATGCCATTTTCTTCTCAAACCAATACTGCAGCCACTGCTCGATCCCCTGCTGACAGATATACACACAAACTTTCTCCTTGGACCGAGCTTCTGATCAGGGGGAGAAACGAGATACTCCTTGAGTTGTTGGAATGATGATGAGCATTTGGCTGTCCACTCAAAAGCTTTTTTTCCCTCAAAGTTTTGAAAAAGGGGTGAGACCTCTGAGCTAACTTGGCTATGAAGAAGGGGAAAGATCCTAGCCAAGGTGTAAAAAGCAGCAACTCGACCGTTCAGGCGCTGGACTTCTTTGATACAAGTTGGCTCCTGCATATCAATTAAGGCTTATATTTTTTTCTGGGTTGGCTTCTATACCTCTCTGTGACACCATGAAGCCCAAAAATTTCCCAGCAACCACTCCAAACACACGCTTGCTTGGGTTCAAATTCATGTCGTTTGCTCGTAGATTGGCGAATGTTTCCTTTAGGTCGACTACATGACGTCCCGGCTTGGTTTTGATGACCATGTCGTCAATGTAAGCCTCCATGTTTCGGCCAATCTGACTGCAAAGACTTTGTTTACAATTCTTTGATAGATTGCCCCGACATTCTTCAGTCTGAATGGCATCTTTGTGTAGCAGTACACCCCTTCTGTTACCTGGAAGGCAACCTTCTCTACGTCATCCTCATGCATTCTTATTTGGTGATAACCTGAATAATCATCTAGGAAGCTGAGGGTGGCATGACTAGCAATGGAGTCAACCAACTTGTTTATATGAGGCAGAGGATAGCTGTCTTTTGGGCAGGTCAGATTCAAGTCAGTGAAGTTGACACACATTTTCCACTTTCCATTAGCTTTCTTGACCATCACCACGTTTGTCAACCAGGTGGTGTAAGATGCCTCCTTGATAATTCCAGCACTGAGTAACTTGTCGACCTCCTGCTTGATGGCGATCTCCTTATCACGAGCAAAAATCCTCAATTTTTGTCTCTTGAATTTCATTGTGGGTTAACTTAGAGCCTGTGTATTGCAACTTCTTCCTTAATCCCCTTTATGTCTTCGACTCTCCACGCAAAGACATCTACACTTTCTTTCAACAAGGCAGTTATCTCAGCCTTTTCCTCAGGTGATAACTGCCCACCCAACTTGATTTTCTGTTCAGGGAAGGACGGATTGGTTTCTACCTCTTCCAGCTCACCCACTGGTTCCAACTCTGGGCCATCCCTGAAATGTAAGGTCTCAATGATGATTTCCCTTACTCTCTTTCTATCTTCTTCCCCAAGGTGTGGAGCCTCTGCTTTAATCATGCCATCTAGCTCTATAGTTATTTCATTATTGGTGGCCCCCGAGTTTTGGCTGACTGAGAAGCATAGGCCGCCTATAATGACCTGGTCAACCAAAACTATATCAATTGTATTCTCTATGCTATCTGAGGGACGTGTCGCCTCATTTATGAATATGTCATGTGAGGGATAGGTTGACTCACATTGCACTGATTCTATTTTTTCTTCTACACATTGGATATGAGCCAACCTTGAAGTTGTAGTGATAGACTTAGAAAATTTCCAGCTGGCCTCTGGAGTCTCCACTTCTAGTTCTCTCTTCTTCTTGGACCTCAAGACATGATCAAGATAGTCTCTAGCCGTTCCCAGTACACATCCAACTCCAAGGGGGTGGGGAGCTTAACCCTTTGATGTGGTATTGAGGGAACCATTCCTAGTGCGACCTGTCTAGGAATTCCCAGTATGGCATGGTAATCACTTAGTATATCAATAACTACAAATGTTACCTTGGTTGTGGTCCTCAGAGGGTGTAGCCCGACATCTACCGCGAGCTCGATCTGTACTTTGGCATCGACCCTTTGGTTGGTGAAGCCTTCCAGTCGACCTGAGTAAGGTGACAAACTGACATACGTGAGGCCCATTTCTAAGAAAGTCATGTAGTAGAGTATATCCTTGCATGCTCTGGTCGACCAATATCCTGCTGGAAGTTCAGTTGTCAATAAGCCTCGGAATGACCAAAACTTGCTCCCTTTACAGCTGTGCTAGTTGACAACTCGTAAGGATAGAAACTGGTGACTTCCTCTTGCACACAACTCCTAGGTGGGACGTGAGGAGCTTTATTTAGTTGGAAAATATTGTGCTTGAGGGATGTGTTGCTCGTCTCCTCAGCGATCAATCCCAGTGTCATCCTAGGTTGCCTTGGCTCGGGCACCCCTCTAGCAAGTCGATCCCCAGCAGGGGGACGATCTCCCTTCACAAATCTATCAAGCCTGTCCTTGTTCACCAACTTTTAGATGATCCTCTTAAAACTAATACAATCCTCCGTAGTGTGGCCAGTATCCTTGTGGTACTCACAATATTTGTTGTTGTCTCGCCTGAACTTATTTTAGGGGTTCATAGGAACGGGAGGAGCCAGATCAACTATGTTTATTATCTCCGTACGACTAACTGTGAGGGGAGTAAATCTTTTGGGGACCCTCTCAGTCGCCCTAGTTCTATTCTTCCCCTTGTTATTGTTAGTTCTAGCCGCCACTCCTTTGGTTGACTCTCCAGCCTAAGTATTCTTGGAGCTCCTTTCATTTTCTCTTTCCTTGCGTTCTTTAGCAACGGTCACATCATAGGACCTTTCAAATAGGTCTTTCCTTGTGTTCGCTCGTTTGACTTGTAGCTTGTATGTCCAAGTCAAGTGAGGACACCCCATTTCTAAAGTAGTTGATGACCTCTTTGTCAGTTAAGTCTTCTTCTATTTGGTTGACCAACTCCTTAAACAGAGTAAAATAGCTCATGGTGCTCTCCGTTTTTCC
The DNA here is from genome assembly GCA_022495995.1 of Adenophora triphylla var. japonica. Lineage (NCBI taxonomy): Eukaryota > Viridiplantae > Streptophyta > Magnoliopsida > Asterales > Campanulaceae > Adenophora > Adenophora triphylla. Next base: position 184,607 of record JAFEMH010000309.1, on the reverse strand, counting down.
TTGAGCATTGCTATTCATGTCGTGACCGCCTTCTTTCGAGCCCCAACAGTTGAGAACCTCTCTCGAAACTTTATCCGCATATATCTCCATGAGGTGATGCAGACAGTTGATAAACCACAAAACCAAGTCAGGGCAGCACATGTGAAAGCACTGGTTGGTGCCTTACACAGCACGTCATCCTCTGAGGAGACTAAACACATGGTGGCCTCGAAATGTTGCATGTAATTCAGCGCGTTGGTCTTGTCGGAGTACTTTTCTAGTACGGGTAGCTTGAATCCAGGAGGTGGGCCTTTATCTAGCATACTTTGGGCCAAGGGACGAAGAGCACTATCATTTTGTTCGCCCCTTCCTCCTGTAGCCAGTCGATCAGCTTACATATCATCTAACCTTCTCTTTAGTTTCAAAAGCACCCTGACATCCAGGGTCGCCTCTTTGGTGGGACATGGAATTAGATTTTTGGCGTTCCTCCCTATGATGCTCCCTCCTAGAAGGTTCTCTTTCCCTCTCATCTCTAGGAGGAGTCCTTTCTCTCCTGTCCCTCCTAAGGGATGATCAACCTCCTCTGGGGGGCGTCCTACATTGAGCACGGTCAGCTTCAAGCTGTCTCCTTTGTGCCGAGTCAGCTTCTTGTTTTCTTTAGCTGTTGAGCCTATCCCTTAAGTCTCACGTACAATCAGTTGAATTGTGGGTAGGGGAGGCCTATCGTTCCTCCTTTCCCCTTCCGAAGTCCTAGGGGCCTCGTTGTTATGTCGATGGGAGGTTAGTGAGGGAACTACCATCGATGACCTACGATCGTCCTTCTTAGGAGACTCAGGCAGCTCAAGTAGTTCATTTTGTACTTCGAGCAAGCTCTGCAAAACACTTGCTCGTTCTAAAAACATTTCCTTCTTACTATGGTAAGGAGCTGAGGGACCAGCCACGTCTTCTGCAGCTGTTCGACCCGTTTGGAACTTCTTGGCTTGTTGGCCGCCCCCCTTGGGTGACCATGGGCCTTTCCCCCCTTCTCTTATCATGTATTCCTACTCCGTCTGTCACACTGTTGGATCAAGTTGGTCTCCTCATGAGGTGTCCAGGTGGAGGGGGAGGAAGGTTTGAAATGCGGTTTCCAGCACCAACGTTAGTGCATGGGTTATTTCCGTTGACATTCTCATTGACTGGATCGCTTGAGGCAATAGCAGTATACCCGTTAGATACCATATTTGTGAGTTTACAAAGTTTCAAGGTCTAGTATTTCTCGTTTCCCAACAATGTAACCAAACTAATGATTCAGTAATCGTTCTGGATCATCATTAGTCCAGCAATAGGTTGTAATCCAGCTACTATGACCTGAAACCACGAGTAAACGACTTGCCGGGATGGTTTCGGCTAATACCATCTGGCGTTATGATAAAATATAGTGTTATAAGTTTAGATAAAACTGTATTGAAATGACTAAATCTCCAAATAGCAAAGATGACATTACTTTTTTACGTATAATGTATTATGTTATATATAGTGGTGAGATGTGATGATTATGAATCCCTTGGATCGTGGAGATATTGCTGGCGTAACTGTCTCCGATAATGTATGAGGCGGTTATAAATAACGACGTGGGTAGATTCACATGTTTGTTTGGTCGAGGTCGCATGAATGATCGAGGTCGATATGAATTCGTGCCTTGGTTATGCAGAGATTGCCCAAGGAGTGGGTCGTATATCGGATTAAGATAGATCAGGACTAACGAAGGTCGAACAATAAGCTTGATCGACTGGTCTCTACTGATTGATGGGTTGGTAGAATTGGGGTTGATTCATAGGTTCATTTCGTTTGACAGACCTTTAAGATTATCTGAACATGGGTCAGCCTGTTGGGCCTTTAAGATGATCTGGAACTTGGGTCAGCCTAGCCTGTTGGGCCTGTCCATAACGTTTATTCCGTTCACAGATCATTCAAGGAGGCAGTGAAGATGAAAATCCAATAGGGTGATATATGGAAAATTAATTTTAAACAAATACGTAAATTATATAGTAAGTAAAAAAAAAAAAAAAAAGGAAAATAAAATAAACGTGAGGGCAAATTTGGCCAGAGAAATAAGTATTTACTCCCCTTCTTTTATGTTCATCTCTTCAGTATCACATGAACACAACTCAATCTCCTTACCCTCAAGCCACCACAATCCTCTCTCTCTCTCTCCTCCAAATTTCTCCCTCTCCTTGATTTGATTCACTAAACCAATCGCCACCATTGCTCCGCTTCTCCGACACCTCGAGAAAACCTCCAGAATTTAGGATTTCAATCGGTAAATGAAAACCCTTCCTTTTATAACTCCATCTGATATAAATCCTCACTCAATTCTCCTTTATTGTTGATTGAAATCTTTGTTTTTCTGTCAAATATCAGTCCCTCCTTTTCTTGGTTTCTTGTACCCAATCTATTGAATCCCTTGATCGATCGGGGAATATTAATTTAATGGCGTCGCCAGCTCCGGCGAAGACGCAACCGCTGCACAACTTCTCCTTACCCCACCACTTGACATGGAAGAAGAACCACACATCCTCCGCCGCCGCCGATCAACATCAACAACGGTCGCGGACCCGTCTCTCGACCCCTCCTCCGCCGCCACAACCAGCTCTACCTTCGTCTTCTACCGATCCCCGTCGGCAATCTTCTCCATACTTCGATCTTCCTCGGCGCCAATCTTCTCCTTCCAGTACTTTCAGCGCTCATGTTTCGCGGAGACACTCTCCTTTGCTTGATTCGTTATCCAAGCAGTCTCCCTTGCGTGAATCGGAGTCGGAATCTTACTTCCGGCGAAAACGTTCGCCCGCCTCTTCTTCCCGGCGGGAGACTTCCCCGTCTCATGCTTCCCGGCGACAGTCGCCTCTACTTGATTCAACTATTTCCAAGCAATCCCCCTTGCGTGATTCCGAGTCAGAATCGGACTTCATCTCTGCCGCCGCATCACACAAATCTCCGGTGCCCGAACATCCCAAGTCTGATCTCCCCGATTTGCCCTTCAATGAAGCGAAATCTACTCAAACTTACTCAAAAATTTCTCTATCTAATGAGAGAAGAAAAAGATCAAACGTCTCTATTCGTTTCAGCAAGAACAAGATTGATCAGACCATCCCGGACGAAGATCAAGACAAATCCACCGCAGCTGATGGCGCCACCACGGATGCCGCCAACCCCGCAGCGGAGGATGAAGAATCAGTGCCGAAGACATGGAATTTGAGGCCTCGGCGTCCGATTAACAAGCAATCTAATGTAAATGTAAACATGGGAGTTCATAAACTTGGTGGATCCTTATCAAAAGAGCTTAGAAGTGCCATGAACTATGAGTTGATTGGGATCAACCCGGTGGAGAAGAAGGAAAAGAAAATGGAGTTTTCGATTTCCCTTTCGCTTTCCCGGAATGAGATTGAAGAGGATTTATATGCTTTGACAGGATCAAAGCCTTCAAGGAGGCCGAAGAAGAGAACTAAGACTGTCCAGAGGCAAATTGGGGTATATTTTCTTTGTTTTTACTGCTTACAAGTTGGTAAATTTACGTCGTAGATTATGATTAATTGATTTTTCTTGTTGGGATCTTGCTTGGATTGCTTGCAAGTTTGTGGTTTTATTTTGTGTGTTTAATTGATTTACTGATTTTTCTTTTTGGAGTCTTGTTTCGATTGTTTTTTCATGTTTGATAAATTTCTAAAGTCGAAATCGGTTTAGCTTTGTTGGTTTGATTAATATGCTGAATTTTAAGAGTCGAAATTGGATTATTCGAAAAATAAGGATTAGGGTTCATGTAGGTACTCCAAGTAATTCTGACAAGGGCGAACCAGTACCTACGCCTACTTGTTAAGAAGCTGTTTTTGGAAAGATTTTGCATCTGGAATATATACAAATGATTGCTTGAAATGTCCGGACGAATATATATCTCACTCTTTATGACTTAATTCTTTCTGTAGACTAACTCCATTCTTGAACATTAGTTACCTGTATTTAGAATGATAGACAAATCATAAAAAACAGTAGCACTCGAAAATAGATTTTTGGTTTTTCGGTTGTTGTACTCTTTAACTATTATTGTATTTTCCTTTTCTTTTTCTGTTGGAAGGATTCTTATTTTTTTTTTTTGTTTAATTTTCTACAGACTCTGCTCCCCGGTTTGTGGCTAGGTACTATTAACGCTGATACGTACAAAGTTTCTGAAGCTCCTTCAAAGGTTTAGTTTCTATTACTGCTAGTGCTTACATATACTCTGTTAGATCCAAGTCGTCGCGTATTTGAGAAGATGATCTTTGTACTCCCTTATGTTATTCTGGGATGTTTGAAGGATATTAACTCCCAAATTTTTGATGTTTTTTTAGGTAGGACGAGCCATAACTTGTATAGATGATAGAGAAAATAAATGCTTTTGGTTCTTTTATGCTATCTTTTTTTTTTCGTAAGCTCATTGAGTTGGTTCAAGATATGGTAATTTGATGTTATATCAATTTCTAATGTGCATATGAAGTATTTAATTTTGAATCTTTGCTATTGTTACTTGTTTGATATGTGTGGTACCTGTCCCTGTCATAATATGGTAGAATTGTTCTTCGGTTGAATCCAGCACGCAACAACTGCGTGCATACTGGATTCAACTGCATACTGGATTCAACTGTTTGCCGGAAAGAAAAAAAAAACAATCTTCAGTTGAATCCAGTATGCAAATAGTCGTGAGTTATGGTGTGGACTGTCTATAGTTTGCTGCTGGATTTTCCCTTTTGAGAATCATGGCAAGGAAGATACTTGTGGGTGAGTGAGATTACTGGATTACTTTAGTTGACATTTGTGGCTATTTGTACTTCTTTTTCTTCCAAGGGCTGGTCTTTATTTAGGAACGGACGGAGTACTAAAAAATACCCATAGCATTGTATTTTGGCCGATTTCATCTAGGGTCCCTTGGGTGAGATTTAAAATCAATTTAGGAAACAATATTTAGTTAATTTTCCAGACACCCATCCGCCTAATGGGAGCGATCGCCCCAAAACATGGCGCGATCGCGCGGTGTGACGGGTGGTTTTATAAGTTAATTATAAGACAAATTTGTCTCTTATAATTGACTTATAAGACAAAAATTTCAACCAAAAAAATCAAAATTTTCAATAATAACAACGAATTGCTCTCATAATTTACACAAAAAATCAAAAATTTCAATAATAACAATGAATTGCTCTCATAATTTACACATTTACAAGTCTTATAAGTTAATTATAAGACTAATTTGTATCTTATTATAAGACAAAATTTTCAACTAAAAAAATCAAAAATTTCAATAATAACAACTAATTGCTCTCATAATTTACACATTTACAACTCTTATAAGTTAACTATAAGACTAAATCACCTTTTATAATTAACTTATAAGACCATTTTGCCTCTTATTGAAGCTGGGCCAATTTTTATAAGACTAATTTGTCTCTTATAATTGAAAATTATTACAAAATTTTCAACTAAAAAAATCAAAAAATTCAATAATAAAAACGAATTGTTCACATAATTTACACATTTACAACTCTTATAAGTTAATTATAAGACTAAATCACCTCTTATTAATAACTTATAAGACCATTTTGTCTCTTATTGAAGTTGGGCCAATGGAAATTGTGTAGAAAAGAGAGGACATTAAGCTGAAATTGGAGGAGGGAGCGATCGTGCCATGTTGTGGGGCGATCGCATCCAAAGACCAGAAGCTACCGCGCGATCGCGTCATGTTGTAGGGCGATCGCTCCCAATTAGGCAGAGGGGTGTCTAGGAAATTTGAATCTGTGGATAACTCCTTATTTGAGATTTACAAAAAAAAAATTCTTTAAGGAAAAAAAATCTTAGCAGAGGAGCCCTAGGGGGATTTTTCCTTTTATTTTATATTTTAGGGTTATTACATAAAGTTTGGGGACGTTTATAAAAAGGATATGATGTTTCAAAAGTCCCAAATCAGGGTTTGAAGTTAACAAATGTTAACAAATAGGTGATTTTTTTTTACGAAATTGTTAGAATTTCAGGAATACATCACTCAATCAAATCATAACTCAAAGATACAAAAACAATTTTCTAAACTAACTTAAACAAATCCATAATTCATGAAATCAATTTCTCACAACTCAAAAAGTGAGTAATAACATGGAAGAAAAATCACCCAAACTCAATCAACCTTCAAATACAATAAAAACATCAATTATGGGTTGAACATAAAAATTAAAGTCAGGGAAGGAGAGGAAGTAGCAGAAATTGTGGAGGATGAAGAAGAGGAGGGGACTATTGGGAAGAGTGGAGAGCACCTACGATGGATGGAAAAGGGGTCGGGGTCGGGGTCAAAGGGGTCGGGGTCAAAGGGGTCAGGGTCAAGTGAAGGGGCGGGGGTCAAGTGAGGGGTGGGATGTGGTATAAGACTATCCTCATCAGTGACCCAACCCAACCCAACCTAACATTTTAAAAATAAAATATTTATTTTTTCTTTACTTCAACTTACCTAAAATACTTATCATTTTATTTTTTAAAATAATGTATTAGTAATAATATTTTTAAAATTATCCGTACAATTATTAAAAATAATTACCCATACAATTATAAAAAAATGAATTTTGATATATTTTTTATTTTATTATTTTATATAATTATACAAAATATATTAATTTTAAATATATATTTATATAAATACATGCCACCCAATTATTGGGTGACATGTGTCCCATTTTGATGACCCAACTTGTGCCAACCTCGGTTGGCTGGCCAACCCAAGTCATGCATTTTGGTGACTTTTTTTTTATTTATTTTTTTTTATTTGTTGTGACCCATGGTGACCCTCTCACGAGAGTCACCAATGTGGGTAGTCTAAGGGGCGGGGTCGGGGTTAAGTGAAGGGGAAGGAGACTGGGGTGGTGCAAAGGCGGGAAGGGGAAATAAAACTAGTTGAACAACAAACATATGGTTGTGCATATATTTTCTCTCCTATATATTTTTAATGTTAAGATGTTCTTACTAGAAAAATAAAATTCTTTATCTAAATTAATTTTTCAAGAAAATGTAGTGAATTCCTAAAACTACATAGGGGTGGCAAATTGTATTTGTCTGTACCAATCTATTCGTATATCAATCGTATCAATTATAAATGATTAAAAAAAATCGGTATCTTGAACTCTCGATACGATAATACCGTATCAGTTGTGTATAATTGGTTGATACATGTTATACATTATTGACTTCAGTTAGTATATTATGTACCGACATAACATATAAAAAATAAAAAGTTTTATATTTATATATAAATATAAAATATCAAATAATAGTTTTCTTTATCTAACATTACACTGCAGCTGCCGTTTCTCATAAATTCTAATTTTATCACTCTATTTCTCTTAAACTCGGCAACAAGTCGATTTCTCTCCTTTTCTGGATTGTTTAATTTTCAAAACTTTGTTTTACTACTTTTCTTTAGTTTCAAGACATTATCATTTGTGTTTGAGACCACTTTTTTATGTTATAATGTGTTGCTCTTTATAATAAACAAAAAATCTAACAAAAAATATATCAAAATACATTTTTTTTTGTATTCATTTACATTTGGTAAATGCCGAGTATCAACCATACCAATTGAGTACCAACCGTATCAATAAATTTAGTATATTGATTTTCGTGATTGGTACTGGTACATATTTTTGTATATCAAATCATACTTGGTTGGTACATGATATAAACAAAATCAGCGGCGGATCTACCATGGGGGCAAATGGGGCAATTGCCCCCATTAGTTTAAAAATATAAAAAATTACTAGAGCAAAATTTTCAAAATTTTGTGGATTTAGTGCAAGTTGTTGAAATTTGCCTCCTTTGAGATAGAAGAAATAATACAATAGAATTTTATTTTGTCGCTACTGAAATTTATTGCAATTTTTGTCAACATTTACGAAAATTTAAGGAATAGCCACTCGATATACCAACCAAACCATCCTTAAAACTACCCATGATTTCCACTCATTTCAATAAACAAAGATGAGATGAAAATCCCTTTTAAAAAAAAAAAAAAAAAATAAGAGTTGAAAATGAGTAAAAACAAAATAAAAAACCAACAAGATGTATGACCAATTTGAGCAAATACTCCGTATAACTAGGGGAACATCCCGTGCTCCGCACAGGAGTTGATTTAACTATTGAAAAAAAAGTTGCACTAATATAGTTCATGTGTATAAATTTTTTGGTGATTTAACTTTTTATTTTGATCATTTAAAAGACCAAATTTAATTATTCATATGGTGATTCGAGAGACATTTTTTTTCACAAATCTCTTTTGCAAGCATCTATTATACATATCCTACTACTTACGTCTCAAACCTAAATAAATATCAATTTTTACTTTGAATCAATAACAAATTGACCTCCTTCTTTCTCTTCTCCTCCTGTAATGTAATACGAAAGATTGAATTACAAACGATCATGGATTAAAGTTTAAAGTTTAGGATCACTGATGACGCAGGAAATCGTTCGGGCTCAGCTCTTGAAGTCCAGCAGAATAATGGGCTGACTTGGGATCTGCACACCACCAGAAAGAAATTGTAAACTGTGTCGGGGCTTGTCCGGCAAGGCCCTCCGGAGTGAGAATCAGTTTGGGCTGGAGAAGGTGATAAGGAAACAGTAGGTGTGTGTATACTTGAATATAGAAAAGTGCATTACCTTAGCCCAAGTTACTGTTCACGTATTTTTAGTGGATGTGGGAAACTAGGGTTCCCATCTGGACAGTTAGATTTGATCATTGCCAACTGTTGGATTGGTTTTGTCTCCACGTGTCCACGTGGCGTCCTGTGATTGCTCCGTACGAGCAAGGACACTGTTGTACCTGTCTTGGACAATGGTCTGCCTTATAATGGAAAGTGTCACCTGCACACTGCGGCGCCACTGCTAGTTCCGTGGGGACATATGCGCAGAGGGGCCCAGTGGCAGGTTTAACTTTATCCATAGATGGCTTGTTGAGCAAGCTATATATCTAACGACGACCTAGAGCTGTATGTCTAGGAGGGTCGTCGATGGAGAAGTGACTCGACGAGCGTGTGAATGAATGGAGAGTCTTGTCATTAGATGGGCTAGGTCGCTCAATGGCGACAACGGCCACCTTTAGTTAGATGAGCCACAATCCAACTCTGTCGTCGAATGGACGAGCTGGGTTATCCAATGGTAATGATGGCCATCCATTGGAACACCGTGCTACGGCCCAACTCTAAGTCACTCCTTTGGCTTTGTCTCTTAGCGGGCCAATTGGGCCCGTCTCTTGTAGGGAATGATTTGGGCTTGGCCCATCACAATTTATTCCGTTCAGTGGCCCCCAACTCTTGGGTCGTCTTGATGGGCCATGAGTTTGTTTCTTAGGGGTATGAACCCTAGCTCGTTGAACGGCCGTCAATTTGAAATTTGAAATGAGGCGATGTGACCATTGATGACGTGGGCAGCCAGGATTTCTTTATTAAATGACACGCGTCCCATGACGGGACATTCTTCTCGAAAGTCCCAACTTGTATTTAATGCCCCTCATCATTATCATTACTGAGGGTGGTTTTCTAGGCAAAACCTTTCATCTTCCCCAAATATAAATACCCCTCTACTTCCTCCATTTCAAACTTTACAAGCTTCAGATATTCGAGAGCATAGAGCAAAGGGGAGATACTCCAGCCATCTGAAAACCATCTCTGGCGATAAAACGGTACTGGCTTCTCCGTCTCTGTGTGCAGTGGCTGCTTGGCTAAGGGATTTCTTTGATTTGCCTCCGGAAACTTCATCTTCTCCTCCAACAGGTAATTTTTCCTTCTGCTCTTAACTTTTCTGGGTTTTGGGGGCTTAAAACTTGATTAATGGCCCCCAGGTCCGTCAGCTTTGAGCGAGGAGTACGATTTGTTTTTGAGCCTAATCAGAGGGTGTTTAAATGTGCTAGAGGTCTTTGGAGAGAGATCCCTTTGAGTGAGTGTTCTTCCATTTTGGTAAAATTTGACTTTGAAAATGGGGATTTAGAGTTCCCAACTGATGTTGTTCTTGGGGATTTTGAAGAAGATGACCCAAGTGTAACACTCTTTAGATCCATGAACGACCTTCCAAGACATATCCAAACCCATTACTCCTCGGACCGTCGTGATTCACTTAGGGATTTTGCTTCATGGGAATCTAGGTCGTCTCTAGTTAGATCGTTGTCCAATGATGTTAGGACTGATTCCCTTGCTCTTTTTAACTGTTTTGTAGATATGGATCACGACGGTCGTTCCCAACAACCAAATCTGGAAGTGAACGAGGCTAGTACAAGTTCTGGTGGCCCTCGTATAGTTGACGCTTTTCACACGAACGTACGAGCCAGTCGCAATGAACGAGGCTTTGGTGGTGGAGAGGAAGGACAATGGGCTGTAGCTAAGATCCATTCCAGGAGGAAGGACATTAAGACCCAAATGATCAACGCTCTTCGAGACTCGTATAGAGTCCAAGCATCCACCTACAGACTAGAATACCTTCATCTCACTGACTACGAGCCTCGTCGCGAGGCCATACTTCGTAGCAAGAAAAAGGTGGCCTTCTTTTACAAACAGTTTGAGCTGGGTCTGAGGCTACCTTTAGATCCCTTCATCAACGAAATTCTGGAAGATTCGGCCTGTGTGCCCATGGAATTGAGCGCCAACGTCGTTAGGATTTTATCCTCGTTCATCATAGTTTGCAGATTCCTAGGCCATGAGCCTTGTAACAAAGTTTTCAGGCAATATTATAAGACGACGAGGTCCATTTTACACGGAAAGTCAGTGGTGAGCGTGGCGTCGATCAGGAATGTGCAGGGGTTGTTTCTTGAGACTCGGAATAAATTTTATGGTTAGGAGAATCATATGATACGGGTTGAGAGTAGGGTTGGCTGGCAATTCCCTTACCCCGAGACCCAAATGATGGTACCAGACGACAAAGTTTGGCAAGCTCCGTGGGCCGACGAGCTAAAGGGAAAAATTGACGCGTTGCTGAGATTAGGATGGGTGAGCTATAAGGACATTGAAGCCTCCCACTAGAGATACATCAAGACGGGAATGATGTCCAGCCCGTCGATTGGCCCTCAACCTCTCGTCAAAATCAACCTTGACCCACGCTATCCCACCTGGATCGTTCATGACGACTTCGTCTGGGAAGAAAATTGTGTTAATTGTATAGGGGCACACGACAGCCGTCCCGAGGAGCGTTGTGCCAATCTTGAGATGATGGGGGGTTAAGTCTTGATAACTCGTCTTTTTATTACATACGGATTTGTCTTTTTGTCTCGTCGAAAATAACTTAACCCTTTCCCCTTATTGCAGTTCTCTCTCAGGAAGACATTGATCGCATCGAATAAAAAATCATGAGCGGTGCAATCAGAGTTGTGGATCGTAGAGTTGCCAGGAGGAATAGAGCCGCATCCAATGCTATCTTCGACCGTCAGGAAAACATGACGACGAGGAATGAGGCTCTTCCCAAGGAAAGCTTCGGGGCCATTCCATTGATCGAAAGGGAAAATGTTGGGCCCGTAGTTGAGGGGCTCAATACTGGAGGTCATCAAGCACGGGTAGACGAGCCTGAAAGAATGGTGGATGTTGAGGCTGAACATGAGAGTGCTGCTGCTAACTTGGGCACCCAGCTTATCACCGTGAAAAATGTTGACCATGAGACAGTCGGGAGCTCAGATTCAAATGCGGAGGTGATTGGAGACGGCAGTCACGTCTCAAGGAAAAGGAAGGCTCGTCCTACGAGCTTTGGGGAGGAGAGAGAGAGAGAGAGCTAAGGAAGCAACCTTCGACCCTCCAAGCGCCTCCGACCCTTCAACTCCACATACCCTAACTCCAGCCTCGTCTGAAGCTCTGACTAAGGAGATGGCCCTACAATTGGCTGTGTAATATGCACAGGTTTCCCCAATAACTGGGATTCCTTATTTGAAGAGGCATGGCCTGCCGCTCGTTCTAGGGGCGGCCATCTGTTAGTGTCGAAACCTAACGGTTTATTTTATATCCGCAAGCGCACGGGCTATTGTAATATAGCGGGTGCAAGTACGAGTCGATCCCACAGAGACAGGGTTTACCTAAGGGATATTTTTGTCTTTTAGAAAATAAAGAAAGGATTGGGGGGTAGATAAAATTTGTTTTTAGAATAATAGAGAGATCATAAACAGAAAATACTTTTAATTTAAATCTTATAAAACGAAGCATTCTTGGGATTGGAAATCATACACATATTCTTATTCATCAAATTGTCATTGTCTTAGAAATAAAAGGTTTTCATAAAAAGCAAGGATGGTATGTTAGGCCTACGCTATTTCGGGCTAGGACAATAGCGTTTGTATTCTTCACTAATTATGTCCTAACCGTTTGAGAAATCCGTTTATGTTTGCCCCCGCCTGTCACAAACGGGCATTCCGGCTTATCTCTAGCCGACCATAATTAGTAAGAATCCATTAAGGACGGAAGTCAACATACTTTCCATTAAAGGAACATCCCTAGGCCATTGAACTACTCTCGTGATCAATAAACCTAGTTTCTTTATATGGTTCCGTCAATTGAGATTCTCCGCTAGGTACTTCTCTCAATTGACTGAATCATACAAATTGAATATCGCCAATAAGTAAGGCATTTAGAGAATAATATAAAGAGATTGTTTTAGATGAAGAAAGAAGACAAGACTAATCATTTTTAGATGATGAATAAGCATGCTTTTGAGTTTCCAACCCCAAGAATATGGGGGATTACTCACAAGCCATTTATAATATATAAGCAATTAAAATAAGAGATTGAGTAAGAAAGACTTATGATGAACAAATGCTGGAAATAATGCTTCACTTTTATTGCTCTTCTTCCAAAGTGACTTCAAGAACAAAATAATGACTTGATCTTCAAAATCTCCTTAGAAATTGTTATCACAAGTATTTGTGTTTTCTATCTATCTAATATCAGTAGTTTCTCTCTAATAATTCGTGTCTAAGACTGATCACTAGGGTCCTATTTATAAAAAGGAGGGAACTCTTCAATCGGGTGCAACCAAAAGGTGCCTTTACGTCTGCGATCGCGTTTTGCACGGCCGCGTCAAGGAAGTTGCACGGCCGTGCGACCCTTGGCGCCAGATTTGAATTTAAGTCTTGACACTTCGCACGGCCGCTCCTATATAAGCTGCACGGCCGCTCCATAAGATGACACGGGCGCTCCCTCTTCAAGACACGGCCACTCTATAATTTAGGGCCAAAAATGGCCTGAAAAAGGCCAAGTGCACGGCCGCTCTATCTTTGCTGCACGGCCGCTCTGTCTGAATTTTAACTTTGTGTGCTTGATTTGGTTGGTGCTCTCCCAAGTCTTTTGACTTAAAGTGTCCAAGTATCCTTTTGATAAAAATGAACCTAAAACCTGTCTTAAAAAGCAAGAAAAATACCAAAAGCGTAAAATCTAGAAAATAAGGAAAAGGAACTAAAAAGTATATGAAATGAAATGAGAAATGATGATTTATGCAATAAAAAGTATATAAAAATAAGGATAAATGACTATATAATAGTCACTTATCAAACTCCCCCACACTTAAATCTTTGCTTGTTCCCAAGCAAACTTAGAATGAAATATGGAGAGGGAGAAAAATATGATTGATCCCTCAGAAATAAAGTAGCAAGCCCTTGAATGCCTAGTAGATAATGCCTTTTATCTATCTAATCATTTTTTGAATATCTTTAAAAATTTATTTTAGGAAGAAATATTTTAGGGATATTTTAAAGAGATAAAATGCAAGACAATAACCTAGTATAGCATATATAGAATTTTGACCAAGTAAAGCATGCTAGAAGGAAGAAACTTCTTGGTAGGAAAAGCTATCACTTTTTAGAGTGATTTTTTTTAGAAAAGATGAATTTTATTTCTTTAAGATGTACAAGAGAAGGTATAGACATTTTATTCACAATTTAGAAGTTCCGAAGAATTGTATTACATTCTTGAATCACAAGGGTGAAGAATGGGTGATGGTAGTGGAAAAATCTCGTCAAAGTCAAACAAATTTATCTTATTTTTGTACGTGTTATATTTTTGCAAAAGACCTAAGTTATTCTTGATCCTTTCAAGTAGGAGACATTGTGGTCGCGAGCCCCATGTTCCTAATACTTAGATCAAGAATACTTTTGGATATTATTTCCGTTTTGGCAAGGAAGCATCGTCGCAGCGAACGCCGTGCCCCGAGTTACTTAGGAGATAATAGGTTTCTTTTTGCTTTTAAGGTTTGGTGACCATTGTCACTCTTTTATTAATAAGATAGAAGTGTTTTTCTTTGACTTGATTTGAAAATGGAAGGATGGAATTTATGAAAGGGTGTGATTCAAGGGATGCAAACAAAAAGGTGCTTCTAAAAAGGGAATAAATATCTAATAAAGATAAAAAATGTACAATCTTAAAAGAATATATTCAAAATTTGTATAAATAACCAAGCATAAAAGAATTCCTTTCTAATCAAATGCATTTTCCTTGATGAGATTCTATATTGTGCTATACCAACTTATGAGGCTTTCAATTATTTCCTAAAAAGATCCCTTATACTTTTCCTTTTTATAGATTTCTAAGTGTATAGAAAATATGAGAGGAAAGATAAAGGCATTTATACTAGGGCAAATGGCAAGCATAAAGATAATAATTTTTGATCATCATAGGGATTTTTTTTTTTTTATATACTATTATACATGCATAAAAGAAAAAAAAAATGCAACTAAGTTAAAAAAGAAAAATTATACTAGAAAGCAGTTAAATTTATACTAGAAAGCGAGTAAATTTTAAAAACTAGAAAGCGAAAAATAAAGCGAAAAATAAAAGGATAGATTTACCCCCCCACACTTGAAATGAACATTGTCCTCAATGTTTCAAGAAACAATGCCAAATCCCGGGAGGGTAAAGGGAAAAACTTACTAAAATGGTGGTGGTGGTGGAAAGTTGTCCCAATAGTTTGCCCCATAGTTGTAAATGTCGTCAATCCTCCCTTGAGCATATTGAATACGACCATCCATTTGCCCGAGTTGTTGAAGGATTTGAGCATTTTGTTCAAGTAGTTGACCTTGTTGGGCAAACATTTGATCGAACCTTTGGTAGAAGTCGGGTGGCAATGGGGCTTGAATCTCTTCTTCTTCTTCTTCTTGGCCTTCTCCTCCAATGGCATTTGGGAATATCCAAGTCTCGGGTTCTCCTACTTGGGCGGAGGGAAGATTGTTGCTTGGGAGTACAATGTAGGGCGTTTTTCCCGCTCCTACTAACCAATTATACTCATTATTCCCCCTCTCCGAAATGAGTTGCATAGTCCGAAGGGTTGGAATATCCAGTTTTGTTGACCCTCTCACCTCAACCCAATCATTTGGAACCTCAAAATTAAAGTGCTTGGCAAATAAAGTAACAATTCCTCCCATATGAATCTCCCCATTAAAGTTGGGAGAAACAATGTCACCAATCAACTCAAAGAAGAAATTGCAAAGATTCATCCTCCTACGCCTATTAGCAAATCCCCATAACAAAAACAACTCCTTCCTATTCACTGTTCCCTTATCCTCCCTAGCAAAGATGGTACAAGCGAACATCCTATGTATGAGGCGGAGGGATGGGTGAATGATAGAAGAAGCTTTGGCACTTCGGGAAGTATAGGATGGAAGGCCGGTAATTTGGTTCCAAAAAACAGTTTCATTGTATTCAATGGGCATGTCGGGAAAAGACTCCGTTTGGAAAGATAACCCCAAAATTCTACTAATCTCAGCCCCGGTCAAATGAAGCTCTCTTCCACCAAGGCGAAAGTCCAAATGGAATTGATTAAAAACTCTTCCTGTCACTCTATAATTTTCCTCCACAATTTTCACCTTTAATGTACTCAGAAATTCTAAGGTAAGGACCTCATAGGTTTTCTCATGCCTCTGAAGGAAGCTATCAGATCTCATTCCCATAAAAAGAGTAAGAGCGTCCCCATAAATTCCTAATGCTCTCAGGGCAAGCCTATCAGGAAATTGGGTTGGCCTAATCCTTTTTGAACTCAAGGCAACAAAACGTGCCGTCTCCCTTGGGCTCCTAAAATCAATCCCCAAAGTATTGAGAGTTGGATTAAAGCTAGAGGAGGAGGGTTGCTCCTTTCGAGACTTCTTTGTTACTCTCTCTGCAGCCTTTCCTTTCCCTTTGGTAGCCATTATCTCAAAACCCAGAAAAATTGAAAGACAAGAGAGATGAAGGAGTTCTTACCCGAAGAAATTGCTGAATAAACCCGAAATCTTTGATGCACACATTTGAAATGTCCAAGAGCTTCCTCCTTAACCTTAATCTTGAGCAATCCCTTCGAATTTCATGAAATGGGTGAAGGGTTTTGGTATTTTCGGAATTGGGGTTTTAGGAGGGTTTTGGACTGATTTTGGTGGGGGAGAAATGGTTGAGTGGTGGATTTGAGGATGATTGAGGGTTGTAATGTGGGTTATAATGGAAGAGAGATGGGTATTTAAGGTGGGTGGGGCGGAGGTTTTGAGGGAGAAAGGTTGAAGATGAAGTAAATGAGGGAGGAGGGGAAAAGCTGCGCCTTTTGGTAACGACGCAACTCCCGGACGTCTTGCACGGCCATGTTAAGGAACTTGCACGGCCGTGTCCCTTTTACTGAGTCAACACGTCCCAACTCGATATGAACTGCACGGCCGCTCCAAGATGAGCTGCACGGCCGTGCGAACTAAATTTCACCATTTTTAAATCTTTTTCCCTATAAAATAAAGTTAGCACAAACAAATATAAAAACTAAAAAAAAATAAAAATAAAATGAAAATAAGACACAAATAATCCATCGGTTACCATCCCGATGATGCTTGTTTTAGGTCCTTAGCTTGACCCCTTCCCGGTAGTAGGAGATGCATGATATTTGGTTGGCCTTTTGTTATTGACAACTTGCCATTGCCATCCTTCCGGGGTAATGAGTATCTTCTGCGGTAGACATTTCTTCCATCCCGATTTCTTGGGTAGAACAAGTGACCTATAGTCTTTGCACTTTCGAAAACTCGAAGTGACCTCCGTCTTTGTTCTTTTTGACTTTTTCACTGCATTGTTAGTTTTGGGACATGCAGAAATATCTAAAATATCATTGCAAATCAAAGGTTCAATATTTATGGGATCATTTTCTGTTCCTTCCTTTGATTTCGGTTCCTCACCCATTAAATCTTCTTCACTAGGAATCCAATTTTCTTCGCTAGGGGTGTAGGTCTCTTCAATTGGGATCCAATTTTCTTCACTAGGTGTGTAGGCCTCGAGATAGGGATCTTCGAGAACTGGCCTATGCATACTAAATTCGACCCTTTCTTTCCCTATATTTAGGGAAAATGTGCCATTTTTCACATCTATAATTGCCCCCTTGATGCAAGAAATGGCCTTCCTAAGATGACGGGAATATAATGGTCTTCCGCCATATCCAAGATAACAAAGTCGACAGGGATGATTAAGTTCCCTACTCGACAAGGCAAATTTTCCATAATACCAACGGGGTATTGAACGGATCGGTCTGCCAATTGGAGAGTTATGGTTGTGGGTCTGAGTTCCCCTATACCAAGCTTCTCGCTAACCGATAATGGCATTATACTGACGCTTGCTCCTAAGTCAAGGACAGCATTATCTATGTTTATTCTGCCAACACAACAAGGAATGGTGAATGTACCCGGATCCTTTAATTTTGGAGGGTCTTTATTTTGCAAAACGGCGCTCACCTCCTCCGCTAACATAACATTCTCATTTTCTTCTAGCCTTTCTTTTTCAAAAATTAATTTTTTCAAAGGTTTAACGGCTAAAGGCATATCTTCATCTTTTCTAAAATAAGGAATGTTAACATTAATGGCATCTAGGTTATCAAGGAATTCATCATAATCCTTGCCTTTTTCTCTAGGGGATTCCGTCCCCAAACTAGTCTCAATCATCGGAGGGATTGGACTATGATTATTTCTAGGGCATTCATTTTTCTTTTCTTGCTCATCCCTAGTTTTTACTACATTAACTTGCTCATTTGGCCTTTGAGGTTGACCGGGAAGACTCCCTTGTGGTCTATTCAATGGGATAGCCTGTTGAGCTTGTTGGGTTTCTAGCATCTTATTATGCGCTGCCAAGTTATCAAACCTAGCATTTAGCAATTTAAAACATTCCCTAAATTCATTATTGATCTTTTCTTGGGAATTTTTATTTTCCACTACAAAATCCATTATAAGATCTAATTTAGATTTAGGGGGAAAGGTACTTGCATTGTTGTTGAAATTCTTAGGTGCAAATCCCGGAGGTTGTGTAGATGATTGCGGGTTAAGAACGTTGTTATTCTTGTAGGAAAAATTGGGGTGATTCCTCCACTCGGGATTGTATGTATTAGAATACATCCCCCCTTTTTGCCCAAAAGAATTAACGAAGTTCACTTGGTCGTTAGAGGTAACGTCAAGTAACTCGCAGTTATCCGTACTATGTGAGTTAGACCCACATAGTTCGCATACCACATTTACACTAGCAATGGGGTTGACATTAAGATTTTCAAACTTTTTCAAAAGCATGTCAACTTTAGAGGAGAGAAGAGTAACTGCATCAACATTATATTTACCGGGCGTACCTTGTTGCTGCTCCCTCTCGCTTGACCATTGGTAATGGTTCAATGCAATGTTTTCGATAAGGTCGTACGCCTCATCGACTCCTTTGTTCATCAACGCTCCTCACTGGCGGCATCAATGGTCTCTCTTGTTTTGAAAACGAGACCGTTGTAGAAGGTGTGAACAATCAACCACTTTTCTAGCCCGTGGTGGGGGCACATTACGAGAAGTTCCTTGAACCGTTCCCATGCATCATACAAAGTTTCACTATACGTTTGACAGAAGTTAGTGATCTTTGTTCGTATCTGGCGATCTTGCTTGGTGGGAAAAATCGACCAAGGAATGCTTCTTGAATTTGGTCCCATGTTGTCAATGAATTACGGGGACCGAATTCAACCATTGTTTCGCCTTATCCTTGAGTGAAAATGGAAAAAGGCGCATCCGGATTGCTTCCACCGTAACACCTTGAATACGTGTGGTATCACAATATTCAAGAAATGTTTGGATGTGCAGATGGGGATCTTCGAAGGCAGTGCCGCTGTATTGGTTATTCATAACCATGTGCAATAATTGCGGCTTTATCTCGAAGTTTGCCGCTCCGGCATTTGGCACAACAATAGGGGATCTAGTTCCCGGGGTACTTGGGTTAACAAAGTCCCGTAGGGTCCTAGCAGGTGTTTGCGGTTCTCCGTCCATGTGTTTATCCAAAGTTTCTCTAAATCTCCTTAGTCTTTCGTGAAAGCTTCTTTCGGGTTCCGGATCAAAGTTGTCAACAAATGTCCGAGACCGTTTCATAAACTACAAGAAAAACACTTGAAGAAAAATTAAACGTAACAGATTATAGGACAGGAAAGCAAA
Source organism: Adenophora triphylla var. japonica (assembly GCA_022495995.1). Lineage (NCBI taxonomy): Eukaryota > Viridiplantae > Streptophyta > Magnoliopsida > Asterales > Campanulaceae > Adenophora > Adenophora triphylla. The sequence goes on along the minus strand of JAFEMH010000309.1, from coordinate 165,187 downwards.
ATAGTAAAAACAAAATAAAAACTAAAAATTTGTAGTAAAGACAAAAATAAAAAGTAAACCGTTGTCCCCGGCAACGGCGCCAAAAACTTGTTAGTGTCGAAACCTAACGGTTTATTTTATATCCGCAAGCGCACGGGCTATTGTAATATAGCGGGTGCAAGTACGAGTCGATCCCACAGAGACAGGGTTTACTTAAGGGATATTTTTGTCTTTTAGAAAATAAAGAAAGGATTGGGGGTAGATAAAATTTGTTTTTAGAATAATAGAGAGATCATAAACAGAAAATACTTTTAATTTAAATCTTATAAAACGAAGCATTCTTGGGATTGGAAATCATACACATATTCTTATTCATCAAATTGTCATTGTCTTAGAAATAAAAGGTTTTCATAAAAAGCAAGGATGGTATGTTAGGCCTACGCTATTTCGGGCTAGGACAATAGCGTTTGTATTCTTCACTAATTATGTCCTAACTGTTTGAGAAATCCGTTTATGTTTGCCCCCGCCATGTCACAAACGGGCATTCCGGCTTATCTCTAGCTGACCATAATTAGTAAGAATCCATTAAGGACGGAAGTCAACATACTTTCCATTAAAGGAACATCCTAGGCCATTGAACTACTCTCGTGATCAATAAACCTAGTTTCTTTATATGGTTCCGTCAATTGAGATTCTCCGCTAGGTACTTCTCTCAATTGGTGAATCATACAAATTGGATATCGCCAATAAGTAAGGCATTTAGAGAATAATATAAAGAGATTGTTTTAGATGAAGAAAGAAGACAAGACTAATCATTTTTAGATGATGAATAAGCATGCTTTTGAGTTTCCAACCCCAAGAATATGGGGGATTACTCACAAGCCATTTATAATATATAAGCAATTAAAATAAGAGATTGAGTAAGAAAGACTTATGATGAACAAATGCTGGAAATAATTCTTCACTTTTATTGCTCTTCTTCCAAAGTGACTTCAAGAACAAAATAATGACTTGATCTTCAAAATCTCCTTAGAAATTGTTATCACAAGTATTTGTGTTTTCTATCTATCTAATATCAGTAGTTTCTCTCTAATAATTCGTGTCTAAGACTGATCACTAGGGTCCTATTTATAAAAAGGAGGGAACTCTTCAATCAGGTGCAACCAAAAGGTGCCTTTACGTCTGCAGTCGCGTTTTGCACGGCCGCGTCAAGGAAGTTGCACGGCCGTGTGACCCTTGGCGCCAGATTTGAATTTAAGTCTTGACACTTCGCACGGCCGCTCCTATATAAGCTGCACGGCCGCTCCATAAGATGACACGGGCGCTCCCTCTTCAAGACACGGCCACTTTATAATTTAGGGCCAAAAATGGCCTGAAAAAGGCCAAGTGCACGGCCGCTCTATCTTTGCTGCACGGCCGCTCTGTCTGAATTTTAACTTTGTGTGCTTGATTTGGTTAGTGCTCTCCCAAGTCTTTTGACTTGAAGTGTCCAAGTATCCTTTTGATAAAAATGAACCTAAAACCTGTCTTAAAAAGCAAGAAAAATACCAAAAGCGTAAAATCTAGAAAATAAGGAAAAGGAACTAAAAAGTATATGAAATGAAATGAGAAATGATGATTTATGCAATAAAAAGTATATAAAAATAAGGATAAATGACTATATAATAGTCACTTATCACCATCACCCGACGATCCAGGGATGTCGAGCTCGTCCAAAGGCTGAAGTCGGCCAAACTTTCTCCTAACACTTATCATGTCATGCCCGTCTTGGGCTGATACAGACTGAGGTAATTCATCCCATTATCTTCCCCAATTCTTATCATCTTTCTACTTGCACTAAACTCGTCCTTACAGTTGTCGTCGATGATGGAGGCAATGAGCTCGGATTACAGGGATTGCCTTGAAGCGGAGCGCCGATCCAACGAGCAGCTAATCCAATCGGTCGGAGCTAAAGAGACTGCTGACAAAAAAAATTCTGAAGCTGAAGTGAATTTAGCTCGTTGACAACTGCCTACGAGCTCCTGATAAAGCAGAAGGACGAAGCTATGCTCAAGGTCGGCCGTTTGGAGATTGACAATTCCAAGCTTGTATCTGACAAGGAAAAAGCAGAGGGTTAATTGACGACCCTATCCAATGGCCTCCGTGCCAAAAATGATCAAATGGAGAAGTTGAAGTCTGATCATGAAGCTGTTCTCGTCCAAGCTAGGAAAGAGGTTGTCCAAGAGTACAAACAGAGCAGCGAGTGTACTCAGATGATCACAGATAAGACCAAAGGATTCTTCAAGGTCGGAGCCAAACATTTGATTAGACGAGCTCTTGTGGATCCAGAGACCAAGGACTTAATCTTAGTTGAAAAGTTTGCGGATCTTTTTGCCGATGATGCATATGATATGGAAGCTCGTTCAGTCCATTACCTCATCCCTTTTGATGACAACGATCTAACTATTATCAAGGAAGATGACGAAAAGATGGGAAGGAGGTGTGGCCCGTCCCAGCGGTAGATCCCAAGAACTTCAATGCTTATTTTGAATTTTTCACTGAAGGCGGCCCTAATCCCAATGGGCTCCCACTAAATGTCGGCGATCAACAACAGTAGCTCATTGATTTAAGATGCTTTTTATGCGAACAACTGTGTTTGTACTTTTAAACAATGTTTTATATGGTTTCGCGATCCCAAACAATGTTTTAAACAATTTGTAATTTGTAGTGTAATTGACCTTTTCCTCGTTGTTTAGAGGAGGTCGTACAATGTTTCGTTATTCAATGATTTTGTTTTCATGTTAATCTGTTTGTTAACGTAGATAGCATGTGATAACTTGGTGAATGTAAAAGTTTGAAGACAAGTGTATATGGTCGTCATTAGTGATGACCAGAACATAAGTCGTGTTTTATAAGACCGACCCTTGTCCATACTTGTGCTTTTTACTTTTCTAATTGCTCGTAGGTATAGTACAAAGGTTCATAGATGATTGCTCGGTGGCAAGATTGTTTGGACGAGTTGTCAATTCCGTTATAGCTGTCGACGAAGTCTGGCTTCATCTAACCTTTATACTTGGCTAAAGTGCGTGTAAATGTCGAAGTCTAGCTTCGACCGATCTTTATACTTGATCAAAGTGAAAGTGAAGGTCGAAGTCTGGTTTCAACCGATCTAAAATTTGTAAGAGTAGGAAATCAACAAAACAAAAGAGCTTTCATTGATAACGGTTCAATTGCTTACGACTGGGACTTCTGGGATTTATAGATTTATCCCTTACAAACTTCAAAACTTCAAAAGCTTCATTTTTAAAACAGAGACATAAAGAACCACAAAATAAGGTGCCCTGAGGGCGCTGATGTCAACTGACGAGCTCAGAAATAGTACTTAGTGAGGTGATTGGCATGCCAAGGGTGCTTGAGCTCCTCGCCGTTTGATTTGGCGAGCCGATATGTTCCTTCCCTGACGATGTTGGTAACGACATAAGGTCCTTCTCAATTGGGGGAGAGTTTGTTTTGACGAGCTTTGAGGCCCGTTACTTCGATTTTCCTTAGAACATAATCTCCAACTATAAATAATCTTTTCTTGACCTTCTTATCGTGGTATGCCTTAGTTCGCTTCTTGTAGTTGGCCATTCTTAACTGGGCATCCAGTCGTCGTTCGTCAAGGAGGTCAAGGTCAACCTGTCTACTGTGGATGTTTTTCTCAACGTCATAGAGAGCTACACGGTCAGTTGGGAGTTGAAGTTCGGTGGGAGCCATGGCCTCAGAACCATAAACCAGAGTAAATGAGGTTTCCCCCGTAGGCCCCCTGATGGTTGTCTGAACTGCCCAAAGAGACGACGGGACTTCGTCCAACCATCTCCCATCACACCCTTCAAGATTTTTGCACAAGGCAGATAACACAAGTTTATTCGCTGCTTCAGCTTGCCCGTTGCCTTGTAGATAGGCAACAGATGACTTTGAATGTTTAACTCCCATTCTGTTCAATTTTTGTTCAAAATTTTTCGAAAATTGGAGGCCATTATCAGACACGATTACCCTTGGGAGTCCAAAATGACACCAAATTGAGTCATGAATGAAACTTAAGGCGTTACTTTCTGTGAACTTGTTTAATGCCTTGGCCTCCACCCACTTAGAGAAATAATCAACTGCCACAATTATGTACTTTACTCCTCCTTTGGTCTGGGGAAAAGGCCCAATTAAGTCGACGCCCCACATATTAAATGGCCAGGCTGCCATCACGGGGGTTTGTTCGGTCGTAGGGAGTTTTGGGAGGTTAGCAAATCTTTGGCAGGTGTCACATTTTTTTCACAAACTCCTTTGCATCTTCACGGAGGTGAGGCCAGTAGTATCCCATGGTAATCAACTTGTCCGCCAGTGTACGAGCCCCTGGATGGCCCCCACACTCTCCCTGATGAACTTCAAACAGTAGATTTACAACTTTGTCCGGATGGACGCACTTCAGCAAGGGCCTTGTGATAGATCATCTATAAAGCTCGCCATCTATGACTGAGTACCGCGGAGATTTCCTTTTGATTTGATGAGCTAGTATCTCGTCTGCTGGTAACTCATCGCTTTCTATGAAAGCCTTCATTTCGTCAATCCAACATCTAGGGCCATCCCCAACACACGTTATCTTTACTCTCTCGTATGCGGGCTGCTCAAGGTAGGCCAAGTGGTGGCCATGCTCGTCTTCAGGCAATTGATTGGTGGCCAGCTTCGAGAGCAAATCTGCATGCTCATTATCCTCTCTAGCAATCCGTTGAATGGCCCAAAATTCCAATCCCTGTACCATCTCACCGACCAATGAGTGATACTTTTGCAAGGTTGAATCGACGACGGCATATTCTCCACGGACTTGATTTACGATCAATTGTGAATCACAAAAGGGTACAAATTCAGTTGCTCTGAAGCACTTAGCATATTCAATTGCCGCAATAAGTGCCTCGTATTCCGCCTGATAGTTCGAGGCTTGGAACTTGAACCTTAAAACTTCTTCAAAAACAGTTTCACTCTCCGGTTCCACCAGCACAATTCCTGCCCCACTAAGCTCCTTTGTCGCCGACCCATCTGAAAAAATGTTCCAACATCCAACGGGCAAATTTAGCTGTTCTGGTTGATCATTGACATGCTTGTCCTTGCTCACTTTCTATGGTGGCATTCTTTGATCGTCATCGATGATGAACGACGTTTCAATCAAGAAATCGGCCAGAGCTTGGGCTTGCAAGGTGTTTCGTGCCCGATATTTAATGTCAAATTTCGTCAATTCAATGCTCCAGTTTAGCAGTCGTCCAGAGCTCTCAGGTCGGTGTAAGATCTTTCTGAGTGGGGCATCAGTATAAACAACAATGGAATGGGCTGAGAAATATGCTCGTAGCTTTCGCGCTGCAATGACGAGAGCGTAGGCAATTTTCTCAGCATTGAAGTAACGGGTCTCGACATCAGATAAAGCCTTGCTCACGTAGTACACCGGCCTCTTTATTCCACCCTCCTCTCTAACCATAACGGCAGCAACGGCCTTGTCACCCGCCGAGAGATAAATATACAGGTCTTCCCCTGCTACGGGACTACTAAGGAGGGGTGGAGAGCCGAGGTATTCTTTGAGCTGTCTGAACGACCGTGAACATTCCTCCGTCCATTCAAAATTCTTTGTACCACGTAGAGCCTTGAAAAAGGGAAAAGATCTTTCAGCTGATTTTGAAATAAAACGACCTAGAGCCGCCACTCGACCGTTCAACCTTTGGACCTCCTTGATACACATTGGCTCGACCATATCAATCAACGCCTTAATTTTTTCAGGGTTAGCCTCTATCCCTCTTTGAGAAAGCATAAACCCTAAGAACTTGCCAGCTGCAACACCGAAAACACATTTCGCAAGATTGAGAACCATGTTATTGGCCCGGAGATTGGAGAAAGTCTGCTAAAAGTCGTTCACATGCTTCCTTTTTTTTTGACTTAACGACCATGTCGTCTATGTAAGCCTTCATATTATCACCCAACTGACCCTTGAACTTCTTGTTAATCATTCGTTGATAGGTTGCCCCGGTGTTCTTCAACCCGAAGGGCATCTTCGTATAACAATAAGTCCCGCCCGCAGCTTGGAAGGCTGTCTTTGGGATATCCTCCTCGGCCATCTTGATTTGATGATAGCCGGAGTAAGCGTCCAAAAAACTGAGGGTCGTATGTCCAGCTACCGAATCGATGAGCTTGTCAATTCGTGGTAGGGGGTAGCTGTCTTTGGGGCACGCCAGGTTCAGGTCAGTGAAATCCACACACAATCTCCATTTCCCGTTGGGTTTTTTAACGAGTACAACGTTTGCCAACCAAGTCGTAAATCCAGCGTCTACGATGATTCCCGCACTTAACAACTTTTCAATCTCCTGCTTAATCGCAACTTCCTTTTTAGTTGAAAAAATTCTCAATCTCTGCTCCTTAAACTTCATCGTCGGATTCACCCCAAGCCTGTGGACAGCCACATCCTCCCTTATGCCTTTCATATCTTCAACCCTCCAAGCAAAGACATCGAGGTTATGTTTGAGTAGGGTGATTATCTCATCCCTTTCCTCAGTTGTTAACTGAGACCCAAGTTTTATCTTTTGCTCCGGGTAGTTTGGGTTGATGACCAATTCAATCAGCTCGTCGGCAGGTTTAAGCTCGGGAGCATCGTCACGAAAATCCATGGATTCAATCACAATCTCCTTGATCTTTTTCTTGGCCTCCGGAGTGAGGTCAAGCACTTCATCGTAAATCAGCTTTTCCAGTTCTGCCCCCGAGTCCTGGTTGACCAAAAGTTGTGTAGCTGCAGTTTGGTCATCCAGGAATATCTCAATAAAATTCTCAGGCTCGTCCAACTTGAACATTGGCTCGTCAACACATTTAATAGTTGAAACGTTGGAGCAGGAGGTTGTGGTTTGCTTAATTGACTTTGAAAATTTCACAATGTGCTCAGGGTCGTCGATTTCAATGGTCCGTTTAGTCTTCAACACATGCTCAAGGAATTCTGGGGCCGTCCCCAATACACATCCGACTCCTGAGCGTGTTTGAAATTTAATTCTCTGGTGCGGGACGGATGCGACGATCCTTAGAGCGGCCTGTCTTGGTTGGCAAAGTTTTGCATGATAATCACTTACGACATCAATCACGATGAAAGTCACAGTTTGGATCGTTCTCAATGGATGGTCCCCAATATCGACGGGCAATTCAATTTGTCCCTTAGCGTCTATGCGGTACTTAGGCGACTATCGGGTAGACCCATCTTCTGGTAGACGCTGTAAAACAAAATGTCTTTCGCTGCCCCAGTATCAATAAGTATCCTTCTTGATTCGCAGTTGTCGATGAAACCGGGGACGATCAAAGTTTGTTGACGAGCTAGGGGATTGGTTGACAACTCATACGGATAAAAACTGATCACATCATTTGGAACATCTGCTCTTGGGAGGACATGGGGGGCTTTCTTCAAATGGTAGATAGCACTTTTAATCTGGTTCTTGCTGGATTCTTCAGAAATAACTAGGACCATTCTCGGCTGCCTCTCTGGAGGGTCGTTGTTAGCGGCTCGATTGTTGGCTGCTGGACGATCCCTCTTTACATATTGGTCGAGGCGACCGTCATCTATCCACCGTTGAATTATCTTTTTCAAACTAAAACATTCCTCTGTGTCATGTCCCCTGTCTCGGTGATATTCACAGTACTTGCTCATGTTTTTCTTCCCCTTTGCATTGGGGTTCATCTTCGGCGCTGGTCCAAAATCTACGTTGCTCAGAATCTCTGCCCGTGATACAGTTAACGGAGTGTACGAATCAGGTACTTACTCGGCTTTTTCCGTCTTGCCTTTTCCCTTATCCATGACCTTCTCTTTCTTTGATTTGGATGGCTCGTCATTTACGACAACCTTTCCATCACGTTGTAACTTCCTTTCTTCAGCTTCGGCCACTACATAGGCCTTAGCGTAGAGGTCTTTTCTAGATTTAGTTGGGTGGACCTGAAGCTCGTAGTCCAAGGTTGAAGATACGATCCCATGTCTGAAACAGTTGATGATTTCACGATCTGTCAGATCCTCGTCGATCTGATCGACCAATTTTTTTAATCTCTTGAAATAATTCATCGAGCTTTCATTCGCTCCTTGGGTGATGTTACTCAGGTCGTTCACTGTTTTACGTCGATCGCCAGCGGTTGCAAATCTGCCCAAAAATTTCTTTCGCATGTGTTTCCAAGAATCAATGCTTCCCTTAGGAAGGCTTCTGAACCACCTTAGAGTTGCTTCAGTCAACGTGCTAGTTAGAGCTTTGCACATTACATCGTCCTGTCTTGAAGACCTAGACACCAGTATCATCTGTGCCTCAAGGTGATGCATGTGGTCCAAAGCACTCGTTGAGCCGTCATATTGCTTCAAGTCGGGTAATTTGAAACCAGGTTCTGGGGGTCCTAATTCGAGCATCCATGATGCCAAAGGTTTCAAGGTGCCTACATCGTCCTCAGAGTCATCACTATCAACATTGTTCTTTGTGGCCGTCAACTCCTCCACCTTGCGCTTAAGCTCGAGCATTTTGTGCATGTCAATACCCTCTACCCGTCCGGCGGAGGGAGGCCTTTCTTGATGATGTCTTTGGGAGACCGTATTTGAGCGTTGCTTCTCAGTGACAGCTGGTCGTCTGGAAACCGTTCCCTCTCTTCTGTAACCTCTGGGAGGGGATGTTCTGTACGACCTTGATTGCTCCCGCCCGCGAGGATGAGAGGGAGTACGGGTCCTTTCCCTATAACTCGAAGCTCGTTCATTATGCATGGAAGGGGGGTGTCACTTGCCGACCTCGATTATGCTGGCTTGGGTTTTGCTGAAGATCGTCAATTGCGGGAGGAGTCCTTCGAAGGTCTCTATCCGCCTCTTCTCGTCGTCACTGAGATGAGTGCCCCTCATTGCGGCGACGGTTAAGTTGCTCTCTGAGGTCTGGCGGCGGCATTTGACGATCAATCCCTGCAGCAACTTCTTCATGACGACCATCAGCAATTCTCTCATTCCTTCGTCTTCCAGATGAGACCGTATTATGAGACGCTTGAGCGGGTCGGTCCTCAGCCATTCGGATCAGCTCGTTCTGGACCTGTAGGAGTTCGTGAAGGGCGTTCACCCTTTCGACGAGAAAAGCGGGTCTGTCGAGAATGGGATTGGACGGGCCTCCCACATGTCTTTCAGTAGCTCCTTCAGTCCTCCTTGCGGGTGGGGTCGTCGTTGACGTTGATCTTTAGCAGGCCTTTTCTCACCTCTTCTTCTGGCGTCAGGAAGTCCAGTGTCATCCACAACACCGTGTGACCTGGTAACCCTCAGATTAGGGTTCCTAGGTTGAGGTGAGGGAGGCCTGGGATTTTCCTGGTGGCATTGCTCAGGTGAGGGTGGTCGGCCATCATTTTTCTGTTGACCTACTTGCGGTGTGTCCGTCTGACACCATCTCCAGGTATTTTCCGGTTGTTCTCGAGGCTGGGTTGAGGTCTCTGGCGAACGTTTCCCGGCAATGGAACCAATCTGATGATGCAGGAAATCGTTCGGGCTCAGCTCTTGAAGTCCAGCAGAATAATGGGCTGACTTGGGACATGCACACCACCAGAAAGAAACCGTAAACTGTGCCGGGGCTTGTCCGACAAGGCCTCCGGCATGAGAATCAGTTTGGGCTGGAGAAGGTGATAAGGAAACAGTGGGTGTGTGTATACTTGAATATAGAAAAGTGCATTACCTTAGCCCAAGTTATTGTTCACGTATTTATAGTGGATGTGGGAAACTAGGGTTCCCATCTGGACCGTTGGATTTGATCATTGCCAACCGTTGGATTGGTTTTGTCTCCACGTGTCCACGTGGCGTCCTGTGATTGCTCCGTACGAGCAAGGACACTGTTTTACCTGTCTTGGACAATGGTCTGCTTTATAATGGAAAGTGTCACCTGCACACTGCGGCGCCACTGCTAGTTCCGTGGGGACATATGCGCAGAGAGGCCCAGTGGCAGGTTTGACTTTATCCAAAGATGGCTTGTTGAGCAAGCTATATATCTAACGACGACCTAGAGCTGTATGTCTAGGAGGGTCGTCGATGGAGAAGTGACTCGACGAGCATGTGAATGAATGGAGAGTTTCGTCATTAGATGGGCTAGGTCGCTCAATGGCGACAACGGCCACCTTTAGTTAGACGAGCCACAATCCAACTCTGTCGTCGAATGGACGGGCTGGGTTATCCAATGGTAACGACGGCCATCCATTGGAACACCGAGCTACGGCCCAACTCTAAGTCGCTCCTTTGGCTTGGTCTCTTAGCGGGCCAATTGGGCCCGTCTCTTGTAGGGAATGATTTGGGCTTGGCCCATCACAATTTATTCCGTTCAATCACAAAGAATATTTAAAAGTGATACTCCTGTTTCAAAATAATTGTCTAATTTTTTTAAAAATTATTTTTTTATCAAGAAAAATTTTAAATTTATTTTGAATATTAATTTTGGGACGGAAGAAGTAATATAGTAGTAGTTGATACACTTTTGCATAGACCGGAATTTTTATTTAACACACATGTTTTACAAAACATACAAATAAATATACATGTGTGTAGAAGTTATAGGTTATCCAAGTATCCTTGATAAGTTTCTCCATTCAATCTTCCATTACAGTTGAGCATAATTTGAAGTTTGTCATCAATAAATTTTCGAACAACATAAAAAATGTCAAAACTTTTGATTAGTTTATATACAACCAAATCTATAAATAAAGCAAATACTTAAATGTATGTGAAAAAATAAAATACAGGAAATTACTTAAATAATATATTGTAAATCAAAAGGCAAAATTAATCATGAAAAATCAAAGCCAAGAGATCAAAACCATGTTGTTATAATACAAAAGAAATGAAAATAAAAGAAAAAGTAAAATAATTTATCAAAAGTAACAGTAACACCAAAAATCAAATAGAAATCATCTAACACAACATTAAGTTGGCCTTTGCATGATCCAACCACTACTTATCTGCAAAAATATTACAAATGATAATGATGTGAGTAAGAAAATGTCAATAACTTCAAAACAATATCATTGCTTATATTCAATCGGAAGAAAATTATTAAAAAAAAAATAGTGTTTTTTTTTTCTAATCAATCATTATATATGCGTTTGTGACTCATCTTCTCAGACAAATATGAACTTTAGCATAATGTTTTCTCTGCTAATCTTTCATTTCAAATTCATAGTGCTTCATAAAAAAACAACCAAATGAAAAATCAAAATAAGTTAAACACAAAAGGAATAACAAATCTTGCTGGCAAAGAGAAATAGTTGGCTTGGATTGAATTGGATTGGAAAGTGGAAAATTTAGCAAATGTATTTAGTCCACTAATGTGTCTCTTAATATACACAAATGATTATCTTGTATAACTCTTCAACTATTAAGTATTGAGTCTTTTCCGCTTCCACTCTTAATAATTGATGTGATAAAATCAAATTAATGTAGACTTTTCACATTTCTTACCTCTTCTCTATTAGTATATTTAGCAAATGTATTTAGTCCACTAATGAGTCTCTTAATATACACAAATGATTATCTTGTATAACTCTTCAACTATTAAGTATTGAGTCTTTTTCGCTTCCACTCTTAATAATTGATGTGATAAAATCAAATTAATGTAGACTCTTCACATTTCTTACCTCTTCTCTATTAATATATACTCCATCCGTCCCGTTACAAATGAGACAGTTACTGTTTACGCGTGGATTAAGAAAAAAAATAATGATATAAATATTGTGAGTGTAAAAGTAAAATAGGAGAGAGAATGAGTGGAGGGAATAGTAAATTATAATGGTGTTGTGAGTATTAAAATAATGTAGGAGAGAGAATGAGTGGAGGGAATAGTAAAGATTCTTTGCCATTTTAGGAAGTGTGTGATTTGTAGCAGGACGTCCAATGAGGAAAGTGTGATTTATAGCGGGACGGAAGGAGTATATTTTGAACATAGTACTCTAGTAGTCTTCAATAGTAGAATATGACTTATCTATTACAATAGTAGAATTATATTGTCAATTAGTAATGTTCTTCTAATATACTCCCTCCGTCCCGGTAGAAATCGCACAGTTATTGTTTGCGCGGGAATTAAGGAAAAAAATAATGATATAAATGTTGTGAGTGTAAAAGTAAAATTGAAGAGAGAATGAGTGGAGGGAATAGTAAATTATAATGGTGTTGTGAGTATTAAAATAATGTAGGAGAGAGAATGAGTGGAGAGAATAGTAAAGATTCTTTGCCATTTTAAAAAATGTGCAGTTTGTAATGGGATGTCCAATGAGAAAAGTGTGCAGTTTGTAGCGGGACGGAGGGAGTAGTAACTAATAAATTATGCTAATACTATTATTAATAGAAGAAAAATGAAAAGTCACACTATTTTAGGACTCATCATGACGTGGCTTCACGAAAATGTAAGATTTCGCAAAACTTTGTCCACGTACACCTTCATATGCTTTCGCCTTGACTTTTAATATATACTCCCTCCGTCCCGGGTTAAGCTTCATCATTTTGGTGAAGCACGCAAATTAAGAAAGCAATATATATATTCAAAAATAATGGGAGTGTGAGAAGGGTTATGAGAGGGAAAAAGTGAGTGAATATGACAAGTGAGACCCATAATTTAAATTTGTGAAAGAAAAAGTTAATGAATATAATAGAATATTAATAAACCTTTTCCATTTTAAAAAATTTTAAAAAATGAGAAACTTGTAACGGAACCCTTTTTTAGATAACTGGGACGGAGGGAGTATTTAGATTTTCAAACTGGCCAAACCCAAACAATGAAAGCTAAGCTCGGCCCATATCCGAACCACCACACAAAACCGCACCGGCGAAACTGTATCATTTCCGAAGTTAATGGAGGATCGAAATGCCGGCTCCGGCGGTGAAAATGGAAATAATTGTTTGTGGTGGGCCAGTGCTAGCGCCGTCCAATTAACCTGGGGCATCCACTCCTTCCGCAAATTCTACGCCGGCGACGGTCGTCTCATGCCCTTAAAAAAGCCTTCGGTATTGCTTCTCTCTTCGTTGGTGCCTCCGCTACTGCTGCCACCGGAACTATCTCTGCCTACGGCATTCACTCGGTACACTCTTCCCCACCCTTTCTCTGCATAATTCGTGGTGATCTCTAGTTTATTCTTGGAATTTGCTGTGAATTTTATGCTTTAAAAAAAATATTTTAACATTTTTTTCAACATTTCAATTTCTTGAAGAAAATTTTACTCAAGTTGCATCCGAAAATGTGTTTTGTTTTAGTAGTGTTTTTGATATTTTTGTAAGACTCTCACAACCAAGAAAAGAAGTCTAAAGAATAAGGTGCTGAGAGGATAAAAGGGATAAAGAAGATTAAGTTGAAGAGATAATTTCCAAGCTTTAGTCATTCACATCCGAAAACTCCTTGGCTATAAATATGAGGATCACACCTCAGTTTACAACACGATTTTTACAGAGGCTAAATGCTGAAGGATTCATGCGTTAGCAGACCTCTGTTTTTGTGATAGTATTTTGGTTATTTTATTTTATCTTCTCTTAGTTTGATTTTATGTAACTGAATCAAAAGAGGTTTAATAAGAGAAGTTTTATTATCTACAGTAAATTGCTGTAGATAAGTGTTAATTCTTGTGTTTATTTCGTTTTTAATTTCATTATTTCGCTGATGTGTACTGTTGGTGCTAGTACTGGTGCGATAGCATCAGGACTCACATCAGTCGATTTTCCGTTTCTGTGTTGTTCCTAGCCGCTTCATTTCTTTCAATTGGTATCAGAGCTCCACTCGATTACATTGAGTGAGATCCAAGAAAGAGTGGTTATTATGGAAGGACACTTAAACTTGAATCAATACCGTCCCCCGCTTTTAGATGGATCTAACTATGCTATTTGGAAAGCTAAGATGTGTCTCTTCATCAAAGCAATTGATGAACGAGCGTGATTTAATATTATTATTCCATGGTCCCCTTATAAGGTTGAAAGTAAGAGTAAAGAAGAGGGAAAAATCTCAGAAAAAATCTATAAACTCAAACCTGAGGAAGATTGGACCACTGATGAAGTCACCCTTGCTAACTATAATTTCAAGGCTCTTGGGGCTATATCAAGTCATGTGGATGAACACATGTTTAGACTTGTTATAAATCAAAATGTAGCAAAGACTGCCTGGGATATTTTGCAAGGTCACTGTGAGAGTGATGATAGTGTTAAGGCTACTAGGTTGAGAATTCTCATGACCAAGTTTGAAAACTTGAGGATGAATGAGACAACAACAACAACAACAACAACAAAGCCTTAGAAAATCCCAAATGAATTTGTTACATGAATCCTCATATCTAATCCGAAAATAAAATAAAATAAAATAAAATAAAATAAAAATAAAAATAAAAATAAAATAAAAATAAAAATAAAAATAAAAATAAAAATAAATAAATAAATAAAAATAAAATAAATAAATAAATAAATAATAATAATAAATAAATAAATAATAATAATAAATCAATAATAATAATAAATAAATAAAAAATAAATAAATAAATAAACATACAAAAAAAAATTGTTGCTATTGAAGAAGCACATGATACTACAACCATGGGTTTAGATACTCTTGTGGGTAAACTAACCATGTTTGAGATGAACACTTCCATTCAGCAACAACATAAAGCTGAGATTGTTGCTCTTGCTTCTGCTCTCTCTAGAGTATCCACATGAACATCAAACTGATGTATCTTCAGATGCTGCACATCTACCATCACATTTTCTGACTCTATGGTAAACTGTTTTAATTATTCGCTGACTAAGAAACAGAGAATGAAGAAGAGGATGATGGAAGTTATCAAGAACTTCTTGATGTTTATGCTGATTTATATGCCGATTGGGAAAAACGTGTAGAAAAGATTGCCGTTTTTGAAAAGGTAAATGAGAAACTCTCTACTGAAATTTCAACTTTAAAAGGTGAACTTAAAGACGTCACCACTGAAACTGACAACCAAAAAGATTCCATAGCCAAACTTGAGGTCATGCTCACTAAACTTGACATTGAACTTGAGAAAATCAAAACGGAACTCACAGACACCAAGAAAACATTTGCAAAAATGAATACTGGAGAGGCAACTCTAGATGAGGTTCTAAATATGGGTCATTTTTCTAAAACAGGTCTTGGCTTTGAATCAAATTTTTCAAAAGATGGAGAGAATTCCTCAAAATCTAAGAACTTTCACAATCCTAAATCAACACCCAAGAAGAAGAGATTTGTGTGTCACTACTGCTTCTTACATAAGATCATTTTGCTACAAAAGAATTCACGATCCGGGAAAGGATGCTCCTCAGATGAGTGGCCGAATGCACTCACATCACCATTCTCATCACCAGAAAACTGGTCAGTTCGTGTGGAAAAGAAGAGCGAGAAATGCAAGGTTGTTTTTACCTCTCTCAAAAGCAGCATTGCTAGCTCATGGTATTTCGATAGCGGATGCTCAAGGCACATGACAGGTAATGCATAATTTCTAACAGATTACATCACTATCAAAGGTGGAAATGTGAATTATGGGAAAGGAGCCCAAGGTAAGATTGTAGGTAAGGGAACTCTATGTGTTAATAATATGCCTAAATTGAAAATGTCTATCATGTAGAAGGCTTGAAAGCTAATCTTTTTAGTATAAGTCAACTATGTGATGACAATTTACATGTCAATTTTGACAAACATGAATGCAAAGTGTTTGATAACACTAATCAATGCTTGTTCACCGGAGTAAGGTCTCAAGATAATTGTTACAAATTTTGTGACAATTTGTCTTGCCTTAGCTCCAAAACTAATGATCTTGAAATTTGGCATCAAAAGTTGGGTCATGCTAGTTTTAGGAAAATGGAAGAATTAGTAAGATTTAATGCTGTTAAACGCTTGCCTAAACTTGATTTTAAACAAGCAAGTGTATGTGGTCCTTGCCAAAAAGGAAAACAAACTAAAGCTTCCCATAAGAAGGTTGATAAAAGTTCCACTTCTGAGATTTTGGAAAGGTCTATGCTTCAGGCGAGGGTCCAGTTCAAAGAAATGTCTACCAGAAGGAACAAGCTATTGACTGCTCGAGAAAGCTTATCTGCTCAAAAAGGGGGAGCTAGCTCAAGCCAAGTTTTTCAAGACATCAGCCAGGAGTTTAGGTGGGAGCTGCTCAAAGTAACAAGGGAAGAGATGGATCAAGTCAGGAAGGGTTGGGACAAGTCCTTCTGAAGGGTTGGGACAAGTCCTTCTGAAGTCCTTCTGATCATGTGGTTGATTTAAGTTTCAAAAACAATTTTAATTTTATGTCTATATTTGTTTTTTTCTTAGATACAATGGTGGTTTGTTTGAATATTTTGGTTTATTGTTAATAGTTAGTATTTAGGAGGAGTGTTCGAACTCCCTATTTTTAAAATTGTTTTGTGGTTGTTATATATTTTGCTTGAGATTTTTTTTTTTTTGAACAGAAAGCAACCAAACAGGGGGAGATTGAAAGTGTGTGGACATCACACACATTGACAAGTCAAAGGTTAACTTAATTTAGTTTTGTTACTTTCTTGATTATTTAATTTAAGTCAATAAATATGTAGTTTATATATTTAATTGTACTAACCTACTAACCGAAAATGTGTTTTGTTTTAGTAGTGTTTTTGATATTTTTGTAGGACTCTCACAACCAAGAAAAGAAGTCTAAAGGATAAGGAGTGCTGAGAGGATAAAAGGGATAAAGAAGATTAAGTTGAAGAGATAATTTCCAAGCTTCACTCATCCACATCCGAAGACTCCTTGGCTATAAATATGAGGATCACACCTCAGTTTACAACACGGTTTTTACAGAGGCTAAATGCTGAAGGATTCATGCGTTAGCAGACCTCTGTTTTTGTGAGAGTATTTTGGTTATTTTGTCTTCTCTTAGTTTGATTTTGTGTAACTGAATCAAAAGAGGTTAAATAACAGAAGTTTTATTATCTACAGCGAATTGTTGTAGATAAGTGTTAGTTCTTGTGTTTATTTCGTTTTTAATTTCATTATTCCTCTGCTGTGCACTGTTGGTGCTAGTACTGGTGCGATAGCATCAGGACTCACATCAATCGATTTTCTGTTTTTGTGTTGTTTCTAACCGCTCCATTTCTTTCAACAAAGTTTTTGATACTCTAGTATATAGACTTACAAAAGAAAAGGTTTAGCTAGAATATTTACGTATCTTTGGTATTAAAATTTTATAAAAATAGCTATTTTTAGAATATATTTAAATAAAAAAATAGGCATTAATTTTGAAAAAAGTGAGTTTATTATTATTATTCTAATTAATTGGAGTATTACCGTATTAAAGTTCACCTTAATATAATTTTGACGATGAATGGTGAAACAATAATATTTGTTTTTAAATTTATTAGAAGTGCTTAAAAATAGAGTAATTAAATTTGCGTTTATCATTAGTCAAAATTAACTTAAGTGGAGTAAAATAAAGATTACTGTTTATATTTCAAAGTGAATATTAAAAAAAAATCAAATTTGCTTTTAATCAAGAGCAAATCACAGAGGTATTACCATTTTTGGGTGGAGGGAGTATGATCATTCATGCATGTGCTCTCATTAATTATTTAAAGGAATTTGCCCCATAAATTTCTTTTGGAACAAATCATTTTCTACTAAATTTCTCATTGTATTAAAATGACCAGGAAGTTCTTTTTACAAGTGAACTTTCAATTTTGTCCTCACAACATTCTGAAAATATAATGCAACATTCTGAAAATATAATACAATATTCTGATTTTAAAAAAAAAAAAAAAATTGAAAATATAATACAACATTCTGAAAATATAATACAACATTCTGAATATAATACAACATTCTGAAAAATATAATACAACATTCTGATTTATTTTTATTTTTATTTTTTTCAATTTTTTTTTTGAAAATATAATACAACATTCTTTGGGGGGGGGGGGTATTTTCGTCCAAAAAGATAAAAAATTGATACACTCATTTAAAAGGAACTTATTGAGCATAGATTTAAAAAAAAGGAACTTATGGGACAATGACCCTTAATTTAAATTTATGTTCATGTTCACCCCTGAAGTTTATTCTCTATTCCTTTCAACCCTAAAACCAGATTATTTTTTTATGAAAGTAAAAAATAGCAAATTTAACAACAAATGTTTTTAAATTATTTTCCTTGTCATTTTTAATGATTCCCCTAACTAATTAAAATGCCAAAATCTCAAAAAAAAAAAAAAAAAAAAAAAAAAAAAAACGCGTTTTTTTCAAGCTTAGAAAAAAACGTGTTTTTAGAAGACGTCTACTCTTCCCCTCGCTTGCGGCGCCCAACTTCTTTCTCCCATTCCGCCGCCCCAAGTTCTTCTTCGAATCCACGCCCCATTCTGAATTTGATTCAAGACTTTTCAATTTAAATCATTTTTGTTGATCAATTTTCAGATCTGAAGATTGAAAATTCAATTCAACCCCTCAAATCCGCCTTCTCTATATGGGGATTTAGAATTGATTTTTGAAGTTCTGATTTGAATTCATCATTCATGGATTCGAGCAGGAGGGCAGTGGAATCTTACTGGATTAGTATATTCAGCATGAAATTCATTGCATAAATTCGCAACAACAAAAAAAATGAGATGGAGAGAGGGGAAAGGAACTTGCTTGAGCAAGGAGGCGGAAGTAGGAATGTGGGGATTGGATAGGTCTCTACAATTCAAATTTGAAACATTTTCACCGGCAACAACAACAGCTTCATCTTCTTCGCTCCGATTCGGCTTCCCCATTTCTCTGTTTTTTTTTTCAATTTTTAATTATTGAAGTGTGTTGTCTAAATAATTGCCAGGGTTATGGTAAAAATGTACCAGTGCACATCTAAAAAAGTGCCAGTTAAAAGCTCTCTTTGTCCAGAAACTCAGTGCCAGTGCATGTGTAACAAAGTGCCAGTGTCAGTGTAAAAAAGTGCCGGTGTTAGTGTAATAAAATGCCAGTGTTAGTGTATCAAAGTGCCGGTGTTAGTGTAAAACAAGTGCCAGTGTTAGTTTAACAAAGTGCCAGTGTTAGTATAACAAAGTGCCAGTGTTAGTGTAACCAAGTGCCAGTGTTAGTTTATAAACAGACACTTAATATACATGCACTGGCACTTTTTTACAATGACGCTTTGTTAAACTGACACTGACACTTTTTACACTGACACTTTGTTACACATGCACTGGCATTTTGTTTACACTGGCACTTTGTTACACATGCACTTGCACTTTTTTATACTGGCACTTTGTTACACATGCACTGGCACTTTGTCACACTGGCATTTTGTTAAACTGGCACTGACACAAATGGGGAAAACAAAACACGTTTTTCCTAAGTGACAGAAAAAATTAGTTTTTTATAAGACCAACTCAATTAAAATAAAGATTATCGTTTATGTTTCGAAGTGAATACTTATAAAAAATAATTCAAATTTGCTTTTAATTTTAATTAAGAGCAAATCAGACAGACACAGAGGGATTACCATTTTTGGGTGGAGGGAGTATGATCATTCATGCATGTGCTTTCATTAATTTAAATTTATGTTCATGTTCACCCTTGAAGTTTATTCTCAACATATATTTTTAAATTTTTTTGACATGCATGCCTACTATAACTGTTAAATATTTTTATGAAAGTAAAAAATAGCTAATTTAACAACATATATTTTAAAATTATTTTCCTTGTCATTTTTTAAGATTCCCCTAACTAATTAAAGTTCAATTATGAATTTAATTATCAATATATAATTAGTATTTTTTCTGATAAGTCGGATAACGATTGGTGTCATTTTCTTTACTTGTTCATGTGCTTATATCCGAAAATAACATGTCTCCAAATTCAAAAACTTATACTCCCTCCGTTCCACTCAAAGCGTCACTTTTTACCCAAAATGGTGTCCCGTTTAAAGTGTCACCCATTCCTAAAAAAGAAATATTTTATTAATATTCTATTACCCCATCCACTATTTCCTCCACTAATTCTCTCTCCTCTACACTCACAACACTTTTTAAATTCACTATTTCTTCCACTAATTCTCTCTCCTATTTTCAAATTACATTCACAACATTTTTTCTTCCCACACTTTTCCTTAATTTGCGTGTCACCCTTAAAAGGGTGACACTCTTGGCGGGACGGAGGGAGTATTTGAAAAATAGTCTATTTCGTACAATTAATAATATAATTAAACTTTATGAATCAAATAATTGTCCTTTTGATTCTTTCTCCGTTTA
Organism: Adenophora triphylla var. japonica; assembly: GCA_022495995.1. Taxonomy (NCBI): domain Eukaryota; kingdom Viridiplantae; phylum Streptophyta; class Magnoliopsida; order Asterales; family Campanulaceae; genus Adenophora; species Adenophora triphylla. Next base: position 144,981 of record JAFEMH010000309.1, on the reverse strand, counting down.
TATTATATTATATTATATAAGATCAAATCATGGTTTTCTCTAATGCAATATTATAAGTGGGACCGTGAAAAGGGAAGGATTAAAGAAAAAAAAATCAAATAAAAATTGTCATTTTCCGAAAATTTTCCAACTTTTATTCTCATTGTAGTCATTATGAACCTTGTTATTAGAATGACCTTTGGCTTCCATTTTCATGATAGTTTATTAGCTCACCAAAAAAATTCAATTTGAGACAAAGTTAATGATAAATATCAGCTGAAATTTAACGATTTTAAGTTCATGCTTCACCATTTTGGTGAAGCACGCAAATTAATAAAGTAATATATATATTCAAAAATAATGAGAGTAGGAGAAGGGTTGTGAGAGGGAAGAAGTGAGTGGATATGACAAGTGAGACTCATAATTTAAATGTGTGAAAGAGAAAAGTTAGTGGATATAATAAAATATTAATAAACCTTTTCCATTTTAGAAACAGCTTCATCAGTTACAAATAATTCATTTCATGTCTTTTAAAATTATTTTATGAGCAAGGGATCCAACAGAGAAAACCTCAGATATTCTTCATCTTTGCCGAGAAAATTACTACTCCACTTGTAATTCTTCTTCAGATTTCTTCAAGAATTCGATATTCAAAGATGGTGCAATCACACAGCCTACATATATAAGCACATTTTATAAATTTACAAAATAACCGATTTCTTGAGATGAAATTCTATGAATACAGATCTAACAATGGAGAGGATAGGTTAGTAAAACGAAACCTCCCTATCGCCTAATCCTACCAGAACAAACCCGGAACCTAGTTTGAGCTTAACTCATTTACTTCAAAAAGCCAAGATCGAGAGTGCACTAAAAATCACATCAAAATATCAACAAAATGCCAACTAACTTGTGCCCAACTGCGACAGGCTCATATACGTAAGAGGGATTTGTGCAGTTTTGTTGAGTAAAAATAATAATGCAGTTTTTGATGAGTAAAAATAATCAAACATACCTTCAGTAGAAGCTGAATCCACCAGAAGGATCATCACCCCCACCAGAGTTGGACCCACCTTGTTGGGCTGCATCACCAGGAGGCATTTTAAAAGGTACTACCTCAGTCCCAAAATGAATGACCAAAAATTTTCTTTTTTGCTCTTGATTAAGAGCAAATTTGAAAATTTTTGGGTCATTCATTTTGGGACGGAGGGAGTAGTTTATCGATAGATTCACAGAAGGTAATGCATTGTAAATACCAATAAATACAGATGGGAATTGAACCTCCGTTCTCTACACCGATTGATTCGAGTCTCCTTTATCAACAATGACGTCAGAATCTTCAACCTTCTGTGAATCAATGGATACCAATGATAGTGAATTATCGAACTATGTAGATACAGATGGATTTGTTCTCCTTTCCTCAACAATAACATCTGAAGCTTCAAGAATCTGAGAATCAATGGATACAGATGGTAATGTACTGGCAGCTTCAATATAGTCACCATTCTTATTGGTATTTACACAATGCTTTAAGGATTGTGTCTCTGACAGAGGAATTTCTGACGCATCTCCATTTTTATCCTTCTCTTCAGACCCATAATCTTTACAGGCATCATCTGCAGAACTAGAATTCTTACTAATGTCTGAGCCTACATCAATCAAGTGCCTCACTCCAGTAAATACATTTCTCGTTGGAGATTCATCAATAGAAACTACTTCTGTCACAGGGTTACTGACGATTAATGAGTCAACTTCCATTGCAACGCAAGAACTCTTGTGCCCAACTTCTTGACACTTCTCTGCATGAGAAATCAGATTCTCATTGGTAAAATCGTTCTCTTTTAGCATTCCCATGTGGGTCCCACCAGAGACGTCATTTTCTGTAGCCAAAGCACCATTACAACCTGGTGAGGTTCCATTGCCAGCTTCAGAACAATCTTCATTATGAGAAATAATGTCCTCATTTCTACAAATTTTCTCATTTCGCACTTCCCTATTCTGCACAAGAAGATCAGTACCTTCCTGGCTGTTTTCCTCCTTATCAATTTGTGCACTTAACTGCTCACTTACCCAAACAGCCAAAGCAACGGCATGGTCACGAATAAAAGAATCATGAGGCGGACACCGTAGCATTTTAATCAAACTCCGATTATACTGAGTCACGCTAATAGAGGGTAAAACAGACCTTTTATCACGAAATAATTTGATAATCTTAAATACGTGCTCACAGAGGTTGCCCTTCTCAGCCCAACTGCAGTCACAAATTGCATATTCTGTACCCGGGTTCCATACAACATGAGATAAATCTCGGTCATCTTGGTCAATTACTTTCACACATTTACCTTGTCTGACAACATCAGTGTCAAGAATCGTCAGTGACTTGCGCCAAGCTGTTAAACCACTTGCCCATTCATCCTTCCAGTAGCGTGAAAAGGCATCTCTTCCCGAGTACTCATCAAGCCAGAAGTAGGCTTGGATTTTAGTACCCAACTTATCAACTAGCCAATCAGCACGTAGATAAGCATCAGTATCTTTCTCATTCAATAGCCTGATCTTTAATTGGTTGTGGTAAAGCTCCAACGCAGCACAACTCTCTTGGCTGGCAACTGGCATACTTTTTAGTGCACTGACCCAAGGCCCTAGAAAAGAAAATACATGTTGCATCACAAAAGTTTAAAGAGAAAAAAATTAAGGAATTTTGCAATAACCTATGCTGAAAAGTGGGTCTCAGTGAATGGTCAACTTAAAGAAATAATTTGAAAATAATGATAAAGAAAGTTGCAGGGTTATTTGGTGATAAAAAGTGTAATACTCTTCCGTCTGATTTTTTTTGGCCACTAGACAAAAGCTCTAGGATGTAGAAAGTATAATAAATGCTTTGTCTAACTTATCATTTTACATATATACACTTGCTTTGATTATCTATTGTAAAGGTGAAAAGTTGTAAAAAAATTTATTAGGTAGGGATGCAATGGGAAAGTGAGACCCAAAAAGAATCGGACGGACAAAAATAGAAATGTGGCCAACATAAATGGGACGGAGGGAGTATTTATTTATTAAGTTTATATACTAACCAATTCTTGGATACCATACTGCCTTAAAGTAATCCACAAAGTCTTAGCATTCTACAAAATCTTCCATTTCATCCTGAAACAAATCCAAAGTTCCAGGTCCTCTGCAGATGTCATGCACTGCCTGCCTGCCCAAGCCGTTTTGACAGTTTTGCACGCACCTCAGCATCTGAACATCTCTTCATTAAGTTTTTATGCCAAGTATGACGAACCCGACAAAAGCAAATCAATACACAGCACTGAAACACTTCCCTGGTAAGAAGTGGATTTACATTGAAAAAATAAATCAGGTGATTAATACCAAATAAGAGACCAAATCCCACTTTAGGCTCACATAAGAGATCATACATCACTGCAAGTTCTCTACATGCTTATTTCTGATCTGAAAAATCCAGGAACTGAATAATAAAAGATTGCATCATGGTTTATTTGGAGCAGCCCAAAAACAGAAGCATCTGAATCAGAGGTAAGAACTTGAAAAAGAAACTTTTAAGATGAAGATTTTGGTATTGTACCAAACATTTATTCAATTATATCAAATTGATTACTCTCTCCATCTCATTTCAAATTGCAAAAAAATTTGTTGGACACGGAAATTAAGGAGAAGTATATAACATTAAGGTGTTGCGAGTACAGATAGTGGGATAGGGATTATTAGTGAGGTAGGGATTATTAGTGAGATAGGGAATATTAAGTGGGTTAGTTGGTGTGAGTATAACAAGTGAGTCCCATTGATTTAAAAATATTATACACTTTCTATTTTGAACCTTTGCAGTTTTAAGTGGGAGACCTAAAATGACAAATTTTGCAATTTGATATGAGACGGGGGAGTATATGTTTTAGAAAAGACAGAAGAAAAGTAATTATTGTAACTTCACAAATACTTGTATCCATCTATATTTCATAAATATGTTTACATTTACAGGACCTTTTGGCCCGTTTGCTCGTATCATGCATTCATAATCCCTCATGTCTAACACGATGGGTCTATGTTGACACCCATGTCCAAAAATTATAATAGAATTGGTGCTTTTTTTCCTTAATTTTTTTACAAACTTGTAACTTATATTCGTGCTTAATTAAATGGATTGCGGACATGAAACATAAGTATTATAGAAGAACAATCTTGAGTATCATGATGCAAATATTATTTCAGAAACATTTAATAACATACCTGATTACGAGAATGTCAACCGAAGGATCATCAACAATGAAACCCGCTAACTTCCATGTTGGATCTTTAGTGTGAACTCTATTGTAAAGAGCCCTCATCCATCTATGTATATTGACTTCACCGGAAAATCTTGGTGTTATTATCCATGCTACTGGTATAGCCTTGTTCTCGGAATTGAACACAATAAGACTCTGGATAGGATACTAAATAAATTGCAAAAAAGAGGGCACTATAAGCAAAGCGTACAAAACTTCCTCAATGTCAATATACCTCTGTCTCAAATCGGATGACCATTTTTGTCCAAAATGAATGACGTTTTGAAACTTTTCCTTCAAAAATTTGTCCCTAAATGATTTTTTTTTTTCAAAAACAAAATCCATATTTCATTATATATTTTTTGCAAAAGTAAAAGTTTTAAAGTGAATGAAAGAATATTTATGATTTTTTTCTATTAAAATCAACCTTTTCAAAAGAGTTTTTTAACAATCGGCCCTGTGTACTATCAATTTATTGCATTTTCTACCTCGTACTGTCAAAACTCCCAATGTCACATGCATACTTTTGTTTATTATCAATTTGACTAGGTTTTTTAACTGGTATTAAACACTTAACGGACTTGTGTATGTTGGCGTCCAGTTGTCAATTTTTTCTCCACTTAGAGATGTTAAATGACCATTTTATCCCTTCATCTCCATTCTCCCCTTCTCTCTCAAATGTTTACCAAAATTTTCAAAATAAAATTATTATCATTTAAATTTAAAAAAATAATATATATATATATATATATATATATATAATTTAAAAAATCTTTAGAAAACATTAATATATTAACTGGGAATCATTAATATATTAAAGCTAAAATTAAAAATAATATAATAGCCTATCAATTTACTTGTTACTATATCAAAAAATATAATAATTAATAATAAATTAACACATTAAAAAATAAAAATAAAATTTTTATCGTTTAAATAATATAAAATATATATATATATATATATATATAATTTAAAAAATCTTTAGAAAACATTAATACATTAACTTGGAATCATAAATATATTAAAACTAAAATTAAAAATAATATATTGCCTATCAATTTACTTATTACTATATCAAAAAATATAATAATTAATAATAAATTAACACATTAAAAAATAAAAATAAAATTGAAAAGGAGAAGAAAGGGGTAAAATGGTTATTTAACATCTAAAAGTGGAGAAAAAATGTCAATCCAACATAGACAACTCCGTTAAGTTTATAACACCAGTTAAAAAACCCGGTCAAATTGATAATTAACAAAACTACGCTTGTGACATTGAGAGTTTTGACCGTACAAGGTAGAAAATGCAATAAATTGATGCAGGCCAATTGTTAAAAAACTCCTTTTGAAAATGACCCTTAAATTCAAAATGGTCATTCATTTTAGGACAGAGTGAGTATAACATAAGCATAAAAAAACAGACCTTTAGTTTATATGTTCCAAATCTGGAATCCAAAGCCAAAAGACGCCCATTACCAAAACGAATCATTTGCTGCAACTGCCACTCAGTTTGAATACCCAATACAAACGGGTCGGAATCAGAGAATTCCTCGTAAAAGAAAACTAAACTCTGATTTCTTTCAACCCACAAGCTGATGCTCATATCATCATCTTCATCTAGCTCACATGTTGACCGTCGAATACTTCTCTCTTGTCTTCGGACATATCTATGGGTCAAAAGATCATCTCGGTTACATGGACCCCCTTGCTTCTCAACTGATTCATTGTGTCTCTGCATAATTGTTTCAACTGAAACGCCAACATGCAGTAAAGATAAGACCCGGAGGCGAAGATCTTCAGAGATATATGGAGCAAACATTGCACGTGTTCCAATAGCCATCTTGTCTTGTGGGCCATGGCATGGTGAACCTTTCTTATCTATGTGCTTGTCCTGGTTATATATGACAAGTGCTACTGATGGCTCAGCAATTAACCGTTTGACAATAAAGTGGCAAGTGCACCCTCTTTTTGTATTTGGCCTACCTGCAGATTTCTTCTTGGCTACATAGGTACTCCTGCTAGGTCGGACAACACCTCCCTTTCGATGGTCATCTGGCCCAAAGGAGCACCAATACCTACGCATATGATTGTATCAAGTTACCAACAAATGATTTGTGGACACTTGCTAAGGCCCTGTTTGGATAGAAAAAACAATATTCCATTCATGGTCTGATCTATTCTAGACAAGAACTACATTCCTCCATGAACAAGATTCTCTCCCCATAGGATAGAACTGGTCATTCCCAGACTATTTTTGAGTAAAACGTATTAAATTCGTCCATTTCTCAACCAAACACTTGGAGTAGGGTCTCATAATTGGGACTAACATTTCCTAACTCCAATTCATGCCACCCAAACAGGGTTTCGATGCATTCTTCAGCACATCTTAATTATGCAATTCTTTTATTTTAATACTAATCAAAACTTTGATAAAGAATAGTAAAGAAAAAGGGGTTTGGAATTTGAAAAGAAAAGGTTTGAAACTTACAAGATATATTCAAGAATTCCATCCACTTTAGGCTTGTAAGCACTCTCCGGCGGCCGGCGGCGCCTGGCTTCAACATGAAACCTAGTGGGGCAGTCTTTATTAGCGGATTCACCGCGCACAAAATCATCGACTCTTGCAAATGGGATCAGAGCAAGTCTATCCATGTTGTCACGATAACCTTCAACCTTAGACCAAACAAGCTCCGATGAAGAGAACTCCAACGCTGGAGGGTTTTGCACAGGGAGTGACAGAATCTCGTCCCATCTCGCCATAAATATCAAAACAAACCAAAAATTTAAAAAGAAATTGAGTAATCAAAGAACACTAGTGGGAATATTGTCCCATCTCGACCCACTAATTTTTTAAGGTCGGCGAGGGGTGATTGGGGGCGAAGAAAAAGGGAAGGCAAGGGTGGTGGGATGGAATATGGGGCGGCGGAAGTGAGGGAGGGGCAGTGGCAAGGACGGAAAAGGCAAGACGGCGGCACGGTGGGAGGGACGGTGGGTGGTGAGAGGGAAGAAGGGGCGGGTTTGGACGGAGAAGTGAGAAGACGACTGTTTCGACACTTCCAGGGCTTTAATATCGAGATGAGATATACACACCCGCCAAATTGTTAAGTATACCCACTAATTTTTCAAGCGGTGAAATTTCCATTTTGTCCTCATACATTTATCTCTTTCCCATTTTGCCCTTAAAAAAAATTAATTTAAAAAAAAATAAATTTTTTTTTTTTAAAATCACGTGACCTTGGACACGGACATGTACTAGTAAATTAATAAGTACACCCACCCTCATTTCATTTTTACCCTCGTTGAAGAAACTCTAAAATATAAAAACATCCACTTAATCAATTTCCTTTTAACATTTCATTAAAGTAACAAACATTTTTTCTTTTCTATTCTATTTTATTACCAAAAATCAAGCCATTCTGTTGAACACTCATAAGTCATAATGCTCTGAATTCATAAGGCAACAACAGAGGCAATGGACATTCCTCTAGTAAATTAACCTAAATACATATGAGCAATTACTTTGATTTTGGGTGGGTGGTCTAACCAATTTAGGTTTTGAATTTGGTTTTAATTTACGGGTTTAATTGTCATTTTATAGAATGGTATTTTATTAAAATGTAGTGGGCGTACTTACCAATTAGGTGGGTGTGTATATCTCATCTCCTTTTTTATTTTCATAACTAGTGCTACACCCGTGCGTTAACAAACGCACGGGTCAAATACTATGCTATTTAACGGAAATATAATATTTTATGCGAAGTAAGACATTTGAAAAATATAGATGAAGATAAATTCAATAATTAAGACAATATTTTTCGACAAAAAAAAGCTTACACATGTTAATTAATGTAATAATATTACAAAATTTGAAAAATTTCCTTGTAAACAACATTAGTTGTTTCATCCACAGTTTTTTCCTCTTCATCACAAACTAATATCTTCATTCCAGCACGAGTAATTACTCTGTTTAGAATTGGAGCAATACTGTTGATTGCTAGCATTAAACATTTGAGAAGACAATGAGCTTGGGATCGAAGAAGATTGAAATTGATAGACTTTTCCTTTAGTATTTTTCGCAAGTATATTCCCTGAAAATTTTGCATTATAAATGAAAATTAAAAAACAAATTTTAAAACAAATGAGTACATGTAAATGAAAAATGATATTTTTAATTAATATTTCGGAATAAAATTTATAGAAAAATATTCAAAAAAAAATTTGAATTTTAGCACATCATTGGTTATATCCGATAACACTTGACCGGAAGAAAGGTGAAGATCTTTTTCTATTTCACCACCTGTAATATTATGTTGCGAAAATACATTTTCTGCATTAAAGATTGTGAGTTAGAAGTTTTGGACAAATAATATTAAAATATATGCTCACAAGTGTAACTATTTAAAAAAACAGTGTTCATTTTATTGAACTCGTTTTAATATAAAAAACTATGAGGTATTTTTGGATCCAATAAATCCCATTTTATGTCCTTATTAATCCTAATCAAATTTGTTTAAAGAAATGTTCAAATATCTATGAAACGAATATGATAAAAAAAAAAAAAAAAAAAGTCAACCCTAATAACCTCTCGTAAAATTTAAAAAGTTCTAACCTAAGATAACCCTCGTCGCTGCCGCTCATCTTCTTCTCTCTCTATCTAAACATTTATTCTCTCTCTCTCTCTCTCTCTCTCTCTCTCTCTCTCTCTCTCTCTCTCTCTCTCTCTCTCTCTAAGCGAAAAGTTCTAACCTAAGACAACCCTCACCGCCGTCGTTCATCTTCTTCTCTCTCTCTAAGCATTTATCTCTTGTTCTTTCTCAACCACAACCTAACACATTCTAGATGGTTCTCTTTTCATTTACAACCATGTCGATCTATCTCCTTACTCGTCTTTCGATACTCTTCAACCGGACAAGTTTAATTTCGAGGCGTTGATGTCGGTAAATCTATAGTTCTCTTGCATATTTGTTCAATTTTACGAAAAAATTGTGTATTAATTTATTTATATTTATTTATATTTTGCAATAACCGTCTACGTTATTCAAAAAGGTTCTGATTATATGAAATCTTAACTTTAAATTGAGGTTAATGATGATGTGTTTAAGTTTTTTCTTCGTTATACAATATCCATTTCATAAAAGTTAAGATTTATACATGCATGATAGATTTTTCGTATATATTATGATGAAATCATGTTATTATATTTATATATTGACTTTTTATACATAGATCTGTAGAATAAATATATAGATATGAAGAACTGTATAATTTCTATAGCATCCAGAATAGGTCAACGCATGAATATAAAAACAAATCAATAAAATAGATAATTTATGCATAAAAACAGGGCAAAGCGTGTGTATGTACTTCTAGGTTAAGTACTTGAAAGAGCATGATATTCACAATTTATGGGGCACCACAAAAGAAGTATTTATAATTGTCATGAATGTCCGTCAAAGCTTTATATGAAGAAGAATTAACATCATACTGTAATTTGCAAATATGTTTCCTGATGTTAGTGATGAATCAGAGTAATTACACATTCTCAGTGCATACTATTGATATATGCTTCAATTGGGATAATAGTTAATTGAGTGTATAACCATTATTTTCTTCATATTTAACTATAATCGCCCAAGGAATACATAGGTAATTTTTTGCTTAAAAGAGGGACTGTTTGTTGATGTGATTTGTTTGTTGCATTCACATCCATGCTTAAAGAAATTCCTACTAAGAAAGAAAGTGATCTACAGCATTGTGCAGGACTCAAGCATATGCATAACTTTGAGCCCCCATATGCATACAATGATGTGAAGCCTGGTAATGTCCTTATAACACATAGAAAAGGACAACCACCTCTTGCAACATTGATGGATTTTGAAAGTGCTCGGCCCGCAAGAAAGCAGATCCACTCTCGATCAGAGGCACTACATCTGCAGGTACAAATATGTTTGACCCTCTTTGTGTTATTTTTTGCACATTGCAAACAGTACACAAAGATGATTATCATAACCCAAATTATACGGTACTTTGTAATTGAGGATGATCCCGAAGGTTGGCATGTTCAGGTATATTAGTCCGTTAATTAGTACTCCCTCCGTCCCAAAAATGTCTAAAAAAACCAAATTTACTCTTGATCAAGAGAATTTGAAAATAAATAAATTGGACATTCATTTTGGGACAGATGTAGTAAATTTTATTCGTAATGCTAATTAATCCAAAAAAAATTATACTCAACAACATTTTTTGCAGGTCTTTCGTTCAATTAATGGCAACTCAGTTAAGGGGTTTTCGAAAGACCCAAAATATGCTCCAAGCAGGGTAAGTGAAGTTGTATTTTCATTCTCGACCTCTGTTGTTGATATTGATATTATCACTCTTCATAGCAGTGCTCTTAGTGGTCGGACATTTGTATGTATACCAAACAGCAACAACAAATCCTTAGTTCCAAAATAATTTGGGGTAACATTTATTGTCGTATGGACTGGTCAATACAGAGATTAGAAAACAATAAAAAAAATGATAAATTTAAATTAAAAAAGTGTGAAAGCTACTGGGCAACATTTTTTCTTTTCACAAATGTCTACGGATAAATCTGGTAGTTTTATTCCCATAAGTTTTCCCATCTTGCCATGTTTTGGCTTTGTGATGCTTATGGGTTAGCATGTTGTCACACTTTGGAAGCATTACTGTGTTTAATGTACCCCTTGCCAAATTTTGTACCTGCTATATGAGTTTAGCTTGATTTGATATGCGCTATAAGGAAGTGGGAACAATCTATATACATCATCAGAAGACTGTGATTGTTGATGTTGGTAATTACAAGAGAATAATCATTGCAAACAGTACACAAAGATGATTATCATAACCCAAATTATACGATACTTCTTTAGCAATATGAACTGAATTCCCACTTTTCTTCCGGATCTTCTATCTATTTTCTTCTTACTTTTCTGTTACATCACTTTTAGGGGCCCACTGCTGGTTGTCCAAGAGAACCATGGCATGATTTGCATAGACGAATTGTTTGTGTCTCCCTTCTACATTATTTCATTTAATAATATATACTCTCTCCTCTTAATCATTTTCAGGTCCAATTTTTCCATACCGTGAAGAAGAAACGTCTTGTAATTACTTTCCCGCTCAAATATCAATTTCAAGACGGCAACCAACCATAACTAAATTAGCTCTTACAATCATCAGTTGGTTCCTAACCAGCAGAATTCTAAACACCCAACTGCTATGCCCATGCTCATACCAAAATTAAAAAAAAGAAAATCCCTGAAAGTACCCCATCCAACATTCCCACCTTACCTAAACTTATTGATTTTTTATTGGTCAAACACACCATAAATAATATATACAGAAAATTGTACAGAGTAGTTGTATTGCAAGCATAGTAATGCAGTCAAAAGATGCAATATTCCTAAGCCTCCATTGCCCTAGGTGATCTCCCAGTGAAATCGGATACAAAAACGAGGGAGGCCTAACAAAGTCAAAGTCTGTTGCGTTCATTATAGACGCATGCTTGACTAGGTGGTCATTAACTGAGTTTCTTACTTGAACTTACTGAATTTCCATTCACTATATTCAAAATCCTTAAGAGCATGAAAATCAAATAAGGAAATAACATAACCCAAACCAATTTAAAACTTCACCAGTCAAATAGAGTGTTCAATCAAATTAATACACTGTAACAACCCTAAAAATACATACTAATTATTTATTAAAACTTGCATTCCATTTAGCATACTACCTCTGCACATCTACTTATTTTCTAAATTATGCCTCAAAATACTTGAATTCAAACTAGGTGGCAATATTATTAAATTAGGGGGGAATGACAGATAATACAATTAATTTGCTGTAAAGAGAAATCTCCTTTCATTTACCTTGAAACGATGCAAAGAGAGAGAGAGAGAGAGATGAGAGATCGGCGGAATTAAGGAGAGAGAAGAACACGGCGTCAGCTCCGACGGAGAGGGTGGACGGCGCAGCTTCGTAGCGGTGTGGACTTGGGTGGACGGCGCAGCTTTAGGGCGGTGTGGACTTGGCTGGACGGCGGCAGCTCCGGCGTGTGTGTGACCGTTAGGGAAGAGAGAGATGAGAGATAGGCGAAATTAAGGAGAGAGTGAGTTTAGGGCGTAAAGTCGTACACGATTTTGGGGAGGGATAATTTGTTTTTATATTTAACCTCAGCGACGGAACAATTCCGCCGGTAGATATTAATTTCAGCGGCGGAATTTAATTCCGTCGGTAGAATTACTGGAAAATTTCGCCACTGGTTATTACGAAATCACGGGGATTGATGACTTGGCATGTTTCACCGACAGAAAATTCCGCCGCTGGTTTAAATAACCTCAGCGACGGAATTATTTCGCCGGTAAATGTTAATTAATTTTAATTTAATTAATATCAGTATTTTTATTTATATAAAACATGAAAATTATTTTAAATAAAATATAACAAATTACTTTCAAAAAAATAAATATAAGTCAATAAATATTATTTTTGAAAAATAAATAAATCATAAATTAAAATAAAACAAAAATAGAGCTAAACAAATTAAAAAAAAATCTAATTAACACCGACATAATTATTCCGCCGCTACTACCACCACTACAATCACCACTACCACCACCACTACTCCACCACTACTATCACTACCACTACCACCATTACTATACCACCACAACTATTACTACTACCACTACTACGTACTACCACCACCACCACGCACCACCACCACCACTATCACCACTACAATCTCTATTACCGCTACCACAACTACCACCACCACCACAACTATCACTACCACTACCACCATTACTATACCACCACAACTATTACTACTACCACCACTACGTACTACCACCACCACCACGCACCACCACCACCACTATCACCACTACCATCACTATTACCATTACCACCACTACCACCACCACCACTCTACAACTACTATCACTACCACTACCACCATTACTATACCACCACAACTATTATACTACAACCCCTACTACCGCCAGTACCACGCACCACCACTACGTACTACCACCACCACTATCACTAACACCACCACTACTATCACTACTACCCTACTACCACCACTACTATCACTACTATTACTAATACTACTACGTATACCACCACTACTACTACCACTACCACCACTACTACCACTACTAATACTACCACTACTACTACCACTACCACCATTACTATACCACCACAACTATTACTACTACCACCACCCCCACGCACCACCACTACCACCACCACTCCACCACTACTATCACAACCACTACCACTTACTAACCCTAAGCGTAAACCCTAAACCCTAAATCTCAAATCTCATATACTTATACCCCAACCCTTAAATCATATCCCTAAACCCTAAACTCTAACCCCTAAACCCTAAACCCTAAACCCTAACCCCTAACCCCTAAACCCTAAACCTTAACCCCTAAATCCTAAACCCTAAACCCCAAATCCTAAACCCTAAACCCTAAATCCTATACCCCTAAACTCTAACCCTAAGCAAAAACCCTAAACCCTAAATCTCATATACTTATACCCTAACCCCTAAACCCTAAATCTCAAATCTCATATACTTATAACTGTTGAAATTTCAGTCAGTTTTTTAACGTTTTCAGTTAGTTTTTTAGAATTTTAGTCAGTTTTTTAACGTTTTCAGTTAGTTTATAAGAATTTAGTCAGTTTTTTTAACGTTTTCAGTTAGTTTTTTAGAATTTCAATCAGTTTTTTAACGTTTTCAGTCAATTTTTAACGTTTTCAGTTAGTTTATTGAAATTTCAGTCAGTTTTTTAACGTTTCCAGTTAGTTTTTTAGAATTTCAGTCAGTTTTTTAACGTTTCCAGTTAGTTTTTTAACGTTTTCAGTTAGTTTTTCAAAATTTAAGTTAGTTTTTTGAAATTCCAGTCAATTTTCTAACGTTTCCAGTTAAATTTTTTAATGTTTTCAGTTAGTTATTTTGTTAATTAGTTCTAAAAATAATTAAAAATTAAATTTTATAATCACCGACGGAATATTTCCGTCGCTGATAAAAAATATATAAAAAACAAAAATTATTTATCACCGACGGAATAATTTCGTCGCTGTTTAATTAAAAATAATTAAAAATGAAATGCTATAATCACCTACGGAATAAATTTGTCGCTGATAAATAAAAAAAATAAAAAAAATTAATTTATCACCGACGGAAATATTCCGTCGCTGGTTTATTTAAAAAAAATTTAATTTCTACCGACGGAATGATTTCGCCGCTGATTAATTAAAAATAATTAAAAATTAAATGTTATAATCACCGACGGAATATTTCCGTCGCTGATAAATAAAAAAAATAAAAAAACTTAATTTATCACCGACGGAAATATTTCGTCGCTGGTTTATTTTAAAAAAAATTAAAAAATATTTAATTTCTACCGACGGAAGAATTCCGTCGCTGAGAAAGAACTAGCGACGAAATATTTCGTCGGTAAATCAGGCGCCAATCTAGTGGCGGTAATGAAATGAATATTCGAGGAATATTCGTTATTAGCGACGGAAGTCAGCGACGGAATTCTATTCCGTCGGTAAAGTTGACGCTAAAATTTTATCGTCGCTATAGCATAGTTTCCGTCGCTATATAGCGACGGAATGATTCTGTCGCTGTTCATTCCGTCGATAAAGACTCAGTTTCTGATAGTGTACCTTGCCGACTTCTGCTAGTGTCGGGTCACAACGCCCGGCGACGGTCATAGCCCAAAGAGGTTCCAAGTTATCAATCTGGTCGCCGTGTCTTATTACCACGACGTTCATTTATAAAGAGAGGTTCCGTGAGTCTAAATAGAATGAGAGAGGGGGTTGCGACAAGAGTCACATGGAGCTAAGTAATCAATTTAAAATAATCTGATATTCACTCTGTCTTAAAATAAATGTTGCATATAGTTAACTATTATGAATTTTGACCAACATTTAATGCTAAATTATTCATTTTTATGAAAAGTTAAAGATAAATAGGGATTTTATTGATATATCAATAACCATTTTCAAAATAGTATGAAGATAATCAAATTTTCATAACTTTTTGATCAAAATTCAACTTAGTTGACTATGTGTAACATTAATTATGGGACTATGGAAGTATATAGTACTCTATCCATACCATTCGAAATATTTTTTTTTTTTAATACAACGGAATTAAGGAAAAATATTGGTGAATTGTGGATTTTATTAGTATGAGAAGTAGGATTGAAGATAAAAAGTGAGATAGATAATAACAAGTAAAAATTATTGTGAGTGTAAAAGTGAGTCACGTTGAATAAAACATTTTCGTTTTTTGAGATTCTCCTATTTGGAATAGTATATCAACAACAAAATATTTTATTTCGAGAGAGAGAAGGGGGAGAGAGAGTATATATAGTGCTACTATTATCTCTAAGCTAAGCAGTCCATTAGCACTTCAAGTTTCTTAAAATATTACTATTAGAAATGATGAGTTGACCCCCTTAATTTTTGAAGAAAATTTACACAAAATTATTATTTTGACATTTCTTATATTAAATTTGGATATCTCAATTATAATATATTTATTCCAAAATGAACATTGACTCCATTTTGAAATTTTTTTGGCTTCGTCACTTATATATCGGCGACTTATTGTTTTGGCCAAATTTAAGTAATTCCAAGTCCAAGAGGAGAATTGGGTACAATGGAATATGATAATGTAGATTCAAGATGTAAACACGAGAGATTTAACGAGAAAAGTCCTTGAACAACTTGTTCGCCGGCATAAAACCTCTAAACAATGGAATTTTATTAATATGATGAAGGTGATATGTTCTTTTTTGTGTACAAGCTAGAAGCATACATGATCCTAGACGTGGTGTGTGTAGTTACATGTGTTGTGTATATATATGAAAAAAGGTCAAGATATCTTCCTTTAATTCAGATGCATTGGTAGAGCCTTTATTTTTCGGTTAAAACTGACCTTGAGTGTAGCTTGAAATGGCCGAATTCTCCTCCTGAATAATAGGTCTTATAACGGCCCTATAATCTCGTGGTAACGGCCAGGTTGTTCTGTCAAGTTGATAGCCCAAGATGTCCTGCCAGGATGTTGATTTTTCAGCCTCAACAATTGCCCCTGAATTTTTAAAAGGGAAAAAGGGAGTTTTTGGATTTTGAAAATTCATTAACCGCTGGCGTCCACTACGTCCTTTCAGTTCAATCAGGAAGCGACGCTTGGCGATTCACGTGGCCCTAGGTGTTGGGGTCATAATGGGGCCTACGGACTACGAGGCATCCAGAACCCTCTTAATAATCCATGCTGCTACGCTTGACGGCCTTATTGCTACGAAGGAAGGATTTCTCTGCAGGTACGATTCTCTCTCTCTCTATTCCTCTTTTCTTTCTTGCAAAATGGAAGATCTAAATGCTGATCTACCCGAGGGTTTCTCTTCCATGGGTTTGCTTGATAAACCCCATGAAGAATATTGCGAACTCACTTTGTCAGACATTTCAACTCTGGCAAAAGTTTTTCCGGATGGTGCCGTTTTTATGAACCCTAACCCTAGTTTAGCATCTGACTGTGTTTCTCCCGATTAGGTATGCTTCCTTGAATATCCCTTCACAATAGGTCTAACATTTCCGTTTTCTCCCTTAATCACACACTTTTTTGAAGTCACAGAGCTTGCTTATACCCAACTGATGCAGGTAGGTTGGAGGATTTTAGAAATGTTGGATAGGTTGAGAGCCCTAACTGGTTTGAGGGTTGGTATGGACGAACTTGCTTGTTGTTATGATATAAGGTCACATGGGTCTTCTAGGTATGGCTTTAGGGTTAAATCTAGGGCACAAGGTTTGTTGGCGGAATCTTTAGATAAAGATAGGGGTTGGAAGAACAGGTTCTTCTATGTAAAGAAGAGCAGTCTGGCTGGTGGTGACAAAATGGTGTCTGAATGGAGGAAGGAAGGTAGTCTTGTTTACTTGGCTTCTTTTTTACTTTGAGTATGTTGTTTTGGTTGCTGACCTTCCTTGTCTTTTTGCAGTTCCTAAGTTAGTGAAATTGTTTCCTGGTCTTTCTGATTCTCTGGAGATTGTTAAGTAGGTTAGGGCTTTGCCTGAAAACCTTCAAAAGTTCGTTCCACTGTCTATTGTGTTGAGTGTAGAGAAGTTGGGTATTGAGCAGCCTGAGGAGTGTAGCCATAAATTGACTTCTGATAGGTTCTCTTTTTCTTTTTGATTTCAACTTTATGTTTCATAACTCAAGTTGTACTGATGTCTCTACTTCGTGTTTCTGCAGTAACTCGTTCTCAATCTGGATTTGCAGCAAGTGAGTTGGTAGCAAAGTATAAAGGCAAGGGAAAGGCTGAAGGAAGCAACCTGCCTCAAATACCTAAACTAGAGGTTGGAGACAAGGTGATGGTCAAGAGGAGGAGAACACAAAAAGTGGTTGACGTGGAAATCACGGTGTCGAGCGAAGATGAGCTTGAGAAGAAGGTAACGCCTTATCTTTTGAGAACCATTTTGTGTGTACTGGCCTTGGTTTGTCATTGACTGTTTTCTTGGGGACAGATTGTAGCTGCCACAGGCTTAATGGCGAGTGAGGTTAAGCTGTGGAAGGAAAAGGTTGAATCTTCGTTTAAAGCCAAGATGGAAGCAGAAGAAAACCTCAAGGTTGCAATGGACATGTTGAAGAAGAAGAATGAGGAGATCGAAGCAAAGGACGGTGAGTTAACCCAGTGGGTAGTTAGGGTGGCTGAGTCAGGCAGAAGGCACAACAAGGAGATGGAGTCCCTACGAAATGAGTTAATGGCAGAAGCTGTGAAACCTGTTTTTGAAGCCAGAATCGAAATGATTACCAGGCTGGGAAATACACTGAATGGGATTTAGAGGAGGAGTACGCAGCTTTAAGGAAGATTGCTGGGGAAGAGGTTGGCGAAGTTAATTCCAAGGTGCATGATGCAGGGAAAGCAAAACAAGTTGGTGAGACGCAAGAGGAGAAGGTGGATGAAGGTACAGGAGAGGAATGATCTTAATTTCTCTTTTTTGAAAAACAATGTTTGGTTTCTATTTTATTACTTTTAATTGAGGGGGTGTCCTAAAAAACAATTTATGGCTTGTTTAACTTTGATATTTTTGCCGAGGGTTTTGTCCTCGCTTTAGATGTTGGATTTTTTAGGTTGTAAGGTTTTATGCATGTCTATTTGAACATGCTTTTGATATTGCCCCGTGTCTTGTGATGACATGGTGGGCACATTTAGGATATTTTGTTGATTAACTATGGCTTGGTTTTCAGGCGTAACGGATTGATGTTACAACCAAGAAATACTTTTGGGAGTGTAATGTGATAGGAATGAATAGATGTTTCCCTATTACCTTTGCGTTCTTGTGGTAACATGCTGATGTCACAACCTGTTGTTTTACCGGGAGTTCATAATTTTAATTAAGTGCAAGAAGGTAATCGACATGTACTTGACACATTGGCCCACCTACAACTTAACTAAAACATGAAAAATGTGCGCCCGAACGAAGGTGTGGATAACCTTAACAACTTTAAGAATTGGAAAGGTAGGTACCTTTTTGTTTTAACGGTAAACGTGGCGGATCAACAATTTTAATACTGCCGTCACTCAAAATATCACCCTGTTAATTTGCTTTAATCTACAACCTGAATGCTTTGCGACCTGAATCGTACATGCTGGTTATGTTGGTCTTAATGGGTATTTTACAAAATGGAAAACATGTTAGGGGTGAGGGTTAACTCGGTTAATATTCTTCCGCTGCTCAAATTGACAAGATTTAGAGAGATACAAATTAAATCAGAATAACCTAACGGAAATGAAATATATCATATCATACCTGACTCTTGGCAATGGGTGGCCAAGCCATCACTTAACATTCTTGCTCTATCCAAGCTGCATGCCCCCTTTCCAGCCTTCGCCTCGATCAGACAGAATCCTTTCCGTTTGGCTGCAACTTTTGCTGTTTGGAGCCTCCCTGGGTTCTAGAAAACCTTACCCAGCTGGAGAATAGTCTTTGGGCCCATTATTTTTCCCTCCGGTCAAGATGTTTCTTCAGGTCGCAGCCTGTTGCTTCATCTTTGCATGAAGATATTATGGCCATCATGGATGCTTCGTCCACGGTACGACTGCCCTACTTTGAATGGCTTGGGATTCACCCATATTAGTTGTAGTTGTGTTATCTTCAGGTTGGTCCGCGCTGATTGTTCAGTGTGAACAGTTGGGATCATCACGTTGGCTCAGTCCTGAATCCGGTTTGTCCAATACGCTTAATTCCAACATCCTCTTTGGGGCCTCCATGTTGACTATATTCGGGGCAAGGTGTGAGCATATTGACATTGTACGTTCCTCATTGGAGAAATGCCGATCCGTAGCAGTAGCCCTAATTCTGTCATCATGATTGTCAATCTGGTAATGATAACGAGTTTCCTGATTAAGTTCCTAATCGATTGCTCCTTTTGGAACACGGATCGGCCTTCCAACATTCAGGTTAAGGATTCGCACTCTGGGTGGTGATTCTGGTTGGCATCTTGAATCTTTCTAATCATCAAAAGCAAGGTTCTAAAAAGCGCTAGGCGGATGCTAGGCGGCGGAGCCGGGCCTAGCGCCTAGGCGGGGACTAGTCGGGAACTAATCGGGATTAGTCGGAATTAGTCAGGACCTAGGCGGGGCTTAGAACTAGGCGTTGGAGAGGGGCCTAGCGCCTAGGCGGGGCCTAGGCGCCCTTAGGCGGGGTCTTTTAGAACAGAGATCAAAAGATCATTGGGCCCCTCGATGGGTGCCAAATTGTTTTGGCCAAATTTAAGAAATTTCAAGTCCAAGAGGAGAATTGGGCACAATGGAAAAATGATAATGTAGATTCAAGATGTAAACACGAGAGATTTAATGAGGAAAGCCCTTGAACAACTTGTTCGCCGGCATAAAACCTCGGAACAATTGAATTTTATTAATATGATGGAGGTGATATGTTCTTTTTTGTGTACAAGAAGCATATATGATCCTAGACGTGGTGTGTATAGTTACATGTGTTGTGTATATATATGAAAAAAGGTCAAGATATCTCCCTTTAATTCGGATGCATTGGTAGAGCCTTTATTTTTCGGTTAAAACTGAACTTGAGTGTAGCTTGAAACGGCCGAATTCTCCTCTTGAATAATAGGTCTTATAACGGCTCTATAATCTCGTGGTAATGGTAAAGTTGTTCTGTCAAGTTGATATCCCAAGATGTCCTGCCAGGATATTGATTTTTTCAACCTCAACACTTATTACAAGTTTGTTATGTATGAATTAAAGATTTGTATCCTTCTTATGTGTGTCTAACATGTCGAATAATTTAGTTCATTTTCCCAATTTGAAAATAAATTGTAAGACCATTAAACATATTTATATTTTTGCAATTCCGGTCTCATTTGAATACAGTAAATGTTGGACTTTTGGTAGGCTTCTCAAGAACTTAACTGAAAACTTAACAGAAAATGTAACGGAGAAAGAATGGAGATTGAAAACAAATGAAAAACAAGTCGAGTCTTGTATTAAATACAATCTCCGTAAGAGTTATTTGTCCCGCACAGGTGCTTACGTTTGAATAACAAAACTCTCGTAAGAAAAAACGACTTTACTATTAGTTATAAGGAGCACTCCAATATAACTAATCTAACGAACAACACAATGTTTTGAACTTTGGACTTGAAAGGATTTGATGCAACAAGATGATATGATTTGGCTATGTTAATCTATCTCACTAGAGGGTAAAGAGGCTCAAATGACTGTATGAAAATATTGAAATTCGGAGGGAAACTATTTAAAGAAAGTTAAAGGGTTCATGGCTGTTCACTCCAAGAGGTGCCAAAACTGTTCAGATTCTGCCTACTAGCGCGGCCGCTCTTGCCTTGAGCGCGACCGCGCTCTCATGCCGAGACCAAGCCAAGATTTTACTTAAATCAGCGCGGCCGCTCTAGGCTGGAGCGCGACCGCGCTTAAGCCCAGAACTGAAAGGTCACGAAAACCTTTTGGGAACAGTTGTGACCCAAAACCAATTTGGATCAGTCCAAGTCAACTCAAGTTAACTTTAACCCTTTATTTAACTCTCGTTAAGTTACAAAAACACTTGTCATTAATTCTCATTCACCCTAAATGGTTTTGAGACATTAAATGAGTTTAGTAATCTACAACAAATGTAGAATATATTTTGTAACAAGTCTCGTTAACGAATTAACGAACTCCGTTAGAATCTTGGTTCACGTTAAGTCAAACTTAACTTTCCGTTACCCATTTCCAACAATTCCCCACATGAATGACAATTAATGCATGAATGCAATTTCGTCCAAAGTTCCGGCGAACTATTATTACATCGGGATAGATAGCTTGTGGCCTTGAATCCTCCCTAGTGAAATATTATCGGATATACTAGTCATTTGGTAGCGAGTCGCTTTGAACCAGTGACTGTCGGATGTATACCAAGACAATAATACTCACATAATAACAGCTCTAACAATAGTTGTTCTCACGTTTTGTCCATTTCGGCCTTGGACCGTATCTCATTCATAAGCGTTCATTTAGAGGCGGCCTAGTTACCTCTCGCTTATATAGGTGATTCTTACTATAAGGAGTATCATGCACTACTCCACCCGTAGGTATAGAAATCATTAAAAGTTTTCTCAACTTATCCTTACCATTCTTTGCATGTGCTTGTACTTGGATGTTCTGGGAATGAGTATTCAACATCTCCAGGTTAATAAACCGAGTTGTTGTTTCCAAGTAACTCTACTAGAACTTATAACTTGGTTGTCTCATTGAACCAAGGGCCTGGGATCTCCATTTCTCAAGGTTGAGTGTCCGCTATAAGTTCTTTTGTTGTGGGTTTTAAACCCATTCCCCTTAACAGTTTATACAGTTGATCTCGATTTATACCTTTGGTAAACGGATCCGCTAAGTTATCACATGACTTTACATAATCAATAGTGATAACGCCATTCTTGATCAACTGTCTAATGGTATTGTGTCTACGACGAATATGTCTAGACTTACCATTGTACATACTATTCTGTGCCCTTCCTATTGCTGATTGACTATCACAATGTATCATAACAGCAGGCACAGGTTTACTCCAACAAGGAATATCCTCCAGGAAGTTCTTAAGCCATTCTGCTTCTTCCCCAGCTTTATCCAAAGCTATAAACTCAGATTCCATCGTAGATCTGGCTATACACGTTTGTTTGGAGGATTTCCATGACACTGCTCCTCCACCTATTGTGAATACATATCCACTCGTGGACTTAGAGTCTTTTGTGTCCGATATCCAATTTGCATCGCAGTATACTTCTAATACTGCTGGATATTTCTTGTAAAGTATCACATGGTTTACTGTATACTTTAAATATCTTAGTACTCTCATTAATGCTTTCCAATGATCAGTACTAGGATTACTTGTGAACCTACTTAGTTTGCTCACTGAAAATGCAATGTCTGGACGAGTACAATTCGTTAAGTACATTAGACTACCGATTATTCTTGCATATTCCAGTTGAGAAACTGGTTCCCCTTTGTTCTTGGCTAAATGTAGAGCCAAGTCTACCGATGTTTTAGCCGGAGGGTAATCAAAGACATTGAATTTTCGAAGAACATTCTCTAGGTAATGGGATTGTGAAAGAACTAATCCTTCAGATGTTCTAGAGATCTTTATCCCTAATATTCATGTCTTTCATGTCAAAGTTCTTCTTGAGCATGCCTTTGGTATTCATGATCAAATCATGATTACTTCCCATTATGAGCATGTCGTCTACATAAAGACATACGAGAACGAATGATTCAGATGTTCCTTTAATGTAGACACATTTGTCACATTCATTAATCTTGAATCCATTCGATAACATGATTCTATCGAACTTCTCATGCCATTGTTTAGGTGCTTGTTTTAGTCCATACAAGGACTTTACAAGTTTACACACCTTTCGTTCTTTACCAGGAACTACGAACCCTTCGGGTTGTTTCATGTAAATTTCTTCATCAAGTTCTCCATTTAGGAAAGCAGTCTTCATATCCATTTGGTGTATCTCAATATTATGCACTGCTGCAATAGTTATGAGAACACGAATTGATGTGATCCTTGTGACAGGGGAGTATGTATCGAAGAAATCATATCCCTCTTTCTGTCTAAAGCCTTTGGCAACCAGCCTAGCTTTGTACTTTTCGATTGATCCATCCACCTTATACTTCCGTTTAAGGATCCATTTGCAACCTAATGGTTTGCAACCTGGAGGGAGATCAACTAATTCCCAAGTATTGTTGAGCATTATGGATTCTATTTCACTGTTAATAGCCTCTTTCCAGAAAGAACTATCCGGATCGGATAACGCTTCTTTAACAGTTGATGGTTCGTTTTCTAACATGTAAGATAGAAAATCAGGACCAAAAGTCTTTTCCACTCTTGCCCTTTTGCTACGTCTCGGTTCTTCATCTTCTATTTGAGAAGGACCGGTTGTAGATTCATGTGTCCTCTTACTAGAACCTATATCTTTCCTGTCCTTAGCCGGGAAGATGTTTTCAAAGAATACCGCATTCCTTGATTCTATAGTAGTTCCTACATGCATATCAGGAATGTCTGATTTGTGCACTATAAACCGATAGGCACTACTATTATTGGCATATCCAATAAAAACACAGTCAATGGTCTTTGGACCAATCTTGACTTGTTTTGGTTTAGGTACTTCAACCTTGGCCAAACACCCCCACACTTTAAGGTATTTAAAACATGGCCTACGATTATGCCACAATTCATAGGGCGTTTTATCAATACCTTTCTTGGGTATTTTATTAAGAACATAATTAGAAGTGAGTATTGCTTCCCCCCACAAGTTGTCGGGTAAGCCTGAACTTATCAAAAGAGCGTTCATCATCTCCTTGAGAGTACGGTTTTTGCGTTCAGCAACTCCATTAGATTGAGGGGTATATGGAGCCGTTGTTTGATGAATTATGCCGGATTCCCAACATAGTCCTTCAAACGGTGCTTCATATTCTCCACCTCTATCGCTTCTAATTTTCTTAATCTTCAAGTTAAGTTGATTCTCAACTTCTTTCTTATAAGTCTCAAAAGCCCCTAAGGCTTCATCCTTACTTCTTAAGAGATAAATATAGCAGTACTTAGTACAATCATCTATAAACGTAATGAAGTACTTTTTACCTCCTCGAGTTTGTACAAGTTTTAAATCACATATGTCGGTGTGAATTAACTCGAGAGGAGTTGTGTTTCTTTGTATGGCATTAAATGGCGACTTCGTCATTTTTGCCTCAACACAAACTTCGCACCTATTAGTCGAGTCGGATTTAGTCATTTGGATTAAATCTTGTCTCGCTAATTTCTTAATGGTGTCGAGGTTTACATGTCCTAATCTATCATGCCATAAATTAGAACTTTCCGACAAGTAAACATAAGAAACACAATTTTTATTCATCGCACCTTGGCAGATCACAGTCATTACATTCATTTTAAAAAGGCCCTCCTCGAGGTAACCCTTTCCAAGAAACAAACCATTCTTGGTTAGTACAAATTTGTCGGATTCGAATACTAGTCTAAAACCGGCCTTACTAAGCAAAGCGCCGGACACCAAATTTTTACGGATGTCTGGAACATGCAGCACATCCAACAAGGTTACTTCTTTTCCGGAAGTCATCTTCAATATCACGTTTCCAATGCCTTGAACATCGGAGGTCGCAGAATTTCCCATGTAGAGCTTTCTTCCGGAGATGGGAGTATAGGAGGAGAAACTCTCCTTGTTACCACAAATATGGCGGGTAGCACCGGTATCTATCCACCAAGCTTTTGGATTCTCCTCCAAGTTTGCAACGTTGGCCTCAAAGATCATCGCTGCAAAGTCTAGGTCCATGTGGTCAACATTATTCGCCTCTTTCTTCGGAAGACGACAGTCTTTTGCTAAATGGCCCGGTTTGCCACAATTATAGCAAGACCCCTTGAACTTCTTAGAGCCCTTCTTCTTCCCTTTCTTAGCATTCCCGGCATTTTCGGAATGCTTTCTCTTTGTGCCACTTGTGCTAGCCTCGGCGAGATTGACCTTAGCCTCCATCTTGCCCTTAGCAACCTTGGCCTCGTTGATTCTATTGTTCTCTTCTATTTGAAGACGAACAACAATGTCTTCCAAGGACATCTCCTTGCGTTTATGCTTGAGATAGTTCTTGAAATCCTTCCACGAAGGCGGCAACTTTTCAATGATAGAAGCCACCTTGAATGGATCATTCATGATCATCCCCTCGGCATCAAGCCCATGTAGAATGATTTGGAATTCATCTACTTGAGTTGTTACCGATTTGGAATTGACCATCATGAAGTCAAGATACTTATCGACGACAAATTTCTTTGACCCGGCGTCTTCTATCTTGTACTTCCTTTCCAAGGTGTCCCACAACGCCTTGGCTAACTCGACGGTACTATACACATTGTATAGTGCATCGTCAAGTCCATTTAAGATGTAATTCTTACATAAAAAATTACCGTGAGCCCAAGCCTCCTTTGCCATCTTTGAAGGTCTTGAAGAAGCGTAAAATAACTCTTACGATTGTTGGACTTTTGGTAGGCTTCTCAAGAACTTAACTGAAAACTTAACAGAAAATGTAACGGAGAAAGAACGGAGATTGAAAACAAATGAAAAACAAGTCGAGTCTTGTATTAAATACAATCTCCGTAAGAGTTATTTGTCCCGCACAGGTGCTTACGGTTGAATAACAAAACTCTCGTAAGATAAAACGACTTTACTATTAGTTATAAGGAGCACTTCAATATAACTAATCTAACGAACAACACAATGTTTTGAACTTTGGACTTGAAAGGATATGATGCAACAAGATGATATGATTTGGCTATGTTAATCTATCTCACTAGAGGGTAAAGAGGCTCAAATGACTGTATGAAAATATTGAAATTCGGAGGGAAACTATTTAAAGAAAGTTAAAGGGTTCATGGCTGTTCACTCCAAGAGGTGCCAAAACTGTTCAGATTCTGCGTACTAGCGCGGCCGCTCTTGCCTTGAGCGCGACCGCGCTCTCATGCCGAGACCAAGCCAAGATTTTACTTAAATCAGCGCGGCCGCTCTAGGCTGGAGCGCGACCGCGCTTAAGCCCAGAACTGAAAGGTCACGAAAACCTTTTGGGAACAGTTGTGACCCAAAACCAATTTGGATCAGTCTAAGTCAACTCAAGTTAACTTTAACCCTTTATTTAACTCTCGTTAAGTTACAAAAACACTTGTCATTAATTCTCATTCACCCTAAATGATTTTGAGACATTAAATGAGTTTAGTAATCTACAACAAATGTAGAATATATTTTGTAACAAGTCTCGTTAACGAATTAACGAACTCCGTTAGAATCTTGGGTCCACGTTAAGTCAAACTTAACTTTCCGTTACCCATTTCCAACAGTAAATAAAGCAAGAAATTATATAAAAAAAAATCAAGATTGCTCCCATTCATCATCTCTCCCTATGCTTCTTAGGCACATACTTCTTGCAAATCATGCTCTTCCCATATATCTCCATGCTTGCCTCCTCTCGGCCGTTCAATATCATCCTTGGAATTGCAGGTGTAGTAAACGCCAACCTCCCGAAATGTACAGGCCCTCGTTTAGGCTCGTGTATGTCCACCTCGAGCACATTCCTTATTCCATATTTCCTGATCAATAACATAAATAAGATACTAGACAAGGGATTTGAATTTTATTTATTTTTTGTAATTTACAACTATAGTTTAAATAAAATTTAAGTTACTTACATTGCAAGAAACCAAAAAATTTGTTCTTTTGTTAGTGGTTCCCCGTGAGAGAATGTGATGTATAAGGAACGATCTTCTATCGGAGCTTGGCTCCATTCTAAGGCAATAGGGTTGAATGATGAAATAAGTGGCATGCTTATATCTCTAGTGGTGGAACCACCAAACATGTATGCACAATGGCCGCTTGCTCCGACTCTATCGTGGTTCACATAGTACTGCGAGGAAATCCAAGAAGAATCCCTATGGGTGGGTAAATCAACCCTTCCTCTTCGGATATTACTATTTTGCACTGAATCAAAAACGATAGGACGAGCCAGGGGAGGAAAATTGTTTTCATAAGGAGGAGGGTTAGACAAACTTATCTCCCTAGCTATGGAGGCTCTCCCACTTTGATTCCTAATGCCCGCGTCGTGAGGACTTTTGACATTAAATTCACTAGCGATGGCCTTTCCTTTTGGGTTGTCTTTTTCCATTTGAGACTGTGTTTTGAGAAATAAAAGAAAGATAGAAATGTAGGTTTAAGAAGGAAATTAGTGAAAGGGAAAATGTTGTAAATTATAAGGAGATATTATATAGATGTTACAAAAATACATGTTCTGGTTTTGTGCTTATCCTCTAAGGTTACGATATGTCTATATTTGGAGAAATTTTAATATATAGTATATCTATTTGGATTGCATATCACTTTGGTGTAAATGTACTTATTTTTGAGTGCGTCTGCTGAGAAACGCGTTTCTCCATAACTATGGAGAAACGTGTTTTTCATAGCCAGAAGCTTTACATTTGATAACCAGAAAAAAAAAACCCAAGGCCAAGACCAAAAGCTTCTGGATATCCAGAAGCTTTGCATTTGATAGCCAGAAGCTTTGCAGTTGATATCCAGAAGCTTTGTATTTGATAGCCAGAAGGATGTGAAATGTATATCCAGAAAAAAAAAAACCAAGGCCAAGATCAAAAGCTTCTGGATATCCAGAAGCTTTACATTTGATAGCCAGAAGCTTTGCAGTTGATATCCAGAAGCTTTGTATTTGATAGCCAGAAGGATGTGAAATGTATATCCAGAAACTGTTAGGTGCATATCCAGAAAACTGTTAGGTGCATATCCAGAAATGTGTTAGGGCATATCCAGAAATTGCTATTGAAGGTTTCTGGATATCCAGAAACCTTCAAATGTATATCCAGAAACATTTTGAAGGTTTCTGGATATTCATTTGAAGGTTTCTGGATATCACTTTCATAGGTTTCTGGCTATCTAGCTCATTGTCGCGCGACATGTCGGGACCCGTTTCTCCATAACTTATGGAGAAACGCGTTTCTCCCTAGATTTTGTGCTTATTTTTTGGTTATGGGATGAGTGAATATAAATTGGATTTATTTTCATATATTGCTGTAAATGTACTTATTTTTTTGGTTGTGGGATGAGCGAATATATATTGGATATATATTGAGGATTTTTTTCTCCAAAATATTGTTTTTTAAAAATTTAAATACCAAATTAACATTGTTAAAAACTTATGTACCAAACTAACACTTTTAAGTTTGATTCCGGAATTGGTAATTCTGGAATAATGTAATCCGGCATTACCAATTCTGAAATTACTTTTTTTTTTTTTTACAAAATCGAATTAACAAAATTATATTTTCAGAAAATTCAATTCCGGAATTGGTAATTCCGGAATAATGTAATCCCGAATTACCAATTCCGGAATGCTTTTTTTTTTTTTGCAAAACTGATTTAAGAAAATAATTTTTTCAGAAAATTCAAATCCGAAACTGCTAATTCCGGATTTGCTTTACACAGAATTTTTATCCCTTCTCCCTAACAACTCTGTAAACAAACACAAACGTAAAAAAATCAGTCCAAGAAGAAGAAGAAAATAAGGAAGAAGAAGAAGAGAAGGGAGGTGGATCTTTATCAAAAAAATTTGTAAAATTCAGAAAATTGAGCATAAGAAGAAAAAAAAAAGGTACATTTTAATCCCTCTTAATTTGTGTTTGAAATTTAAAATTAGTGTTTATTTGGTTTTTTTTTTTTTTGTAAATATAGTGATATTGTTAATTTAGGTTTTTGATAATTATTTTTTTTTTTTCAATTTTTAGGAATAAATATGAATGGAGTTCCACTTGTTTATGAACACCCATTTGAAGGTGAACATTTTGAAAGGGGATCAAAATGTGCACTTAGGGCTAAAATTCGGTGGAGATATAAGAAGTTGATTAAGAAGTTAGCTAAGAAAATTGGGGTAGATCGAGCTAATGTTCAGTTGCAAGTTACTTGTAGATATCCTCATCTTGTCGCTCCTGGGGTTGCAAATTACATTCCATTTGTAATCGATAATGATATGGGTATGGAAGTTTTGTTTGATGTTTCTGCTCAGTTTGGTGGGTTGAGTAGCTTACAATTATATGTGAAGATGAATTTAGTTGATAATGTTCATGACATGAATACATTTCAGATGGATTTTTTAAGCTGCTATAGTAAGAGGGATGCTGGAACAAGTACACAAACATATGTGGAAGAGGGAGAGGAAGAGGAAGAGGAAGAGAGAGGAAGAGAGAGATAGAGAGGAAGAGGGAGGGGGTGAGGGTGGGAAATTGTATAATGATGATGATAATGATTCAAATTATGAAGAAAATATTGGGTTGCTTCTAAATGAAGATCGTGACGATGGATATGATGATTGTAGTAGTCCTACGTGATGATAGCGAGAATGAAGGTGATGATGGGTGAGTGAAGATTTGGGGTTACATTTGGTTGCTTATGAAGAACCACAACATCATGTGCATTAGAGAGCCGAGTATCAATTTTATCGTGATATTGGAGAAGGATCAGAGATTTATGATGATAACCAATATAACTTTGTTGATTGGGATGCATAACATAATGAAATTGCCAAAGGTATTCGCTTTTCAAAGAAGACAGAGGTGCAGCATAAAATGAAGATGTTTCATATTAAGAGAAATCTGCGCTTCAAGGTAAAACGAAGCACAACCCGAAAGTGGACTATTGAGTGTTTGGTGAAAAAAATTTCGTACAATTTTTATGTGAATGTGAGTTTGAAGAATGCCGGTATTGGGAAGTTACCAAATACAAGAGTCCTCATTCTTGCTTGGGAACAAAAATTAGTCAAGATCATCAAAACCTAGATGCTAAGTTCATAGCGCAAGAAGTTTTGGAACTGGTTAAGGCTGATG
The DNA here is from genome assembly GCA_022495995.1 of Adenophora triphylla var. japonica. Taxonomy (NCBI): domain Eukaryota; kingdom Viridiplantae; phylum Streptophyta; class Magnoliopsida; order Asterales; family Campanulaceae; genus Adenophora; species Adenophora triphylla. The sequence continues at coordinate 114,725 of JAFEMH010000309.1, read as the reverse complement.
AGGGGCACCCTCGCCCTCCATATAGGTTTCCCCTGAAGACAATAATTCGGAGCTATTACACCTAAGTATGGCTGCCACACAACCTGATCCTCGTTCATATACGACAATTGGTCTCGGTAGCCTTGCAGGTTATGAGCGATCATTGAAGTATACGACAAGGGACCCTTCCACTTACATATGAAACAATTGACATAAAAAATAATGAGTAAAAAAGTGATAAAATACAAAACAGATTATTTACAAAGTGAAGTAATTGAAATATACCTGCAGCCCAATGGTAATGTTCCATTAAGTGTGCCACCTCCATGTCTCCTAGGTTGTGTACACAACAACCTCTCCCATGCACAAAGCTATAGAAAAAATTATCATTACGTACAAAACAGATTAACTCCACTAGCATAATGTAATCAAATATAATTAACACCACACCCTTTCGAATCGTGCTTAGTTGCTACACACATCTCCCTATACAAGAAGGCCAACGCTGCACTACCCCAACTGTACTCACCAATATTATTAATTTTCCTAAGAAGTGAGAGGTACATCAACTTCACTAGGTTATCAGATGAGTTAGACATTATGTATGAACCCAATAACAGAAAAATATAGGCTTGAGTATATGTCTCAATCATATACTCGGATGCATTATTGGGAAGCTGCTCCAAAAGAGAAAAGTGATCTAGAACCCATCTCATAGACACCATTCCACCTTTTTTGATGTCTGCGGGAGATATTGCAACTCCAAATAATTCCTCAACAATCTCAGCACATTCCTCCTTTTTCCTACTAGTTTCTGAACTAGTCACAACCAATCCATCTACAAGAAGACCACACAACATACCAATATCCTCTAAAGTGATCATCATCTTCCCTACAGGTAAGTGAAAAGTGTGGGTCTTTGGACGCCATCTCTCAATCAAAGCCTCTATCAAGTGCCAATCATATTGTAAATGACCCAATAAATACACTCCGTAAAATCCAACATTTATAAGTTTATTCTCTATCCTCCAATCAACTCTCATTGAAAGCTCTGTACCACGCCTAGGTATTAAATTGGGCAACTGTTGTCCATCCCAAATATAGTTAGATCTATGTGTCTCCTGTGAAGTCAATACATGTGGATCAATTGGCCCAGGAATAATAAAGGGTTGTTGCTCATGTTGATTCATCTGAAACACATAAATTCAATAGTAAAGTTTTAAATTTAAATCGGACTTAATGTGTTGCTATATTTAAGCTCAAATTTTAAATTTAATACTTAAAAATTAACAATTAAGTAGAAAAAATGCAACAAGTTTGTCAAACTAATTTTAACAAGCACTTGATTTTAAACCTAACATAAGAAAATCCTAACTAGGCTAAAATTGCATTGCAATTGTTTAATTCATTGACAATCAACAATTAGGTACATAAATCATAATAGTTTTAACAATAAATTATATAAAAATGCACAAATAAACTCTTAGAAAAATTTATATGGCTAAAACTAAGAACTCAAAACAAAGAAAAAGAAGAAAGAAGACTAACCTTGCAATTTTGAGAAATTTTCCTCTCTTCTTCTTCCTTTCAAAAATTTTTCCCTTGAATCCTTCTCTTTCTCTTTCTCTTTCTCTTCTTCTTCTCCTTTGATGAATCCTTCCTTTACTCTTCTTTCTCTTTCTCTTTCTTCCTTCCTTTCCCTCTTTCTCTCTCTTTCTTCTCTAACTGAAACACACTCTCTCTCTCTCTCTCTCTCTCTCTCTCTCTCTCTCTCTTTATTTCAATTGAATCCGGCAATGGTAATTCCGGATTTCAATTTTGCGAAATCCAAGATTTTCAGTTTTGCAAAAAAAAAAAATGAATTCCGAAATTACCAATTCCAAAATTGAATTTTCCGAAATTATTATTATGTTAATTCGGTTTTGTAAAAAAAAAAGTAATTCCGGAATTGGTAATGTCGGATTACATTATTCCGGAATTACCGATTCCGGAATCAAACTTGAAAGTGTTAGTTTGGTACATAAGTTTTTAACAATGTTAATTTGGTATTTAAATTTTTAAAAAGCAATATTTTGGAAAAAAAAATCTATAATGCGTAGATATAAAGTTCAACAATTAAATTACAAAAGTTTAATAAAAAATTAATCAAAATGAGAAAATAATGTAAGAGTTTGAAAAGCCTTGGTTTGTTTATTCACAATTGTGTTAATATATACTCCCTCCGTCCCGCTACAAACTGCACACTTTCCTCATTGGGCGTCCCGCTACAAACTGCACACTTCCTAAAATAGCAAATAATCTTTACTATTCCCTCCACTCATTCTCTCTCCTACATTATTTTAATACTCACAACACCATTATAATTTATTATTCTCTCCACTCATTTTCTCTCCTATTTTACTTTTACACTCACAACATTTATATCATTATTTTTTTCCTTAATCCCCGCGCAAACAGTAACTGTGCGGTTTCTACCGGGACGGAGGGAGTAGTTACATTGGATGAATCCTAACTATACAAGGATTGTAAAATCTCACTATACAAGGAGAATAATAAAGTTTCCTAATCTATGTGAATAATAATATATACCAAATACAAGAAGGAAAGGTAGATTAGGAAACTTCAGCATATTTCCAAAACTGAGCAGGAGCTGGAGAAGGCCTGAGGGGGGCGCCTGGGCTTGGGCCAGGCGGGCGCCTGGCAAGAAGATTCTGTGGCCGAGGCGGCCGCTTGAGGTGGTATGAAGCGTGCGCCTCAAGCTCAGAAAGTTCAGCGTTGGTTTTCCTAGGCTGAGGCGGGCGCATGGTTTTAGCTGGGGCGGGCGCCTCAGTCACATTGTCTTCAGCATTGGATTTGTTCCCTTCGGTGACTTCCATAGCTTCACCCTTAATATGCCCCCGCAAGATGGACGATCCGTGGAGAAGGCCAATCTTGAATATAAGATGTTGGAAGCGTATACGAGCTAAAGGTTTCGTTAGAACATCGGCTAGTTGGTCCAAACCGGCAATGTGTTGCACACGGAGAGAACCAGACTGAATTTGCTCACGAATAAAGTGAAATGAGAGGGCCACATGTTTCATGCGAGAGTGGAAGACGGGGTGTGCAGAGTAGGTAGTGGCACCAAGGTTATCACAGTAAATCACAGGTGTAGCAAGTGATGGAAACCCAAGCTCAGTAAGTAAGTTCCCAACCCAAGTGAGTTCAGCTGTAGTGTCAGGGATTGCCCGAAATTCGGCTTCAGTGGTGGACCGAGCAAGGGCTCGTTGTTTTCGGGAAGACCAAGTGACCGGGTTTTTACCCAGATAGACAAGCAAGCCAGAAGTGGACACAAAGTCATCTTTGTCACCAGCCCAATCCGCTTAACAAAATGCATGAAGAGAGGGAGGAGACTTCGTAAAAATCTGAAGACCAAGGTGCATAGTGCCATGAAGGTAGCGTAGAAGACGCTTCAGTGCAACCCAGTGAGAAGGTTGGGGGTTTTGCATGAATTGCGCAAGCTTGTTGACCGAGAAGGCAATGTCGGGAGTGAATGATAAGTACTGAAGTCCACCAACAATAGCACGATAGAAGGTAGGGTCAACAGTTGGAGTGGCAGTGGACATTGTGAGGGGAGGCGATGCTACCTTGGGAGTGGGAAGCGGCTTGCAGTCAATCATGTTGTGACTGGTGAGAAGGTCATGGATGTATTTAGTGTGGGAGAGAAGGAGCCCATTTTGGTTTGGAATGACTTCGACACCCAAGAAGTAGGACAAGCGGCCAAGGTCCTTGAGGGAGAATCGATTGGATAGGTTGGAGAAGATGACTGAAGTTGGGAGGGAGAAGGTCCGGTGACAATGATATCATCAACATAGACTAGTAGGTAAATTGGGGATGGAGATCTGTTGAAGATAAACAGAGAGGGATCGGCTAAGGAGGGGTGAAAGCCATATGTGGTGAGGTAGGTTTTGAGTTCTTGAAACCATGCCCGGGGAGCCTGATACCATAGATGGCTTTTGACAAGCGACAAACAAAGGATGGGTTGGTGGAGTCCTCAAATCCGGGGGGTTGTGTCATAAACACAGTTTCAGAGAGAGTACCTTGAAGAAATGCGTTGTTGACATCAAGTTGGCGAAGGGGCCAATGGTTGGTTGTGGCAAGGGAAAGGAGTAGTCGAACTGTGGCTGGTTTGACAACGAGACTGAAGGTTTATGTGTAGTCAACACCGGGTTGTTGGTGAAAATCTTTGGCGATAAATCGGGCCTTATATTTCTGAATGGTGTTGTCGGGATTATATTTGATGCGAAAGACCCACTTGTATCCGATAATGTTATGGGCTGAGGTAGGTGGAACCAAGGACCAAGTGTTGTTGCGGGTTAGAGCTTGGAATTCTTCAATCATGGCGTTGCGCCAATGGGGAATGGATAGGGCTTGTTTGTTGGTGGTGGGAAGGCTTGTGGGAGAGGTAAGGAGGGATAGGTTGGCATACTTGGGATTGGGTTTGGTGATGCTATGGGATAGTTTAGTGGTGATAGTGCGGGTGGGAGGTGGAGGGGATGGAGGGTTGGGAGTGGATGGTGTAATATCAAGCTGAGATGGGGGTGGGGTTTCATTAGGGGTGGGAATGGTAGAAGGATGAGTTGGGGAGGGAGGAGTGGGAGGAGGAGGAGGGGGGTAGGATTGGGGGGGGAAGGTGGGATAGTGGAGGTGGTGTCTATAATGGGAAGGAACAAGGTATGCCATTTGGAGGGGGGGGGGGAGTGGAAGCGGTAGGGGATGTGGTGGTGAGGGAGTTGTATGGGAAGGTGGTTTCAACAAATCGAACATGGCGGGAGGTGTAGACACGATGGGAGGTGGGATCAAGGCAGTAATACATACTTTGCGTGGGTGAGTAACCAACGAAGATACAAGGGATGGATTTTGGGTCTAGCTTGTGGGTGGTGTATGGGAGAAGCCAGGGATAACAGAGGCAACTAAAGCTACGTAACTTGGTATAGTTTGGAGGGGAGCGGAAAAGGCGGAAGTAGGGGGAATCATTGTTTAGGGTGGGGGTAGGTAATCTTTTTATGAGGTAGGTGGCGGTGGTGAGAGCATAGGGCCAAAGGGTGAGGGGTAGGTTGGCATGCGAAAGGAGGGTGAGGCCCGTTTCAACAATGTGGCGGTTACGACGTTCGGCGTACCCATTGTGTTAAGGAGTGTGAGGGGGTGTAGTGAGGTGGGTGATGCCGTTTTGGCCAAGATTGGTGTGAGTTTGAGGTATTCACCCCCATTGTCGGAGTAGATTTGAATGATGGGACGTTTGAAGTATTTTTCGACTAAAGCTTTGAAGCGGAGGAAGGTATTGTAGGTGTCGGATTTGTGTTTGAGAGGGTAAAACCAAATGTATTTAGTTAAGTGATCGACAAAAATGACATAGTATTTAAAGTTGTCGAGTGAGTGAATTGGAGAGGTCCATACATCCGAAAAATGAGGTCAAGGGGAGCATGAGAGACAAGAGTAGAAGATGCAAATGGCAGCTTGTGACTTTTATTAATAAAGCAAGAATTACAAGGAGGTAAGCTAGAGGAAATAGATAAACTATACTTGCTGCGTAATAAACTAAGAACGGAAGAAGAGGGGTGCCCTAATCTATGATGCCACAGCTGCGATAAGAGAGAGCTTGAGAGAGCTTGAATGGGCGGAGGGTGCCAAATGTAGACACCATCCTCAAGGTTTCCATGGATAAGAGTTTGACTCGTGGCTTTGTCCTTGATAAGAAATAAGAATATTAGAATTCAATGATGGCATTGTTGTCATGACAAAATTGAGACACTGATAGAATATTACGAGTAATGAGAGGGACATGTAAGACACTATTAAATTTAAGAAGAGAGGAGGATGTGGGGAGAGAGAAGGAACCTATGTGAGAGATCGAAAGAGAAGAACCGTCGCCGATGATGACGTCGTCACTGCCATTATAGGGTGTGTGAAGGGCAAGGTTGGAAAGATCATTGGTGATGTGGTTGGTTGCACCACTATCGATAAGCCATGAGGGAGGGGGAGGGGGTTGGGATGAGAAGCGGTGTGGGCTTGTGGGTTGGGGTTTGAATTTCGATTTTGGCGATGAAGGGAGGGGGAAGTTTACGGTGGGGTGGTCGCGCTTGAATTGGCGACATTGGGAGATAACATGTCCAATGTTACGACAATATTAGCACTTGCCGTTAAAAGGGCGGGGTGAGAAGTTCGAGCTGTGGGATGGGGAGGGATTGGAGGTGCGGTAAGAGTTACGGTTAGGTGATGGTCGAGTGTGGGCGGTGAAGGCGGTGGTGGGGAGAGGTGGCGGTTGATTGTTTTAGGGTGAGTTCATATTGGATGAGCTTTTCGTGGAGGGCTTCAAAGGAAATGGGATTGTCTCGGGCTCGGGTGGAGTCAATGACGGGTTTGAAGGTTTCATAGTCCAAACCTTCTAGGATGGTGTAGATAATGTCGTCGGAGTCCATGGATTTCCAAGGATGGCTAGCTTGTCGGTGTAGGATTTGACGGCATTCATGTAGTCGGAGATGGATAGTTGGTTTTTGGTTAGGTTGGCAAGGTTGTCTTTTATTTGAAGGATATGGCCACGAGAGGGGTTGGCATAAGTGGTTTTGAGGATGGTCCAAACTTCGTGAGAGGTTTTGGCTTGGTGAACTAGGGGAGCAATTGCGGGATCTAAGGTTCCTATGATGGCTCCAAGGATGAGATGGTCTTGGCGAGACCAAGTGATGGCTGCCGGATTAGGGACGGTTGTGGTGGTGGCTGGTTTGGCCGGTTCATTGTCCGTTTCAATGATGGCTGGGGTGATGGTGATGATATCCTCATCGGGTTTTAGGTGGGTTCCATCGACAAATTTCAAGAGATCGAGGCCAAAAAGGATGGAGGTTATTTGGGATGCCCATGTGAGATAGGTTAAGGGTGTGAGGGTGCGGCAATAAGATAGGTTGACCAAGAAAAGAGGTTGGTCGGGTTGGGCAGCGTTTGAAATGGTGGAGGAGGCTCCGGCCATTGCCATGGTGGGGTGGGGCTGCCGAAAATTAGCAAGGGTTTTGGGATTTTGGGACTTGAATCTTATTGCTCTGATACCATGTAAGAGTTTGAAAAGCCTTGGCTTGTTTATTCACAGTTGTGTCAATATATAGTTACAATGGATGAATCCTAACTATACAAGGATTGTAAAATCTCACTATACAAGGAGAATAATATAGTTTCCTAATCTATGTGAATAATAATATATACCAAATACAAGAAGGAAAGATAGATTAGGAAACTTCAGCATATTTTCAAAACTGAGCAGGAGCTGGAGAAGGCCCGAGGCGGGCGCCTGGGCTTGGGCCAGGCGGGCGCCTGGCAAGCAGATTCTGAGGCCGAGGGAACAGGCCTTGAGGCGGCCGCTTGAGGTGGTATGAGGCGTGCGCCTCAAGCTCAGAAAGTTCAGCGTTGGTTTTCCTAGGCTGAGGCGGGCGCATGGTTTTGGCTGGGGCGGGCGCCTCAGTCACAGTGTCTTCAACATTGGATTTGTTCCCTTCGGTGACTTCCATAGCTTCACCCTTAATAAATAATTTAATTTATTAGCTCAAGCTGTCCAAGTTGTCTGCACAAGCTTCAACACACAACATTTTAAATAAATCCATGTATTTTACTAGTTTCATATGCATGGTTCATGTATCTCAATCTAATGAATGGAGGAATGTTCTGTTGGAGGAGCGCCAGGCGCCTAGGGTGAGAACCATGGAAGGCGCCAGATAAGCTGCAAAGGGCGCGCCAGGAAGAGCCGTTTGGGGTGCTACAGAGAGCTCATAAGATGGGGGCACCGGAGAGAGAGTTGGGCGCACGGAGGGAGCTCATGTTATGGAGCGCGCCTTCAGAAGCAACTAAAAAGGAGCACGCGCCTGACTCTCTTTTCTCCGTGTACGTATCTTATCCTTATTTATGCATATCTTGTAGTTAGCGACATTTTAGGGATTGGTAGTGTATATCAAGTAGTTAGCGAAATCATAGGGATTGATAGCGTAATTGTGGGGATTGATTTGTATCAAGATTAGAACAACATTTATAGGTTGTTTATAAAGCCATTGACGGCATTGGTACGAAAAAAGAAAATTTTACCCATTCCCACTCTTGATTTCTAACTTGTGCCATCATAGCCTATTTATCCCCTTCTATACTGAGGGAAGATCACAGAGACTTGAATGTATTTTGAGCCTTTAGCATTATACTAAGGTATATTTCTTCTTTGTTTGTTCATAACTTTTGAAGAATTTCAGAGTGTCATTGAATGTTTGTCCTTCTACAATTTCACTTGTGATTTCTCCTTTTTTCACCACATTTTCATTATCAAGTTGGCATCAGAGCTTGGGTTGTCATACATTCACAATGTCAAGCAGCTCGTAAAAGAATCATACAAGATATCTAGATATATATAGATAAACTTAGGAGACAAGTGAAACAACTCTAACAATGATGGGATCAATATATATGAGCCTTTTAATTGTGATGCTTCACGTCATGGTTATATTTGTCGAAATAGTGAACGATCAAGAGAAACTACCTTTCCCATAACACTTGTAACAAGGTATCGATTGGGGAGGCTTCTCATCAATTTCAACATCAATTTAATTTTAATCTCCAACAAGTACATGATGAAAATGTTGGAGATTTTGGGGGATTACACATCCGCCTAGCCCATACTAACAAGCCTATATTGAAGAGAATAATCAACAACTTATAAAATAAAATAAATAACACATGATTTATTAATCCAGTTCGCCAAAACATAACTATATCTTCGATGCCAAGACATGATATATACTATAATCAATATATGATGGTTTACAACTTTGTACATGCAATCACTAAAATCTAAGCATGGCTACTCTCCGTAAACAACCCTATCATATATATATCTCATCTCATCCAAGATGAACACACACACCACGGTCATGGCTAGGTAGACGTGTTCAAAATCTAACCAGAACTGGCTAACCGGAGGTTATTAACCGGTCAAATAACCGGGCAAAACCGTCAACCGCCTTAACCGTAACCGCCTTAATCGAAACCGGCGGTTAACCAGTTCGGTTAAGGTTAAGATTTTTCAAAAACCGGCAACCGGCGGTTATAACCGTCTATAACCGTCGATTATTTAACCGATTATAACCATTTAAATAACCGATGGTTATAACCGGATTAGTATTTTAAAATAATTTTTTAACAAAATTATACTTAAATTCAAAGCCACAACCAACGGGCCAAGGCCGGCCATGTCTTGCAAAGCCACAGCCTAATGAATAACATTGAGCATTGCCCAAGGCCTCATTATATACAAGGCAAGGCAATTGAAGTTTTCTTCTTTTATCAATGTGGGATAAGTGACCAAGGCCAAGGCCACGGCCGGCCAAGGCCAAGGCCAAGGCCAAGGCCAAGGCTGCCCCATTTAGTTCCTTTGTTTTCGATGTGGGATAGACCAAGGCCAAGGCCAATTTTTTTAATTATTTGAAAATATTTTAAATTAATTTAATTAAAAAAATCAAAATGAATAATTAAAAATATTTTTATTTTCAAAATGAATTAAGCCATATAGATTATACAATAATTAAAATTAATTTAAAAAATTTGTGCTTTTATAATGAAACCATATAGAGATTGTATGCCCGAATACATATCCTCGGCCACCAATCACCATCGTAAGCCCGACAAATATTATTACACATATATGTGTGTGTGTAAAAATGAATACACATATATGTGTGTGTGTGTAGTGTGTACCAATGCATACATAGATAGACACAAAGATAGATGTGTGTGTGTATCAATGCATACATAGATAGACACAAAGATAGATGTGTGTGTGTATCAATGCATACATAGATAGATACAAACATAGATACATGCATTGGTACACACACACACATATATGTGTATCAATGTATGTATATCAATGCATTAGTACACACACACATATATATATGTGTATTCATTGATACACTCACACATATATGTGTATCAATGCATGTATCTATACATGCATTGGTACACACACATATATGTGTATCAATGTATTGATACACACACATATATATGTGTATTCATTGATACACTCACACATATATGTGTATCAATGCATGTATCTATACATGCATTGGTACACACACACACACACATATATGTGTATCAATGCATGTATGTGTATGCATATATCTGTCTATGTTGATCTACCCTAAATCCTAAATGCTAATTGATATACCCTAAACCCTAAACTCTAATTGATATACCCTAAACCCTAATTGATATACCCTAAACCCTAATTGATATACCCTAATTGATATACCCTAAACCCTAAACCCTAATTGATATATCCTAAACCCTAAACCCTAATTGATATACCCTAAACCCTAATTGATATACCCTAAACCCTAAACCCTAATTGATATACCCTAAACCCTAATTGATATACCCTAAATTCTAAACCCTAATTGATATATCCTAAACCCTAATTGATATACCCTAAATCCTAAACCCTAATTGATATACCCTAAACCCTAATTGATATACCCTAAACCCTAAATGCTAATTGATATACCCTAAACCTTAAACTCTAATTGATATACCCTAAATCATATACTAAATCTTAAATGTAGATTTAGGGTTTAGGATTTAATATATATATATATATATATATATATATATATATATATATATGATATTTTTAATCAAATTATCTTAATATTTATTTTGAAAAGGAGAGTATAATAATTTTAAATTGGTAACAAAATATTTATTTTGGATAGGACGGTATATCAAGATGCTATTTATTTGTCAAAATAAATATTTCAAAATAATAATTTTAAATTTGTCAAAATATTTCATAAATTTATATATATATTCAAAAAATATTGCCACTTATTTTTATTATTTGTCAAAAATAAATAATATTTTTTATACAAAATAAAAAATATAATATTAAGATATTATTTATTTGTAAAAAAAAATAGAAATTGGACTTGGGCCTTGGCCTTGCCTTGGCTCAGCCGTGGCCGACCATGGCCTTGGCCATGTGGCCTTGGGAGTTATCACACATCGAAATGAAGGGAAATTAATCAAAGGCTTGTGGCTCGGCCTTGGCCTTGGCCTTGCTTTTGCTCGGCCTTGGCCGTGTGGCCTTGCTGCCTCCCTTGGGATGTTATCCCACATTGAAAGAAAACCAAAAAAACCAAAGGCCTTGGCTATATAAGAGGATGATGCTGAGCCATTTTTACCCAACTTGGCCGTGATTTTGGGCATGGCCGGCCAATACCGTGGCCTTGGCATTTGCCTTGGCTTGGCTTGGCTGTGACTAAGCATTTTTTCAAAGAAAAGTTAACAGAATTTGTTAAAAATTCCGTTAAAAGGATTAATTTGAAAAAAAAGGCTTAAGTTAACCATTTTAACCGGATAAACCGTGTTAACCGTTTATAACCGTTAACCGGATAACCGTAACCGTTAGTACACGGTTAATGGTTAGGTTACGGTTAAGTGTTAACGATTTTTTTAACCGCCGGTTATAACCGTTAACCGGCGGTTGTAACCGTTTGGACACGTCTAATATCAATGGCTAGGGTTGTAAAAGTGCCCCTAATGGCATCTCCTAGCCTACCTCACCCCCACCCCCGCGCCCTCTCATTGACAATATTGTGGCTCTCTCCGTCAAACACACAATATTATGGTAGTCACATTGTTTATATAGGAATACAAAAGTCCAAAACCTAATCTATGTAGGAAACCTGAATAGAATAAGGAAACCTAATTCCCTAAACCTAGTCCAAAAGGAATCACAAGAAATCTAGAATCTCTAATATTCAGTTTTCTATTCCTTCTTTTTCTCTCCCACAAGTAATTTGGCTTCAACTCAAATTTTTCCTTCGTTTAGACTTTAACCCAATAACATTTTTTGTTGGTTTAGACTCCATATCCCAAATGGTTCGGAAATCTAGCATGACCCTTTTCGTTTTCAACAAATGAAGAAACTTTTGGTGATTGAGACAACCACCAATCTCTATTTACCTATATATAACAAGAGGATAGTCATTTGGTTTCCCGCTTATGTCATTGTCAAAGGACAAAACTGTCTTCCCAAGATTTCATTAAGGGTAAATAAGTCTTCACCCTAATCTGCGTGGCAATTTTAAAGATAAAGCCCGAAAAAAATTAAAATGATAAAAAGAGAACACGTGTAAAAGAAAGGCTGGTGTAAATTTTGAATTTCAAATTTATCTTCCTCCTTAAGCTCTCTCTCTCTCCATCCTTCTTAACTTTCTTCTACCTCCCTTCATCACACAGACACACACAGATACACACACTTAAACACACAAAATAAAAAAGCTATTCTCTCTCTTCTTTTTTTTCCTGCAAAATAGGTGGATGGAGAACCCAAAAATGATAGAAGAAAGAGTTGTTCTAATGGAGTGGGGAAGATCATTAGACATTTAAGGATAACTTTCTCATACCGAAACACACACATAGGCGCAGAATCATAGACAAACAAAAAGAAACTCACACACAGGCGGCGACGACGGGTGTAGGCGGTGGTAGTGGTGTCGGCGAAATGAGTGAGGTAAATACTCGATTTTTAATATGAATCCTTTTTTTTTTTTACTAACCAAAGATTTTAACCTTCCCTTTTTTTCGTAGTTCTTCATTTTCTTTGGGTAGTGGGTTTGAAAAACATTAATTCAGACAAACAGAAACCACCTCAGTCGGTCACAATGGATCGGCACCACCGGTCGAAGGACTTGACCGGTCGAAGGGCTTGACCGGTCAAAAAAAAATGGTCGGCAGCCATACATACACTGGGAAATTGCAAAAGGGAAACGTCCAATTTTGATAGGAAATTAAGGGGGCACAAATTTTTCTAAAATCAAATAATCCATATAAATTTTGTAAACATTTCAAATTTTCAATGTTCAAACTAACACCAAAATGATAAAACTCCAAGAAACTAAAGCTCAAAAGATTAAAATTAGAACAAGAAATTCAAGCAGGAAATCAAAGACCAAAAATCACAGCCAACACCCAGGCAACGACCACAACATAATTATGAAATCCAGAACTTATATGGAAGATAATTGTTTGTGCACCGGTCAAAAAAAATGGTCGGCAGCCATAGTAGAGGACGCGGTTGGACGGAGCGAGATTGATTGCTTCGGTGAAGTGAGTGATGGCGTCGGAGTTGAAACCCATCTTTCAGTTGTAAAACCAAAGCATCATGGTCCAAATCAAAGACCCATTTATTGGTATCCGGGTCACGCCGGGCTTTCACCGGTAACTGGTTGGAGACAATAACTCTCCGTTCATGACTACCCGCCGGAGCTCAGCCGGAGAAAGAGGAGTCTTCAAACTCTGATAAAATACCCGGTACACTCATCAATCTGGGTATTCGGGTCGGGTTATCAAAACTTGAATAATCGTCAAGGTTTAACAGATTGAAATAGGATCTGGAGAGCATAATATGGGAAATCAAAAGGGTATCCAAGAAATGAAAAATCTTGGATTTTTATGGAGAAGAATGAGAGAAAAATCACAAGAAAGTTAGCTGTTTGAAGAAGACGGGGATGGAGAAAAAGGTGTGATTTTGATTTTATTGTTTGAGAGTGGGGGGTGTAATTACAAAGAATTTTGAGGATTTTTGTGAGGGGAAAAAGGAGAAATTATAGAGAATTTTTTTTTCTTTTTTTTGAGTAATGAGGAGAGGGAAGAGGATTTATAATAATGGAAAGTAATAAAGGAATGAAAATTTGTACAAGGAAGGAAAGAAGGTGGTGATGGGAAGGTTTGGGATAAGAACGAAGAGAGACAGACCGACTTTAGTTGAGTCAAAACATGAACTATACGTACTCCCTCGGTTTCGTTTTACGTTTCACTTTACTTGACACTCATTTTACTTGACATTGATTTTTATTTTTAATCGTTTCATATTATTTGAGACTGTCTAAAATAGAAATTTTTTATATTTATAACAGCAAATGAATCACTATTTTCTTCACTCATTCTCTCTCTCCTACTTTACTTTTCCCACTCACAGCATTTTTTTCACTAATTTCTCTCTTACTTTTTCTTAATTATTATGCTCATTCTCTTAATCTCAAGTAAATGCCAAATGAATGTTTGCTGCTATCCTCATATTATCCCATTTTAGTTCAATTTAAAGTAACTGATTGTTTCAAACAAGGAAGATGAAGATGACCAAATCCTTTGTTATTGGGAAGAGAATAAGTGCTCAAGGTTCAGATCAGCCAGGTATGTTCAGAATGATTAATTAATTTTTTAATATTTTTTAATAATCTTTATTAATCTTTATTTTAACCACACCTTTTTTGAAAGCATTTTTTATATGTGTATAATGTATTACTTTTAAAGAATTGAATACCCTGTTGTAAATAAAATTATTTATTCAGGTAAATGTATATATATCTATTAATGTGTTTATTTTTTGGTTAGTAACTATGTAACTTTTAGCTTTCAAAAAAAAAAAAGAATATGTAATTTTTAAAATTGCGTTTCATGTTTGCTTTATTATAACTTAAACTGTATTATAGGTGAAAACCTACTCCAACCCACTCTTACAACTTCTTCGTCATCTTTACATGGACATGCTTTGTTTGAAATGTCGAAGAGTGAGTACTATTATATTTTATAAATATTTATAATTTTTTTCTTATTTTTTATTCCATATTTTTTATATATTCTATTATGGTTTTAATCAATTTGTCTAGACACATTAATCTTTTTCGTTTGCTGTATAGTGACTCAATCTAGGTGGCAATCCGAAAGCGCACCTGTTGTAAACGAAAATTCAGTGGCGTCATCGTCGCAAATTAAAAGAGCTGTCTCAAGTGATGTTATAGATAGTAATGTTAAATCGCGAAAACGAGTTAAAGTTGCTGTTGCAGGAATTAATGTTCACTCATTGACTTCGCTACGTATGTACATATTTATGGAGCATATTTTTGTTTTATACATTCTAATTCACTAACATAACTCTATTTTTTTATTAGGGTATTGAGATATTGGAGATCCAACATATACTTGTGCTTTTTGTGGAGCATATTTTTGGTTCGAGGAGAGATTATCTCGATTTTATAGAGCTCAGTCACCGAAGTATGGGTTATGCTGCAATCAAGGGAAAATTCGTCTACCTACGGTGAATAATCCTCCTTCTCCTCTAGATACACTGTTGTTTGGTTCATCAGAGAGGAGCAAGCACTATAAGCAAAATATACGTTCTTATAATAATATGTTTTCTTTCACGTCTATGGGTGGCAAGATTGATCGAAGTGTTAATCAAGGTGGTTCTCCTCCTGTTTTCAAGATTCATGGGCAAAATTACCATTTGATTGGTAGTTTATTGCCACAACTTGGTCAACAACCAAAATTTGCCCAATTATATATATACGACACGGATAATGAAATAGCAAATCGTAAAGCTTCTGTAAGGTGTGATATTGTTTTTTTTTAAATGTTTTATTTGTTTTTTTTATTTAGAATTCTTTCATTATTGTGTATTGATATATTTATATTTATATTTGTTGTTGATTAGGTCCGAATGTGCAGTTAATGATTTACATGATGATATTGTTGAAGATTTAAAATCTATGTTGGATGAAAATAATGTGTTGGTGAAATCGTTTCGTATGGCGAAGGAGAAAATTATGTCTGGAGATGAAGCAAGAGAAGTGAAGTTGAAGTTGGTTGGTAAACGTTCTGGGGATGCTAGGGTTTATAATTTACCTACTGCTTCTGAAGTTGCTGCCTTGATTTTCGGAGACTTTGATAGCTCTGTAGCTGAAAGAGATATAGTTATTCAGTGTCGATCCGGAAAGCTTGAGAGAATTAATCAGCTTAATCCTTCCTACTTGAGTTTACAGTATCCGTTATTATTTCCCTTTGGTGAAGATGGATATAGGGAAGATATTCCTTTTCACAATTCTAAAGATGGCATCGGAGGAAGGAAAAGGGTGAGTATTCGAGAGTATTTTGCATATCGTTTGCATGAAAGGAATGGTGAGAGTAAATTAATTCTATATTCAAAGAGACTGTTACAACAATATCTTGTGGATGCATACACGATGATTGAATCTGCACGTTTAACTTATATTAGATTACATCGAAACATTTGCGAAAGCAGAGAGATGTATAAGGGTTTGCAAGAAGTTGTTTTAAAAGGTGATTGTGATGCAACAAAGCTTGGGAAAAGAGTTATTCTCCCTTCTACTTTCACAGGTGGCGCCAGATATATGGTTCAAAATTATCAAGATGCGATGGCTATGTGCAGATGGATTGGATATCCTGATTTATTTCTGACATTGACATGCAATCCGAAGTGGCCTGAAATTGTTAGAGTTATAAAGGATGGTGATTTAAAAGCAGAAGATCGACCAGATATTTTAGTTCGTATATTCAAAGCAAAGCTTGATGGAATGATAAAGGATATCAGGAAAAATAAAATATTCGACGAGATTAAAGCAGGTATGTTTAATGTTGTCATTCTCAAATAATATTAGTCATTATTATGTATACCATTTGTCATATGTCTTTATTGACTTGAATCTATATTCACTCTATTAATTTCATTATTTGAACACATTTTTGCAGTTGTCTACACAATAGAGTTCCAAAAATGTGGTTTACCTCATGCCCACATATTATTGTTTCTTGCCACTGATTTTAAAAGTCGATCCCCCGAAGATATTGATCGTATCATTTCGGCTGAAATACCAGATGAAATAGGAGATCCGATATATTTTAATGCAGTGAAGGATTTGATGATTCATGGGCCATGTGGAAAAGATAGACCCACTTCTCCATGTATGGTTAATGGGAAATGTTCTAAACATTATCCGAAAAAGTTTGTTGAGGTGACTCGAGTTGATGAAGATGGATATGCTGTGTATAGAAGAAGAGATAATGGGAGGACAATTTTGAAAAATGGTGTGTACTTGGATAATCGTTATGTTGTCCCTCATAATAGATATTTGTTGATAACATATGGAGCGCATTTGAATGTTGAGTGGTGCAATCAATCTCGTGCGATCAACTATCTGTTTAAGTACATTAACAAAGGTAATGACCGGGTCACAGCTACATTTTGTCAAACGACAAATGGAGAAGGTGTGGAACATGTTGTGGATGAGATTAATTTGTATTACGATTGTCGCTATGTGTCTTCATGTGAAGCTGCTTGGAGAATATTTGGTTTTGAAATTCAACATAAAGATCCTCCCGTGGAACGCTTGAGTTTTCATCTTCCGAATGAACAAAATATCATATTTTCAGATACAGACAATATTGAAGCTGTTCTACAACGAGATTTTGTTGCGCATAGTATGTTTTTGGGTTGGATGGAAGCAAACAAGAGATATGTTGAAGGGAGATGTTTGACTTATTCACAATTTCCAACAAAGTTTGTGTGGAAATCTGTTTTACGGGAATGGGTTCCAAGGAAAAAAGGATTTTCTATAGGCCGAATATTTTTTGTACCTCCTGGTTGTGGTGAAATTTATTATTTGAGGTGTTTACTTAACAAAGTATGTGGAGCAAAGTCATATGATGAACTTCGTTTCGTTAATGGTGTTCAATGTGAGACCTTTCGTGATGCTTGCTATGAGTTAGGGTTGTTAAATGATGATCGGGAATACATTGAAGGTATTATTGAATCTAGCCAGTGGTCTACTGCACATTCAATAAGAACTTTGTTCGCTACCCTCCTCATTTCAGGGTCTATGAGTAGGCCAGAACATGTGTGGAAAAAATGTTGGAGCTATTTATGTGAAGATGTGATTCATAAACAAAGATCTGTTCTTAATCACCCAGGTGCGTATTTAATTTATTACTTTGATTTCTATACCTGTATGTCTATCTTTTTTATTGTTTTGAAAGTTTATATTTATTCTTTTATTTTTTATCATATCTATAGGTTTAATGTTGGAGGAATACCAAGTTCGTAACTATGGCCTTCTTTGAAGTTGAAAAACCTAAGGAAACAAGGAAGAAGTTTAGTTGAGTTTACAATGTTGCCCTACCCTAATGCTGAATACTTTCAAGTCTCAAAGAATCGTTTAATTTATGATGAAATGTGTTATGATCGAGAAAAGTTAGCAATTGAGTTTGGGGAACTTGTGGGAAAGTTAAATGATGACCAACGAGAAGTTTATAATGTTATATATGAGACATGTTTTGCTGAGATTGGGAAGATGTTTTTGTGTATGGATATGCGGGAGTGGGAAGACATATGTTTGGAGGACTTTGTCTGCTGCATTGCGTTCTAAAGGACTCATTGTATTAAATGTTGCTTCAAGTGGTATAGCATCCTTATTATTACCTGGAGGAATAACTGGTCATTCAAGGTTTGGTATCCCTTTTAATTTGAATGAAGATTCTGTTTGCAATATCACACAGGGTAGTCCTTTAGCAGACTTAATCATAAAAGCTCAATTGATAATTTGGGATGAGGCACCTATGATGAATAAACATTGTTTTGAGGCTTTGGATAGAAGTATGAGGGATATACTTAGAGTTGTTGATTCTAAGAGACATGATTATCCATTTGGTGGGAAAACTATTGTCTTTGGTGGAGATTTTAGGCAAATACTTCCTGTAATTCCAAAGGGCAGCAAACAAGATATTGTGCATGCTACTATTAATTCATCACATTTTTGGAAACATTGTGTTGTGTTAAGGTTAACAAAGAATATGAGATTACAAGGCTTAGATTCGAGTTTGGGTTCAGAGAAGTTGAGACAGTTTGCCGATTGGATAGCGAAAATTGGAGATGGTAAAATTAATGAGCCAAATGATGGAAATGTTTTGATTGATATTCCAAGCGAGTTTTTAATTACAGATTTTAGTGATCCAGTGACTACAATGGTAGAGACCATATATTCAAACTTTCTGACTTGCCCTCATGAATCGTCGTACTTTGAAGAAAGGGCTATTTTGGCTCCAACTTTGGATGTGGTTAACTCGATTAATGAATATATGGTGTCTTTGAATAATTCTACATCAAGGACTTACTTGAGCTCCGATGTGCTATGTCATACTGATCAAAGTGTTGAGTCCTTGACAGATCTTCATACGCCTGAATTCATAAATAGTATTTCAATTTCTGGGTTGCCCAATCATTGCTTACAATTGAAAGTCGGGACTCCTGTGATGTTACTTCGTAATATAGACTCTTCACTTGGTCTTTGCAATGGAACACGTTTGATTATTACCAGACTTGGAAACCATATTTTGGAAGCCGAAGTCATTTCTTCGGGTGATATCGGTAGAAAGGTATTGATTCCTAGAATGTCACTTACTCCATCAGACACGAGAATTCCTTTCCGATTTGAGAGGAGGCAATTTTCGTTGACAATCTCATACGCAATGACGATTAATAAAAGCCAAGGTCAATCATTATCTGTTGTTGGCCTTTTTTTGAAAAAGCCGGTGTTTTGTCATGGTCAACTTTATGTTGCTTTATCTCGAGTTAAAAGTCCGACTGGTCTTAAAATATTGATTTGTAATGATGAAAAGCCTGATTTGTCTGATTGTTGTACTGATAATGTAGTGTTTAAGGAAGTGTTTCATAACTTATAGAAAAAAATGGATCTTCTATGTGATTGTACTTTTATTTTTTTGTATTTTTTTTGTAATGTCCTGTGCTACTTAATTAATTTCTTGAATAATTTCCAGGATATGTAAATTCTCTTCTATGCTTTTGTAATAGTGACACTCCGTGCATCGCACGGGTGTTACACTAGTATATATAAAAGCAGGATCGTCCCAAAAGCCCGCCCAAACCAGGGGTAATATAGTCATTTCACGCGGTGGCACAACTGCAATTATCAACGCTGAGAGACACGTGGTCCGCTTTCATTGGGCGCGTGCGTCACACGCGCCGACAGAGGCGCGTGTACGCGTAACGTTTTTTCTTTTTTTTTTTAATACCGCGACACGTGTCGCATTGTGATTAGCCAGTTTATTTTCGGAATTTATTTTTTCATCCCCTTTTTTCAACCTCAATTATTTTATAAAAAAAAAAATTTGAAAAATATTTTTACACCAAAATTCATAATTTTTTTTCCTCTTTAATTAGAGACTAATTTCATTTAATTTGGACACAAAAAAAATACTCTTTTTTAAATATAAATTTCTTTATTATCCTTTCTTTATTTTTCTTTTTAATTTTTCAAATTTTTTTTTTAATTAATTAAGTGTGAAGTATATTTTTTTATTATAAATAATGATAAAAATAATCATAATTTTACTTTTTAAATATAAACTATTATTTGTAATGTTAGTTCCTTCGTTTCAAAATTTGACATTAATTTTTTAAACATATTAAGTAATATTGTATAAAATATTTCTTGGGACGAATATATTAATTTATTTTTTTTACCCGAAGTAGCATTAGTTTGTAAAAATTAATGTTTATAATGTTCGTGTCTTCGTGTCAGAAAATAAAGAGTATTAATTTTTGAGACAAGTCAATTCATTGAGGCAAAGGAAGGAATTTATTTATTTTTTTTGATATAGAAAGTAGTATTAATTATGGGATGAAAGTAATATTCATTTTTGAATTGAAAGTATTAATTATGGGACGAAGACACTAACATTACAAACATTAATTGCAGAGGCGAATGAAGTAGTATTATTTTTTAAAATATTCATTTGGATGAAGGAAATAATGCTCATTTTTTTTGAAAAAAAATGTAGTATTATTTTTGGGTTAATCATTTTGAATCGAAAGTAATATTCATTTTTGAAATATTGTAATATTAGTGCCTTCGTTTCAAAATATGACATTACATTTTTAAACAACTTAAGTAATATTTTATAAAATATTCATTGGGATGAAGATGGTATTTTATTTTTTTAGCCAAAGTAGTAATATTTTGCAAAAATTAATCTTTATAATGTTTGTGTCTTCGTGTGTCAAAAAATAATCATTATTTTTTTAGACAAGTAAATTTCTTGAGGCAAAGGAAGCAATTTTCTTTTGATATAGAAAGTAGTATTCATTATGGGACGAACGTAATATTCATTTTTGAATTGAAGTAATTTTTTTTCCTTACAAAATAGAATTTTTTTATATGTCCAAGAAAAATTAACATTGCTTCCTTTGGCTCAATGAACATTTACAAAAATAATACTATGTTATTCGCCTAAAAAAATAATGTCATATTTTGAGACGAATGCACTAACATTACAAACATTAATTGCAGAGGCTAATGAAGTAGTATTAGTTTTTAAAATATTAATTGGGATGAAGGGAATAATGATCATTTTTTTGGATAAAAAATGTTGTATTATCTTTGGGTTATTCATTTTAAATCGAAAGTAATATTAATTTTTGAAATGTTGTAATGTTAGTGCCTTTGTTTCAAAATATGACATTAATTTTTTAAACAAATTAAGTAATATTTTATAAAATATTTTTAAACAAAGTAATTAGTGAATAGTTGTTGTGAGTATGACTAATACTTTTTTCATTGTAATTTTTGTATATTTAAAATGGGACACCTTTTATTTAAAAAAAAAAAAGGAAGTTTCAAATCGGACGAAGGAAGCATTTATTTATTTCATAGTGAAATAATTTATCCTAATGTTACATTTAATTACTTGAAAAATAAAAATTAAGTCGTAATAATGAAAACTAAAATAAATAAAACTAGAAGGGAAAATAAAAATATTAAAAAGGAAGTTTAAAAAAATATTAAAAATATAAAAATATTAAAATAAATAAAAAGTTGGGTACAAAGTAATTAGTGAATAGTTGTTGTGAGTATGACTTATAAGACCATTGAATATAAAAATATTAAAAAAATTCCATTTTACTTTTTTAACACTTAAAATGGGACACCTTTTATTATAAAAAAAGGAAGTTTAAAATGGGACGAAGGGAGCATTTATTTATTTGATAGTGAAATAATTTTTTCTAATGTTAAATTGAATTACTTGCGATAAAAAAAACATGATTATATAACAATAACATGAAAGAGATATATAAAAAATCAAACGGGGATGTAGAAGTTGAATACGGTTCAAGGAAAAAATAACTTCTCAAAAATAAAAATTGATGATACTTGAAAATTCCATTTCATGTAATTTGTGTGTTTGAAGAATCACTAGAGTCAAGAGTTCAGAATTGTAGTTGGAGATAAAGATTTGGAGACTTATAAGTAGATTGATTATGTTTTCCCAATCGTTGTCGAAACTAAGTGACACTGTGGGCAAATTACGCACATATCACGTTCAATACACAATAAATATGGTTTACATAAAAAATATGCTTTCAATTCCATAGCATTGAAAAATGGATGTCAAATGTGATTATTATTGAATAGAACGGGAATTTACGTATAGAACACGCTTCGTTCAAATTAACTATGCCTTAATTATATATTTATTTTTGTGACATTCAATCTGATATTTGTACTAATAATATAGTTTTAAAAAAAGTGTTTTACAATGTACACAAACATTTTTATTTTCTGTTATATTTGTATGATTTTTCGTCAATATGTGTTAATAGCAATTCGTGCATCGCACGGGAGTTACACTAGTACTTGATAAAGAACTAGATGGACATCTTTCCAGTCTTGATGACTCTGTTTATCCCATATTTGATGAATATTCAAAGGAATGAGAGGAAATCAAAAGATTTGATTTTCAAGCCATCAAAGCCACTAAGGTGACTTCTCTATCATACTATATATTATATTGATAGTTGATGGTAGTAGTAGTAGTAATTCTTACATTTTCATTGCCCATAAAAGAGAAAATATATGCACTGGATGACATAAACCCGAACTCGTCAGAATCTGAAAAGACCCGCTTCTTATAGAAAAGGTTTGGGAAGGGGTTTTCAAAACCCGGCGGCCGGGTTTGAGACGCGTTTGTGATGTCCATAAATTCATAAATTCGTCTAGTTTAACCCGAACCCATATATATCCAACTTTATTTATTGAGTGTATATATATATATATATATATATATACTTTTTTCGTCCCACAATAATACCTAAAAAATTCGTAAAATCTAGGGAGAAACGCGTTTCTCCATAAGTTATGGAGAAACGGGTTACAGGTATCCAGAACCTTTTGAAAGGATATCCAGAAACTTTTTGTATTGGCCATGACCTTGTCCCATGGTTCTTACGGATATCGCCTCAAAGGTTCTGATATCCGAAAGCTTATGAAAGTGATATCCGAAACCTTCAAAATGATATCCAGAAACTTTCAAAATGCTTTCGGATAGTCATTTGATGGTTTACGGATATACATTTTGAAGGTTTACGGATATCCATAAACCTTCAATAAGCAATTTCTGGTCTTGGCCTTGGATTTGGCTTCAAATCTATTTTTTCTGGATATCCGCCCAAAGGCTTCTGGATATCCGTTCCAAAGCTTCTGGATATCCAGAACCCTTTGAGACTGATATCCAGAAATTTTCTTCTGGTTATCAAACGTATAGCTTCTGGCTATTAAAAACGCGTTTCTCCATAGTTATGGAGAAACGCGTTTCTCAGCAGACCTACTCTAAAAAATTTCCTTTTGACCGTCCCACAATAATCTATACTTTCCGAAAATGGAAATGGGACCCACTTCTCTCTACTCACAACACTTTTTAAATTTACTATTCTCTCCACCCATTCTCTCTCCTATTTTACTTTTACACTCACAACACATTACCTTTATCACTTTTTACCTTAATCTCCGTGCCTGGCCAAAAAGTCTATATATTTGTGGGACGGAGGGAGTATATAATATTATTACGGTAATCTCTACCCTTTTAAGATAAAAACATGAGCATTATATTATATAATGAAACAGTAATAATTTTACAAGTTTTGAACTAAACGATACAGGCGAGGTGTTGGTGATTTTAGTGTCATCAACTTGTTTTATTGTAATGGTGATTTACTAAGAGATCAATGTGATTCGTATTAGACTCGGATACGAGTAAGTGTGGAGTACACACTCGTTTGAGCTAAAACGAGGTCAACCTCGATAAAGAAGTAAAAGTTAAAGGGTAGCACATTTTGCTGATGTGCTCGGCCGAGCAGAGTCCTTGACTCGGCCGAGCAGAGCTTAGCAGATTGGCCAAGTTTCTGGAGTGTCATGCTCGGCCGAAGCATGTGCCTTGCTCGGCCGAGCAGTATGAACAACACGGCCGTGCAGTTCAATAAGACACGGCCGTGCATCTGGGCAAAATGATTTTGGACTTCTTTGCTCGGCCGAGCTAGTCCCTTGACTCGGCCGAGCAGTTCCTGAACAGGTGCCAGTTCAAAATGAAAAGACACATCGCTTGGCTAAAGTCATGTCTTTTGATTGTACCCTTTAACTAATACCTCTTCATCTGTATATATACAGGGATTGATCTCAGTTGTATATACATGAAAAAACACAAGTGATACAACAATAACAAAAGCAACACAATTCTCAAGTTTTGATTTGTTCTCTTTGCCTAGAAAACAAATTGCGTGATTGTCTTATCCCAATAAAGATTTTGTGTAACCCAGGCATTAAGGGTCAAAATACTTTATTCGGAAAGTGGATTATACACGATTCAATCACATATCCGGCCTCTGTATCAAGATCAAGACCCTATATTTCCCCTACAAACGAATAAAGTATTTGGTGATACTCATGGCGGGTGGAAGTACTTTGAAGGAGATGACGAACAAGTTTGGAAAGCTAGACAAATTTGAAGGACAAGATTTTCGGCGTTGGCAGAAGAAGATGCACTTCCTTTTAACAACATTAAAGGTGGTGTATGTTCTTTCTACCCCTATTCCGGAATTGCTTGAAGATGACAACTTGGAGGCAATCAGACGTAGATCAAAGTGGGAAAACGACGACTACATCTGCAGAGGACACATATTAAACGGTATGTCTGATTCTCTCTTTGATATCTATCAAAATGAGGAATCTGCAAAAGAGTTATGGGATTCTCTTGAATCCAAGTACATGGCAGAGGATGCTTCTAGTAAGAAGTTCCTTGTGAGTAATTTTAATAATTACAAGATGGTCGATTCAAGACCTGTCATGGAACAGTTCAATGAACTCCTTAGAATCCTTGGACAATATACACAACACGGGTTGCAGATGGATGAGTCAATATCAGTTTCAAGTGTGATTGATAAGTTGCCTCCCTCCTGGAAGGATTTCAAACACACTTTGAAACATGGTAAAGACGATCTATCTTTGGTTCAACTTGGTAGTCACTTGCGCATAGAGGAATCTCTTAGGGCGCAAGAGGATGACAAAGGCAAAGGAAAGGAAGCTGTTGGACCCTCGGTCAATATGATTGATGAGGGTGGAAACAATAAAAACAAAGGAAAGAAACGTAGTTTCAATGACAATGGTTCTGGTTCCAACAAGAAGCCTAAATTGGCATGTTGGAAGTGTGGCAAAACTGGTCACTTTAAGAAGGATTGTCGTGTTGGAAACAACAAGAAAGGCGCAAGCACAAGTGGTTCGGGAAAGGGGTCTAAGGACCATTCTCAAAACCAAGGTCAAATTTTAATACATAGTTGGAACAGATTTATTAAAAATTCTGTTTCACTAATTTCTGAGGCATTTTATGTGCAGGATGATGCTATTGCGTGGTGGATTGATTCCGGTGCCACAACTCATGTTTGTAAGGATCGTTGTTGGTTTAAGTCATACGAACCAATGGAAGACGGATCTGTCCTTTACATGGGTGATGACCATTCCGCTCCTATTCAAGGAAGAGGAAGCGTGGTGTTGGAATTCAGTTCGGGAAAAACTGTTTCTTTGTTTAATGTTTTATATGTACCTAAACTTCGTAAGAATTTAATTTACAGGTCTGTCTTGAACAAATGTGGATATAAACAAGTGTATGAATCCGATAAGTATATCTTATCGAAGTGCAGTGTATTTGTAGGATTTGGTTATTATAACAATGGAATGTTCATGTTGAATTTAAATAAAATTCATGTTAACTCTAGTTCTGTTTATATGACTTCCTCTGTTGTTGTTAATTCCTCATTATGGCATGCTCGGTTAGGACATGTGCACTATAAAAGAATGCTTGAAATGTCCAAAGATGGTTTGATTCCTGTTATTGATAATAATACGGAAAGGTGTAATACTTGCATGTTAACAAAAATCACTAGGAAACCTTTTAAAAGTGTTACAAGGAATTCTGTAAAACTTGAATTGATACATAGTGATTTATGTGATTTTCATGCAACTCCATCTTTAGGCAATAAAAAGTATATTGTCACTTTTATAGATGATGCTTCTAGGTTTTGCTATATTTATTTGTTGCATGCAAAAGATGAAGCCCTAGATAAATTTAAAATTTATAAAACTGAAGTTGAACTTCAACTTAATGGCTTGATTAAAACCTTACGTACGGATAGAGGTGGTGAATATTATGATCCTAAATATTTCCAATCCGTAGGAATAATTCATGAGACTACGGCTCCTTATGTACCACAACAAAATGGTGTGGCTGAAAGGAAGAATAGAACTCTTGAAGAAATGGTTAACGCCATGTTGTCTTACTCGGGCTTGAGTGACGGGTTTTGGGGTGAAGCCATGTTAACGGCTTGTCATCTATTGAATAGAGTTCCTAATAAAAGGAACAAGATTACCCCATATGAGCTTTGGTATAAGAAACGACCAAACTTGACATTTTTGCGAGTTTGGGGATGTAGGGCCGTGGTTAGACTTCCGGACCCTAAAAGGAAAAAGTTGGGAGAAAAAGGTATTGATTGCATCTTTGTTGGATATGCTGAGCATTCCAAGACATATAGGTTTTATGTTATAGAACCTAATGAATTCATTTCTATAAACACAATTATAGAATCAAGAGATGCAATCTTTGATGAGAATCGTTTCTCTTCGATACCTAGACCCAAGGATATTATACCCGATGTAATTTGAATCTCAAATGGATGATCATTCAATTGATGTACCAAGTGAGACACCCGAACCTCGTAAGAGTACAAGAGTAAGGAAAGCTAAATCATATGGTTCTGATTTTCAACTATATTTAGTTATGGGATCAAGAGATCAAATTGAATCTCAATACTCTTACTGTTATAGTATTGAAATTACCCGGATCCGAGAGGCAGCGCGGTCCCGCCCCGGCATCTGGCATCTTTCGCGTTGGAGCGACGTGTCTCGCCGTTTTTGTTTTTGTAGAGTCGCCACGCCGTTTTTATTAAGCCCAAAACATTGAAAAAGGGCATCAGTTTAAAGATAATTTTAAACTGTTTTTGTGTGATGAGATTTTGAGTTCGGAGGTCGAGATGACTCCCGGAAGAGAATATTAGAATATTAGAGCTCACCCGAGTAGCCTCGTAAAACGAGTCTTTCGGATACCCTAATATCCTTTAACCGTTGTGTGTGTGTGTGTGTGTGTGCTTTTAAAAATGCATCTTTGTCAGATCGGATGTCTACATTGTATGCTATGTATGGAAATGTATTGAAATAGTATAGGAAGGAAGCCTTACCAATGTTGGTTCGCGTCCCCGTCTTCCGCCTTGGGAATGGTGTTTGAGGTCGGAGTAGCGCTCCTAAGGTGCGGATCGGGATTGCACTGGGAGATGCCGGTTGTCCGAGGACGGGGATTTCGGCGTGAGTTGAGGTTGCCGAGGCTACGTTCGGGCGAGGTTCGGCGTGCGTGGGGATCGTCGGGATCACTCGAGGCGGGAGGTTCGGCGTGCGTTGTGGGGTGGCGGGAGTCACTCGGGCGGAGTTTCGGCGTGGTTTGGGGATCGCGGTTTGACTTCGGAAAAGAGCCGGGACACCAGGTGGAAAGACTGTGCAAGGCCTCGGAGTACCACGAGGGGCCTCGAGTACCTCGAGAGTGCCTCGGGGCAGCGCGGAGCGTCTCGGGAGCGCTCGGGGAGGCTTCGGAGCACCACAAGGGAGCTCGGAAGGCCTCCCGTGGAAGGATCCGAAAGGGGCCGGGAGTGCCTCGAGAGGACTTAGAGGGGAGCCGAAGGCTAAGGGAGGAAGAGAGAAGAGGGAGGTGTATGAAAATGAGGAGGGGGAGCCCTCTATTTATAGTAAAAATTTCGGAGCAAAGAGGTCCGTGCGGACCTTCTTGGTTATCCAGAATTTTGGATTTCCTCGATTTGAGGGAATGCGCAATGATGGAGAATATTCGGAATGATGGTGTTCCTCGAGCAATAAGGTCCGTACGGACCATCTTGCATGCAAAGAGGTCCGTACGGACCAACTCTGCAGGAAGTAATCATTTTCCCAGGGATTTGAGGGAATATTGTGGACTTTAAGGGGATTCAATAATCATTGAGACAAATGTAAGAGGTCCGTACGGACCTTAATTGCTTTTCCGATTTCCCGAAAATTCCCAAAAGGTCCTTTTGTCCCTTTTTATCCCAGAAAGGCTCACTCCCTTGGTTTGGTTGGGGGGTTTGAGAGGGTTTTGAGAGGGTTTTGAGTGAGAGAGGTCTCCGAGACTCGCGCTTGATGAGTCCGCGGTGTTTCCGTGTGTTTGAAAGGGGTGATCCAGTTGGGGTACTTACAGAAGCCCTCGACGACGTCACTTATGAAAGAAGTGGGGTCTGCCGATAAGATAAGGGTCCTAGTCTGGATCGCGTGGCCGGGAGAGGAAGTGACCGTGAGGGTCAATGTGAGGACGTGGTGGTGTCCTTTGTGTGACCGTTTAGTGTCAATAGGCTGGACCCTGTGATAGGATTCCTACGTATCCCCAGGCGGGAATCAAGCGATCGTAGTTCGGGTGTGGGGTGAGTGTTTTGTGAATGCGGGCGTGGTGGTGCCCTGAGTGTCGTGTGACCGCCGAGGTCAATGCCGCGAGGACGTGGTGGTGTCTGGTGACCAGCATAGGTCGATGTGGAGGACGTGGTGGTGTCCTTTTGTGTGACCGTATAGGTCCGGGAATGGCCGGACCCCAGTGATAGATTCCTACGTTATCCCTCGGGAATCAAGCACAGTCGTAGTTCGAGGTCGTGAATTTGTGAGTGCGCGGGCATGGTGGTGCCACGAAGTGTCGTGTGACCGCCGAGGTCGCGGGTAAGGACGTGGTGGTGTCCCGGTGACCGCATAGGTCGATGGAGGAGGGCGTGGTGGTGTCACCGCTAGGGTCAATTTGTGCGAGACGTGGTGGCGTCTCTTCCGGGATGGAAATTTTACTGATTTTCCTACAATCGGAGTGGTTTAAGGGGCCTTCCGGCCGAGATAGAGTGAGGACTCCGAATCGTCATCTCGGTTGCAGGCTGGGTGCCACGCTGGGAGGACTCTGAATCGTCATATCGGGCTGTGCGGTTGGTGCCACCATTGGGAGGACTTTGAGGGTCGTCATCTCCGGCGGCATGGTTGGTGCCACCCAGCTGGAGGACTTTGAATCGCTGCCTCTGGCGGCGGTTGCTGGTGCCACGGCCCCGGGAGGATCTTGAATCGTCATCCGGGCGGCGGCCGGGTGCCACGGCCCCCGGAGGACTTTGCTTGAATCGTCTTCTATCCGCAGCGCGTTGGTGCCCTGCGCGAGGGCTTCAGAATCGGTCTTCAGCGGCGGTTGGATGCCACGGCCGGAGGACTTTGAATCGTCTTACAGGCGGCGGCTTGGTGCCATGCGCGAGGACTTTGAATCGCTCTTTCGGCTGGCGGCATGTGCCACGCGCGAGGACTTTAGATCGTCATGCGGCGGCGGTTGGTGCCACGCGCCCCGGAGGACTTTGAATCGTCTTACGGCCCCCGGTTGGTGCCACAGTTTGGAGGACTTTGGGCAATCTTCTAGCGCGGCTTGATGTAATGCGCGAGGATCTCTCAATCGCTCTTCTGGCGGCGACAGCACGCTGGAGGACTTTGAATCGCTATCTCAAGGCGCGGTTGGTGCCACGCCGAGGACTTTCAATCGTCTTCGCGCTGGCCGGGTGCCACGAGACTTTAAACCGTCTCTACTGCGGTCACGTGAATGCGCGGATTCTCAATCGTCTTCAGTAGCCGCAGCTGTGGAGGCGTGGTCGCGCTTGTGCTTCGAGAGGCGTAGATGCCTTTGTGTGTTTTGCATGTCGAAGTAGAAGGTTGGACTTACGATGACCGCCGGTGCTTCGAGCCGTTGAAGTGAGGCTCGGATGACACCCGCTGCGATTGCTTCACCATTTTGGCGTTTTTGGAAGGCGCTTCGTGCCTTGGGACTTGTACTCGGGAGGTGTTGGCTCCTTCTTTGTGCTTGTTTTGCCGCTTCGGAAAGGGCAAGGATGATCGATGATGTCAGCTGCCGGGGATATGCAGCCTTGTATGACTTCCCTTCGACTTGTCGGGGGAGGAGCTCGGGCTTACTACGGTTGATGGCCGGTACTTGCGCCTGCCGTTGAAGCTGGGCGAGGCTCTGGCTTACATGCATGATGGCTAGATGCTTGAATTGAATTGCCGGGATGCATGACCCCAGTAGGGGCCACTTCATTTCTGCTGCCGGGGGAAGATGACTCCCGGACCTCTTTGAGGAGCCAAAGGGTTGAGTGGTTGGTTGTCGCTGAGCGCCTGCCAAAGGCGTCTGTATGCCTTGATATTCATGGGGCTTTGGGGATGTGTCAGTTCCTCCTTCTTGAATTCCCCGTCTCTGGGCGTTTTGGAGGCGTCTGCGTCGCCTTGGGATTCGGTGGCTCGGGAGGTGTTGGCTCCTGGTCTTGAATTGCCGAGATTGAGCGGGCGGTGGTTGGAATTGCCGTTGGAGCGGGGCGGAGGTCCGGGCTCACGCTCAGCGGCACGGGGATTGAGTTGCCGTTGAAGTGGGCGAGGACCGGTCTTTACGTCGACGGCCGCGTGCCAGTGGAATTGAAGGGCTGGGAAGGGTTAGAGTGGGCGAGGACTCCGGTGTTACGTTGATGGCCGGTGGTTGAATTGTCTGCCGGTGGAGTGTGGCGAGGACCGGTCTTACGTTGGATGGCCGGTGGTTGAATTGCCGATTGGAGTGGGCGTTAGGTAACCGGTCTTACGCCGATGGTCAGCCGATTGAATTGTCAGCTGAGCGGCGACAGAGCACCTGGCTTTACGCCGATCACGGCCGGTGGTTGAATTGCCGCTGCCAAGCCGGGCGAGGACCGGCTCTTACGCCGGGACGGCCGGGGATTGGGCGAGGACCTGGCTCTTACGCGACGGCCGGGGCCAATTGCCGTTGAAGTGGCGGAGGACCGGGTCTTACGCTGACGGCCGGGATTGAATTGCCAGTTGAGCGGGGGCGAGGACCGGTCTTACGCCGAACGGCCGGGATTGAACCGCTGCTGAGCTGGCGAAGAGGACCTGGGTCTTACGTCGACGGCACGGGGTTGGAATTGCCGTTGGAGTGGGCGAGGACCGGTCTTACGCCGACGGCCGGGATTGAATTGCCGTTGAAGTGGGCGAGACCGGTCTTACGTTGATGGCCGGTGGTGGAATTGAAGGGTTAGGGACCATTCTCGCACTTGGATTTCTTTGGAAAAGGCCTTAGGACAGCCGAGGGCAAAGATTATAAGGGCGTGAAAGTAATTTGGCCACCCCTTGCAAAGAGGTCCGTACGGACCAACCCGGTTGCAAAGAGGTCCGTACGGACCACCTTGGTTTTTTACGGTTCCCGTTTTTGACCGAGGTTTAAATGCCGAGGCTCTAAGCTTCTTCTTCCTCATTTTCCGGTTCGTGAACCAGCGAGAGAGAGAGAGAAAAAATTCCTCCATTGTTAACCAAAATCAAAAATTTTTTGCTTGAATTGCTTGCCATGGCTGAAGGATCTCGAAGGAGTCGTCGTCAACGCAGTCAGGAAGTGGTTGAGCAGCGGATGGAGCTTCAAAGGAATTGGATCTCGTTCGTTCCATCTTCGAAGAACCCGGATGTCTTGTATCCGAATCCGGAGGTGCACAATCGTCGCTCCATGAACGTCGGGGAGGTAAGAAATCTGTTCCGTTTTGATTCCCTGCTCGAATTTTTGAATGCTAGAACTAGGTTTTAGTTTTTCGCATTTTTGAATTTTTTTGTTATTTTTTGTGCCCTTTTGTGAAATTCTTGATGAATTGTTGAAAATGGACATGTAAAAATTGTGGGTATGTGTATTTTGTGCAGAAATGTGTAGATTAGCTCTTATTTGTGAAAATAAAGTGCCTATCTAGTGAATTGCATGCTTTGGTGTTTTGTACCTAATGCTATTTACATTGTGAGAAAAATTATCGCGTAGTGATAATTTTTGTGAAAAAAAAAAAAATGTGACACGTGCCGTGTTTTGTGACGGGTTATATGTGAAAGTGTGTGCCGTGTAGGGACGGATTTTTTTTTTTTGTTATGCATATGTGTCGTGCATGTTTTTGGGTGACGGACTCTGTGGGGAAAATATGTGCAATATGTGCTGTGTTGGGACGGATTTTCTTTTGAAAATGTGTCGTGTAGGGTTTAATCCCCCCCCTTTTTTTCTTTTGAGAAAATGTGTACAGTGTGTGCCGTGTTTTTGTGACGGACTGCATGGGAAAAATTATGTGCATGATATATGTGAAAATTATGTGCATTGTGTGCCGTGTTTTGTGACGGGTTACATGGAAAAATTATATGTATAATGTATGTGAAAATTATGTGCAATATGTGCCGTGTGTTGTGAGGGGTTATATGTGCCTTTATATTAGAAAATCTTGTGATTGGCGTACCTTTCTTTGTGTTTACTGCCAGGATGCGGGAGCTTATGGCCGGGAAGGCCAAGAGGATGAAGGCTCGGGGATCGCTCGAGGCCATTGTGGAGCTATGGCGGCGGATGCCCGATATTTCCAGTGGACGGTAGGGCCGAGTCCTCGGAGGCGGTTTATGCTTCGGCCTAGGTGTGTTCGTTGAGAACCCGGGCCGGAGTGTTCGACACGAGGAAGAACAAGAGTGTCTTCCCGGGTTTATCCGAGTATTGGTGGGATACCACCCACACCTTCCACCCGAGCCGGGCGAGGTGACATGTGACGCCACCGATTTGCCTATTACGGGCTCTCCTTCAAAGGGGAGCTCGCGAGGTGGAGAGACATGATCTCGATGATGTGCCGACCGAGCCGCCGGGCTTTGAGCCTCGTCCTCGCAGGGGCCCGGGCATGTTGTATAGCGACGTGAGCCGAGGATCACGTCCGGCATTGGGGCCTACATCCGAGGTACCGGCCAGGTGACAGCCGGAGCGTGGCGCGGTCCTTCTTGTGGTATGCAGTCCGAGACTTTGTTCTCGAACCACGCGACCGCAGCTCCCTTTGCTCTGTTGGAGAGCTTGACCGATCTCGGGATAGGGTCTCGACATTGCTTGGGGCGAGGCCGAGCTTAGGCCGAGCTCTACTTCTCCTTGGACCGGTTTAGCGGGGGTGGCCAGTTCGTTGGCCTCGTTTTGACTTTGCTCTGGGAGGTATGCGTTTATTGGCCGTTGTTTTTGATTTAGCAACTTGTCTTTTCTCCGTTTTTTTTTTTCTTTACACCGAGCCTTCTCTGTTTTTGTCACAGTGTGGTTTTATGAGGTTTTCCAGGTGCTTCCCGTGGGATAGGGATCCGGGGCCGTTGCCGCGCACCGCTATCTTGGGATGGGCTCGTACGGCGAGGAAGAGGAGGACCACTGGGAAGCTCACCATCGCCTACGGGGATGTGCGGAGCGTCTGGGAGAGAGATAGCCGTGAGGGTTTGTCTTGTTCCCGTGGACTCGGTATGAGGGAGATGAGTTTGAGGGCTCCCGAGGTGACGCAATGCGGCGGAAGATGCCGCGGGGCTTGACTTGTGATGTCATGTACTGGGAGCGGGTCTTACGGGCAAAGATGGCCCCTGGTGTGCTTCCCGTGGCTCCGAGGGACCCTCCCTTTGGGATGCTTGACTCCCGGGATATGGATGTGCTTGACTTCGAGAGGTACCTCGGCGGTGTCGGTGCCGAGGAGTTCATTTTATATGGAGAGGAGATACGGGGCCTTCGTGAGAGGAAGCCGAGGACACCGCAGTACCGGCGCGGGAGAGAGAGGCTGGCCCGCGAGGCTCCCCCTGCAGGTTCCGATGCCGGCCGGATTTCACGTACGTCCGCGCGGGACGGATCGAGGAGGAGGGTGTCATGTGCCCGTTCCGGAGCAGGGTGCTCCCTGCCGCATACCGAGTGGATCCCGATAGATCGCGTGAGTGTGGCCGACTCTTTTCCATTTTGGCATCTTTTACGCATTTTCTCTTTTTGTTGTCGAGTATAAGCGCATTTGATGAGCGTTTCTTTAGGCACATTTTGTTGGTGCAGGTCCCGGGGAGAGCCTATGATATGCTGACTCGCCGTTATGTGGCGATGAGATCCTTCGCGAAGAAGATGGCATCGAAGATATCCTGTCGGTCTTCGCGTCGTGTGCCGGCGTACGAGCCTATGCCTTCGAGGCATTCTGTGGACGTTCCTCCGCCTAGAGCCGAGCCGGAGCCGCAGCAGGAGGGACCTTTGAGGGGGCGGCATAGCATGGATGCCGGGGACATCTTCGGGAGGCTGCGGGGCCTTCGAGGAGCGGCCCTTTTATCGGTTCATGCCTCGCATGGCGCACAGGCGAGGAGTTCCTCGTGAGCCTTCTTTCTTTGATCCTTTCGCGGATTTGATCCTTACGAGTACTTTTCGTGGGAGCCTCGGGCGGGTGCTCGGTATTCGACGACGAGGATGTGACGGGCGAGTTCGGCTGGGATGCCCGACTTCTCTCACGGAGGATCTTGGCGAGGATGATGATGCGAGGATTCGATTAGTATTCATTTGCTTTCCTCTTTTCATATCCCTCTTTTTTTGTTTAGCAAATGACATTTTATGGGTACTGTAATAAAACACATGTATTTGCACGGCAAACGGTATTTTATTTTAAGATGTAATGTCATTTTTGTGATTCGATTTGTCCTAGAAATTGTTGCTATTATTATTTTTATTTTGTGCATGCCACTGTTTAGCTGGAGCAGTGATTGTTTGTGCCGGGAATGGCTTTGGCGGTGTAAGGTTTCTTTGTGAAATGGTGCCCACTTTTGAGGATTTTCGGGCTTTGATTGGAGGACCGGAGGTGGAGGCCATCTCGCTTCCTTTGATTGGTGGTGTTCCTAGTCTGCGAGCGTGAAGCTTGCGAGACTTTCTTCGTACTTCGTTGGAAGAAGTGCAGTGGCATGATCCTTGATTCGGGTCATATCGACATTTACGAGCCGCCGAGCGGTTCATGGTTGATGATGAGAGTGACGTCTCTTGGGATGTATTTGCCTTGTGCGTGATGGCGACGCTTTTACAGTCCGGTTCCTTGGCATTTGTGACGGCGCTTTGCTAGAGGTGGTAGGGCACCGCAGAGCCGGGAGAAGATCTTGTCCCGTTGGTGCCGGGGGAGACTCTTCATGGTATCGACCGTCCGGCGACCGGGGATCGTTTTATAAGAGGGGGAAGCCCCGCTTTGCTCACCTTGTGGCCGCGAGAGAGACTTCAGCCATGCCCGAGGCTCCGACGTCGTTTAGCCCGTGGTCATTTGCTCGGCGACCTCTTGTGTTGGATATGGATCGCCCGCCCGGGAGAG
The DNA here is from genome assembly GCA_022495995.1 of Adenophora triphylla var. japonica. Taxonomy (NCBI): domain Eukaryota; kingdom Viridiplantae; phylum Streptophyta; class Magnoliopsida; order Asterales; family Campanulaceae; genus Adenophora; species Adenophora triphylla. The sequence continues at coordinate 79,255 of JAFEMH010000309.1, read as the reverse complement.
ATGGATGGCACACTTGGTACGCATCGATCCGCCGGTGGGTTCCGTGACTGGAGGATTGAGACCAGGAGGATCTTGCAGAAGGGTCCTACGTTGTCGAGTTCCAGGTTTGTCTTGGTCCTCCTTCTATAGTCCGTCGCTTGTTTCCCGGCAGTTTGGGATGAAGCAGGAGCCTTTGTTGGGCCGGGATGACCTTGCTACCGCGGAGGTAGTTCCTCTGTGTATGGCAGCTTCCAGTGCCTTCTTGTATTTTACGAGGGTATGGAAGTATTCCGCTTTCCCTCCCGTGGTACTCCTTAGACGTCTGGGAGCGTTGTATTGACGACTCGCATCCGGCCCGGTATGAGGGCAACAGAGCTGGGCAGTCCCAAGTGGTCTTGGGAGAGCGTGCGGCAGCGATTCTGGGACCCGGTTGCCGTAGCAGCTATTGCCTTAGGAGTTCTGAAGCCTGGTCTGACCCTTTGGATGTGACGGGAGACACTTTGTTTGACTACGAGACTAGAGTTGACCGACTGACAGGGAGAGGTCCTCTTTTACAGACTCGCAGGGAGGAGATCCGAGCCGAAGCACGGGCGAATGAAGCCCTGAGAGCTACTGGATTGTTTGACTCTACGGGGAGGACCCCTGATCTCGGACTGAGAGACGCAGAGTTGGTTCACGTGAAGCGAAAGAAGACTCGCCGGGGACGAGGGAAGAAAGGAAAGAATGGCGAGGGGACAAGCGCAGATGGCGCGGAATGACCTCCTAGGTATCCATTCATTGCATTTGCAAACACATTATTTGTTAAATGTATTAAGCTGTCTTTTAGCATGTTGTGAACTTGAGAGTAGACCGTGCTTGAACTCATCAAGAAATGTTGTAACCGTTAGTGATTTGTGATTTACTTTTAAAGCTTTGTCGAGACGCAAGATCTCTTGTTTGCCTTTGCTTCTGTTGTGCACTTTGTCGGCGTCCATCTTTGGACTTTTCTGTTGCATTTGCGGACTTGAAGCAGTATGGGCCCTGACGGCAATCCCCTTTGCTGAGGCTTTGTGCTTGGCTGAGAGGTTGAATGATCCCTTGACAAGTCGTTTTGACGGTCTTTTTCGTAGCTTCCTTGCCCTTTGTTGGCGTCGGGCTCTTGACCTCAATTTCGCAGCCTTACGCTGAGCTTCTTTTGTTTTTTGTGAGCCCTTGCTCGAGCTCTCTCTTTTTTTATTTTTTTTTTGTGAGCCCTTGCTCGAGCTCTCTTTTTTTTGTTTTTTTTTTGTGAGCCCTTGCTCGAGCTCTTTTTTTTTTGTTTTTGTTTTTTTTTTGAAGCGCGTGAGGGCGAAGACAAACCCCCTGGCTTGGAAGCAGACATGAATCGGTCGTTTGATGCTGAGTGACCCTCGGATGTCCTTTGATGTTGCCGCCGTCGTTTGACTTGGTCAAGGTGACTGCTGGGGCGTGTTCTTGAAAAGTGCGTAGCTTGATGGAGGTCTTGATTGACATTCAAACTTTTGACTTTTTTGTGTATTTTTAGACCGGACCAATTAAGGTTGCCTACGTCTCCTGACTAGAGGGCTCAGTGCGTAGTTCGACACTACATGGAGTGCCAAGAGATGCACAAACTGTTCTTCTTTAGGCGAAGTATCTCGCGAAGTTTGCTTCCGTTGACCGGATTCATGAAGGGATTGCCGTCTAGGTCCGTTAGCTTCATGGCGCCTCCGGAGAAGATCTTTCAACCACGAAAGTGGCCGATCCATGTGGGTTCCCATTTTCCCAGTGGGTTGGTTCGAGTGGGAGGCTTTTCTTCGAGTACAAGGTCACCTTCCCCGATGTCTCGGGATTTGACTTTCTTGTCGAAAGCTCTAGCCATCCCGCTTTGATAGGCTCGGACGTGTTCCATGGCCTTTAGTCGTCGCTCATCTAGCAGAGCCAATTCGTCATGTCGGCTTGAGCCATTCGACTTCGTTGATGTCATTTTCCAAAGAAAGACTCGGAGTGAGGGAATTTCTAGCTCGATGGGAAGGACTGCTTCCATCCCGTAGGTCGTGGCAAATGGGGTTTCTCCCGTGGCCGTTCGACCGATGTGCGGTAGCCCCAAAGTGCAAGGTGCAGCTTCTCGGGCCAATCTCGTCCTCGGGTGGTCATTTTTCGGATGATCCGTTCGAGGGTTTTGTTTGCTGCTTCCACGGCGCCGTTTGTTTGTGGCCGGTAGGGAGAAGATTTGTGGCGTGTGATCTTGAATTCAGCCCAGCCCAGTCGAATTCCCCTTCGAAGTGTGAGCCATTGTCTGATATGACCTCATTTGGGATGCCGTATCGGCAGATGATGTTTTCCTTGAGGAAATGCGCGACCTTCTTGGAGGTGAGTACCTTGTAGGACTTGGCTTCGACCCATTTGGTGAAGTAGTCGATGGCTACTAAGATGAACTCGTGACCGTGCCGCTCGGCGGAGCGATTTTCCCGATGACGTCAATTCCCCAAGTGGCAAAGGGCCAAGGTGTAGTCATGCAGTAGAGATCGTGAGGTGGTAGATGATTGAGGTTGGAGAACCGTTGGCACTTATCGCAGCTTCGGACAAAGTGGATGCAATCTGCCTCCATGGAGATCCAGTAGTAGCCCATTCTGAGAATGATTTGCATCAGGGCTCTGGCGTTCATGTGGGGACCGCAAGCCCCGTTGTGGACTTCGTTCATGAACTGGCTTGCTTCTTCTTGGCTGACGCAGCGTAGGAGTGGCCCGTGGTAGCGTTTCTTGTATAACATGTCCCCGAGGATGACGAAGTGAGAGGCTAGGCGTTTTAGGGCCATGATGCTCTTGGTTTTGACCCCTCCTGTGTGTGGGTCTCCCTTGTTCCTGAAGGTGGCTTCCCCGCTCTTGAGGTATTGGAAAATCTGGTTATACCATGGCTCATTGACGGGCTTAGGTTCTGGTTCGATCTCACAACAGTAGGCAGGAATTTCCTTTCGTCCGACTTTGAAGGGTTTGATTGCTTTTCCTTCGGGGATTTCCACAAGGGAAGCCAAGGTGGCTAAGGCATCTGCAAACCTGTTTCGGTCTCTTGGCAAGTAATGGAAGGTGACCTCTTCGAATTGTGTGATGAGGTCCTCTATGCAGGCATGGTATTTTTGCAAGCCCGGGTCTATGGTTTTCCACTTGTTGGAGACTTGGTTGATGATCAAGGCTGAGTCCCCATAAACTTCGAGTTTCTGGACATTCCTCTCGAGTGCGGCTTGTAGTCCAAGAAATACGCAGGCTTCATATTCGGCGGCATTGTTGGGTACCTCGAAATTGAGCTTTATAGCAATTGGGGTGTGCTCGTCCTTGGGATCCACCAAGAGCATACCGATGCCGTTTCCTTTGGTTGGCCGCTCCGTCAAAGAACAGCTTGCCATCGGTTTTCGCCTTCGATTGCGAAGATTCCCTCGTCTCGGAAATTGTGGTTCAGGGGCCTCGAGCCTCATCGGTTGGGAAATCGGCCCATTGTTCAAATGCCGGCCCGTCCCTTGATTGACTTTTGGTTTACGTACTTGCTGTCAAATTCCGCCAGGAAGAAAGACCATTTGGCGAGCCTCATTGACAGAGATGGTTTTGTCGAAGAGGTACTTGATCGGGTCCATTTTGGAAACCAAGTGTACCGTGTGCGATCGCATGTAGTGCCGTAGTTTCCCGACAACCCATACCAGTAGCCGCGCAGGTTTTCTCGAGGGCCGAGTAATTGAGTTCGCCGCCTTGAAACTTTCGACCGACGAAGTAGATGGCGTTTTCGACCCGTGACTCCTTCTTTTCTTGACAGAGCATGGCTCCAAGCTGCGGTGTCGGTCCACGGTTAGGTATAGCAACAGTGGCTTTTCCTCGTGGGGAGGACAGAGAATCGGAGGACTCACAAGGTATGCTTTTATTTTTTCAAAGGCATCTTGGCATTCTCGAGTTCCATTCGATGTCGGCGTTCTTCTTCATCGCCTTGAAGATTGGCTCGCACATAGAGGTCAATTGGTTGACGAAGCGGCCGATATATTGCAGCGGCCCATGAAGCTTTTCACCTCTCGTCCGAGTTTGCGGTGGTCTCATTTCGATGATAGCTTTGATCTTTTGAGGATCCACCTCGATGCCTCTCTCGGTGACCATGTATCCCAAAACCTTGCCTCGCTAACCCCAAATGTGCATTTGGCGGTGGTTAAGCCTCATTGAGTGTTTTCGGAGGCGATTGAAGAATTTTCTCGTGTCGGTGAGGTGTTGTCCGTCCGATCCTTTTGAGTGAACGATCATGTCATCGACGTACACTTCGATCTCTTTGTGGATCATATCGTGGAAGAGGGCGGTTGCCGCCCGTCGGTAGGTAGCCCTGCCGTTCTTGATCCGAACGGCATTACTGTAGCAAGAGGTTCCCCAGCAGGTTGTGAAAGCCGTCTTTTCTTGGTCTTCTTCGGCCATCTTGACCGATTGTAACCGGCAAAACCGTCCACGAAGGACTTGACCTCGAAATTGGTCAGTAGTGTCTACCAACATGTCGATGTTGGGTAGTGGAAAATCGTCCTTGGGACTTGCTTTGTTGAGATCTCTAAGTCCACGCAACGGCGTACTTTTCCACTGGCCTTGGTGACCGTGACGATATTGGAGAGCCATGTGGGGTACTCGATCACCCTGATGAAGCCGACGCGGAGCATTTTTTCGATCTCCTCTTTGACTTGTAAAGACCACTCTGGCTTGATTCGGCTGTAAGTACCCAAATCTGGCTCATGCCTTCCGGTTAATTTTCCCGACATTTCGGTAAATTTCCCGGTAATTCCCCGGACCTTCCTAGTGTTCGGAAATGTCCTGCAGCAGCCCCAAATTAAAATTAGGGCTGTAAGGAGCCTTCCTAATTAAGAAAACACGTTTTTCTTAATTAAGGAGAAGCTTCTAGAATAATGCCACCTTGCATGGTTCTAGAATGCTGAGTCATAATGGATAAGACCGCACGGCCTCATTTGCAAAGGGCCTGCAGCCGCACGGCTTCATTAGCCTTATCCAGACTGCCTATAAATAGAGCCCTCCTCTACCCATTTCAACACACAACAACAACACAAACAATCAAACACACACACTCCATAGCAGTCCAGACGTGAAGAAAACCCTTGAAGGCTCAAGAAGGCGAAGAAGAAGCTCAAGAAGCCATCTCCCTCCTCCTTGAAGACCCAAGAAGAACCTCTCCTCCTAGCTCCGTCCGAAGAAGCGAAGGAAACGATTGGTAACCTCGCACGCCCTAACCTTGCATTTTAATTGATATACTTGCTCATTGCATTCATATATCTTGCTTGGGACTTGGCATTTATTCATAAAGATCATATCTTTATCACCCCTTTCCCCCTTTGCATGCATTAAGACCTCATTTGTCATAAAAATGTAGTCTTTTTCATAAAGGTGCATCCTTTGCACCTAAAATCCCCATTTTCCAATAAAAATGTCATCTTTATGCATCATTTGCATATAAAGATCAAATATTTTTCAATAAAAATGCATCCTTTGCATCAAAACCCCTTTTTTTTAATGCATCATTTGCATAAAAATGCTATCTTTTGCATAAAGATCATTTCTTTCAATCAAAAAGCATCATTTGCTAAAACCAAAATGTCATCTTTTCATTAAAGAGTCATTTTTCATCATGCATTTCCCCTTTCCCCTAACCTTGGAACGGACCGGTGTAAAAGTTCTCATCTTGGCATCGTTCCTTCCATTAAAGGTTCATGATTTCTTTAGGAAAAGGATAACCTTGAACCCTATATCTCCAATTATCGCTTAAGAATGAGTATGAAGCCTCTATACGAGCTCGACCGTCTTAAAGCGTAGGATTGATGGGCTAAGGACATTCCTTCCTAAAGAACCTCATCTTTGACCCAAAAGAGAGTCATTCTCTCGATCACGCAAGTCCCGAGGGTCCCGAGGTTTAAAATGCGATGATCATAAGTCATAAGATGAGGACGGGATCATAATCCCAAATACATAAATTCCAAGGAATCCCGAGCGACAACCAACAAATGGTTTGTACGTCCGGAAGACAACTTGGGACATTCCCCCTTTACTTTCAAACACATGCACACAAAGAAAGCACGCAAGCAAACACGATTAATGAAATCTAGGGAGACTTGCTCCGGCACGGCACTTTGGGTGAACGCCAAACGTTCTTCCCAAGGGGTAACTTAACCTCCCAACCCATAAAACCTTTTTTCACAGTTTTGAGGTAATCAAAATGGCGTGGCGACTCCGTTTTTCAAATAACTCTGATGTCTTCAAACTCGCGTGAATCCAACAAACAAAAATTTTGGGGCACACATTCACAGCTTGGCGACTACTGGGATCATCCCAAAGGAGAAAAGCTTTATTTTCAAAACAAAAATCGATACTTGGTATATAGGTGGACCCCACTTACCCTTCCCGTATCGCTCCCTAACCCGGGCTTGGGATAACAAGGTGGTTTAACAATCCCACGTACGCAAAGATCCCTTTTCGAAAAAAATTTTTGAAAAAAATAGAAGAAAGCTTTTCCCTTTCGAGCGGGTTAGACTCCCATCGCCGATTTCATTAATCGTGCTTGCTTTTTTTACCTTGCATTGCATCATTTGCATCTTGGAATCTCGTGCATACTTTGAAACGGGAAATAACCCGAAAAATAGCAAAAGGAGTGGAACCCGGAAAATTGATCCATGCGCCCGTACGGCTAATCCTCATAGGATTCTCGACCATACGACCTCAGCGGCAATTCCACCAGAAAATCATGGTTAATCTGGCACCTAGCACTTGGGGCTACTCACCTCCACGATCGACCGGGGCTCCTTAAAATTTACGTGCTTACGTGTTGCATTTTCCCCGTCCCGAAAATCATTCCTTTAAAACACATTTATGAAAATCTCTCGTTTTAACTCAAAAAGGAACATTTTTAGGAGACCGCACACTACGCGCACTTGATATATCCCGTACACTTTTGCACGCACGTCCTTCAAACCCGAGGGTGGTTCCAATGCGATCACGGACAGCTCTTACGATGCTCCCGGCGCGCACGGAATCATCCCAACCTCCCCATGGCAAATGTCGACCAATGCACACCCGTGTCACACGTTTCAAAAACCGTGACTTTTGGTTGGTTTTTGGTCTAGTCCGTGTCATATAGCCTGGTTGCATACCCACGTAAAGGTCAAGCCTTAGCTCATAACGGAAACCAAGATTTTCGCTCAAGCGAAATTCCGCCGAAATTCCGACAAGGAAAAATCGGTGGGATCTTGACTCCGACATTGACTATTGACCTTGACCCGCACGGAATGCGTAAGAGTCAAGACCGAAGTCTTTGCCAAAAATCAAAAGATCTTTCGCTCAAACAAAGCTCGCCAAAATTCCGACAAGGAAAAATTGGCAAGATCTTGACCAGGCATTGACTTCGATTCCGACTCGCCAAGACCGCGTATGCAACGAAGTTCAATGTGACACCGTGTCATCCGGCTTTGCCGCCCGACCCATGCCTATTATATTCTCGACATTACCGAAAGTCAAAAACCGTCATTCGCTCAAGCGAAACTCTATCGAAGATCCGTCAAGGCAGAGACGAGACTTTCCCCGCACGCCTTGACTATAATCCGCATCGCTCGTGCGTTGAAAGGTCCTATGACCCGCTAGACCCGATAGGAGCGTTCTTTACTCCTGGCCGGTGGGATCCGCGTGCCCTATAGGACCCTCGCCCGGGCCGTCCACCCCGGGAGGTCGAAATACGTGTGGAATACGAGGGGCTTATAGACGTAGTGACGGAACCCACCGATCCAGATCTAGTGTAGTTACGAAAAGAAGGGCGTAACCCTTTTCCAACCAAATAGATATTAATAAAAGACACTGTTTTAAGTAAACTTGAAGATTCTAATTTGCATATTGCCCGAGCCTTCACTCCTAAACACCTACCCCGAGTCTAAACCTTTCCTATCCCTTTCCCGCAGCCGAGAAAGAAGTGGGTGAGAACACCGGCCGCCGACTTGTTAGCGCAGTAATCCTCGACGGTTCGCGTAATCCTCGCTTTCACCGCCGCAGAGTCGAATGACCGATTTGACAGAAACAAGGCTGGTTTGGGTAACCGAGATGACTAGGGAAGAAGAGCTAACCTTAGCCCCGGAAAATGCCGTAAGACCCACGAGGAACAAAGAAGCCACGCTCATCGAAGCGCTTCGTCGTTATGGAGTTCAAATAGTGGTCGAGCCCAACGGTTCCTTGGTGATGATAGAAGATGAGCCTCCGGAAGCGGCCATCTCGGCTCCATCCACCTATAACCAATGCCCTCCTCCATCCTCATACGATCCCTTATCCAGGATTACCCCTCTTCACCCTTTCCAACATCTCAAGCCATCAGGATCCCAACACCCTCAACTCCTCAAGTGAGACCTAGCTTTGTCCCCTACCAACGTAAAGCAAACGCCTCGGCCTATCCCTGCTACGCAGCCTGCATTACCCCACGGGATTCACTCCCTCTCCTCGCATGGGCCATCCTGTGCATTCCCTAGGCCTCAAAATCGCTTAATGACCCTCTCAATTCATGTCCCGCCACGCAGATCTTCCACCTCCAACTTTGCCCACAGTGACCCTGTGAGGTTCCGTATCCTTTTTCCTACTTCGGAAATTATGAGCCTAATTCCTATGCCTCCGCCGCCTCACCTGAACACGGACCCGGTCAAGTTTACACTTACTTCCCTCCAAAGATCCCCAAGCCTCGTACCGCCTACCACCGTGCCACCCACCGTCCTTCCACCCAAGTCGATAAGCCTTCTCCGGAATCGAGCAATCCTAAACCATCCCCCGCTCCGACATGGCTTGGCTAAGTGGAACAAGTTAGGTCCATGCAAGAGAAGTTTGGGGAAATAGACACCAAGAGGACAAAGATACCGTATCACCGATCCCAACAAAGTTGTCCCTCTCCCTCCAAAATTCCGAATGCCGAAATTGAAAAGTTCAACGGCACCGATTGTCCCCTGACTCACATTGAAAGCTACATTCTTGCCATGAGAGCCAAAGATTGTACACGCAACAAATGGCCGATCATTTTCGCTTATCATTAAAAGGTTCACTTCTTAGGTGGTTCCCGCATGTGAAACCAGAGGCCCGAGCTACTGGGGACCAGATCAAAGAAGCGTTCCTAGAAAAGTATAAGGCCAATTTGAATTGGGAAACCAGCCGGAATGACCTACTGTGGTACCCTACAACGTTCGATGAGCCAAGAAGTGAATTCTACAAGAGATGGAATTGGAAGCTCAGGTGAAATGATGACCCCACTTAATGAAGAGGAACAGATGGAGATCTTCCAATCTTGCCCGAAACCTCAACTAAGAGTTCAAATTGGCAATTACTACTATCCCGACCTTCGTGCAATGGTAAATGCCGGCACCAAGTTTGAGAATGCCTTCAATATGGCCCCGCCACGTGAATGTGCTCTTATCGCTACAAAGCACCGTGTCAAATGCCCCAAATTGTCACCATAAAAGGAAAAGAAGTAATTGGCGCCGTTAATTACATTCGTAATGAGAAAGCGGGACGTAATGCAGCTAAGCCGCCGCAAAGCCAAAGCTCCCTTTCTATACCGCCGAAGATTTCGGAATGCCACTAGAAAAGGTCTTCGACGGTTTGGTAGCCCAAGGACTCATCGTACCTGGAAAATCGGAAACCCGTAAAACCCCAAGACGTAATGGACGAGACCAAACACCGTCGCTTTCACAATTATCATGGCCATAACACTAATGATCGCACCTACCTCGAAGCTCCCGATCTCTCGCCTAGTTGAAGAAGGCAAGTTAGAACCACCTCTGGGTCCCAATGTGGTCAAGAATCCTCTTCCCGCTAACAACCGAGTCAACATGATCGAGTTCGGAGGAACAAATGGAAATGGTTTTGGGAAATCCACGGTCATAGATATCCCGAAATTCAATGTTCCCTATGCTTTGAATTACAAGTGGAAATGGAAAGATCCGATTAATGCCGCCGCCACGGGAGGGACGCTTGGACCCATAGTCGGAATCGATTTCGTTAATGTTGTCGTAGCTCGCCTCTTTTCTACGACATCGAACCAAGAACTATGGTCAAGATTACGTAAGAAAGGCTCACTTATGAAGACTATGAAGTTTGAAGTAAAACAAGCCATGATAATGAAAGTCTCTCCGTAACCCTTCATTACCCATGACGAGCATAATGTGTTTGTAATGGCTCTTACTACTCCCGAGGATCATTCCCAACCCCGTTTGGGAAAAGGTAGAGAGAAGAGTGAACAAGCCGTAAGACTTGTGGGATGAAGAGAGCCGTATCTCGATGCCGAAAGCACAACCGGTCCTACGCCCTAAGTACAAATGGATGAAGTTAAGATCGTAAAGGAGATTCTCGCTGTATCGCCCGAGTACTTCCTATGGAATTAGTGTCAACAAAGGCAATAATGATCCGCAGAGTGCACAATCAAATGACAACGCGGCAAGATCAAGCTACTTCCTGTGGCAACAAAGCAAGAAGGAGTGAGATCCCGGCCCAACCCTCGTCAAGTCCCCTTCGAGTCAATAAGTAGTGTAGGGTCCAGAGTCGGTGTTGTCTATTCGCTTGAGTCAGAATCTTCGAATTCCTACCCTCGTAGTCATCCGAAGGCCTCACGCCCGAGGATTATGAAAATGTAATCGATGTCATCTTTCCCCTTATCTTGAATGAAATGACAAATCTTTACTCGATTATCCTCTTATTGCCAACTTAACAAATGATAAATTAACTCAAAACTTAACAACAAGCTTAATAATGAATCATTTGAACAAGATGCAAACACACTAAACGAACAATACATTAAAGAAATCTTTAAGCAGTGTTTCGTAAAAGAGGAAAACCGGGCCCAAGCCGTCGAGGAGGTTTTGATAAGTGTGAACTTGGGTACTATTGAGGAACCTAAAGAGACACAGATTGGAAGCTTCTTCCGTGGGGTTGAAAGGGACAGATTGATCGAGCCGCTCGTAGAATACGTTGACGTGTTTGCATGGTCATACAAGGATATGCCTGGGCTAGACAGCTCGATAGTAGAGCACGTAATCCCTCTAGCACCGTATGCTAAGCCGCAAAGCAAAACCGAGAAAGATCAAGCCTAATGGTCTCTACAGTCAAAGAAGAAATTGAGAAGCTAATGCGGGTAGGATTCATCGTAGTTATTGAATACCCGACATGGTTGTCCAACATCGTGACCGTAACCAAGGCCAATGGGAAGGTGCGCCGCCGTGTGGATTTCCGAGATCCGAACAAAGCGCCCCAAAGACGACTACCCTCTCGCCAAACATAGACATCTTGGTGGACTCCACCGCCAACTACGAAGCCAAATCCTTCGTTGATGGTTTTGCGTGCTACAACCGATCAAGATGGCCGAGGAAGACCAAGAAAAGATGCCTTCACCACACCGTGGGGAACCTACTGTTATACGCAATGCCATTCGGGCTCAAGAATGCCGGGCTACTTACCAAAGGGCGGCGACCGCGCTTTTTCATGACATGATCCACAAGGAGATTGAGGTCTACGTAGACGACATGATAATCCACTCCAAAGGAGAAGGTGGGCGCACTTTGTTGACCTACGAAAATTCTTTTTCGAGAGGCCGAGACAAAGATTCCATGAGACTAAACCCCGCCAAATGCACCTTCTGAGTGACAAGGGGAAAAGTGCTCGGGCATACGGTCACGAAGCGAGGTATAGAAGTTGACCCCGAAAGATCAAAGCTATCATGGATATGAGGCCACCTCAAACCTGCATTAAGTCAAAAGCTTCATGGGTAAATTGCAAGCACATTAGCCGTTTCGTCAATCGCTTGACCACTATGTGCGAGCCCATCTTCAAGCTCATGAAGAAGAATGTGGACACGTAATGGACCGAAGAATGCCAAGATGCCTTTGACCGCATCAAGGCATACTTAGTACATCCCCGTACTATGCCCCCACATAGACAAGCCTTTTGCTCTATCTCACCGTCACGCATACACGGCAATGGGGCTATGCTTGCTCAGAGAAGAAAGACTCTCGGGTGGAAAACGCCATTTACTTTGTCACCTAAGCTACAAGTGGAGCGAGCTCAATTACTCAAAGATGTGAAAAGACTTGTGCAGGATCGTCCGGGTAGTCGGCAAGTTGAAGCATTATATGCAAGCCCACCCCGTGAATTTGGTCTCAAAAATGGACCCCATCAAGTACATCTTTGACAAGCCTTCCCTCTCGATGCGTCTAGCGAAGTGGTCCTTCTTCTTGGCGTAATACGACATCAACTATGTGACCGTAAAGGCCATCAAGGGTCAAGCATTGTCGATCACCCGGCCAACTTCCCGCAATGAAGACAGAGGGCCCGAACCCCAATTCCTGCATGAAGGGATCTTTGCAGCTGAGCCCGAAAATAGATGGCGCTTGTTCTTCGACGGAGCCGCTAACAAAAGAGGAAATGGTGTAGGAATGCTATTGGTCGATCCGAAAGATGAGCATACCCCCATAGCCCTCAAGTTGAACTTTCCCGCCACGAACAATGTCGCCGAGTATGAAGCCTCGCATTGCTGGGCTCGAGGCCGCCTTAGAAAGAAATGTCAAGGAGCTCGAAGTTTACTGAGACTCGCCCGATCATCAACCAAGTCTCCAACAAGTGGAAGATCGTGGACCCTAATCTACAACGGTATCATGCCCATATGGAGGAGTTGGATCGGACAGCTTCGTAGAAGTGACTTTCCACTACTTGCCGAGGGAAAAGAACAGATTCGCAGATGCCCTAGCTACTCTAGCCTCATTGGTAGAGATCCCCGAGGGAAAAGCCATAAAGCCCTTCGTAGTGGGTAGAAGAGAAGCCCCACCTTACGTTGTGAAGTGGACCTGGGACCCGAGCCTATAAAGGAACCTTGGTACAATCGTATTTACCAATTCCTCAAAGACGGAGAGTCACCTTTCGTAGACAAAGAAGGTAGACCGAAAGAAGGTATCGTGAGCCAAGAGCTTACAAGCCCCGAAAAGGTTGGCTTCTCATTATGTCATTCTAGGAGGCAACCTATACAAGAAGCGGTATCAAGGACCACTCCTCTTATGTGTCACTCAAGAAAGAGCCAGAGAGTTGATGACCGAAGTCCACAATGGTCCCCGCGGTCCTCACATGAATGCGTAGCCCCGATGCAAGTGATCCTCGTAATGGGTTACTACCGGATCTCCATGGAAACAGATCGCGTTCAACACGTCCGAACCTCGCGACAAATGCCGCGGTTTGCCAACCTCAACCATCTCCCACCTCATGACTGTACCGCATGACGACTCCTTGGCCGTTTGCAACTTGGGGCATTGACGTGATAGGGAAAATATCCCCCAGAAGCAATGGGCACGAGTTCCCGTTGGTAGCCATCGACTACTTCACAAAGTGGGTAGAGGCCAAGTCCTACAAGGTCCTCACTTCCGAAAAGTGGCCCAGCTTCATCAAAGAAAACATAATGAGCAGATATGGGGTGCCCAACGAGATCATTTCCGATAATGGGTCACACTTTGAAGGAGACCGCGATAGATCGTCGTCGTAATTCAAAGTTACTCGCCACAAGTCGTCCCCGCATGCACCTCAAACCAATGGAGCCGTGGAAGCCGCTAATAAGACACTCGAGCGGATCATCCGGAAGATGGCCACCCGTGGTCGTGATTGGCCCGAAAAGCCGCACCTAGCACTCGGGGCTACGTAACGCTCTGTCGTAATGTACCCACAGGAGAAACTCCTTGCCCTAACTTACGGGATGGAAGCAAAGTGTTACCAAAGTGGAGTTGGAAATCCCGTCATTAAGGGTCCTCCCGGAAAACAGTTGTCAATGAAGTGGAATGGTTGCGCAGCTCGGCATGATGAGTTAGCCCTCGCTTGACGAGAGAAGGCTAAAAGACATGGAACACACCCGAGCCTACCAGAGGCGAATGGCCGTAGCGTTTGATAAAAAGGTCAAGGCCGTAGATATCAAAGAGGGCGACTTAGTGCCGAAAGTAAAGCCCCTACCGCAGACAACCCCGGGAAAATGGGAACCCGTCTGGATCGGCCCTTATGTGGTGCGTAAGATACTGTCAGAGGAGCAATGAAGCTTGCAGATTTGGATGGCAATCCCTTTGTCCACCCGGCCAATCGGTGATAAACTCCGAAGATACTATGTCTCGATAAAAAAAGAAAAAGTGCAAAAGAGTAATACCTACTAGGCCGAAACCCCAAAAAGGGCGGTCTAGGCAAAAGACAGGGTTGCACATATAAAAAAAGAAGAAGAAAAAAAAAAAAAAAAAAAAAAAAAAAAAAAGAAAAAATCTTAGTGCAAAAAGAGTAATGCCCACTAGGGCCGAAACCCCAAAAAGGGCGGTCTAGGCAAAAGACAAATGGCTGCACATAAAAAATTGGTTCACCGTAATGAACTACGAAGACCCGAGCCCTTAGCCTTTCTTGTAAAAGGGGAACGTAGGCAGCCATATATGGTTCGGTCTAAATAATAAAAAGGACGATTAAGTTTCCATGAAATATGTCCTGATCAATAAAAAAAAAAAAAGACATTTGAATTTCCATGAAATGTGTCTTGATTAATTTCTAAAATAATATTTCTTGTTCATTACAAGTTAAAAACTTCTTGATGAGTTTAAGCACGGTCTACCTCTTGACTCTACTAACCTGCTACAAAGATCTAAAATACAATAAAATGCCTAAATAAACTAATGTGTTTGCAAAATGGCAATAAGAGGATCTTGAGAAAAGACTTGTCGCCGTCATTCGCCGAGTTTTCTCCAGCCTTCTTCCCTTTTCCTCGGCCTCGTCGAGTCTTCTTCCTTTTCTTCTCAATAATGCTCGGTATCCCTCATCCCGACCTCGGTATCCTCGCCGGAGCCTCTACCAACCCCGTGTCAATGAGCGCTCTCTATACGAGCACGAGTCCGCACCTCCTCCCTCTCGAGCCTCGCCAAAGGAGCGACTTCTGACGCCTCTTGTACCGAGCCTCCATATCCCCGACCAAGTCACCTCGACCGGTTATGGCAACTCGCCTTAGCCTCGCCTCCTCGTAGTCCTACTCGAGTCACGCCGCCTCCCAATAAAGCTCGACGTCTATCCTCCAAGATAACCCGAGTCGCTCCCATCTCCCTCTCGTACTCACCCAAGTAGACAAAGGGTCAAGATGGTGCTCTTCCCGCTCCCGAAGATAGCCCCGGGTGGGAAAGCAAGATGTGTCCAAGCCCTCGAGAAGAAAGAGAAGCCGGGCCGGATCTCTCATGTCCAATGACACCACCTCCATGGTCCGGATGTCCTCCCCAATCACTCAATGGCTCCCGTAAAGCCCCAAACCGCCCGGATACCAAGCAGGTATGTAGAAGGACGACCAGCGGGAATCCCGGAACCCTCACAAAGCATAAGACTCCCGAAATATCCTCCCGGGTCTCGCAACCTCCAATGTGGTATTCACTCAACGGATGTCCGAAGTGGATAGCCTAGCCATCATCGCCTCCCGCCTACCCCCTGCGTTCCCGTCGCTCTAGGTGCACCTCTCCGAGAAATCACCCAAGGGCACCGAGTCGGCAAAGCCCCTGTGCAAAGCCCCGAGCCTCTCCCGCAGCCTACAGAGTCAACATAGCCGGACTCCCGACCTCATGAAACGGTCTCCCCGAGCCATCCCGTCGATCCCATGAAATGTCTCTCCCAAAACCAGCGGGACAATATCCTTCCCACCCGCAGCCTCTCGACCATGTCCAAGAGGCCACTATGACAGATCCCCACGGACTCAAGAAGAACGTAACAGAGAATACGCAGAGAATGAAAGCATCCATAGACACCATGGTCGCGCCATATCCGGAGACCCAAACTCTCGCCCGGATATCGTAAAGGTCAATCCTATCCGGGCTACCATCATCCTCTCACCTCTCCCAAAGGAATCTCGCAGAAAAGATGCAAGCTTTACCGTCACCGGCATGTCTCCGATCAGCGGAATAGATATAGCCTCGCCTCGGGACCCCCAATCAAGGCTCAAGTCTTCGTGCGTTGGGACGATTTCGTTGTAAGAAAAGCAATAAACATGTCTCCTGACGTCCTGTAACTTTGCCGCGGCTCTCACCGTATCCCAATCGGGCGGTGAGATCCCTCAAATGCCATAAAGACTTGATCTTGAAGGAAGAATCAAGCAGCCCCTTGTGATTTTGGAAGTTATACCTCGCCCAAGATTGAAGACCGGATAGAAAATGGTCTCGCTTCCCCTTTGCAATCCGACGGGCTTCTCCATCGCAAAGTGATCAAAGATGGTGCTTTTAGGTCCAAAATATGCTCGGGAACAATTGGGACAAGTCTAGAGTGAAAATGAAATGAAATGGCCAAGCCTTGCTTTTATTCGTAAAATAACCAGCCAGACAGAACCGTTAGCCGCACGGCTACATTTGCCCTCAAGGCCACGCCGCACGGCTACATTAGCCCTCTCGCAGAAAAAAAAATTCTGCAAAGAACTCCAAGTTGCTGCCCAAGGGAGTTTTCACCCCACTTTTTCAACCAAAACCCGTATTTAAACATATCCGTAAGCCATTCAAGCATTTATACACCATTATAAATCATTTTGACCCAGCCAAATTTCCCCCATTTCCAAGCAAAAAAGTCGCCCCAAGGCTCGATAATATGCAAATTGAAAAAGCATGAATTAGAAAAGCAAATAAAACATAAATACAATGTTTTCACCCCATCGGCGCCCAAATAAAGCAAAAAATAAACAAGTTGTGCATAAAAATTGTAAACTGTTTGTTTTTGTTCCAAATCTACTCTAGAGACCTCCTAGGCCTCCGATTCTTCCTCCTCATCGCTACTCAGCTCATAAATGCTAGCCTCCCTCATCAAGTCCTCCTGGTCGCTCACATCAGATAGATGGACATTATCGTGCCCGTACTCGGCCTCGCTCCAGAATGTCCGGCGTTGGGTCCCCGCCCGAGGCATGGCACCGGAAGAGTACTCCGAGGCCGATGAGGTAGACGTCGTGCCCCCGACGTGCCGTCTCTTGCGCCTGTGCTCCCGTGCATCCGCCGCCGCCTTCGGGCGCAGCGCCTTCCTCGAAGAGACCGGCACATGTCCTTCCAGCCCCTATTCTCGCCCGACCACCTATCGTAAGTGCGAGCCGGAACCCGAGAAAAGGAAGAGAAAAATCTCGTAAAATTGCAAAAGCGTAAAATCCGAAAGCTAAAAAGGGAATAAGACCCTAAAAGTACACTTACGGTGCTATCAGTGGCAAGGTGTACCGGGGCTCCCTAGCATCGGGGACAGTATCCTCATCCTCCTCGGCACTCCATGGACCACATAGGACAGATGCGCAGAGGGATCGGCGGTCAAGAGGCTCATCCTCCCCATATCCCCGAGTGACCGCCGCCTTCACTAGCTTCGTGGCGTCCTCGTGCGCCGCTCCACAAACACCAGTAGGGGGTGTCCATATCAAAATACTCCTCCGCAGCCCACGCCCGCCCGGTACCTCGCTATCTCATCCACCGGCCGCTCCCCGGGCCGCAAAGATCCGTGCCGGAGGATCCCGAGGAGTAATGGCATCCAATGGAGGGACATGGCCATGCCGCCTCGAGAAGCGGTCCCCCAAGTAGATGACATCACATGTCGCCCCGCGAGCCACCTCCTCTCGCCTCGTCACCTCGATGGCATCTCCCAAAGAAAATCTCTCGGATACCGCCCTGGGGTAGAAGTCCACTCCATCGTGCCCATCCTCGTTGATGACCGGCCTCACCATTTTGTAGTCGAAGGTAATCCGGGTCTTCCCCGTGAATTTATCTCTCGCATCTCCTCCAAATAACCATAGCAGGGAAGATGGTGACATCACTCTGCCGGTTCCAAGGGAAGAACCCGATCACCTCGCAAAACCAGCCCGCATGTTCAAAACATCAAAAGGTCATTCTCTCTTATAAAAGTCTCAAGACAGAAAAGAGAAAAGAAAAAAAGGAGACTACCTCAAGGGCAAATGAGAAGCATCCATGGAAGCAGCCTTTGTTCCGACCGTACATGTCCAACGAGAAGTAGAGCTCCGCCAATCCGGCCTCTCCCCAAGAGACCGTCCCTATCCCATCAACATCCTCCGAGAGTCGAGGAGGCAAGTCATAGCTATTGTCCTGCAATTAGCAAAAATGGTGACTCGATAGCATCAACCATATGAATGCTCTAGCCACCGGGCCAAGGCCACATCATTAGCAAGAAAATTCTCGCATGGAAGTCTCGGATCGCCACCTCGACATTCCGTGTCTCCATCCCTGCACTGGGAATCCTCAAATCCAACCAAAGCCCGAAACTCCTCGGCTGTAATATGGTCTCTCCAAGTCACGGGCCTCCCAGCTGAACCTGTAAGCCGCAATAGCCGTGAAATCGGCAGAGTCACCGTCGCCTCTCCCCACTCAGTGAAAGCTATGTGTACCGTCCCACCGTAACTCGTAAAGGGCCTGGACTAAGCCCTTGCTCTTAGAGGTGATGTGGACACCCCTACCAATGGCCTCTACGAATGCATCCAAGCCGGTAGCCCTCACCAGCTGCTTGGGATTTGCCCCATTCTTCTCAAAATCCGGCATCCTCTGCCAAAGCTTGACTGCAATCTCCGATGGTCCTCTAGACTTGTTCTCCTGTAGACAAGCACATCAAAAAGAAGCGTCAGTCCTTCATATCATTTCAAAAGCATGCATATATTCAAAAGTGCACATATTTTCAAAAGAAAAGCATTCATAAAAGTTTTTCTAGCATATCTTTTGCATCAAAAACGTGTCTTTCATCACTTGAAACGCGTCATTGCTTTCCTAAAGCACAAAATCACAATTCTTCGCACATAAGCATTATTATTTCAGAAACGGCATGCATGAATCATTTTCAAAATCATGTTTTCTCATTGAAAATCAGAATTTTGACCTAGTTCTAGCACAAGGCAAGAACTCCGTCTCATATTTTGAAAAAAAAATTCTCATTCTTACTTCATTTTGCGAGAAAAAAGTGAGTCATTCTCATAATTTTCATCAAACAAGTTGCACATTGCACATTCTTAGCCTCATAGGTTGTTCATGCATCTCAAAATCATTCAAAAAAATCATTCAAAAATCCTAGAATTTGGGTCAAGCCCTAAATCATTCAAAATTCAAGCAAAATCATCGGATTTGAGCAAAATGAGAATGCTTACCCCAACCGATCGCGGGTTCGTCGATTTGTGCTCCCTTCTCCCCGGGTAAAGCTCCGATGGAGGCGTAAGGAAGTCATACTTCCTCTCCGTCCTCACGAGCTCCTTCCTCCTCCTTCTCGCGGCCGCCGAGATGTTTCTCCTTGCTTGCCTCGGTATGGGATTGCCCTCCGGATCCATCTCAAATCAAAGGGAAGCAAAAAGGGATTGAAGAATTTCGAAATTCTCTCTCTCTCTTCTCTCTCTCGGCTGAAGTGGGCGGCAACAAGTGCCCAATGCCCGTTCAAAACCTGATTTTAAATAACTGAAAAACGAGGTCTCTAGCCGTACGGCTTCTTTTCTCCATCTCATGCCGGCGGCTTCATTCGCTCCGAGCGTAAATTACAATCCCGCCCTGACCTTCTACCCGGGCATGCAATTTCCGTTATCTTTTAACCAAGATAACATCTTTTCAGAAAACATCCCTTATCTCTTTAGCAATCAAGCTCTATTCCCAGTCGCCTCCGTTAATTCCGTTATAACGGGATAACACTAGGTGACAACCTCCGAATTGTCAGAACTCTAAACTTGTGCTACCTCTATCCGCGAATAGTGACGTGCGCTCAAGTTTCCCAACTTAAGTTACCTCTATCTCCGTCATAAAGAGATAGCGCCATAAGCTCTAGCTTCCTCAGGTGACAGCCTCCGAATTGTCAAAATCTCAAGGATCCTAGACATCGTTCCTAACTATCTAGTGATGCTTGAACTACGATCAAGGCTTGATTCCTCCGGGATACGTAGGTAGCCTTTTATAAAAGGTCCAGCCATTCGACCACTTTGGTCACCCTGTTTCTTTGTCACTCCTCAGTGATAAAGCGCCCCCTCATAAAAGTTCAAATATTCGACCACCTGGGTCACTCCTAGCATGTCCCCAGTAGGATCAATTTGCTTGACCTCCTAGGTCATCTTCTCTTCTTTTTCCCGGCAAGAGACCAGTTTCTCTTCTTCCTTCCCCGGCGGATCCTAATTCCGAACTACGGCCTGGCTTGATTCCTCCGGGATACGTAGGTAGCCTTCCAAAAGGTTCAGCCACTCGACCACCTTGGTCTCCCAATCCGTCTCGGCATTCGCCGATTGGATCCTTTTCTATCGACAACCCCACTCGCCTTGCAAGTGACGTTGCCGAGGGGCTTCGTAAGTACCCAAATCTGCTCATGCCTTCCGGTTAATTTTCCCGACATTTCGGTAAATTTCCCGGTAATTCCCGGACCTTCCTAGTGTTCCTGAAATGTCCCAGAGCACCCCAAATTAAAATTAGGGCTGTAAGGAGCCTTCCTAATTAAGAAAACACGTTTTTCTTAATTAGGGAGAAGCTTCTAGAATAATGCCACCTTGCATGGTTCTAGAATGCTGAGTCATAATGGATAAGACCGCACGACCTCATTTGCAAAGGGCTCGCAGCCGCACGGCTTCATTAGCCTTATCCAGATCGCCTATAAATAGAGCCCTCCTCTACCCATTTCAACACACAACAACAACACAAACAATCAAACACACACACTCCATAGCAAACCGTACGTGAAGAAAACCCTTAAAGGCTCAAGAAGGCGAAGAAGAAGCTCAAGAAGCCATCTCCCTCCTCCTTGAAGACCCAAGAAGAACCTCTCCTCCTAGCTCCGTCCGAAGAAGCGAAGGAAACGATTGGTAACCTCGCACGCCCTAACCTTGCATTTTAATTGATATACTTGCTCATTGCATTCATATATCTTGCTTGGGACTTGGCATTTATTCATAAAGATCATATCTTTATCACCCCTTTCCCCCTTTGCATGCATTAAGACCTCATTTGTCATAAAAATGTAGTCTTTTTCATAAAGGTGCATCCTTTGCACCTAAAATCCCTATTTTCCAATAAAAATGTCATCTTTATGCATCATTTGCATATAAAGATCAAATCTTTTTCAATAAAAATGCATCCTTTGCATCAAAACCCCTTTTTTTTAATGCATCATTTTCATAAAAATGCTATCTTTTGCATAAAGATCATTTCTTTCAATCAAAAAGCATCATTTGCTAAAACCAAAATGTCATCTTTTCATTAAAGAGTCATTTTTCATCATGCATTTCCCCTTTCCCCTAACCTTGGAACGGACCGGTGTAAAAGTTCTCATCTTGGCATCGTTCCTTCCATTAAAGGTTCATGATTTCTTTAGGAAAAGGATAACCTTGAACCCTATATCTCCAATTATCGCTTAAGAATGAGTATGAAGCCTCTATACGAGCTCGACCGTCTTAAAGCGTAGGATTGATGGGCTAAGGACATTCCTTCCTAAAGAACCTCATCTTTGACCCAAAAGAGAGTAATTCTCTCGATCACGCAAGTCCCGAGGGTCCCGAGGTTTAAAATGCGATGATCATAAGTCATAAGATGAGGACGGGATCATAATCCCAAATACATAAATTCCAAGGAATCCCGAGCGACAACCAACAAATGGTTTGTACGTCCGGAAGACAACTTGGGACATTCCCCCCCTTTATTTTCAAACACATGCACACAAAGAAAGCACGCAAGCAAACACGATTAATGAAATCTAGGGAGACTTGCTCCGGCAAGGCACTTTGGGTGAACGCCAAACGTTCTTCCCAAGGGGTAACTTAACCTCCGAACCCATAAAACCTTTTTTTCAAAGTTTTGAGGTAATCAAAATGGCGTGGCGACTCCGTTTTTCAAATAACTCGGATGTCTTCAAACTCGCGTGAATCCAACAAAACAAAATTTTTGGGCACACATTCACATCGGCGTAGCTTTTGCTTGATGGGCTTAGCCTTAGGATTCAAAGGGATCCGGTGCTCTACAATGTTAGGATCTAATCCGGGCATGTCTCGGTAAGACCAAGCGAACACGTCCACGAAATCTTTGAGCAAGGCGATCAATGCGTCTTGCTCTGTGCCGGTGAAGAAACTTCCGATTTGCGTCTCTTTTGGCTCTTCAGCAGTTCCCAAATTCACTTTGGTTAAAACCTCCTCGGCAGCTTGGGCCCGGTTTTTCTCTCGTTTGACAACATGCTTAAAGATGTGCTTAATGTATTGTTCGTTTAATGTGTCTGCTTCTTTATCAAGTGAATCGTTATTAACTGTTTGTGTGTTAGTTAATTTATCAGTTGTTAAAGATGCAATGAGAGGATACTCGGAAAGATCGAGGCATTCATTAAGAGCATACGGGAATACATTATTGGCAATGAGTTCGTAATCTTCGGCGTGAGGCCATCGATGACTCGAGAGACTCAAATTCAAAGCTAATGGACTCAGGATGAGTTTTGACACTAGACTCTAGGACTCGAGGGTCGACCAAGTTGTTCGATCATGTCCTTTTTCTTTGATGGAGTGGTCCGGAGAAGGTGGCCCGGTTATTGAGTGGCAATGAGCTTGATAGGAGATGGGGCTTGAAGGGCTTTGTGTCACCGTTCCCGATCATTGCTATCATAGAGTTATCGAAACAAAATCGATTAGATCCGGCATCTCGATTTCTTCTTCAAGAAGAGCAGTGGAGCGGTGGCTCGTCCCAAGCATCGTTTGCGGAGTCTTTTGCTTTTGTCTTGGGCATTACTAGCTCGAATGCGACTCGTCCCGTTTGTTGAAGGCAGGAGTGTTGACAGAGCTTTTCGAATTCTTCCGCCAAAGAGGGGTTTTCCCGAACCAAAATTCGCCGTGAATAGTGGTGGTTGTGGATCCCGGCAGGGCGGTGTGTCGAGGAATGCTCTTCGGACAGGATTTGGCTTGAGGCCTCCGAATCTTGCCAGGTTCTGCCGGAGCTTGTCCATGGTTGTCTGGCCGCCTTTGTTTGGCGCCGATCGCCTGTTCCCTTTCTCGGATCTTCTTCCAAGTTGCCGGCCTTCCTTGTGAAGTACTTGGTCATGTCGAAGCCGTAAGGACGAAGATCGGAGATTGCGTGCAAGCCTCTTTTGTTATCTCGTGGAGCGTTTTCGTGCGGCTCGCTTGTCCTCCGCAATGTGTTCGGGAGTAGGAGAGTATCCTGTGCCGTGCAGGTATTCTCGTTCTTTGATATTGATGATCCGTTGAGTGCCCCGATGGCGTTTTCCCAAACCGAGCCCCGGATGTAGTTCATGTGCTTCATCATTTTCATCGGGGAGGAATCTTGTCCCAAATCAAAGGCAAATCTATGTGGCACACACCGGGCCTGGGCTCTCGATGGTGAACCCCGTGAGCATCATGCCGTCATCATCGTGTTTGATCTCTAAAACCGGACGCCGTTGGTGCTCGGTCCTTTCAGCTGACTATGCTGTCGCCGTAGATGATGGTGAGATCCGTTCCTTGGACGAACTTTACGCATTGATGGAGAGTAGATGCCACCCCATTGATCTGATGTAGCCAAGGACGTCCCAAAATGGCAGTGAAGGTGATCGGGATGTCAATGACTTGGAAATCTGTCAGGGACCATTTGTTTTCCAAACCACAGTTCAAGGTGGCTATTCCCAAGACCGGGCGGGATGTTGAGTCGTATGCCTTGATTGCCCGAGTCGAGGGTTTTAGATCGGTTGCTTTGATCCCTAGAAAATCCATCATTTTGGCCGGAAGGACGTTCATGGATGATCCCCCATCTACCAACACCCGAGGGAGACGGCGCTCGTCCGGTTGAACTGTTATGTAGAGAGGCTCGTTGTGGTCGCCCCAAATTTTGGAAGGTCGAGCTACGTGAAGGTGATGATATTGCCGTAATTGACGTTGCCAATCATCCGAACCGCTTCATCAGGTGTCACCGTGATGGGAACCATGGTCTGGGCCTGCTTTCCTCCAACTTGAGCTTGTGCGGGTAAGATGAAGTGAGTAAGGACCAGAGCGAGATGTTAGCCCGAGTGCGCTTGAGCCGTGTCAAGACAGGATCTTCAGCCTTTGGGTCCAAGATTTCGCCTTCCTTGGCGTAGGGCCCCTTTTCAATTCGTGGCCTGTGTATGGCTGGCCTTTTGTCTCGTCCGTGGAGGATTCATGGGATTTGACCGAACGTGTCGAACATTCACCTCTCGGACTTATGATTTTGCTTGTCTCTCCCGTTTACGTAGTGGGAGGAGCCCGATTGGCATAAGGCCGATCGCGCATTTCAATTCGTTCACCTGTCATGGCTTTTACCGAAGCATCAATAGTGGCTTTGAGATCTTCCCAAGACAGGGGTTGGATTATCCGGACCTTCGGGCCTTCGGTGGCGGTGCGAAGCTCGTCCCAGTGATCATGGAGCAAACATTGCCGTGGCCCCGTGCGTAACTAGGGCCGGGAGGTTTGGCTGGAGTAGATGACATAGTAGTCAAACTTTCCCGAGGGTTCTCCAAGGGTTCCGACTGTGGGATCACCCGCATTCATACCTCTTTTTCAGCTTTTGTTGAGAAGATAGCTTCTTCTTTCGTCGAGGACGGCCCTCGTTCATTGCATCCCGGAATTCCATTTCCCGGACAAGCACCGCAATTGCGGCACGTCCCACCAGATGTGTTCGTTGTTCGGCGGTGGTACCGGGACCTCGGGAGGCCGGATGGGCAAGCTTTCCTCTCGGAAGGTCTTGTGGCCTCACGTCATAACCGCATGGCTCGTATGAGGGTAACAGGTTGACTTCCGGGAGACAATGAGAGATGTTAGAGGCCGTAGGAGCAGCCATGGCTTGGGAAGCCCTGGGTAGTTGGGTGGCTAAGGTTCCGAAGTGGTGCATGGCACCTTCGATCTAGGCTTGTTGCTCACCTTGACGTTTCTCAATAGCTATGAGGACCTGCCAAACTTCTTCCAGTGTTGGGAAATTTCTTGGGGGTAAGGTCCCGTTCTCATCGTTGTTATCTACTGACTTGGCCATGGGAATTGACTGACCGTCCCGGTGACAGAGGTGGGTAGGACCTTGCTTTGTTTCGACACCGGGAGACGGGTTCCCGGTACTCTCGACCACTCTCTGTTAGCCGGAGGGGTGATGGGCAAGGTTTAGACATGGGAATGGCTTAACGGGATAAAAGGGGGAAAGCTCACGTGGCATGCGGTTTCCGTTTCTTTTATTTTTTGATTTTTTTGTTGTTTTAATTTACTTAAAACATGTTTTCTCAGAATCCTAGGTAGGTTGGAAAAGATTGCTCTTCTTTTTCGCAACTATGCTAGATCTGGGTCGATGGAGACCATACGTGCGGCTATAAGCCCCTCGTTTTGCACTCCGTATTTCGACATCCCGGGGTGGGCGGCCCTGTGCGAGGGTCCTATAGTGCAAGCGGTTTCCACCGGCCTAAAAGAAAAATCGAACCTAAGGACCGAGCCTGTCATGTTCGTTTTGATGAGTTAGCCATGTGAATAGTGAACCGAGCCGGCCACTGAGTCAAGATCAAGTCAAGAGTTCGGCATGACCTCTCTTTACCTTGCTTGCGCAAGGGATCTGTGACGTTGGGCATTGGCTGGGTCATATTGTCATGGCTGACGTATCAAAGGCTTGATGACATGGTGTCATGTGAGCATGGATGTATATCCGGGACGGAACATCGTGCAGGTGTAGCTTCGGAAATCAAGATCGAGTCAAGATTTTAGCATGACCTTTCATCGCTTTGCTTGCGCAAGGGATCTTGAGTTCCGAGCCTTGACTCGAAAAATGGCCGGCATGGTATATGTATCCAGTGTATGACACTGACCGGGTAAAACCAACCGAGTCCGGGACAGAGTGTGACTCAAGACTCAAACGTGCAGGGTTGACGCTTGGTTAGGATGGGATGTTTGGAATGATCCCGTGCGCGCCCAAGAGGCCTAGGAAGACCAAACGGACTGGCAACCGAGACCACTCCGGGTTAAGGGTTGTAGTGTGCGGTGTATCCGAGGCGGCGGTGCGAGTAGCGTGCGGTGTAACCGAGGCAGGTGCGAGTAGTGTGCGGTGTAACCGAGGCAGCAGTGCGAGTAGTGTGCGGTCTCTAAAATTCTTTTTTTCTGAGTAAAACAGAAGTTTTTGAAGACTTTTAAATGTATGCACAGATGTATATTGATGCATTTTTTTTTGTATTTTTATTTTTTTTGTAAAATAAAAACGAAGCACGTGCACACACACACAACAGTTAAAGGAAGGGGTAAAATGAAAGTTTGACCCTCATCATCGTTTTAAAAAACTTTTGTTTTGTTTAAAAGTTTTTAAAACAAAAAGTCCCCAGCAGAGTCGCCAACTGAAATTACCCGGATCCGAGAGGCAGCGCGGTCCCGCCCCGGCATCTGGCATCTTTCGCGTTGGAGCGACGTGTCTCGCCGTTTTTGTTTTTGTAGAGTCGCCACGCCGTTTTTATTAAGCCCAAAACATTGAAAAAGGGCATCGGTTTAAAGATAATTTTAAAGCTGTTTTTGTGTGATGAGATTTTGAGTTCGGAGGTCGAGATGACTCCCGGGAAGAGAATATTAGAATATTAGAGCTCACCCGAGTAGCCTCGTAAAACGAGTCTTTCGGATACCCCTAATATCCTTTAACCGTTGTGTGTGTGTGTGTGTGCTTTTAAAAATGCATGCTTTGTATCGGATGTCTACATTGTATGCTATGTATGGAAATGTATTGAAATAGTATAGGAAGGAAGCCTTACCAATGTTGGTTCGCGTCTGTCTTCCGCTGGGGAATGGTGTTTGAGGTCGGAGTAGCGTTCCGGTACGGATCGGGATTGCTTCGGGAGATGCCGGTTGTCCGCGGACAGAGTTTCGGCGTGAGTTGAGGTTGCAGGCTACGTTCGGGCAGAGGTTCGGCGTGCGTGGGGATCGTCGGGATCACTCGGGCAGAGGTTCGGCGTGCGTTGTGGTGGCAGGAGTCACTCGGGCAGAGTTTCGGCGTGGTTTGGGATCGCCGGTTTGACTCGGAAAGAGCCGGGACACCGTGGAAAGACCAGGCAAGGCCTCGGAGTACCACGATGGGCCTCGAGTACCTCGAGAGTGCCTCGAGGCAGCGCGGGAGCGTCTCGGGAGCGCTCGGGGAGGCTTCGGAGCACCACAAGGGAGCTCGGAAGGCCTCGGAAGGATCCGAAAGGGGCCGGGAGTGCCTCGAGAGGACTTAGAGGGGAGCCAGAAGGCTAAGGTAGGAAGAGAGAAGAGGGAGGTGTATGAAAATGAGGAGGGGGAGCCCTCTATTTATAGTAAAAATTTCGGAGCAAAGAGGTCCGTACGGACCTTCTTGGTTATCCAGAATTTTGGATTTCCTCGATTTGAGGGAATCTGCAATGATGGAGAATATTACGGAATGATGGTGTTCCACTGAGCAATAAGGTCCGTACGGACCATCTTGCATGCAAAGAGGTCCGTACGGACCAACTCGCAGGAAGTAATCATTTTCCCGGGATTTGAGGGAATATTGTGGACTTTAAGGGGATTCAGTAATCATTGAGACAAAGAGGTCCGTACGGACCTTAATTGCTTTTCTGATTTCCTGAAAATTCCCAAAAGGTCCTTTTGTCCCTTTTTATCCCAGAAAGGCTCCTCCCTTGGTTTGGTTGGGGGTTTGAGAGGGTTTTGAGAGGGTTTTGAGTGAGAGAGGTCTCCGAGACTGCGTTGATGAGTCTGCGGTGTTTCCCGTGTGTTTGAAAGGGGGTGATCCAGATTGGGGTACTTACAAGTATAGAGGAGGATCCAAGAACCTATGATGAAGCAATAAAATCTCGAGACGCTGGTTTTTGGAAAGAAGCCATCGATGATGAGATTGGTTCTATTGTGGAAAATAATACATGGGTCTTGTCTGATTTACCACCAGGCTGTAAACCTTTGGGGTGCAAATGGATCTTCAAAAAGAAGATGAAAGTCGATGGAACTATCGACAAGTTTAAAGCTCGATTGGTAATCCAAGGCTTTAGACAAAAGGAAGGGATCGATTACTTCGATACCTATGCACCGGTTGCTCGTATCACTACTATTAGATTTCGATAGCTTTGGCGGCTATTCGAATCTATTGATCCATCAAATGGATGTCAAAACAAAGATTCTTAAATGGTGATTTGGAAGAAGAAGTGTATATGAAGCAACCTGAAGGATTTGTTATGCCAGGTAATGAGCATAAGGTATGTAAGTTAATTAAGTCATTGTATGGGCTGAAGCAAGCACCTAAGCAGTGGCATCAAAAATTTGATGAGGTTGTTTTGTCGAATGGTTTTGTATTAAATCAGTCTGACAAATGTGTATATAGCAGATTTGATGAATCCGGTAAAGGTGTAATCATCTGTCTATATGTAGATGACATGTTGATTTTTGGCACTGACCAAAATGTAGTTGATAAAACTAAGAAGTTTTTGTCATCAAAGTTTTCGATGAAGGACATGGGAGAAGCCGATGTAATTCTTGGTATAAAGATTAAACGGATGAACAAGGGAATTGCAATATCACAATCTTTTTAAAGTTAGTACTCCCATGGATCCTACTGAGAAACTTGTATCAAATACTGGTAAACCTGTGTCACAGCTCGAATACTCAAAAGCCATTGGCAGTTTGATGTATGCTATGACGGGCACTCGACCTGATATTGCTTATGCAGTTGGAAGATTGAGCAGGTTCACTAGTAATCCTAGTAGACAGCATTGGCATGCTATAACAAGGGTGTTTAAGTACTTAAAAGGTACTATGGACTATGGTTTGTGTTATAGTGGACATCCTTCTATATTAGAAGGTTATACCGATGCTAGTTGGATCAACCAAGAAGATTCATCTTCTACTAGTGGTTAGGTGTTCTTGCTTGGAGGAGGTGCCATTTCTTGGGCTTACAAAAAGCAGACATGTATTACACATTCTACAATGGAATGCGAGTTTGTAGCATTGGGCCGCTTTGGAAAAGAAGCGGAGTGGCTTCGAACTTGATATATGAGATTCCATTATGGCCAAAACCGATATCACCAATGTCTATCCATTGTGATAGTGCTGCCACCTTGGCTAGGGCCTATAGTCAGATTTATAATGGCAAGTCTAGACACTTGGGTGTCAGACATAGTATGATTCGGGAGTTAATCATGAATGGTGTGATATCAGTTGAGTTTGTTCGGTCACAACAAAATTTGGCTGACCACTTGACGAAGGGGTTAGCCAGTGACTTGGTAAATAAGTCTGCAATGGAAATGGGATTAAAGTCCATTCAATCCTCTAATTGTGAGATACCCAATTCCCTTCTAATACAACGTTAGAAGCTTGAATTCAATGTGGAAAGCTAGCAGTTGGAGATTGGAACACATGTTATTATCTTTCCCAAGGTATGTGTTCAGACCTGCAAGTAAAGGTTAGGTTGAAGAATATCTTCTTAATAGTTCCTTTGAAAAATTGCAAATGCAGGTGCAAGATTAAAAGGAACTACCTATGTGGACATGAAGTTTTGCCGCTTCAAGAAGCTAGGACTTGGCTTTCTATATGTTCACTAATGGATATGGACACATGGCTTGAAATAGTGTCAAGATTAAACAAAGAGAATTGTACTGAACTTATGTGTATAGTATCTTCAGGTATTCATATGAGTTGACGGGTTCAATCGTTAGGACACCCCGATTCTCGAGTATTTGAAATGTGTATTATACTAAGATGAAAATTCAATCGCAAGACATTTTCATTTATGCATTCGTTTGTTTCGTTATTTATAAAGTTTAGTAAATCAAAGGATTACACTAAAATGGAGGGGATTTGTTGGTGATTTTAGTGTCATCAACTTGTTTTATTGTAATGGTGATTTACTAAGAGATCAATGTGATTCGTATTAGACTCGGATACGAGTAAGGGAAAGTGTGGAGTACACACTCGTTTGAGCTAAAACGAAGTCAACCTCGATAAAGAAGTAAAAGTTAAAGGGTAGCACATTTTGCTGATGTGCTCGGCCGAGCAGAGTCCTTGACTCGGCCGAGCGTGAGCTTAGCGGATTGGCCAAGTTTCGGAGTGTCATGCTCGGCCGAAGCATGTGCCTTGCTCGGCCGAGCAATATGAACAACACGGCCGTGCAGTTCAATAAGACACGGCCGTGCATCTGGGCAAAATGATTTTGGACTTCTTTGCTCGGCCGAGCGAGTCCCTTGACTCGGCCGAGCAGTTCCTGAACAGGTGCCAGTTCAAAATGAAAAGACACATCGCTTGGCTAAAGTCATGTCTTTTGATTGTACCCTTTAACTAATACCTCTCCATCTGTATATATACAGGGATTGATCTCAGTTGTATATACATGAAAAAACACAAGTGATACAACAATAACAAAAGCAACACAATTCTCAAGTTTTGATTTGTTCTCTTTGCCTAGAAAACAAATTGCGTGATTGTCTTATCCCAATAAAGATTTTGTGTAACCCAGGCATTAAGGGTCAAAATACTTTATTCGGAAAGTGGATTATACACGATTCAATCACATATCCGGCCTCTGTATCAAGATCAAGACCCTATATTTCCCCTACACGAGGTGGTTCGGGTTTTAGTGTAATCAAGGAGGGGCGGTTCTGATTTTGGGAATTTCAAGTAAGAGCGGGTTTGGAAAATGTCAAACTCGTTCGAAATCTGCCTCGTTGTCATCCCTAATTTTAGGTCGTTTGAGAGGTAGAAAAATGATTGATATTCATCACCAAGTTTCTCTTACTACCTTACCGAGGGAGGTAGAGGACTTAAGGATCCTAACTTTTCGCATTCTAAGAATGTGATATTTCTTGAAGCAATGATATTATCCGTCACTTCAAAGTTCTAAGGATGATTTTTATCCAACCAAGGAAGAAGGACGCAGGGAATGTCTAACAAAGATATTCTTAATATTCATAATCTATGGAGTAAACAATGTTGTTGTAGCTATATAAACCAGATTTTTAGTCCACTTCAAGGGAAATCCGGTCAGACGAATCTAGAATTCGTGGTTATACCCATAGGAAAGATATATGTGTTAATAAGGCATTATCACACCCAAGTCAAATAAAGCTTCTGCAAGTGCACCAAAATTTTGGACTTATTTTGAAATTCCTTCCTACTTCAATGATCCAAGGTTGAAGGTTTTTCCACTCTTACCAATCCATGTTCAGATTACTTTTAATTCATAAGTAAACCCATGTATTTTAGTTCAATATTTTACATTTCTCAATTCATGTATTTACTAGGTTTATAGTCCATGTATCTCAGTTTAATGAATGGAGGAATGTTTCATTCTATTGTTATTGTTAGGGTTGTTGGAAATGGATAACGGAAAGTTAAGTTTAACTTAACGTTGATCTAGTTTCTAACGGAAGTTCGTTATGTGTTAACGAAACTAGTTACAAATTGTATTCTACATTTATTGTAGATTACTAAACTCATTGAATGTCTCAAAACCATTTAGGGTGAATGAGAATTAATGATAAAGTCTTTTGTAACTTAACAAGAGTTAAATATTGGGTCAAAGTTTGATTTGGGTTGGTCCCAAAATTGGTGTGGACTTGTTGTGGCTAAAGGGCTGACGAGCAGGCTGAAGAAGCTTTTGCACGGCCGTGCAAGTGTCTAGGACACGGCCGTGCACCGTGCCTTGCCTTGCCACTCGACCGTGCTGAGCCTTGAACTCGACCGTGCATATTGCCTTGCACGACCGTGCAGTTCATTGGACACGGCCGTGCAAATGCTGTTATACCCGAAAAGTTGTGACTTTTCAAGGGAAAAGCCACAAAACCTTTTGACTCTCCTTATATACTTTCCCTCCGAATTTCAATTCACATATACTGTATTTCTACCCTTCCTACCCTCTAGTAAGATAGATTAACATACCCAAATCATTGCATATTGTTACATTCAATCCTTCAAAGTCCAAAGTTCAAAACAAAGTGTTGTTCGTTAGAGTAATTGATTTGAAGTGCTCCTATCATTTACTTGTAAGTCGTTTTATCTTACTAGAAGATTGCCATATAAACCGTAAGCACCTGTGCGGGGCAATAACTTCTTACGGAGATTGTATTTAATACAAGACTCGACTTGTTTTATTGTTCTTTCAATCTCCGTTATCTTTTTCAAGTCAAGTTTTTCGTTAAGTTCTTGAGAAGCCTATCAATTGTCCAACAATCGTAAGAAGTTATTAACGCTTCTTCAAGATCATCAAGATGGCAAATGAGAAAGATTCCACCGAATCAAGTCAAGGGAATGTGACGCCTCCTTTGCAAGGTGATACTACATTCAACCATGTTGCTCCCGCTCCTACAACTCATCACCTCGGTCATGGTGAGAAACCCGTGAAATTCACTGGTGTGGATTTCAAGAGATGGCAACAGAAGATGCTCTTCTACTTAACCACCTTAAGCTTGCACCGCTTCTTAAAGGAAGATCCTCCGGCGGTGGAAAATGGTGATCCCGATCCCCAAAGGCAAATGGCAAAGGAGGCTTGGGCTCACGGTAATTTTCTTTGTAAGAACTACATCTTAAATGGACTTGACGATGCACTATACAATGTGTATAGTACCGTCGAGTTAGCCAAGGCGTTGTGGGACACCTTGGAAAGAAAGTACAAGATCGAAGATGCCGGGTCAAAGAAATTTGTCGTCGGTAAGTATCTTGACTTTATGATGGTCGATTCCAAATCGGTAACAACTCAAGTAGATGAATTCCAAATCATTCTACATGGGCTAGATGCCGAGGGAATGATCATGAATGGTCCATTTAAGGTGGCTTCTATCATTGAAAAGTTGCCTCCTTCATGGAAGGATTTCAAGAACTATCTCAAGCATAAACGCAAAGAGATGTCCTTGGAAGATATTGTTGTTCGTCTTCAAATTGAAGAGAACACTAGAATGAATGAGGCCAAAGTTGCTAAGGGCAAGATGGAGGCAAAAGTCAATCTCGCCGAGGCTAGCACAAGTGGCACAAAGAGAAAGCATTCCGAAAATGCCGAAAATGCTAAGAAAGGGACTCTAAGAAGTTCAAAGGGTCTTGCTATAATTGTGGCAAACCGGGCCACTTGTCAAGGGATTGTCGTCTCCCGAAGAAAGAGGCGAATAATGTTGACCACATGGACCTAGACTTTGCAGCGGTTGTTTTCGAGGCCAACGTTGCAAATTTGGAGGAGAATCCTAAATCTTGGTGGATAGATACCGGTGCTACCCGCCATATTTGTGGTAACAAGGAAAGTTTCTCCTCCTAAACTTCCATATCCGGAAGAAGGCTTTACATGGGAAATTCTGTGACCTCCAATGTTCAAGGCATTGGAAACGTGATTTTGAAGATGACTTCCGGAAAAGAAATAACCTTGTTGGATGTGCTGCATGTCCCAGACATCCGTAAAAATTTGGTATCCGGCGCTTTGCTTAGTAAGGCCGATTTTAGACTAGTATTTGAATCCGACAAATTTGTACTAACCAAGAATGGTTTGTTTCTTGGAAAAGGTTACCTCGAGGAGGGCCTTTTTAAAATAAATGTAATGATTGTGATCTGCCAAAGTGCGATGAATAAAAATTGTGTTTCTTACGTTTATTTGTCGGAAAGTTCTAATTTATGGCATGATAGATTAGGACATGTAAACCTCGACACCATTAAGAAATTAGCGAGACAAGATTTAATCCATATGACTAAATCCGACTCGACTAATAGGTGCGAAGTTTGTGTTGAGGCAAAAATGACAAAGTCGCCATTTAATGCCATACAAAGAAACACAACTCCTCTCGAGTTAATTCACACCGACATATGTGATTTAAAACTAGTTCAAACTCGAGGAGGTAAAAAGTACTTCATTACATTTATAGATGATTGCACTAAGTACTGCTATGTTTATCTCTTAAGAAGTAAGGATGAAGCCTTAGGAGCTTTTGAGACTTATAAGAAAGAAGTTGAGAATCAACTTAACTTGAAAATTAAGAAAATTAGAAGCGATAGAGGTGGAGAATATGAAGCACCATTTGAAGGATTATGTTGGGAATCCGGCATAATTCATCAAACAACTGCTCCATATACCCCTCAATCTAATGGAGTTGCTGAACGAAAAAACCGTACTCTCAAAGAAATGATGAATGCGCTTTTGATAAGTTCAGGCTTACCCGACAACTTGTGGGGGGAAGCAATACTCACTTCTAATTATGTTCTTAATAAAATACCCAAGAAAGATATTGATAAAACGCCCTATGAATTATGGCATAATCGTAGGCCATGTTTTAAATACCTTAAAGTGTGGGGGTGTTTGGCCAAGGTTGAAGTACCTAAGCCTAAACAAGTCAAGATTGGTCCAAAGACCATTGACTGTGTTTTTATTGGATATGCCAATAATAGTAGTGCCTATCGGTTTATAGTGCACAAATTAGACATTCCTGATATGCATGTAGGAACTACTATAGAATCAAGGAATGCGGTATTCTTTGAAAACATTTTTCCGGTTAAGGACAGGAAAGATGTAGGTTCTAGTAAGAGAACATATGAGTCTACAACCGGTCCTTCTAAAATAGAAGATGAAGAACCGAGACGTAGCAAAAGGACAAGAGTGGAAAAGTCTTTTGGTCCTGATTTTCTATCTTACATGTTAGAAAACGAACCAGCAACTGTTAAAGAAGCTTTATCCGGTCCGAATAGTTCGTTCTGGAAAGAGGCTATTAACAGTGAAATAGAATCCATAATGCTCAATAATACTTGGGAATTAGTTGATCTCCCTCTAGGTTGCAAACCATTAGGTTGCAAATGGATCCTTAAAAGGAAGTATAAGGCGGATGGATCAATCGAAAAGTACAAAGCTAGGCTAGTTGCCAAAGGCTTTAGACAGAAAGAGGGATATGATTTCTTCGATACATACTCCCCTATCACAAGGATCACATCAATTCTTGTTCTCATAGCTATTGCAGCAGTGCATAATCTTGAGATACACCAAATGGATGTGAAGACTGCTTTCCTAAATGGAGAACTTGATGAAGAAATTTACATGGAACAACCCGAAGGGTTTGTAGCTCCTGGTAAAGAAAGGAAGGTGTGTAAACTCGTAAAGTCCTTGTATGGACTAAAACAAGCACCTAAACAATGGCATGAGAAGTTCGATAGAACCATGCTATCGAATGGATTCAAGATTAATGAATGTGACAAATGTGTCTACATTAAAGAAATATCTGAATCATTCGTTATCGTTTGTCTTTATGTAGACGACATGCTCATAATGGGAAGTAATCATGATTTGATCATGAATACCAAAGGCATGTTAAAGAAGAACTTTGACATAAAAGACATGGGGTTAGCTGATGTAATATTAGGGAAAAAGATCTCTAGAACATCTGAAGGATTAGTTCTTTCACAATCCCATTATCTTGAGAATGTTCTTCGGAAATTCAATGTCATTGATGACCCTCCGGCTAAGACCCCGGTAGACTTGGCTCTACACTTAGCCAAGAACAAAGGGGAACCAGTTTCTCAACTGGAATATGCAAGAATAATTGGCAGTCTGATGTACTTAACGAATTGTACTCGTCCAGACATTGCATATTCAGTAAGCAAACTAAGTAGGTTCACAAGCAATCCTAGTACTGATCATTGGAAAGCACTAATGAGAGTACTAAGATATTTAAAGTATACATTAGACCGTGGGATACTTTACAAGAAATATCCAGCAGTATTAGAAGGATACTGTGATGCCAATTGGATATCTGACACGAAAGACTCTAAGTCCACGAGTGGATATGTATTCACAATAGGTGAAGGAGCAGTGTCATGAAAATCCTCCAAACAGACATGTATAGCCAGATCCACGATGGAGTCTGAGTTTATCGCGTTAGATAAAGCTGGGGAAGAAGCAGAATGGCTTAAGAACTTCCTGGAGGATGTTCCTTGTTGGAGCAAACCTGTGCCTGCTGTACTAATCCATTGTGATAGTCAATCATCAATTGGAAGGGCACAGAATAGTATGTACAATGGTAAGTCTAGGCATATTCGTCGTAGACACAATACCATTAGACAGTTGATCAAGAATGGCGTTATCACTATTGATTATGTAAAGTCATGTGATAACTTAGCGGATCCGTTTACCAAAGGTATAAATCGAGATCAACTGTATAAACTGTTAAGGGGAATGGGTTTAAAACCCACAACAAAAGAACTTATAGCGGACACTCAACCTTGAGAAATGGAGATCCCAGGCCCTTGGTTCAATGAGACAACCAAGTTATAAGTTCTAGTAGAGTTACTTTGAAACAACAACTCGGTTTATTAACCTGGAGATGTTGAATACTTATTCCCAGAACATCCAAGTACTAGCACATGCAGCAGTGGTAAGGATAAGCTGAGAAAACTTTTAATGATTTCTATACCTACGGGTGGAGTAGTGCATGATACTCCTTATAGTGAGAATCACCTATATAAGCGAGAGGTAATCAGGCCGCCTCTAAATGAACGCTTATGAATGAGATACGGTCCAGGGCCAAAATGGACAAAACGTGAGAACAACAATTGTTAGAGCTGTTATTATGTGAGTATTATTGTCTTGGTATACATCCGACAGTCACTGGTTCAAAGCGACTCACTACCAAATGGCTAGTATATCCGATAATATTTCACTAGGGAGGATTCAAGGCCACAAGCTATCTATCCCGATATAATAATAGTTCGCCGAAACTTTGGACGAAATTGCATACATGCATTAATTGTCATTCATGTGGGGGATTGTTGGAAATGGATAACGAAAAGTTAAGTTTAACTTAACGTTGATCTAGTTTCTAACGGAAGTTCGTTATGTGTTAACGAAACTAGTTACAAATTGTATTCTACATTTATTGTAGATTACTAAACTCATTGAATGTCTCAAAACCATTTAGCGTGAATGAGAATTAATGATAAAGTCTTTTGTAACTTAACAAGAGTTAAATATTGGGTCAAAGTTTGATTTGGGTTGGTCCCAAAATTGGTGTGGACTTGTTGTGGCTAAAGGGCTGACGAGCAGGCTGAAGAAGCTTTTGCACGGCCGTGCAAGTGTCTAGGACACGGCCGTGCACCGTGCCTTGCCTTGCCACTCGACCGTGCTGAGCCTTGAACTCGACCGTGCATATTGCCTTGCACGACCGTGCAGTTCATTGGACACGGCCGTGCAAATGTTGTTATACCCGAAAAGTTGTGACTTTTCAAGGGAAAAGCCATAAAACCTTTTGACTCTCCTTATATACTTTCCCTCCGAATTTCAATTCACATATACTGTATTTCTACCCTTCCTACCCTCTAGTAAGATAGATTAACATACCCAAATCATTGCATATTGTTACATTCAATCCTTCAAAGTCCAAAGTTCAAAACAAAGTGTTGTTCATTAGAATAATTGATTTGGAGTGCTCCTATCATTTACTTGTAAGTCGTTTTATCTTACTAGAAGATTGCCATATAAACCGTAAGCACCTGTGCGGGGCAATAACTTCTTACGGAGATTGTATTTAATACAAGACTCGACTTGTTTTATTGTTCTTTCAATCTCCGTTATCTTTTTCAAGTCAAGTTTTTCGTTAAGTTCTTGAGAAGACTATCAATTGACCAACAAGGGTGTCAATTTGAGTCTCATTGGTAATTGAAAAAAGAATTGTTTAGTATATAAATCTGTACACCCACTGCATTTGTTTGATTGTTAGGTGTCAACCCAAGTCACACATCGACAATTGAAGAAAAAAATTGTCTATTGTAAAGAGATATCCACTTACTCCATTAGTATAAGGCCTTTTGATATGCCTAAAAACAAATTCAAGCAGCCTTGGCCCAATGCAAATAATATCATATCAATTTGGAGTGGTGGTCGTGGTCGCGATACCAACAAATGGTATCAGAGCTTGATTCGTGGATGGTTCCGACATATTGAACTGCATGTTTTGATGTGTGGGATTTCTCCCAGTGTAATCTCGCGAATTGAAAGTCTTAGGTTGAAAACCTTCCTAATATTGGTGATTAGGCAGCGTGTCCCGCAGGTGGATAATGGCAGAATAAGTTTCGCTAGAGGTGGTTCTTCGTTCGAGGGGATGTTGTTAGGGTGTTAACCCCAAGTCCAACATCGGCAATTAAAAGAACAATTGACTAGTATATTGAAATGTCCTCCCACTCCATTAGTTGAGATCTTTTGGGAGATGCCCAAAAACAAAATTTGTATGATTTGGGCCCAAAATAAACAATAACATACTAATATAAAGTGGTAGTGGTGGTGATCGCGATACGAACATCTATATTATTTATACCCATTCTATAATGAGGGAAGCTCAGAGACTTGGGTATATTTTGAGTCATAGACATTATTTTGAATATGGATTTCTTTTTTGTTTGCCCATAACATTGGGTGGTTAGCAGATTGTCATGCCTCCAAGATGCCAAGTAGCTCATCAAAGGAACCTTCGGGATATTAGGATGGATAAACTTAGGAGACAAGTTTAACAACTTCAAAACAAATGGAATAATATGAGTCTTTTAATCGTGTTTATTCACGTCATGGTTATGATGTTTATATTAGAATTGAGTTATCATCCCCATTAAAATAGTTTATCCAACCTTATATATAAGATTAATTATTTTCTCCAAATTGACGTGGGACAAATGGGGTTCTAACACGCCCCCTTTCGTGTAGGCCGGCATGACCATTGGCTCTACATGTGACCATTAATACGCCGACATAACTATCGGCTCAACCTAACATGGGTAAACAATTCCATCATCAATTTGGGTCAGCTCTAATAACATATTAGAAATGAGCCATCATCCCCTTAAAAGGTCTTTTAAGGGGATGATGACTCAATTCTAATAAGTCCACGTTGTAAGCTTTTGGCAATGCCCGACTAGACGTGAGGGAGCGTGTTAAAGATATATCCCATATCAGAAATTGACAAACCTTGTCTATGACATATAAATATTCTGGGCCACTCCCCTTGACACCAATTGGTTTTAAGGTGGAACCTCAAACTTTAAAATGTTATCAGAGCAGATCCGTTACACGTACAGGCCATGGCCCAATTCTAATATGGTAAGAGATCTGGCCAAAGTTGATGATGGAGATGTTTACCCATGTTGGGTTTAAGCCGATGGTTATGTCGGAGTATTAATGGTCATGCTGGCCTACACGTGAGTGGGCATGTTACAACCCTATTTGTCTCACATCAACTAAGAAAAAATAATTGATCCTACATATAAATTTGGATAACCTCACCCCTTAACAAGGCCTTTTAAGGGATGATGGCATAATTCTAATAGTTTATATAGTGAACGATCGAGGAAAGCTACCTTTTCAATCACACTTGTAACTAGGTGTCGAGTGGGGAGGTTTCTCATCGATTTCAATCTCGATTGAATCTTAATTTCCTGCTAGTGTATTATGAAGATACTTTGGAATATGTAACATAGATCTTTTCAACCTCGATTGAATCTTAATTTCCAATCACACTTGTAACTAGGTGTCTGAGGGGGGAGGTTTCTCATCGATTTCTACCTCGATTGAATCTTAATTCCCAGCTAGTGTATTATGAAGATACTTTGGACTGTCTAGCATAGCTCATTTTTTTTTAGAAGGGGATCAACACATTTCACCGCTCCCCCCTTGATGCACTTCAGAGGCGCCTAGCTATGCTAGGGAGGGCAATGTCATTCCCTCTAACCACTGGTGGGGGAATCTGTAGACACCCCATTCTGAACCAATAATTCATGATTACACTACTCTTCGTCTCTCTTTTATGTTTTGATGAAAGCATATCAGTTTCGTCATGTTTCGTTAAGTTTCTAACTAACCTCGTTAGTTTTAGACCTAACTGACTAACGGAATAAACTGAAGAGGACAAAATAGTCATCAGACTAGTTATCTCGCACGAGATATCATATCTCGCGCGAGATATCCCCTCGACAGGATGTGCAGAAATCACTCTCCTTCTCCGTTTCAACCTCCTTTCTTTATAAACCTCATCTAATCCGGTTCTCCAATCAGAATTGAGTTCTGAAAGCTTCCTAGGAGTGTTTTACCTCTCCACCTCTACCTCTTAAACCCCTATAAATACTTGGTGACTTCCACAATTTCGAGGGTCCATAATTCCACACAACACACACAATTTGTTGGTTTCTTTCCACGAAAGACTCCTTCAAATCACTCACAAACAACTCCTAAATTCGTCCTTCAACCACGTTGATTGACGAACATCAAGGCTCAAGCCTAGCATCAAGGCGAAGCTCTGTCCGCATCAAGACTTGACTCTCATATTGAGTCGAAACTCTGCCCGAATCGCTTCTCGATCAAGAAGACATCTTAGAACCACGTTCTAAATTAATTACTCCCTAAACCCAAGGTAAAATCCTCTATTTCTCCTCTTTTTCTCAATCTCTCTATTGACTTTTAGAGTAGTGTAATCCCATCAAAAGGATTGGCCTAGAGTCCCTTCAATCGATGAAGGTGTGAATGTGTGCCCAAAATTTTTGTTTATTGGAATTCACGCGAGTTTGAAGACATCCGAGTTATTTGAAAAACGGAGTCGCCACGCCATTTTGATTACCTCAAAACTTTGAAAAAAAGGTTTTATGGGTTCGGAGGTTAAGTTACCCCTTGGGAAGAACGTTTGGCGTTCACCCAAAGTGCCTTGCCGGAGCAAGTCTCCCTAGATTTCATTAATCGTGTTTGCTTGCGTGCTTTCTTTGTGTGCATGTGTTTGAAAATAAGGGGGGGGAATGTCCCAAGTTATCTTCCGGACGTACAAACCATTTGTTGGTTGTCGCTCGGGATTCCTTGGAATTTATGTATTTGGGATTATGATCCCGTCCTCATCTTATGACTTATGATCATCGCATTTTTAAGCCTCGGGACTCTCGGGACTTGCGTGATCGAGAGAATGACTCTCTTTTGGGTCAAAGATGAGGTTCTTTAGGAAGGAATGTCCTTAGCCCATCAATTCTACGCTTTTAAGACGGTCGAGCTCGTATAAAGGCTTCATACTCATTCTTAAGCGATAATCGGAGATATAGGGTTCAAGGTTATCCTTTTCCTAAAGAAATCATGAACCTTTAATGGAAGGAACGATGCAAAGATGAGAACTTTTACACCGGTCCGTTCCAAGGTTGGGGGAAAGGGGAAAATGCATGATAAAAAAAATGACTCTTTAATGAAAAGATGACATTTTTAGGTTTTAGCAAATGATGCTTTTTGATTTAAAGAAATGATCTTTATGCAAATGATGCATAAAGATTTGATTTTTATGCAAATGATGCATTGAAAAAAGGGGTTTTGATGCAAAGGATGCGTTTTCATTGAAAAAGATTTGATCTTTATATGCAAATGATGCATAAAGATGACATTTTTATTGGAAAATAGGGATTTTAGGTGCAAAGGATGCACCTTTATGAAAAAGACTACATTTTTATGACAAATGAGGTCTTAATGCATGCAAAGGGGAAAGGGGGTGATAAAGATATGATCTTTATGAATAAATGCCAAGTCCCAAGCAAGATATATGAATGCAATGAGCAAGTATATCAATTAAAATGCAAGGTTAGGGCGTGCGAGGTTACCAATCGTTTCCTTCGCTTCTTCGGACGGAGCTAGGAGGAGAGGTTCTTCTTGGGTCTTCAAGGAGGAGGGAGATGGCTTCTTGAGCTTCTTCTTCGCCTTCTTGAGCCTTCAAGGGTTTTTCTTCACGTCTGGACTGCTATGGAGTGTGTGTGTGTGATTGTTGGTGTTGTTGTTGTTGTTTTTGTGGGTAGAGGAGGGCTCTATTTATAGGCAGTCTGGATAAGGCTAATGAAGCCGTGCGGCTGCAGGCTCTTTGCAAATGAGGCCGTGCGGTCTTATCCATTGTGACTCAGCATTCTAGAACCATGCAAGGTGGCATTATTCTAGAACCTTTTCCCTAATTAAGAAAAACGTGTTTTCTTAATTAGGAAGGCTCCCTACAGCCCTAATTTTAATTTGGGACTGCTCCAGGACATTTCCGGAACACTAGGAAGGTCCGGGGAATTACCGGGAAACTTACCGAAATGTCGGGAAAATTAACCGGAAGGCATGAGCCAGATTTGGGTACTTACAGAAGGCGATCTCGAAGCATACAATCCGACATTCCTAATCAAGAAATTGATTAGAGTTTATTTGTTTTCTTTAATTATATATATTTTAAAGATTGAAAACCTCTCTTTTCTTTAGCAAGACCGATCTCCGGATTGGGTGGAATGGATGCTCCTCGACCTACCCATTCCATAACCTAAGCCCCGAACTCAAATCTCTTTTCAAAATGGTTTTCCTATGTTTCCAAACGAATAATATAGGTGGCGACTCTAAAAGATAAAATTCTTTTTCCTCACAACGCTAACAGTGGCGACTCCACTGGGGACTTAAAATTAAGAGGCTTAAACTTGCGTCAAAATTAAAAGAGAGGTTTTCAAAAATATTTGTAAATTCGAATTTTCTGTTCTCAGATGAAGCATATCTCGCGGCGAGATATCATATCTCGCGCGAGATATCGCCTCGGCAATCTGGTTGCTTTCTGGTTTCTCCCGTTCATCTCATAGTCCAAGACGAGAGTCGAACATGCAAGAGGGATCCCAGAATTCATTATCTGCAGAGTTTCCGCATCTTAAGGCCTCCCTTAAGGTGTAGAACTCGAACCTTCGTTTCCTTTAAATAATTGATTATTATTTATAAACTGCGTGCGATTGGGTTTTATTTAATTAAAGTCCGGTCCATTGGGGATTCGGGAGTTGTAAATTGAATTATTTATCTCTCTCTCTTTCTCTTTATGTGAAACTACGACGGCCTGAGTCTTCCTTATTTGGGGGAAACGTAGGCAACCACTTGGTGCGGCCACTATTTGTTTTCTTTTGTTTTCAAAAAAAAAAAACTCTCTATTTTACTCTATCACCTAGATTGACTATCACACACGCGCACTCATACTATAACTGTCATTGCACTACATACCCCGATTAACCCGGGATCCACACTAAGGACGGATGACGGTAACCACCTAGTCGCCGGTCTCTCCGAAGTTGGACCATCCCACTCCGCGTATTCAATCCACCTAGATTGTCATATCGTGGGGAGCCCAGCGTTCCAGCCCTGCATCGCCACATATCATGTAGATTGACTTTTTAAGACACTCCTTGACCGGTCGATTTGATCTTGGAGTCTTTGTAATCCCTTGTCAAGATCTTGTTTTGTGCAACAATCCATGTAAAAGAAAACAAAAAAAAAAAAAAATAAATAAAATTTGTCGCTTCGGAAATGTCCCTATGATTGTCCCTTCGGATTTGTCCCTAAAGAGAAAAATTTCTCACCAAAATTATTGCACAAAACTTGATGTTACTTGATATTACTTTGACCCCTAGGTCCTTAGGTTTGGATTCTGAACGTTAGAAACCCCCAAAACGGATTTTCCGTCCGACCAAAATTAAGATTAAAATCAGAAAACTGTGACTTTCCGTGGTGTTATCTCGCGCGAGATTTCTTGTCTCGTACGAGATAAGTGTTCGGTCTTTTCGTGTTTTGGCTAAAACCTTCAAACCTTCAAAGCCTTCATTCACCCTATTCAGCCGACTTGTTGGGACTCGATCATGGTTTAACCCGATTGCTACACGTCTAGGTCCTTCGCCAAAGCTCGACACGATGTCTGCTTCTCCTTCTACCACCGAGGCCGATTTCAACGATGCTAAGATCCAACTCATCGAAGCCATGACTAGGTTGGATGAACAAAGTAAGCAAATTGATGAGCAAAATGTCCAAATGGCCGCCCTCATGAAAGAACTCCACGAGTTGAAAGTCAAGAAAGGCAGAAAACAAAAGCAGAAAGTGGAATCCTCCTCCGATGAAGAGGAATCCTACACCAAAGTGAATAGAAAAACCAAGAAGTCAAGCAAGAAAAAGGAAGAATCCGATTCCTCCTCTTCCTCATCCTCCTCCGATGATGAGGAACATACCTCCAAGGGTGCTAAAACCAAGAAAGAAGGCAGTGGCGAAACTACTAAACTTGGTGACCATGTTACTAAGAACTACCTCGAGAAGAAACTTGCAACTCTTGACACTTCAAAAGGGTCATTCGTTCCATTTGATCCCGATGCTCTTCAACAGTCCATCACTAAGTTTCCTCGCAAGTACAAGACACCCGATATCGCCAAGTTCAATGGTACTACCTGTCCTCGAGCTCATGTTGAGACCTACACTTGGGCTATGCTTCCAATGGGCGTTGACAACATGATCTTGGCCCAATGATTTCCTCAAACCTTAGAGGGTGCTGCAAGGGATTGGTATATGTCTCTTCCTACGACTACAAGGCTTGATTGGTCATCCGCATGTTTAGTCTTCCAAATACAGTTTGAAGACAACTCCACTTACCGCCCTACTAGGAGGGATCTTGAACAAACCAAACAACATGCCAATGAGTCCTTTGCTGAATTTGCTAGAAGATGGAGACTCAAACTCACTGAAATCGTCGAAAGGCCTACTCTCAAAGAGCAAATCCACCTCTTCCTCCAATGCCTTCGTGATGAATTTCAAGAGAAGCTCGCCGGTAATTACTTTCCTAGTTTCAATGAACTCCTCGAGTCCGGAATTAGGGTTGAAGACTTCCTAAAAAGCAAAAAGAGGGAAAGTAACTTTCGCTACAATAAACCCGCTACAAGTAAGGATGCTTCAGTCAATGCCATTGCAGTCAACCACTCCAACACCGGAAAGTATT
This sequence comes from Adenophora triphylla var. japonica, assembly GCA_022495995.1. Taxonomy (NCBI): domain Eukaryota; kingdom Viridiplantae; phylum Streptophyta; class Magnoliopsida; order Asterales; family Campanulaceae; genus Adenophora; species Adenophora triphylla. The sequence goes on along the minus strand of JAFEMH010000309.1, from coordinate 34,604 downwards.
CTGCTGTCCCTCCTCCCGAAAAGAAAAAGAGGCACTACGACAAAATTGAAGGAATCACTCAAGAAGAACTCTTCGATGTGCTTGTCCAGAATGAAAAGATCAAACCAAGGAAAGGTGGTCCTCCGAAGGATATGGGTCCGAATCATGCTCATCACTTATTCTGCAAGTACCACAACTTCACCGGCCACGACACCAACTCTTGCCACCACTTGAAGGACATCATCCAAGACCTCTTTGACAATGGAGATCTAGAACGTCCCAACGTCATCACCAATCCTCTCCCTCGTACTCCATGAAGAAGATGAAGCTCCGAGAAGAAATCTGCACTTACCACTTTGGGGCTACAACTATCCTCTCCCTTTCTCCTTTGATAGAAGTAGATTAGGTTTTAAATTTCCAAGTATGAACTCGAAGAGTCGTTCTGTCTTTCTAGTACTTCTCACCTCCTCTAGTTTGTGTCTTCCAAACTATCGAGTCTGTTCTTAAATTTCTCAATAAATTAAAGTAAATTCTTTTCCTAAACACTTTCCCTAAGGTTGTTCTACCTCATAAATATCATTTAATTCATAAAAAAATAATGGACCCTCCATTCCCTAAATCATCACAAAAATAGAAACTTCTAAGTGACTTTAAGAAGCAAGTTATCATTAGGAGGCTTAAGGGTTAAACATTACCCCTACTGAAAGTTAAAGATCAACAAGTGAAGAAAGCCAAAGGTGCTGCTGTCAACATTCATCCCAAGAAGAGTGGGGCTACTCAACTCAAGGCTTTGAGAGTACAAAAATAAATAAAAAGCTCGCTAGGTCGAAACTCCCCAAATCGTCCTAGGCAAAAATAGAGCATCGAAAAAAAAAAAAAAAAAAAAAAAGAAAATTCTCAAGCCTTCATCTCCCCATAACAAGGATGGAATTTCAACAAAGGCAAGAAGACTCTCCCACAAAGAAGAGGAGTCAAGAGATACCAACAAAAGAAAAGAGGATTCCTCAATATCCTCCTACAACAAGTGAAGAAGACTTTCAGTATCAACAAAAAAAAATGTTTACCCTTAAGTCATACTAATAATTGGCTTCCTTCTCAAACTTATTTAGAAAATTCTAGATGATGCAAGGTTCATTAAAGGGTAGAATAATTTTTCTAGATCCTTGAAGCCAAGTAACGTTTCTTGTCGAGTCTAGGGGCTTCCTCTTAGCCACTCTTATACACACTCTTGAATTCCAAGCATCAAAACTGGGGGCTTCCTATCCATTCCTCCCCCAGTCAACCTCTATTTCAACTCTTCAAAACAATCAAATCTGTATTAGGAGCTTTCCTCTATGCTTCTCACCCTCATCATTATGGAATACACTTCTCCAAAAAATCAATGCTTGGATCACCTTCCAATGAATAGAGTCCGTCTCTCCTCAATTAACTTGAGATCTCATCTCTCTTTCCTCAATAAGATTCTCTCCTCTGAGTTCTCTTCGAGTTACATACTACTTTCAAAAAAAAAATGAAAAAAAAGAGACGCAAAAGAGATGCCCGCTAGATTGAAAACTCGAAAGGGCGGTCTAGGCAAAAATCAGGGTGCGTCGCTAAGAAAAAAATCATATCATAGGACAAAGGGAGAGTATTCTTCAGCCTTCTTCATCAAACATCATTCGATCTTCTTCAAATCAAATCAACAAGGAGAGTCTTCTTCGATCACCTTCAAATCAAAGAGAGCAGCTTCACAAGCCTGTTCACAAAGTCATCTACCACTTCCAAACAACTTGGGGCTTGAGACACCAAAGGGCCTTGGACATAGAGCCATTACGACAGTCGACAGATGTGTAGTCATTTGCCTCCTAGAGACACCACTCAAGGAGAAGTAAGAATGAAGATTCTCAACAGACCTAGATGTGTTCACACAAGGATACTCACCGAACGAAATTCTACAGCCTCGCTGACTAGCAACAAATTCTGCATAAACCTGATTTGTCCCAACTTGTCAAACACAAGTTCACTCATATATTTCACCCCTCTCAAATACAAATCCATACAAATGTCCCTACATATCCATATACCATATACTCATACATAAACTCATCACCAAAATGTCCAACCGGCCATTTACACGAACATACGTGAGCACCACCACGTAAGTCTAGTTGAACAACTAAAATCTGCAAAATCTACTTGGAATCTTTATGTGCTGACAGGTACAAGAAGGTAAGAATCATTCGGGTCTATCCGAGATCTAGCATGCATATATCCTTGCATTACAGGGGCCAACAGAACCTCCACCTCAATCGACAACTTCAAGTCCGTGACCTCGGCAACACCAGCAAAGTCTGTGACGGACCGTGACCTCGGCAATATCAGCAAAGTCTGTGACGGCAGCAACTTCAAGTTCGTGACCTCGGCGACAACATCCAAGTCTGTGATGGCAATAAACTTCAAGTCCGTGACCTCGGCAACAACTTCAAAGTTTGTGACGGCAGCAAACTTCAAGTCCGTGACCTCGGCGACAACTTCAAAGTCTGTGACGGCAGCAAACTTCAAGACCGTGACCTCGGCAACATCAACAAAGTCTGTGACGGCAGCAAACTTCAAGTCCGTGACCTCGGTAACATCAACAAAGTCTGTGACGGCTGCAAACTTCAAGATCGTGACCTCGGCAACATCAGCAAAGTCTGTGACGGCATCAACTTCAAGTCCGTGACCTCGGCGACAACTTCAAAGTCTGTGACGGCATCAAACTTCAAGTCCGTGACCTCGGCGACACCAGCAAATTGTGTGACGGTAGCAACTTCAAGTCCGTGACCTCGGCGACAACTTCAAAGTCTGTGACGGCAGCAAACTTCAAGTCCGTGACCTCGGCGACAACTTCAAAGTCTGTGACGGCAGCAAACTTCAAGTCCGCGACCTCGGCAACAACGGCAACGTCAGTAACCTCGGGCGGCGCACTTCAACAACTTCATCAACAAACAGGTATCTTCAGAATTGGGTCAAGTCCTTGATTTCTCAGTATAATTTTACCTTTTCAAAAAAATCCCACTTCGATTTTCAAAAATGCTTTTCAAAATATCTAAAATAGCCTTTTTAGTGTTTTGGAGTCGAACTACGTTTGGTCTGATTCTCTCTTAGAGATACGTAGGCAGCCGTGCGGCACGACCATCCCAATGTTCAGAATGATGTCTTTTCTATCGACGACACTTCTTTTTTCATAAGACCTGTCGCCGAGGGGCTCTGTAGACACCCCATTCTGAACCAATAATTCATGATTACACTACTCTTCGTCTCTCTTTTATGTTTTGATGAAAGCATATCAGTTTCGTCATGTTTCGTTAAGTTTCTAACTAACCTCGTTAGTTTTGGACCTAGCCGACTAACAGAATAAACTGAAGAGGACAAAATAGTCATCAGACTAGTTATCTCGCACGAGATATCATATCTTGCGCGAGATATCCCCTCGACAGGATGTGCAGAAATCACTCTCCTTCTCCGTTTCAACCTCCTTTCTTGATAAACCTCATCTAATCCGGTTCTCCAATCAGAATTGAGTTCTGAAAGCTTCCTAGGAGTGTTTTACCTCTCCACCTCTACCTCTTAAACCCCTATAAATACTTGGTGACTTCCACTATTTCGAGGGTCCAGAATTCCACACAACACACACAATTTGTTGGTTTCTTTCCACGAAAGACTCCTTCAAATCACTCACAAATAACTCCTAAATTCGTCCTTCAACCACGTTGATTGACGAACATCAAGGCTCAAGCCTAGCATCAAGGCGAAGCTCTGTCCGCATCAAGACTTGACTCTCATATTGAGTCGAAACTCTGCCCGAATCGCTTCTCGATCGAGAAGACATCTTAGAACCACGTTCTAAATTAATTACTCCCTAAACCCAAGGTAAAATCCTCTATTTCTCCTCTTTTTCTCAATCTCTCTATTGACTTTTAGAGTGGTGTAATCCCATCAAAAGGATTGGCCTAGAGTCCCTTCAATCGATGAAGGCGATCTCGAAGCATACAATCCGACATTCCTAATCAAGAAATTGATTAGGGTTTATTTGTTTTCTTTAATTATATATATTTTAAAGATTGAAAACCTCTCTTTTCTTTAGCAAGACCGATCTCCGGATTGGGTGGAATGGATGCTCCTCGACCTACCCATTCCATAACCTAAGCCTCGAACTCAAATCTCTTTTCAAAATGGTTTTCCTATGTTTCCAAACGAATAATATAGGTGGCGACTCTAAAAGATAAAATTCTTTTTCCTCACAATGCTAACAGAATCGAACTCATGACCTCTAGGTTGAAAGTCATGAACTCTAACCATTAGGCTAAAACCCCGCGTGCATCATAGCTCTTTTCATCTTCAACAAGTTAAGAAACTTTTATCGATTAGGGAAGCCACCAGTGAAGAAAATTTATCGATTGGGACAAGCCACCAATATTGATAAAGCAATTGAAAGATCACATCTATGCCTACACCCTCACACAATCACCCTAGACATGCTTTTCGGTCATCCAATGAATGCCCATAAGGGCACCCCAAAGGCCCTAGACTCTCTTGTTGATCTCACAGATTCAATATAGATATCCTAACTATTTCTCTCAGCACTCAAGCACACAGTATTCTAGGTCATTACTTGTATTTATAGGATCAACAAACCTAAACCCATAAGGATTTCAATTCCTTCTCTAAGAAGTAATCTGCTTCCTGCCCAAGAAGAAATCATGTTGCCAAAAGAGTCCCACGCACAATAAGGAAATCATCCACCGAAATCCTGGTCCATCCCAACTTCTACCCGTCTATACGACCGTGCGTTATACTTTGCACGACCGTGCATCAAAAATTCCTTTTTCCAGATTTTGGTCATGCATGATCGTGCAGCTTAACATGCATGGATGTGTCATTGCCTTCTTGCCGTTTTTTTTCTCTTTTCATCGTACAACCTCGATCCTCGTCCTCAATTTGGCTACAACCCCAACAATCTCCCACCTGGAGACAAACCATCTAGTACTGATTATCTCCGTCAAGCCACTACCAGAAACAGGTCATTTAGCGACGGAAAAAACAGCGACGGACAGATTCCGTCGCTATTTAGCGACGGAATATAGTATTTAGCGTCGGAATTATTTTGGCGTCAAATTTAGCGACGGAATTTAATTCCGCCGCTAAATTCCGCCGCTAAAAAGAATATTCCTCGAATATTCGTTTATTTCCGCCGCTAATTTGGCGGTTGATTTACCGACGGAAAATTCCGCCGCTAAATCTTTAACAGCGACGGAATTATTCCGCCGGTGAAATTAAATGGTTTTTTTTTTTTTTTAATAAACACCGACGGAATATTTCCGCCGCTGATAATTTAATAATTTTTTATTTTTCAGCGACGGAAATATTCCGTCGGTGTTTAATAAAAAAAAAAAAATTCACCTTCTTTCTTTCTCAATTATTGTTGCAAGGACTGGTAAAAAAAACAAAAAAAAACAAAACACTGGTAAACGAAAATGCTAGTACAATCAACCCTTAACTTGCGCCTTTGTAAGTTTGTGTACAAGAATCTTTTCTCCCTTTTGTCGAAAAATAAATAATACTCCCTCCGTCCCAATAATAGCTTCACCGGAAGACAATGTACCAAAGACCATTCATGAGGGGCAAATTATACATCCATTTCTCGGTCGACTTCCCAGATTCCTTGACTTAGCAATGCAAGGCCCTAGAGGGTGTGCTGCCTCCTAAGCCTTCATCGCAGAAGACAGATATGGAGCTTGATGAGTGCGAGGAGACAACCCTTCACGATGTCAACATTGAAGCTTACGATGTAGATGATGACATGCACGGTGGTGGGGGCCAGAGAGTGCAGTGTGCTCAGCAGTAATGATGTGGGTCTTTATTTTCTGGATATCTTAATTAGTTATGACTTATGAGACAATAATCTCCAGAGTGTTGTCTAATAGTTGGTTAGTTCATAGTTTTGGACTAATCTTGTTTTTGTTTTATTTTGGATAAAAATTTTAAAATTGTATGCAATTTACCAATTTGGGAATAGCTACAAGAACCCTTGCAATTCTTATATCCCCTAACCCCTAACCCCTAAACCCTAAACCCCTAAACCCTAAACCCTAAACCCTAAACCCTAAACCCTAAACCCTAAACCCTAAACCCTAAACCCTAACCCCTAAACCCTAAACCCTAAACCCTAACCCTAAACCCTAAACCCTAAACCCTAAACCCTAAACCCTAACCCCTAAACCCTAAACCCTAAACCCTAAACCCTAAACCCTAAACCCTAAACCCTAAACCCTAACCCCTAAACCCTAACCCCTAAACCCTAAACCCTAAACCCTAAACCCTAAACCCTAAACCCTAAACCCTAACCCCTAACCCCTAACCCCTAACCCCTAAACCCTAACCCCTAAACCCTAAACCCTAAACCCTAACCCTAAACCCTAAACCCTAACTCCCAACCCTAAACCCTGACTCCCAATCCCTAACCCCAAACCCACAAACCTAAACCCTAAACCCCAAACCCTAAACCCTAAACCCTAACCCCTAACCCCTAAACCCTAAACCCTAAACCCTAAGCCTAACCCCTAACCCCTAAACCCCTAACCCCAACTCCCCTAACCCCTAAATCCCCAAACCCTAAACCCTAACCCCTAACCCTAAACCCTAACCCTACCCCTAACTCCCTAAACCCCAACCCTAAACCCTAACCCCTAACCCTAACCCCTAACCACCCCTAATCCCACAACCCCTAAACCTAAACCCTAACCACTAAACCCTAAACCCTACAGTGGCGTAGGTGGTATAGGTATGTGTGGCATGGGGTATAGGCGTAGGGCATGTGGCATGTGGCATGTGGGTATAGTGGCGTAGGGTATGTGGCATAGGCATGTGGCATGTGGCATAGTGGCGTAGAGCATGTGGCGTAGGCATAGTGGTATAGGTGGCATAGTGGCATAGGGCATGAGGCATGTGGCATGTGGGTATAGAGGCATAGGGCATAGGGGCATAAGGCATGTGGCATAGGGCATGTGGTATGTGGAATAGGGCATAGGGCATAGTGGTATAGGGAATAGGCATGGCATGTGGTATGGGTATAGGCATGTAGGCATAGAGGCATAGGGTATAGGGTGTGGCATGTGGCATAGGCATGGGGCATGGTATGGGAATAGTGGCATGTGGGCATGTGGTATAGGGAATAGTGGCATGAGGCATGTGGTATAGGGTATAGTGGCATAGAGGCGTAGGGTATAGTGGTATAGGGCATAGGGCATAAGGCATAGGGCGTAGGGCATAGGGCATAGTATAGGGCATAGGCATGTGGCATGTGGCATGGGCATGGGCATAGGGCATGTGGCATAGGCATGTAGGCATAGGGCATGTGGGGCATGGCATAAGGCATGTAGGCATGGGCGTAGGGCATGTGGTATAAGTGGCATAGTGGCATGGTGGCATGTGGCATATTGCATAAGGCGTAGGGCATGTGGCATAGGGCATGTGGTATATGATTATAATTGTTTGTTTTATTTTGTGCCGCATATCAAGCCGCCGTTGTTCCCGATGGAACGCCTCCCGGCGAGCCCGTCCCCTTCGTGCTCGATGTTTGGGCAGGAGGTCACCTCTCGGGGACATCCAAGGAGAGGAGCCCGAGTGTTGGGATGGGGGATTACGGCGCAATGCCGTCGACGTCGACCGGCCGTCTGAGAAATGTCGACCGACCCATGTTTCATGATCCGAGGGTCGACACTCGGAGGTTGCGTTGGAGGAGGAGACGCGAGCGGCAAAGCTTGCGGATGCTTTGGCAGGTTCAGACGCATGCAGTGAGGAGAACGATCGACGCCATGCAGACTCGTAGACAATTGGCGCCTGTTGATGGCTCGTCTCGGCCCGGACTCCCAGGATAATTCCCGGCGTCCCAGGTTGATTGCGGACTTTTTAGACATTGTTGTATTAATTTATACTTGTTTGTAAACATTTGAGACATTTGGTACCGCGGGAGCCCCTCCCCGCCTCTCCCCTTCCCCGCTCCACCCCTCTCCCCCTCCCCGCTCCACCCCTCTCCCCCTCTCCCCCTTCCCCCCCTTCCCCCTCTCCCCCTATCCCCCTATCCCCCTCCCCCTCTCCCCCTCCCGAATTGGTACGGTGGTATTTAGTTTTTATTTGGTACGCTTTGGTATTTGAATTTTAGTTTTTATAGTTTTAGTTTTAGAAATTGAAATGTTATATCGTGTACAAAAATTTTGGTTTTTTGATATTTTAAAATATTTTTTTTTAATTTATTTGGAATCGGCGACGGAATTTTCCGTCGCCGAAATTAATGTCTTGAAAAGAAAAATTAATTAAATAAATTAATTTCGGCGGCGGAAATTTCCGTCATTTGTAATAAAATTAATTTAATTAAATTAATTTCAGCGACGGAATTTCCGACGCTATAATCATTTAATTTTTATTTAATTTTTGATTTCAGCGGCGGAAAATTCCGTCGCTGTAATAAAATTTAAATTAAAATTAAATAATTTCAGCGACGGTATTTTCCGCCCATTGAAATAATTTAATTTTAATTTAAATTTTATTACGGCGGATAATTTTCCGCTGAAATTAATTTAATTAAATTAATTTTTATTACAGCGACGGAAATTTCCGCCGCTGAAATGAATATTTAATTAAATTAAATTAATATAGCGGCGGATATTTCCGTCGCTGTAACCATTAATTCACCGGCGGAATTAAATTCCGTCGGTAAAAGAAAAAAATAGCGGCGGAAATTGACCCGCCGGAGCACCGACGAGTGCCGGGTAGCGTCGGACCACCGACGGAATTTTTCCGTCGCTGATTATTTTTAGCGACGGAATTTTAATTTTAGCGACGGAAATTTCCGTCGCTAAACGACCTATTTCTGGTAGTGAGCTCCCACCTGAGAATGGCATCCACCTATTGTGTCCGGTACCATTAAGACTGTATCAAGTCTAATCAGATGAGTTGAAGCTGAGCGTCAGTCTTCAACATAATTTCCGGTTCATCCATGCTCCGAGTCTTCACTTCTAGTGATCCTCCCTGCAAATCCCTGCTCGTCTGCTTTTTCTATCCACAAAGACCGGTGATCCCACGCTAGACACGTTCTTGGTTCCTACTTGTTCCACAAACATCCCATCACACACTGTTATATATGGACCCGCTTCCATGTTGGTGTTTGTTGAAATCACGTTGATCAGTCGTGAACCATCAACTCCTTCCCAACATACCTTTTCATGAGATTTCTCCCACCTGACAAATTAGGCCTTCGCCGTCCTCCACTGAAAACCCTCTTGTTTTCCCCAAGTGGAACCCGTTGTATGTTGTGTACTGCGTCCTACCCCAAGCTGCCAAGTCAGCTCCACTGGCAATCCTCCATGTCACGCAGCCAAAGATGACCACCAATCTTTACCATTCCACTGCGCATGAAGTTCATGTCTCTATTCCACCTCTGAATGTCTCTCCCGCATGTCACAATATTATCCCATGCTACCCTGCTAATCCACGAAATCTTCTTTACACGAATTCTGCACGAAAACTGCACTGCACCGTACCCTACTGGAATGCACCATACCGTACAGTACCGGAATGCACCGTTGTACCAAATTTGCACCATATTCTGCCCCACACGAAATCTGTACCTCACCATACCGTACTGTAACGCACCGTACCTTACCTCAACACACATATTGCACACGCCCAACATTCGCCAAGCTCAGAAACTAATTCGTTCTTTCTTTTCCAACTTCCATTATTCCAACTCTGTTGCCTAAATTCGATTCCATTGAATTTCCATGTTGAGTCATCTTTGCCCTTCGCCGCTGCTCCCACAATTCTCAATAACAAAAATCCGCCTAGATCCATGCAAACCCTAGTCCCGCTTGGATTTTGCAATCATATGCCCATTTGGATTCTGCAACCCTTGATCTCGAATCAGATGTCCTTTCATGATTATGTAACTGCAATTCTAATCTAAATCCCTACAGTCCCAAATCCATTCGGATATATGAAACATTTATCTTATTTGGTCTTAGTAACATAACCTATCTAAATCTCTGCAGCCGCCAATTTTGATCCCCATTCCTGCAGTCTACATCCAATCAATTCGGACAGCCCTGATCATCAAACAGGTACTTTGATACCAGTTGTTGTGGAATTGGGGTCTATCACAGCAGTACTGTCCCATACCAGTAACCGATAGTGAAAATTGACATCCATACAACATTATATGAAAGCATTAAAGAAAGAAACACATGATTTGTTTACCTAGTTCACCCCTAAAAGGTACTACATATAGGGACACTAACAAGCCAGGATATTCACTATAAGCACAAATATGTCATATTACAATAGAGAACATATTTTCCTCACCAAATTAATTCCACTCTACCCTCACACAATCACCATAGATATGTTTTCCAGCCATACAAGGAATGCCCTTAATGGCACCCCAAAGGCCGCCCCGCCCTGCCTTATGCTCTCTTGTTGATCTCATAGATTCAATATGGATATCCTAACTATTTCTCTCTAGCACTCGAGCACACAATATTTTAGGTGATCACTTGTATTTATAGGATCAACAAACCTAAACCTACAAGGATTTAAATTCATTCTCCGAGAAGTAAACTGCTTCCTCCCAAGAAAGAAATCCTGTTGCCAATAGAGTACCACGCACAATAAGGAAACCATCCACCGAAATCCTGTTCTAGTCCAACTATTGCCCGTCTGTGCACGACCGTACGTTATAACTTGCATGACCGTTCATCAGAAATTCTTTTTTACAGATTTTGGTCATATGCACGACCGTGCAGCTTAACATGCACGGCTGTGTCACTGCCTTCTTGCTGTTTTTCTTCTCTTTTCTTCCTGCAATCTCGATTCTCGTCCTTGGTTTGGCTACTCGTCCTTGGTTTGGCTACAACTCCAACACTTTTGAGCCTATCTTACTTACAAATCGTCCTTGCCAGCGAGAAAAAATGGTTAAGTGGGGCATGTAGCGTAAGATAACACCTTTCTTGTGCAATATGTTAAAGTTATCTGCAAAAGTTTCAAAATATGACAAAAAAAATCTCCTTTTCTGTTACAGAGCCTGCCCTCCCATAAAATAAATTGACAAGGATTGCTTTCTCTATCTAAATATCTAATTTGTCTCCTTAATTTCACATGATATTCACTTTCCTGTTTTTATGATTCACCCTATTGCATAATTATCTTATGATTCACCCAATTTCATAATTCCATTTTTAATTGTTATATAATAATATAATATTACTTATTTTCTATCATTACATAGTTTTCTGTATCTGTTGTTGTGTAAATCGATCTTTCTTTTGAATCATGAATCTAAATATATTTCTCACTCTCTAAATTTAATTCCTGATTTGGGTTATTTCTTTTTCTTGATTTTTGATTTTTGATTTTTGATTTTTGATTTTTGATTTTTGATTTTTGATTTTTGATTTTTATCTTTGATTTTAAATAATTAAAGGGGAATGTTGGTGAATTGGAATTTGATTTTATTGCTTTATTGAGATATGTTGTTTTCTCTACATAGTTGAGAGTCTTTGTCTTCTATCCTTGCTGTTGAGAGTCTTGTTATTTTGCTTTTATTTTTTGTCATTAACTAGATTATTTTGCTTCGCTCGCTGAAGAAATGGAGCGGATGATGATTCATTTCAGTGGGGTAGTCGACAAGAAGCGTGTGGATCATCTTCATGCTTTTTAGTTGTTCAACTTAGCATTGCTTGAAAAACTTGGTTGTTGGTTTATAGCCTAGACAAAAACTCATGTGAGAACATGAATATCCGTCTCATTCATGAGACTGATCGGATCCATGACCCGTGCCAATGTGTATCAGCGCCCGTCCAAATTATTTCATGCCTTGGTCCAGTCCAGCCAACAATCTTGGCCCCAAATTGCTCCATCCTTGGCCCCAAGCGGCCCCAAAAAAAAAAAAAAAATTAAAAATTTTTTTACTCACGTGCTGATCTCTCTCATAGGCCAAAAAAAAAAAAAAAAACAAAATATTTAAATTTTTATTTTTTGTTTTTTTTTTCGGTTTGTGAAAAGTAATAGTTACTATAACATAATGTAATAATTGTATGCATATAAAGTAATAGTTTGTATACATTAAAGTAATACATATATACAGAAAAGTAATATAGTATTTTCCCCTAGGTTTTCTTCGTTTGGCAAAAGTAATAACTTATGTATATGAATGTAATAGTTTATACAAGTAAATGTAACACTTTGATAGATGAAATTGTAACATATTTCTATAGATAATGTAATACTTTTACATGTATCATGATAAATTTGAACTCATTGTAACTTATTGTTTGAAAACATATAGATATCTATACATATGTGTTACAATTATGTACAAATACTATTACATATAAATAACACGTTTGTTACATTTCAGTTATAATAAGTATTACTTTTGCCAAACGAAGAAAATATAGGAAAAAACACTATTACTTTTCTGTATATATGTATTACTTTAATGTATACAAACTATTACTTTATATGCATACAATCATTAAATTATGTTATAGTAACTATTACTTTTTTACAAACCGAAAAAAAAAACAAAATTTAAAAATTTAAAAAAAAAAACACTATTACTGATTATTTTACTGATCCCAACGGTCAATATGAGCGCCTGAGTGATGCGAACATACCCCAGAAATTTGACGACGATCAAACGGTTAATGAAGCGGGAATTTGATTTTTAATATAGCGAATTTTTGGAGATTTTTGCCAGTTTTCGCCGCCGGCCATTTCTCCCTCTCCGGCAATTATTTGGAAGATCCCAACGGTCATCATGTGCGCCTAGGGGATGCGACCAAAGTCCAGAAGTTTCACGACGATCCAACGGTTAACGAAGTCGGAATTCGATTTTTTTACATACGCGATTTGGTTTTGATTTTGCCCAGAACCTAAGCCCATTTGACGGATTATGCCCCATGGGTCATGGGTCGACCCGTCTCACGCATGAGACGGATCTCCTTGTTCTCATGATAGACCAACTCTATAGCCTACTCAGAGAGAATTTTGTTAATGCCAATTAAAGGCAGTTTTCAAGATACGCTTGGAGTTGGAGAGGCTTCCGTGGAATTTTTTCTCAAATAATCCCGTTTTACTTTTTTATTTACCAAAATGACTCACTGTTCAAACTATTGCCCAGAATGTCTACTTTTTTGAAACTCGCTACACCGTGTTGCGAGTTTGACTAGGGTTGGTCAAAACTCGCTACACCGTGTAACGAGTTTAGGATAATTAATTTAGGCCGTTGGGAAATTAATTAGGGCATTTAATTAAACTAAACTCGCTACACGGTGTAGCGAGTTTTGACCAGATTTAAGTCAAACTCGCTACACCGTGTAGCGAGTTTAATTTAAAACCTTTACCCCTTGTGTAGCGAGTTTAATTTAAAACCTTTACCCCTTCTCAGTTCACGCATTCAACCAAACAAAACAAAAAAACTTATAACTTCTCCATCTCCATAGCCGCCCCAAGCCAAGGAAGAAGAAGAACACTTCGAGCCAAGCCAAGGATTTTGCCAAGAAATTCAACCTTTTTCTTAATTGTAAGTTTAAATTTCTATATTAAGTTGAATTTTAGTTTTGATTCCGAATTTATGATTTTTTTTTTAATTTCGAATTTATGTGACTAATTTCTATATTGCCAAGAAGAAGAACATTGCAATTTAGGATTTTTTTTTTTTGGTTGATTTGTTGTTGAAATATTGTTATTCCATTTATGTGACTAATTTGTATTTAATTTCGAATTTTGGCCCTTTTTTAATTCCGAATTTCTATATTGCCAAGAAGAAGAACATTGCAATTTAGGATTTTTTTTTGGTTGATTTGTTGTTGAAATATTGTTATTCTCATTTATGTGACTAATTTTTATTTAATTTCGAATTTTTTTGATTTTTTTTATGACATTGCAATTTAGGATTTTTTTTTTTTTTGGTTGGAAATATTGTTATTCCCATTTTTTTGGTTGAGTGAGGCTGTAGTTATTGTAATAGCAAAACTTTGTGTGTGTAGATGGAAAGGAAAGGGGTGTGTGTTGTGATCTCTACATCATCTCATATAAAAAAAAAAACCCTTCTTTTGTTATTTCTTTTTCAAAATCCGAATTTTTTTGATTTTTTTTATGACATTGCAATTTAGGATTTTTTTTTTTTGGTTAAAATATTGTTATTCTCATTTATATGAAATATTGGATTGTAAGAACAATATTTTTATATGTCCCTAAACATGAAAATGTTCAAATTTAGGTAAAAATGACCTATGAAAATGACAGAAACCATTGATCAAGAGCAATTAAAAAAAAAAATCTATTGAAGTGAATATTAGTAAATGAAGTGTTAAACATATGTTTAAAACAAAATTTACAGTAAAAACACAGTAGATTGCTATTTTAGTCTCAAGGTGATCTCTCTGAATGAGATTTTTTTCTTCATTATGACACAATAATCTTTCTCGTCACGAAACCCTAAACCCTTAAAATATGATTTAGTGATAGAAAAATAGAATAGGAATTAATATACATATAACAACAACCCAAATCTCATATACTTATACCCCAAACCCTAAACCCTTAAAATATGATTTATTGTTCAAACATTAAAAAAAAAAAAAACTGCATCCTATTTTTCAAAACCGCATGAGGATTACTCTTGAAGTATTACTTAGTATATAGGCTGGAAATCAAGAACTTTTCCACAGGCACTTCTTGAAAGTGTGGGATAACTTTGGATTACAATGTCACGTACTAGTAATTACATCCTATTTTCTTGCCTTATAGAACAATAACCAACCTTGATATTGAAATAAATAGATGGAAGTGTTCATTGATCCCGGGCCTATCGATACATCTGTTCTGACCCTGCATGCGGAGCATAGGGCTAGGTATATTTGGTCCGGGTGGCCGGTTTCTAGTCCCCTCGTTTTTCGTCATGGTGCCGCCTTGCCAGGCGAATTAGCTCCTGTGATATTGTTGAGACTGGCAGAGTGCGGATTCAGTGGAGTACACTATATAGGGAGGATACAGTATGATTTTGCATTGCTGGAGGCTTTGATCGAGAGATGGCGTCCGGAGACCCATACGTTCCATCTCCCGGATGGTGAGATGACGATCACCCTACAGGATATCGACATGATTTGCGGGTTGCCGATTGATGGGGATGTTGTTACTGATGATGGGTTTCCAATACATATAGACTGGCGGGTCGTCGTCAGAGTATTTAGGGGCTGTCCCTGGTGACGGAGATCTAGATGGGAGAAGTCTGAAGCTCCGGTGGATTACAGTACGTTTCCCACACTTTAGTGACCTCGATGATGATACTGCTCCAGAGATTGTGGATCAGTACGTACGGGCGTATATCTTGCTTGCCTTGGGTTCTACGATCATGCCTGATCGTACGAGCAACAAGGTTAAGCTATGTTATCTCCCTCTGCTTAGTGATGTTTCTAGGGTCGGCCCAAGCAGGTTGGGGGAGTGCTGCGCTTGCTTTCCTGTATCGAGAGTTATGTAGTGCGACAGACCCTCGAACGAAACAGTGCGGAAGATTTCTCAACATTCTACAGGTATTTTATTTCATTTTAATGTTCATTATGTTTTTAAGTTTTATTTCAAATTTGCGGCATTATTTATAGTATTTGATATACATTTATTTGATATAGATTTGGGCTTGGGAGCGGTTGAAATGTGTAAGGCCGCATATCCGTTATCGACTCAGAGAGCCGGACTACTTCATCATGCCCCTCGGATGCAGGTATACATATATCATACGTTATTTTCTCGTCGTTAATGTTTTTATTTTTTTGAACAAAATCTAATAATTATTTTGTTTATGAAATTTCAGCTGGACCTAGGTATCGCTGGATCTGAGAGAGGTTACTGCACATAGCCTGCGAGGCTATCGGGATCAGCTGGCCCGGCTGAACGAGGCTCACGTGGAGTGGCAACCTTATGAAGGGAGATACGCTCCGCCCTACTGCACTCAGGGTGAGGACATATGGTTGGCGAAGGTCCCTCTCATATGCTTTGAGAGGGTCGAGTGGCATCTACCTGATCGCGTTATGAGGCAGTTTGGCCTGAGGAAGTTTGTCCCAGCACCCTTTGACACTAGCCCGGAGTTGCACCGTTTTGATCGGCGGGGAAGGAGTACGGTGAGATGGGGTGACCACCATCGCCCACTTATTGCACGATGGGCACAGCGCCATGATCACTTGGTGTCCGTGGGGGTGGTTGGGGGGGGGGGGTGGGAGTGTGGGTGGAATTGGGAGTGGCCAGGCAGACCCTTCCCCTGGACCATCCACTATGGGCTTCGACCTTGATACGAGTGGAAGTGGGTTGAGGACTCCTATATCACAAGCAAGGCTCCGCCCCTTCTCCGATCCGTCTCAGATTACCCCTGCTCAACAGCAGGAAGAGATGCTCCGCCCCTTCTTCGATCCGTCTCAGATGACCCCTGCTCAACAGCAGGAAGATATGCTTAGAAGAGGGTCTCGGCTCCGAAATCCGACGAGTAGGTTCACCCCGTCTGACTATGATAATAGGTAGGGAGTTCAATTTTTTTTATTATTATTATTACGTAATGAAACTTTGTAATATTGTTTTAGTTTTTATTTTGATGTTTTTTATTTGTAATAAATAAAACTTTGTACTAAACATTTATGTAGATGTATATGTATATGTTATTTGGTTTAGTGTTATGTGGATGTAATGAAACTTTGTAACATTAGTTTTGTTTTTATTTTGAAATATGCATTTTATTGGTTTTTGGATGTTTTATGATTGTTGTGTTTACTATGGTTGTTTACAGCAAGTTTGATGGTTTGTAATTTGAGCAGGTTTTAGTTTGGTTCTTTGCAGTTAAGAAAAAAACAGTTAAGGCCCAAGTTTTCCAGCCCAGCAGCATCTGCTCAAATGGGGGGTCGCCCATACAGTGATGAGCATTCGCCCAAGTAAACAGAGAGATTTTGGAAGAGAATGGTTTCTAGTCATGTAAAATCGCTACACCGTGAAGCGATTTTCACTAAACTCGCTACACGGTGTAGCGAGTTTAGTGAAAATCGCTTCACCGTCTAGCGATTTCAAAGGAATTTCCAATTCATCCTTGTATTCAAGCGTTAGTTTCTGTAAAAGGGAGCGTCAGCTCCCAATGTGGGGGAGTGTCCGCTCCCAAGCTGCCTGTAATGTAATATGTACCTTTTTTTTTTGGAATTATGCCAAACATAAATTGAAACTTAAAACTTAACTGGAAAATAATTTTTTTTTTCTTACTCCCTAATCTAATAAATTTCATCAATTATAATTTTTAAATATTCATTAAAATAACTAAAGTCATTTTTAGAAATTGGAAAATTACATTCAACTCAAATATAAATTACATTGGACTTTTCAAGTTTAATGAAAACAACATAAAATAAAACTGCAACTGAAACTGAATCCAATTCAAGCCAAACATAAATTACATGAAAAACATTCTGCTACTCCCTAATGTTCGGGCATCTACGACGATTGTGCCCTTCCTGATGGCATGATGAACACATAGTCTTCCGTTTATCTGCTTGAAAGTCCATAAAATTACGGAAGTGTCTTGATCTAGGTCGTCCGGACTTCGCAGAACGTCGAAGTAGGGGATTAGGGAAGAAACTAGGCACCAAACCATCCACGCCCCAATAGTCCTCATGCTTGATTGGTTCGAATGTCCCCTTCCATGTCTTGTAGTATTCCCCAACGGTGTAATATTCAGAAACGAAATCTCGACCATCAATATTTTGTGCAGAACAACAAGCAAGGAGATGGGAACAAGGCATGCGATAGGCAACCCATTTACTACATGTGCAGGTGCGCTCATTAAGTCGCACAATCTGTATATTTCCTCCGTGATCACCCTGACGTGCGGTTGTCACTTGATACACCCCCCATTTCGTGATTGTTGAACCTCCTGACGTGATGTATTGCCGCTTTTGTGGTGTTCTTCAAGTAGTGATAATTGACTTTCTGGCTGAATTGGTGTCGGGGATTGATGTTAGGGTTATCAGGATTACCTCCTAAGGAATTGATTGAAAATCCATGCCTTACTTGAAAGTACTCCACACAACGGTAGAAGGCAGTTTCAACAATTGCTGTGATTGGCATCCCACGAGCTCCCTTCATCACACCATTGAAAACCTCAGACATGTTGGTAGTCATGATGCCATATCTGTAACCACCATCGTGTGCCAATGTCCATTTTCTGGCATCCAAATGCTGAAACCATGCAATTGCCTCGGGCTTAATTCCACGGATACTCTCTAAGATAGATTTCAATTTTCTATCTTGAGTTGTTCTACCCGCTCTCCAAAACAGATACTTCAACCCTTCCCCTCTATACTTTTCCAAGAAATTTGCTCGCATATGTCTCAAGCCATATCGATGATGCACGTTTGGCCACCACGTATCTTCAGCTACAGTCTTCCGAATGCCCCAATGACGGTCGGATATCAAGCATACTTCACGACTCTTGATAATATGCTTGCAAACCAGTATAAGAACCAACGCCGGTTCGGCCAGTCCTCCTTTTCAACAACGGCAAAGGCAAGCGGAAGTATCTTTGTCTTGGGCGTCAACACCCCATGGCAATCGGCATTACCCCTTTATATCTACCATGCATAAATGTTCCATCCACATAAATGACTGGCCGACAATGAGAGAAAGCTTCAATGCAAGGCCCAAATTCCCAGAATACCTGTCGAAACATGGAGGCCTCACCGACAGGAGGAGGAGGTGTAGAGTACTCAACAATTGTCCTTGGATTGTATTTTTGAATGGCTGCTAGGACGCGGGGTAACCTCTTATAAGATTCCTCACAATCTCCAAAAACCTCTGCAATGCCCTTCTGCTTTCCACACCATGCCTTCTTGTAAGTAATTACCTTGTTGAACCTACTAGAGATGTGTGCAATAATGACTCCAACCTTGACATCTGAATCGGCCTTAATAACACCAACGACTTCCCGACCGATAAACTTAGCATCTAGATTGGGGTGATCTTGACTTGCTCCAGAATATAAGCAGTGAGGAGCCTTATACTTGGTCACTTCCCAATAGCCAAACTTCTTCCTACTCACACGAACATAAAAATTACATGGATAATTTTTCAACAGACACTCAATTACCCATGTGTTCGGTGTGCTCTTTCTTACCCTGAACCTGCGATTGTTTTTAATATGGAACCTTTTTATATCAAATTGTGCCTCGTTCTTGCCAGAAAGCGTATCCCTTTAGCAATCGCTGTTGTTCCGGAACCCAAACTGGAAAACTATGTGCATGATCGTAATCAATCAAGCCTTGTTCTTGTCGAGCAGATGTACCAATATCACTGTAAAAGGGATAACTCGCTCTCTCATATCTTCGATTTTGCGGCACTTCATAGTGAACAAGAGGTGCTTCCACATCATCATCAATCGGCCCATCATCACCGGCTCCCAAATCGACATCAGAATCACTACTACCCTCCTCATATTCATCATCATCATCCTCTAGCATTGCATCTACATCAGTGTGTACTTCCTCTTCTTCATAGTCAACATCATAATCATCATTAACATGATCATTATGCCCAAATGCCCGATCATCATCATTAACATGATAATTATGCCCAAATGCCCCATCATAATTTGGTGTTTGAGTTGATACAAGAGTTTGGGAACTTGGACCAACCCCATCATCACGGTTACCAGTTAGAGAAAACCTGAAAGTACTCTCTGTGTGCTGTGTTTCAAACTCTGGATTGGATCGATTTTTAATTAATTTTACAACCACATACAGCTGCAAATTTCCAATCCCCCCAAATTTAGCAAACTGATCGAACATTACATCCATACACGCATCATCTTCAATATGGAAAGGAAAGTACTCACCAATCCCGCTATCAAAAGAATGAGGGCATCTGTAAATGAATTTCAAATCAAATTGAGACCGATCTAAGTTTGCCTTTTTATATAACTCATCAATCAACTCATTGTTTTTCCATTGGCAATTACCCCTTATTGCACATTTTGGCCACTTTTTGAAATAAGGACCATCAAACGGTTGTTCATCATCACCTCCCCAATAACACATAAAAATGATTGGACCCCCGTTCATCTTTAACCCTACATTACGAAATCAAAGTGTTAAAACCTACATAACAAAACTCTTACATTTATTATATCTACAATATAATAAAACACAGTTAAATCATTAAATTTTATATCTAAACACAAGTCAAAACAATAATTAAGATGATGTTAATTTACCTTGATTCTTGTTGATCTTCAACAATTCTGATGAAATAAAATAACGTGAAGAAGTTTTATTTTGAATTAAGGTGATTTAGAAAATGGTGATTGAGAGAGTTGATTGAGAGAAAGAGAGAAAGCTGAGAGAAACAAAGCTGAGAGGAAAAGAGAAAGCTGAGAAAATCTCTTTAATAACGTGAATTTATTGAAAACTGAAATTCACGGGTGTTCAAAACTGCTACTTTGTAGCTGGAAAGTATTTTGGCTTACTTAAACTGCTACACCGTGTAGCGAGTTTCAATAAAGCTGAATTAAACTCGCTACACCGTGTAGCGATTTCAGCTTTATTGAAACTCGCTACACAGTGTAGCGAGTTAAAGCCAGAGATTGTCCCCCACTATAGATTCGTTTCAAAATTTCTGACTTTTATTTTTTTCATTCGCGAAGGCATTTTGAACAATAAATATAGCTTAATTTATGTATCATCACGAATATCTAAAAATTGTTATTTGAAGTACATATAATGTTGTAACAATAACAACTTTTAAATTTTAATTTGGACAATTAAATCAGCTTCAAATTGTTGCTCAAAATAGCTTCGTAGTAACATAAAAAAAAATTTTCGTTTGCGAAGCTATTTTGAGCAATAATTATAGGTTAATTTAGATATCATAATGAATATCTAAAAATTGTTACTTGAAGTACATATAATGTTGTAACAATAACAACTTTTTAATTTTAATTTGGACAATTAAATCAGCTTCAAATTGTTGCTCAAAATAGCTTCGTAGTAACATAAAAAAAAAATCGTCAAAGCTATTTTGAGCAATAATTATAGGTTAATTTAGATATCATAATGAATATCTAAAAATTGTTACTTGAAGTACATATAATGGTGTAACAATAACAACTTTTAAATTTTAATTTGGACAATTAAATCAGCTTCAAATTGTTGCTCAAAATAGCTTCGTACTAACAAAAAAAAAATTTACATGTGTTAAAAAAATAATGACACGTGGCTGAATTTTTTTTTTTTTAATATTTTTTTTCTTCATGTTTTAAAACAAATGATGACATGTTGCTGAATAAAGTTTTTCTTTCAATTTTTTTTTTTTGATGTGTCAAAAAAAATATGTCATGAATAATTGCAACAAAACCAAACACAAACTGTACAAAATAATTTTAAAAAATCTAAAATAACATCACAAAAAACAAAAATATTGTCAAGTTAGTGGCCACATCCCGGCCACATAGGAAATATTACATTAAATCCAAAATATTCAGTGATCACATCCCGATCACATAGAAAAATATTACATAAATTCAGAACATATTAAATCCGACAGAAATTCAAATATTACATGTCCAATAACACAAATTAACAATCCTTGGGAAACACCTTAGAAACATTGGAAGTAACAATGTTAAGTATTTTTTTTAGCGTGAGGGGGCCCAAACAACAGCCTAATAGATCAACAAAACAAAACATTTAGAACAAAATGTTAAGGAATATAACCTTAGGGAGTGTAATGTTAAGGAAAATATTTCATACCTGAGTAAGTATAAGAACAACACCAACACCTATGTCACTTTCGCCCTCACTATCCCTCATCACTTTGTCAGCAATGTAAGCATCAATGGTATCGGTAGGATCCTTCAAAACCAAATGCACAGAGTCATGATCACTTGGTGTGAACTCCTTCACAACCACAACAACCTAATAAAACAAAAATATAATGATCAATAATTTGTAAATTTCAACCTTAACTATAATTAATATAAAATAATATACCTGTTCCACCCTCTCATATTTTTGGCAATTCTCCTTGATCATTCTCAACGGATAATAAGTACCCTCTGCAGTGAGATAGCCCATTGCAGAAAGCCAAGCTTTGCCCTAGAAATCATCATCCTCCACCGGCTCTTCAAGCTTTTTACGTATGGCCTCTTGGGTCGACTGAGCGGGGGGTCTGTAACGACCCTAATCCTAGGCACAATTTTAATATTACATTATATGCTTTTAAAATTTATGTTAACTTTATGTGTTCATTTATGTCTTTAATTTTTTATTTAAGATAAGATGGTTGGGAAATAATTTTAGAACCTTGGGATTTCTAGAGAAATTTAATAAAGCATTTTGGGGAAAAGTACAAAAATAGAAAATAAATAAAGTGTAAGATGAATGTAAAATGTGGGGAATAAAGATTTAGAAATGAAGGTTTAATTTAAATGTGGGAAGTCTTTAGTTAATAAAGGAGTTAATTTAATTATTGGGTAGGCTTTATTTGTAGAGGGGGGCCAAATCCCTACTCTCCCTCCTAAGCCTCCAAGTGTCCTCCTCTCCTCCCCTCATCCTATCCTCCTTACTCTTCCCCTCCATTATTCTCCTCATTATTCTCCTTCACTTTCTCTCTCAATTTTTCATGGAAACCCATTTGGGAAGCACACCTCTTCTCAAGCCCTACCAAGTTAAATTCTTCATCATTTTTCAATCCGGAAGCACCTTTGAAATCGGGACATCTAGAGGAGTTCTTCAAGCTCAAGAAATCCATAATTCATCTCCTATTCCAAAGTGAGTTATTATGACCCTTCTCTTCTTTAAATGTTCATGAGCTATGAAATATTGTTATTGTTGTTAAATTGGTTATTTGATACTTTGGGGAAACCTTCTTGGATTTGAGGATTTGGTTAGTGTTATAGAAATTGTTGTTGTTCTTGGAAGTATGAAGAAAGCATGAAATGGGTGGGAAGTTAAGTGGAAAATAATCTAGGTCTAAATGATCTTGGGTTTAGATGATTTAAGTTGAGGTATGTAAGGTTAGAAAATCCTTGTGGTGTTCATGAGATTTAGAAAGATTAAAAAGGGAAATAAACTATGTAAAAATAGGTTGGAAATTCGAGTGTGCTGGAATTGGCCATGGGCGGTCGCCCATGGGGGGCTGAGCGGCCGCCCATGTAGGCAGAATCTTGGCTCCCTTTGAAACTCTCTTGGGCGGTCGCCCAAGTGACATGGGCGGTCGCCCATGTCACCAGGCCTTCCCCCGTTTTCTCTTTTGATGAAATTTTACTAAATTTCTCGTGGAATGATCCTAACCATTATAAATTAATAGAACCAAATCCAACTCGGAAATGAATCAACCCTTTTCAACCTAGATTAAAGTAGAGCTTTTGGGCCTTAAGTAATGTAACTCCAACTTGATAAATTTAGCATGAATCCCTATAGAGACATTGTAATACATAATATTGTCCGGAAATTGGTTATTAAGCTTGATTCGTACTTCACTAACTGTAAGTGCTCCAATTTGAGCTTGTTAGAATTTTCGTTAGAAAATTAACGAAAATTTTAACATTCCTAACATTTCCTAACAATCCTAACTTTTCTAACCAAGTAAGGGCAAAGTGGGCATTGTTATTTAAGGTTAAACCTCAAAAAGAATCTCAAAAAGTAAAACAAAAGGAATAAAACCAAAAATAGAATTTCCTGGAACAGAAACTGGCTGTATAATTCGAATTTCAAAAGAAATATTCCTTGTGTCCAAAGCCTGGAGCTGCATTTAATGAACAGTGCACGCGAAGGGACTTATCCGCGCGGACATCTTTGCATATTTCAGAGGGCTATAAATTGAGCCCTCCAGTCACAAAAATAAGGAGCCACAACACCAATTGCACCGAACCTCTGGCGAAATATAGAGAGAAAACAGTGAGAATTCTTCAAGAATTGTCACCATTTTCTCTCCAATCTTTCCCAACTCACACTCATCCACTCACTCTCATATTTAAACCTTAAACACTCATACACTCAAGCCAAAAACTCAAGAACACAAGGAAGATTGGTAAACCCTCCTTCTCCTTACCCTAAACTCCAACCATGCATGCATTTGCAAACTACAAAATGTAGTTCTTTCATCTTCTTGCTTTAGATCTAAGAAGATCACCATGGAAGACCATCTCCATGGATGATCTTCTACAAAGATCAAAATTATTTTCAAGTTCTCTTACTTTCTTGCAAAGAAAACTCATTTTCAAAACCCTAAAAACCATTTTCAAGCATCAAATCTCATTTTCAAAGGATAAAAATCCCCTTCCCAAGCAAATGAAATGTTTAGTCCTAATGTACCCCAAGGATGGTTTGGTATAGTTGATTCACCACTAAAATGTCAAGTGATCACTAACCAAAAACTAGGGAAATGGGGACAATCATGGATGCAAAACCCCCCTTAAAATCATATTTTCTCTCTTGAGAAGTTGCTGTCCAGTAGCAATTTTCTCAGACCTCAGTCCATGGTCTAATTTTTTGGACACAGATAAATGTGGAATTTGGTGTTGACTACAAAACACTTTTTGTAGCCAACATCCAGATATTTCCATAAATATTTTTACTTTATTTTTTGGGTGAGTAAAACTCCTCTTTTCAAATTTTCTTTCAGAGGCTAGTTCATCAGCTTCTGGGAATCCAGATCTCATATCTGAGGTTTCCAGAAGGTTTTGACCCCTCAAATCTTCTCCTAAATGGAAAATTCCTTCGTACAAATCTTATTTAAGGTGTCTAGAACAACTTTCATTCTCTGAGTTTATCCAGATTATGAAGTTTTAAGACCCTTGAATCCATTTCAAAATCAAAGGTCCACTTCCTTTTTCATTCTGGCAGAAGTGGCTCTCAACTTCAAAAGGGCTTTTGAGTACCAAATCTCAATCCAAAAATCTTCCAAAAAATCATGGGATCAGTTTAAAGTCTTAAAAAGATATCCCAATTTTTACTTTTCTTAGTTTCAAATTATTTTGGCCAAAACACACACACACACACACACACACA
The DNA here is from genome assembly GCA_022495995.1 of Adenophora triphylla var. japonica. Classification (NCBI taxonomy): domain Eukaryota; kingdom Viridiplantae; phylum Streptophyta; class Magnoliopsida; order Asterales; family Campanulaceae; genus Adenophora; species Adenophora triphylla. The sequence continues at coordinate 9,519 of JAFEMH010000309.1, read as the reverse complement.
AATGATTTTCAGCTTGGAAGACTCGTTTTACGAGGCATTCCGGGTGCACACTAACGTCCTTCCCGGCGTGTAACATGACCTCCGAACCCAAATTTCTGATCTCGGGCTTTTTTCAAAGTTTTGGCCCTTAAAACAAAAATGGCGTGGCGACTCCGTTCTTTTTCCCGGGTTTTATTTGGTTTTTTTCAAAGAAACGCGAAAAATCGAATTTCTTCCCGCGAAAATGGCGACACATCATCACAGTGGCGACTCCGCTGGGGACTAAGCTTTTTCTAAAAAAAAAATGGTATTTGGTATATTGGTGGAAACCATTAAACTTCCCGTTACCGCCTCCTAACACGAGTCGGGGATAAATTGTGGTTTAACAATCCCACGTACCGGTATCACCGTTTAAAAAAAAAAAAAAGCTTTTGAGGGTCAAGCTTCCGTCCCGGCTTTGAAAATCATTTGTGTGTGTGTGTTGATTTTTGCACATTTTTCGTGTTGTTTTGGCCGCCTCGGAAAAAAGTCAAAATTTTGACTGTCGGAATCATGTCCCTAACTGTCGGAATTTTCGTGCTTATGTGCTTATGTGTTCATTAAATTTCAAAAAAAAATTCAAAAAAAAAAAGATTTTTCAAAAAAGAAAATTTTCAAAAAAAAATCATGCATCATGCTTTTTAAGACACATGAAAAATTTCTATTTTACTCAGAAAAAGAATATAGACTGCTTGCACACTACGCGCACGTGACCGTACACTGCACACTACGTCCCTAACAGGAAATCCTTGTCGCGGTCCGTTTGGTCTTATTACGCCTCTCGGATGTGCACGGGACTACCCAAACATCCCATGGAGCCTCGTGTCGACCATGCACTTGTCAGTGACACACTTTGTCCAGAGACCCGGTTGGTTTTAGTGCAGTGCGTGTCATGCCTGTACGTGTATAGACCTTTCCTTTCAAGCCTTTGTCGGCATACCGACTCAATATCTTTCGGGGACCCTAATCGGTCGAAGTTACGCCGGTTTTCCGCCGCGAGACTTTGACCAAGATATTGGCCGGCGCCTTGACTTCGGCTCGGCGGCACAAATTATACAACGACTCCCGGCATTGACTTTGAGTCATCAAGGATTAATGAGTATTCCATGCCTAATTACGGCCTAGCCGACGACAAGTCAAGATCATTTGTGGACGCTTATCGGTCCAAATCATGCCGACTTTTCGTCGAGCCCTCGGACATGATCTTGACTTTTGACGTCGGCTTTGTCAGTAATTTACATCGAATGCTCGTTAAGACTCGATTACCCGCGGACTTTTAGGATCGTCTTTTCTTTCGGTCGGTGGGACCCGCTTGCCCTATAGGACCCTCGCCCGGGCTGTCCACCTGGGAGATCGAAATACGGGTGGAATACGAGGGGCTTATAGACGTAGTGACGGGGCCCGGCGATCCGGGATCCCGAGTAGTTTGCGAAAAAGAAGAGCAATCTTTTCCAACCGATTAGGTTAATAAAGCATGTTTTAAGTAAACGTGAACAAATAATCGCATGTTGCATGAGCCAAAAGCCCAAACACCTACCCTCCTTCCATTCCCGAGACATCGAACCTTCGTGTCCTTTCCCCCTTGACTCCGCACAAAGCTTGGTTTCGAGCACCGGGTCATCGTTTGATTAGTTGGGAAGAGTCAGCGCGTCGTCGGCTTCACCGTTTGTTCCGACTCCGGGTTTGAGAATGTACGCATCGGCCGGTAATGATGGGGATAACGTTGCTCCGTCCTCCAAAATCCCTCGAGACGAACAGTGTGGATCCGGTTGGTAGAACGAGATGAGACTTCGACATGAGGCTCAAATTGATGACCTTACGGGGTTGTCGCAAGTCATGGTTTGACTATCAGTCTCAATTCCGATGGCACTTTTACCGCAAAGAAGGAAGAGGGTTCTCCTCCTCTTCTTAATCGTCCGGATACATCAAGATGCTACCCCAAGATTCCTATGTTTCCACCAGGGACTCCTGCCCGTCGACTTACGGGGCAAGCGGCCCCCAACAGCGATCGGGGACGAAGGAGTTCGGTATCTTGTCGGTTGTCCCCTCTCAAAGTGATGATCCCACAAATATCGGCTGAGTGATGAAAATCGAGGGACAGTTGAAGAAATATGGTCAGCCATCAAAGCCACGGAAGAACGCCGGAAACGAGACGGCGAGCTGGATTGAAGAGGCCACACGCCACTTCGGGACCTTAACAATATCCCAAGCGGCGGGGCTACCCTGAAGGACAAACATATGCCCGTTCCCGGGACCTCAATATCTCTCATTATCCGGCGGAGTCCAATCACTCGCTACCGAGATGAGCCCCAGAACAGATCCCCCGGACCGGTTCCACCCAAAGTCATTCCGGCCACCGCTCAACCTGAGGTCCCAAATCCGCCACCGGTAGTAGAACACATTTGGTGGGATATTTGTGGCTTGTCCCGATTGCCTTGAAAGGGATTATCGGGAATTTGGATACACGAGGACCGTCCTCCTAAGAAAAAGAAAATTTCCTCCCGGCAAAAATTGAAGGAGAAATTCGAGGCCGGTGATAACGGTGTGGGAACGCTCGGGGAGCCATGCAGGGGATTTGATTATTATGTACTCTACTCGGTCAGTCTTCCCCAAAGCAAACAGGGGTAAAAGAGCGAGAAAAGCCTTGCCAACGACAAATTGAGACTTTCGGATGCGAGAATCTTGTGGACCTGGGTAACTCTACGCCAATCAGAAATCTATCCCCGCGGAACGGCAGCGAGTCGGTTTGACCGGCTCAGTGCACACCGACAAAGAAAGACCTACGCCGGTTTGGCGCTCCCACTCAATCAACATGTTGACCGGAGATGGCAACCGCCACAAAAGGCCTCGGTATAACCCGGGGCTTCGGCAAAGGCTCTACCTCGCAAGAAAAAGGCACGAAGTGGCTGGTTTAATGACTCTCTATCCCGAGACAAGGACCAAATCTATGATCCTCACCTATATGGGAGTATGATCACCTTCTGCGATGAAGATTTGCCAAGAGATGTCTCCCAACACAATGAAGCTTTGTACATCACTATTCGGCTCAACACCATATCACTCCCTGGGGTATTAGTGGACAATGGATCATCGGTAAACGTCCTTCCCCTCGGCATGATGAGGGCCCTCGCATAAATGAAAGGCTTATGATCCCATCTACCCGACTGTCAAGGCCTACGACGGTTCGTCTCGTCCCATGCAGGGACGGTGACTCTGGAACTGCAGTACGAAACCCAAATGGTGCAAGCAAAGTTCCATGTAATGGATATCCCTCAGAGTTCACGGCCCTACTAGGGCGCCCTTGGTTGCATCACATGAAAGCCATAGCCTCCACTCTCCACCAATGCGTCAAATTCATCAACCAGCGGGAGACCTTGAAGTCATAAGGGGTGACGGTTTCCTCATAGGGAACGAAGAGTGAAACAATAGCCAAGAATGCCCACAGGTCAAACACCGGGGCTACATCCTTCAAGAGGCAAGTCTCGCCGGCATCCTTTGGAATCCGGCGATGCCAACTATGTCAACACACTCAAGCGAGCGGACTCAGAAGAAGTTCGATTCATCAAATTTAATTGTTATTTCCAACACTTGGAGGCGTCTCGGAAGGAAACGGCGAACACCGCCATGATACGAGGCACACAAGTCTCCGGTCCTCAATCCACAGATTTGTCGGCGATACTGCAAACCCATTCTTTGGCCTCGCCGGGCGAGGAGATTTTCATGATAAAAGTCGACAAACACCGACGGACTCGGCTCGAATCTATGAACGTCGTGTGGGACGTCCTCCTTGGCTGAACTACTGCCAAGCCTTTCCGCTCGAGTATGGGACATGAGATTTTCTAGCGGCACACCGAGACGCAATACGTCCTTACATACGGATTGAGCGGTCGGATTGTGACGAAATGGAAACCCCGGGATTGAGGAAGATCCCTACATCCACATGCTCAGCTTTCAGACGCCAAACACAATTGATTCTGGTTCAGACAAAGAGATGATAGCAACGACTGAAGAGGGAGCACAGAGACCATGCCTTTCCCGAGTTGTGAAGCCACCGACAGCGATGCCGCTAAAGAATTGGGAAACCTCTCAGGCCCGTCCGCGACCAAGGAGGAAATGATCACCAAGCTTGGATTGGTCCCCCGTCCCTTTGTGTCAATTTAGGACAAGTCCTCCCAGTCTCTCTTTGTTAAGATCGAGTCTCTAGGGTCGTCCGACGGCCTTACGCCTGAAGACTACGAGTGCCGTAGCAAGCCTTGTATTCCCTTTCGTCTTCAATGAAATGATGAACCTTTCAGAGTATCCCTCGATTGCCACTTTAACTAATGATGAATTAATTAATAAAAAAAATTTAATAATAATTCATTAGATAAAAAAGCAGACACATTAAACGAAAAAAAAAAAAATCAAACAACAAAAAAAAAAATCTTTAAGCAGGTTGTCCGGACAGAGGAAAATCGAGCCCAAGCTGCCGAAGAGATTTTGACGAGTGTGAATTTGGGAACTGCGGAAGAGCCTAAAGAGACGCAGATTGGTGATTTCTTCGAAGGAATCGGAAAGGATGCTCTGCAAAGTCCTACAAAATCCTCAATTCAAAGAAAGTTGCCCTCTTCATCAAAGAGAACATCATATGCGAGATACGGGTTGCAGTAGAAATCATCTCGAGATAATGGATCCCACTTCGAAGGGGAATGCGACAGCTGGCGAGAATTCGAATAACCCGTCACAAGTCATCTCCTTACGGGCCCCAAACCAACGGAGCCGTCGAAGCAGCAAACAAGACTCTGGAAAATATCATCCGGAAAATGGCTGTCCAAGGCGAGATTGGCCCGAGAAGTTACACACGGCACTCTGGGGCTACGAGAACATCGGTCAAACGGCAGGCGGGAAACACCGTTTGCCCTCACATACGGAATGGAAGCCGTACTCCCAATCGAGCTGGAAATACCCTCGCTCATATCTGCTTGGAAACCGGATCAACGAGGTCGAATGGCTCCCGAGTCGCCATGATGAATTGGCCCTACTAGATGAACGCCGATTGAAGGCCATGGAACACATCCGAGCCTACCGGGGAAGAATGGCGAGCCTTCGACAAGAAAGTAAAGCATCGGGAGATCCGAGAAGGTGATCTCGTTTTGAAAGAAAAGCCCCAGGTCCGTATCAACCCCCTCGGCAAATGGGAGCTGTATGGGTCGGGCCATATGTCGTCCAGAGAAGATCTTCTCCGGAGGAGCCATGCAACTTGCGGACCTCGACGGAATCCCTTTGTACACCCGGTGAATGGTGACAAGGCTGCGCAGATACTACGCGTAAAAAAAAAAAAGAGTGCTAAAAGAGTAATACCCAACTAGGTTGAAAACCCAAGAAGGGCGGCCTAGGTAAAAAACGGGGTTGCACCAAAAAAAAAAAAAAAAAAAAACAAAAAAAAAACAAAAAAAAAACAAAAAAAAAAAAACAAAAAAAAAACAAAAAAAAAAAAAACAAAAAAAAAACAAAAAAAAAAAAACAACAAAAAAATCGGGTTGAACTACGAAGACTGAGCTCCTCAAAATGAGGGGAACGTAGGCGGCGGAAACGGTTCGGTCTAAAACACAAATAAAGGTCATACTTTGACATCAATACAATTGATCGAGACCATGAAAGCGTCTCGAAAAACTCTAAAAGCAATTCAAATATTCATTACAAGTTAAAAGCTCTTTGATGAGTCTAAGCCCGATTCATTCCTACAGCGGCAACTTTGCTAAAAGAAAACTAAGATACATAATCAAATTAATGTATGCCATGACAAGAAAGGGATACTCGGAAACCTCGAGTCACTCCAAGCCACTCGTCATCTTGGCCTCTCCCCTCTTCTTCCCCCTTCGAGTCTTCTTTTACGAACAGGAAAAATGTCGGTGTTCCTCCTACCAAGCTACGGTATAGGGACGGGATCTATCAAACCAGCCTCTGTCGGGGCCTTAGTAGCCCTAGCGTCATCTCTCATCTCCTGTAGCCTAGGCGGTAGCATAGGAGCCCTCCTCTCTGTCTCTTGACGTAAGCCTCATAGTCGGTCACGGCGTCTCCGCTCCTATCATGAGGGTTGGCCCTCGCCTCGGCCCTCCTCCTCTCGAAGCGATCGGGTCCTCCGCACCCACAATGGCCTCACGCCGTCTCAAAATAGCCACTGAGTCTCTCCCGGATGCCTCTCATACCAATCCAGTACCAAGTGAGTCAAGAACACCGGTCTCGGGCCTTTGAGAATAACCCGAGGAGGAAAGGCATCATACCTCCATGCTCGGGAAAGAAATGGAAACAACGAGGGATCATCCATAGAAAGCAGGAGTCACCACCACAGTGGCTATATCATCAAAGTCCCCCAAAGGAACTGCTCCGGGCCAAAGCTGTCTCAGAGAACTAAAGCCGGAATATAGAAGCTGGGTGAGAAAGCCCGGAAGCATGACCACATGAGACCCATCTGAAGCACTCTGCGAGTCTCCACCCGCCAACAAGGCACGACCATCGATATCTTACGTACGGAGACCAGCCATCCAACGCTCCCATGAGCCACGATCATCAAAATCCACCGGCAACCCCCTCTGGCAAATGTCCAAGGCTTGATCATGTCGGGAGTTTCCCGAAGAACCCCCAGCGCTCCATCGGCCACGGGGTCAAGAGGAACGGTGCCCCGTGCATATACCGTCTTCCGGTAGCTTGCCTATCAAGAGCATGAAAAGTCTTCCCCGAAAATCAAAGGAACGACATCTACGCTTGAGCGACGGTGAATGCAGCAACATCTAGCCAAAAGAATCGATGGCAAATCCCAAAGGAATAGACCATGAACGGGGGTGCCAGAAACATACAAAGTGCAAAGGCATCCCAATAGGCATCATCCACCAAGCCTAGGCCCCTAAACCTATCGGGAAGGCCGGAAATATCAAAATGATCGGGACCACGGATCATACCTTGCGCTTCCTCGGGGAAAGATGAAGGAGGACGCACAATCTATCAACAAAAGAAGCCCCTCAGGGCAAAGGAGTGACCAGCTATCTCTTCCACCTCAGGACCTCCAAGCAAGGCCCGAAATTCTTCGACGGTCGGAACAATCTCGTTGAAGGAAAGGCAAAAGACATGCCTTCTAGTGTCCCAAAATGAGGAAGAAGCCCTCAAAAGCTCATAATCGGAATCAATTCCTTGAGAGACCATAAGCACTTCACCTTATACCTTTCTTCAAAGAAGGACCTCCTCTCATGCATAATCTCCGGGACCAATCCTTGAACTTGTTGAAGAATGACATTTGGGATTCTTGGGACAATTTTGATGGAGCTTTTCTAAGGTTTTCCATGGTTTTTCTCTCTTTCTCCCGAAAATGGCTGTTTGAATTTGGAGGTTGAAGAGGATATTTGAATTTGAAATAAAGTGAGACCGGATCTGAAGCAAAATTAAAGGACAATGTCGGATGCGGTCCCCATCCGCGCGGACATGATTGTCATTTATCGAAAAATCTGCACGCGGTCAAAGTGCTACACCAAAAGAGGAATATTCCGTCCGGTTGCTCGAAACATGTGCAAAAACCTCACCAAACCGGTCCATATACCAAACACTAACACCCTTGCCAAAAAAAAAAAAAACAAGGCTCATGCAACTTTGCATTCATCTTGCATTGCATTCATAAAATAAAATCCTAAATTATTACATTCCAAAAAAAAGAGTGTGCATAAAAAAAAAAAAAACAAACATCAATAAAATCCTAAATTATTACATCCAAAAAAAAAAAAAAAAGAAAAAAAATGTGCATTTGGCTACAAATCTCAATCCCATTCATAAATAAAATCTCAAATCTCAAAAAATCAATCGGAGGTCTCAATCAAATAGCGCCAGATGTACGCCCCGGTCCCTCTTGCGACTCGGGCCCGCCTCCTCGGGAGCCACTGAAAATCTCGGGCTCGAGAATCGTCCTCGTCTCCGAGAGAAAGAGGCTCGTCGGGACCAACCAAGCACGCTACGATAGGGCAAGCCGAGATCTGCGAAAAGTCGTATCCGAAGGTGAAGGCGTCGAGACTCATGGACGTACGAAGACGACCCGCCATGTCTTGCCAAGACGTGTCCACTGCCCGTGTGGATCCCAGAGAATGACGTGATCCGAAGCGGCACCGCGCGAGGATCTAGGAGAGGAGACGAGAGGAGTCTACGAAGAAGTCTACGAGCGAATAGGGAAGCCTCCCGTCGACGGGCGCCGGCGCGTGGTCGCCTCGCTCTAGCTGAGGAGCCCCGCAAGCGACCATCCTCTGATGAATCTCTTAGCTCCGATCACTTAGCTTCGTCGGCTTCTCGACGACCACCTCCAGCGCACAAAAGCAAAAGCGTCGAAAAAAGGAAAAAAAAATGATGACTAAAGATGATGAAGAAAAAGAAAGCAAAAAAAAAAAAAAAAAGAAAGAGAAGCCATACCTTCGACCGGACGAGGCGGAAAGCTCCGTGGAAGCCGCTCGAGTGAGGAATCTGCACCCTCAATCGGACCCCATCCTGGATATATGAAAAATCCGTCCGAGGATACCGCGGGATCCCAAGCCCCTCTCTATCCAGAACTGAGGCATCCTCCGGCCTCCTCAAGACAAATACGGGTGCGGCTCGGTCGCCACAAATGCCGAGAAGTGCGGCCGGCTCGGTAGTCATCCCAGGTCACGGATCTGTCACTCGGGTGCATCATATCGGCGGGAGGCTCCACCGGTGTCCTCGACGAGTTCACGCCATGCGACGCGTCACCCTCTCTCCCAAATAATATACGTCGTAAGTCGGACCTCTCGAGAATCCTCGGCCACGGTCAAATCTCAGGCGCCCTTGGTGCGCCACCTCGAAGCGATCCCGGGGGAAGAATATCATCCCCTCATCTGTCTCGGCCTCCGCGTCGAAGGAAGGCAATCCGCGTACAGAGTCGTACGCCCCCTGGAGCTTATCTTCTCTCGGGCATGCTTAGACCGAGCGCATGGCCGGATACGCCCGACGTACTCCGCCATTTGTCGCCTGACATCGTGACGTGGAAAAACTCAACGCCCATACTGCGAAGGTAAAAATCCAATCAATCCGATCTGCAAAAGAAAAGTGTGTGCTCAAAAAAAAAAAGAGGAAAGCAAAAGAGAGCTTATACCTCCAGGGCAAACTTCAAAGCGGTACAAGGAGCTCACGGCCTTCATTTGTACCTATCGAGAACAAAGTAAAGCTCTGCCGGCCCGGCCTCTCCCCACGAGACATCTCCGGCCATCTCCATGTCCTCCAGGACCTCGGCAAGGCAAAGGCTGCCGTCCCCTCGGCATGCCCAAAGAGGGTGCTCGAAAAAGCAAACCACAAGAAGGCCACTGGCAATCGCATCGGGCGCCTATCCTCTCCTCCCCCGGCCTCGTAACTCCATGATGGTCTCCCACAAACAATCTTCCCGGAGACCACGCATACTCCATCCCCATCCCTTTTTGGGAATAGGGGAAAATCCCGAAGAGCTGCGGTCGGCGCTCACAGCCACTCAATCTTTCT